>OU744446.1:21876594-22612944 GCA_916610825.1 Haliclystus octoradiatus
AGCATTGTTTTAGGTCATTTTGAGCTGTTTTTGAAAAATTCAAATTCCCTTGGGAATTAAGCATTGTTTTAGGTCATTTTGAGCTGTTTTTGAAAAATTCGAATTCCCTTGGGAATTAAGCATTGTTTTAGGTCATTTTGAGCTGTTTTTGAAAAATTCAAATTCCCTTGGGAATTAAGCATTGTTTTAAGTCATTTTGAGCTGTTTTTGTTAAATTTGAATTCCCTTGGGAATTAAGCATTGTTTTAGGTCATTTTGAGCTGTTTTTGAAAAATTTGAATTCCCTTGGGAATTAAGCATTGTTTTAGGTCATTTTGAGCTGTTTTTGGAAAATTCGAATTCCCTTGGGAACTGGGCATTGTTTTTGGTCATTTTGAGCTGTTTTTGAAAAATTCAAATTCCCTTGGGAATTAAGCATAGTTTTTAGTCATTTTAAGCTGTTTTTGTGAAATTCGAATTCCCTTGGGAATTAAGCATTGTTTTTGTCATTTTAAGCTGTTTTTGAAAAATTCAAATTCCCTTGGGAATTAAGCATTGTTTTAGGTCATTTTAAGCTGTTTTTGAAAAATTCAAATTCCTTTGGGAGTTAAGCATTGTTTTAGGTCATTTTGAGCTGTTTTTGAAAAATTCGAATTCCCTTGGGAACTGGGCATTGTTTTTGGTCATTTTGAGCTGTTTTTGAAAAATTCAAATTCCCTTGGGAATTAAGCATTGTTTTAGGTCATTTTGAGCTGTTTTTGAAAAATTCGAATTCCCTTGGGAATTAAGCATTGTTTTAGGTCATTTTAAGCTGTTTTTGAAAAATTCGAATTCCCTTGGGAATTAAGCATTGTTTTTTCTTATTTTTCATACCCAAGGGTACAGAGTATTGTTTTTAGTCATTTTAAGCTGTTTTTGTTAAATTCGAATTCCCTTGGGAATTAAGCATTGTTTTTTGTCATTTTGAGCTGATTTTGTAAATTCGAATTCTCTTGGGAATTAGGCATTGTTTTTGATCGGTTTAAGCTGTTTTTGTAAAATTCGAATTCCCTTGGGAATTAAGCATTGTTTTAGGTCATTTTGAGCTGTTTTTGAAAAATTCGAATTCCCTTGGGAATTAAGCATTGTTTTTTCTCATTTTTCATACCCAAGGGTACAAAGCATAGTTTTTAGTCATTTTAAGCTGTTTTGTGAAATTCGAATTCCCTTGGGAATTAAGCATTGTTTTTGTCATTTTGAGCTGATTTTGTAAAATTCGAATTCTCTTGGGAATTAGGCATTGTTTTTGATCGGTTTAAGCTGTTTTTGTAAAATTCGAATTCATTTGGGAATTAAGCATTGTTTTAGGTCATTTTGAGCTGTTTTTGAAAAATTTGAATTCCCTTGGGAATTAAGCATTGTTTTAGGTCATTTTGAGCTGTTTTTGGAAAATTCGAATTCCCTTGGGAACTGGGCATTGTTTTTGGTCATTTTGAGCTGTTTTTGAAAATTCAAATTCCCTTGGGAATTAAGCATAGTTTTTAGTCATTTTAAGCTGTTTTTGTGAAATTCGAATTCCCTTGGGAATTAAGCATTGTTTTTGTCATTTTAAGCTGTTTTTGAAAAATTCAAATTCCCTTGGGAATTAAGCATTGTTTTAGGTCATTTTAAGCTGTTTTTGAAAAATTCAAATTCCTTTGGGAGTTAAGCATTGTTTTAGGTCATTTTGAGCTGTTTTTGAAAAATTCGAATTCCCTTGGGAACTGGGCATTGTTTTTGGTCATTTTGAGCTGTTTTTGAAAAATTCAAATTCCCTTGGGAATTAAGCATTGTTTTAGGTCATTTTGAGCTGTTTTTGAAAAATTCGAATTCCCTTGGGAATTAAGCATTGTTTTAGGTCATTTTAAGCTGTTTTTGAAAAATTCGAATTCCCTTGGGAATTAAGCATTGTTTTTTCTTATTTTTCATACCCAAGGGTACAGAGTATTGTTTTTAGTCATTTTAAGCTGTTTTTGTTAAATTCGAATTCCCTTGGGAATTAAGCATTGTTTTTGTCATTTTGAGCTGATTTTGTAAAATTCGAATTCTCTTGGGAATTAGGCATTGTTTTTGATCGGTTTAAGCTGTTTTTGTAAAATTCGAATTCCCTTGGGAATTAAGCATTGTTTTAGGTCATTTTGAGCTGTTTTTGAAAAATTCGAATTCCCTTGGGAATTAAGCATTGTTTTTTCTCATTTTTCATACCCAAGGGTACAAAGCATAGTTTTTAGTCATTTTAAGCTGTTTTGTGAAATTCGAATTCCCTTGGGAATTAAGCATTGTTTTATGTCATTTTGAGCTGTTTTTGAAAAATTCAAATTCCCTTGGGAATTAAGCATTGTTTCAGGTCATTTTGAGCTGTTTTTGAAAAATTCGAATTCCCTTGAGAATTAAGCATTGTTTTAGGTCATTTTGAGCTGTTTATGTAAAATTCGAATTCCCTTGGGAATTAAGCATTGTTTTTGTCATTTTGAGCTGATTTTGTAAAATTCGAATTCCCTTGGGAATTAAGCATTGTTTTAAGTCATTTTGAGCTGTTTTTGTAAAATTCGAATTCCCTTGGGAACTGGGCATTGTTTTTGGTTTTGGTCATTTTGAGCTGTTTTTGAAAAATTCAAATTCCCTTGGGAATTAAGCATTGTTTTTGGTCATTTTGAGCTGTTTTTGAAAAATTCAAATTCCCTTGGGAATTAAGCATTGTTTTAGGTCATTTTGAACTGTTTTTGAAAAATTCGAATTCCCTTGGGAATTAAGCATTGTTTTAGGTCATTTTGAGCTGTTTTTGAAAAATTCGAATTACCTTTGGAATTAAGCATTGTTTTAGGTCATTTTGAGCTGGTTTTGTAAAATTCGAATTCCCTTGGGAATTATGCATTATTTTAAGTCATTTTGAGCTGTTTTTGTAAAATTCGAATTCCCTTGGGAACTGGGCATTGTTTTTGGTCATTTTGAGCTGTTTTTGAAAAATTCAAATTCCCTTGGGAATTAAGCATAGTTTTTAGTCATTTTAAGCTGTTTTTGTGAAATTCAAATTCCCTTGGGAATTAAGCATAGTTTTTAGTCATTTTAAGCTGTTTTTGTGAAATTCGAATTCCCTTGGGAATTAAGCATTGTTTTTGTCATTTTAAGCTGTTTTTGAAAAATTCAAATTCCCTTGGGAATTAAGCATTGTTTTAGGTCATTTTAAGCTGTTTTTGAAAAATTCAAATTCCTTTGGGAGTTAAGCATTGTTTTAGGTCATTTTGAGCTGTTTTTGAAAAATTCGAATTCCCTTGGGAACTGGGCATTGTTTTTGGTCATTTTGAGCTGTTTTTGAAAAATTCAAATTCCCTTGGGAATTAAGCATTGTTTTAGGTCATTTTGAGCTGTTTTGAAAAATTCGAATTCCCTTGGGAATTAAGCATTGTTTTAGGTCATTTTGAGCTGTTTTTGAAAAATTCAAATTCCCTTGGGAATTAAGCATTGTTTTAAGTCATTTTGAGCTGTTTTTGTTAAATTTGAATTCCCTTGGGAATTAAGCATTGTTTTAGGTCATTTTGAGCTGTTTTTGAAAAATTTGAATTCCCTTGGGAATTAAGCATTGTTTTAGGTCATTTTGAGCTGTTTTTGGAAAATTCGAATTCCCTTGGGAACTGGGCATTGTTTTTGGTCATTTTGAGCTGTTTTTGAAAAATTCAAATTCCCTTGGGAATTAAGCATAGTTTTTAGTCATTTTAAGCTGTTTTTGTGAAATTCGAATTCCCTTGGGAATTAAGCATTGTTTTTGTCATTTTAAGCTGTTTTTGAAAAATTCAAATTCCCTTGGGAATTAAGCATTGTTTTAGGTCATTTTAAGCTGTTTTTGAAAAATTCAAATTCCTTTGGGAGTTAAGCATTGTTTTAGGTCATTTTGAGCTGTTTTTGAAAAATTCAAATTCCCTTGGGAATTAAGCATTGTTTTAGGTCATTTTGAGCTGTTTTTGAAAAATTCGAATTCCCTTGGGAATTAAGCATTGTTTTAGGTCATTTTGAGCTGTTTTTGAAAAATTCAAATTCCCTTGGGAATTAAGCATTGTTTTAAGTCATTTTGAGCTGTTTTTGTTAAATTTGAATTCCCTTGGGAATTAAGCATTGTTTTAGGTCATTTTGAGCTGTTTTTGAAAAATTTGAATTCCCTTGGGAATTAAGCATTGTTTTAGGTCATTTTGAGCTGTTTTTGGAAAATTCGAATTCCCTTGGGAACTGGGCATTGTTTTTGGTCATTTTGAGCTGTTTTTGAAAAATTCAAATTCCCTTGGGAATTAAGCATAGTTTTTAGTCATTTTAAGCTGTTTTTGTGAAATTCGAATTCCCTTGGGAATTAAGCATTGTTTTTGTCATTTTAAGCTGTTTTTGAAAAATTCAAATTCCCTTGGGAATTAAGCATTGTTTTAGGTCATTTTAAGCTGTTTTTGAAAAATTCAAATTCCTTTGGGAGTTAAGCATTGTTTTAGGTCATTTTGAGCTGTTTTTGAAAAATTCGAATTCCCTTGGGAATTAAGCATTGTTTTAGGTCATTTTGAGCTGTTTTTGAAAAATTCGAATTCCCTTGGGAATTAAGCATTGTTTTAGGTCATTTTAAGCTGTTTTTGAAAAATTCGAATTCCCTTGGGAATTAAGCATTGTTTTTTCTTATTTTTCATACCCAAGGGTACAGAGTATTGTTTTTAGTCATTTTAAGCTGTTTTTGTTAAATTCGAATTCCCTTGGGAATTAAGCATTGTTTTTGTCATTTTGAGCTGATTTTGTAAAATTCGAATTCTCTTGGGAATTAGGCATTGTTTTTGATCGGTTTAAGCTGTTTTTGTAAAATTCGAATTCCCTTGGGAATTAAGCATTGTTTTAGGTCATTTTGAGCTGTTTTTGAAAAATTCGAATTCCCTTGGGAATTAAGCATTGTTTTTTCTCATTTTTCATACCCAAGGGTACAAAGCATAGTTTTTAGTCATTTTAAGCTGTTTTGTGAAATTCGAATTCCCTTGGGAATTAAGCATTGTTTTTGTCATTTTGAGCTGATTTTGTAAAATTCGAATTCTCTTGGGAATTAGGCATTGTTTTTGATCGGTTTAAGCTGTTTTTGTAAAATTCGAATTCATTTGGGAATTAAGAATTGTTTTAGGTCATTTTGAGCAGTTTTTGAAAAATTCGAATTCCCTTGGGAATTAAGTATTGTTTTAGGTCATCTTGAGCTGTTTTTGGAAAATTCGAATTCCCTTGGGAATTAAGCATTGTTTTAGGTCATTTTGAGCTGTTTTTGTAAAATTCGAATTCCCTTGGGAATTAAGCATTGTTTTAAGTCATTTTGAGCTGTTTTTGTTAAATTCGAATTCCCTTGGGAATTAAGCATTGTTTTAAGTCATTTTGAGCTGTTTTTGTAAAATTCGAATTCCCTTGGGAATTAAGCATTGTTTTATGTCATTTTGAGCTGTTTTTGAAAAATTCAAATTCCCTTGGGAATTAAGCATTGTTTCAGGTCATTTTGAGCTGTTTTTGAAAAATTCGAATTCCCTTGAGAATTAAGCATTGTTTTAGGTCATTTTGAGCTGTTTATGTAAAATTCGAATTCCCTTGGGAATTAAGCATTGTTTTTGTCATTTTGAGCTGATTTTGTAAAATTCGAATTCCCTTGGGAATTAAGCATTGTTTTAAGTCATTTTGAGCTGTTTTTGTAAAATTCGAATTCCCTTGGGAACTGGGCATTGTTTTTGGTTTTGGTCATTTTGAGCTGTTTTTGAAAAATTCAAATTCCCTTGGGAATTAAGCATTGTTTTTGGTCATTTTGAGCTGTTTTTGAAAAATTCAAATTCCCTTGGGAATTAAGCATTGTTTTAGGTCATTTTGAACTGTTTTTGAAAAATTCGAATTCCCTTGGGAATTAAGCATTGTTTTAGGTCATTTTGAGCTGTTTTTGAAAAATTCGAATTACCTTTGGAATTAAGCATTGTTTTAGGTCATTTTGAGCTGGTTTTGTAAAATTCGAATTCCCTTGGGAATTATGCATTATTTTAAGTCATTTTGAGCTGTTTTTTGTAAAATTCGAATTCCCTTGGGAATTAAGCATTGTTTTAGGTCATTTTGAACTGTTTTTTTAAAAATTCGAATTTCCTTGGGAATTAAGCATTGTTTTAGGTCATTTTGAGCTGTTTTTGTAAAATTCGAATTCCCTTGGGAACTGGGCATTGTTTTTGGTCATTTTGAGCTGTTTTTGAAAAATTCAAATTCCCTTGGGAATTAAGCATTGTTTTAGTTCATTTTGGGCTTTTTTTGAAAAATTCAAATTCCCTTGGGAATTAAGCATTGTTTTAGGTCATTTTGAGCTGTTTTTGAAAAATTCGAATTCCCTTGGGAATTAAGCATTGTTTTAGGTCATTTTGAGCTGTTTTTGTAAAATTCGAATTCCCTTGGGAATTAAGCATTGTTTTAAGTCATTTTGAGCTGTTTTTGTAAAATTCGAATTCCCTTGAGAATTAATCATTGTTTTAGGTCATTTTGAGCTGTTTTTGAAAAATTCAAATTCCCTTGGGAATTAAGCATTGTTTCAGGTCATTTTGAGCTGTTTTTGAAAAATTCAAATTCCCTTGGGAATTAAGCATTGTTTTAGGTCATTTTGAACTGTTTTTGAAAAATTCGAATTCCCTTGGGAATTAAGCATTGTTTTAGGTCATTTTGAGCTGTTTTTGAAAAATTCGAATTACCTTTGGAATTAAGCATTGTTTTAGGTCATTTTGAGCTGGTTTTGTAAAATTCGAATTCCCTTGGGAATTATGCATTATTTTAAGTCATTTTGAGCTGTTTTTTGTAAAATTCGAATTCCCTTGGGAATTAAGCATTGTTTTAGGTCATTTTGAACTGTTTTTTTAAAAATTCGAATTTCCTTGGGAATTAAGCATTGTTTTAGGTCATTTTGAGCTGTTTTTGTAAAATTCGAATTCCCTTGGGAACTGGGCATTGTTTTTGGTCATTTTGAGCTGTTTTTGAAAAATTCAAATTCCCTTGGGAATTAAGCATTGTTTTAGTTCATTTTGGGCTTTTTTTGAAAAATTCAAATTCCCTTGGGAATTAAGCATTGTTTTAGGTCATTTTGAGCTGTTTTTGAAAAATTCGAATTCCCTTGGGAATTAAGCATTGTTTTAGGTCATTTTGAGCTGTTTTTGTAAAATTCGAATTCCCTTGGGAATTAAGCATTGTTTTAAGTCATTTTGAGCTGTTTTTGTAAAATTCGAATTCCCTTGAGAATTAATCATTGTTTTAGGTCATTTTGAGCTGTTTTTGAAAAATTCAAATTCCCTTGGGAATTAAGCATTGTTTCAGGTCATTTTGAGCTGTTTTTGAAAAATTCGAATTCCCTTGGGAATTAAGCATTGTTTTAGGTCATTTTGAGCTGTTTATGTAAAATTCGAATTCCCTTGGGAATTAAGCATTGTTTTTGTCATTTTGAGCTGATTTTGTAAAATTCGAATTCCCTTGGGAAATAAGGATTGTTTTAAGTCATTTTGAGCTGTTTTTGTAAAATTCGAATTCCCTTGGGAACTGGGCATTGTTTTTGGTTTAGGTCATTTTGAGCTGTTTTTGAAAAATTCAAATTCCCTTGGGAATTAAGCATTGTTTTTGGTCATTTTGAGCTGTTTTTGAAAAATTCAAATTCCCTTGGGAATTAAGCATTGTTTTAGGTCATTTTGAACTGTTTTTGAAAAATTCGAATTCCCTTGGGAATTAAGCATTGTTTTAGGTCATTTTGAGCTGTTTTTGAAAAATTCGAATTCCCTTTGGAATTAAGCATTGTTTTAGGTCATTTTGAGCTGGTTTTGTAAAATTCGAATTCCATTGGGAATTAAGCATTATTTTAAGTCATTTTGAGCTGTTTTTGTAAAATTCGAATTCCCTTGGGAATTAAGCATTGTTTTAGGTCATTTTGAGCTGTTTTTTTAAAAATTCGAATTTCCTTGGGAATTAAGCATTGTTTTAGGTCATTTTGAGCTGTTTTTGTAAAATTCGAATTCTTTTGGGAACTGGGCATTGTTTTTGGTAATTTTGAGCTGTTTTTGAAAAATTCAAATTCCCTTGGGAATTAAGCATTGTTTTAGGTCATTTTGGGCTGTTTTTGAAAAATTCAAATTCCCTTGGGAATTAAGCATTGTTTTAGGTCATTTTGAGCTGTTTTTGAAAAATTCGAATTCCCTTGGGAATTAAGCATTGTTTTAGGTCATTTTGAGCTGTTTTTGTAAAATTCGAATTCCCTTGGGAATTAAGCATTGTTTTAAGTCATTTTGAGCTGTTTTTGTAAAATTCGAATTCCCTTGAGAATTAAGCATTATTTTAGGTCATTTTGAGCTGTTTTTGTGAAATTCGAATTCCCTTGAGAATTAAGCATTGTTTTAGGTCATTTTGAGCTGTTTTTGAAAAATTCGAATTTCCTTGGGAATTAAGCATTGTTTTAGGTCATTTTGAGCTGTTTTTGTGAAATTCGAATTCCCTTGGGAATTAAGCATTGTTTTAAGTCATTTTGAGCTGTTTTTGTAAAATTCGAATTCCCTTGAGAATTAAGCATTATTTTAGGTCATTTTGAGCTGTTTTTGTGAAATTCGAATTCCCTTGAGAATTAAGCATTGTTTTAGGTCATTTTGAGCTGTTTTTGAAAAATTCGAATTTCCTTGGGAATTAAGCATTGTTTTAGGTCATTTTGAGCTGTTTTTGAAAAATTCGAATTCCCTTGGGAATTAAGCATTGTTTTAGGTCATTTTGAGCTGTTTTTGAAAAATTCGAATTCCCTTGGGAATTAAGCATTGTTTTAGGTCATTTTGAGCTGTTTTTGTAAAATTCGAATTCTCTTGGGAATTAAGCATTGTTTTAAGTCATTTTGAGCTGTTTTTGTGAAATTCGAATTCCCTTGGGAATTAAGCATTGTTTTAGGTCATTTTGAGCTGTTTTTGGAAAATTCGAATTTCCTTGGGAATTAAGCATTGTTTTAGGTCATTTTGAGCTGTTTTTGTAAAATTCGAATTCCCTTGGGAACTGGGCATTGTTTTAGGTCATTTTGAGCTGTTTTTGAAAAATTCGAATTCCCTTGGGAATTAAGCATTGTTTTAGGTTATTTTGAGCTGTTTTTGAAAAATTCGAATTCCCTTGGGAATTAAGCATTGTTTAAGGTCATTTTGAGCTTTTTTTGAAAAATTCAAATTCCCTTGGGAATTAAGCATTGTTTTAGGTCATTTTGAGCTGTTTTTGAAAAATTCGAATTCCCAAGGGAATTAAGCATTGTTTTTGTCATTTTGAGCTGATTTTGTAAAATTCAAATTCCCTTGGGAATTAAGCATTGTTTTAAGTCATTTTGAGCTGTTTTTGTTAAATTTGAATTCCCTTGGGAATTAAGCATTGTTTTAGGTCATTTTGAGCTGTTTTTGAAAAAATTGAATTCCCTTGGGAATTAAGCATTGTTTTAGGTCATTTTGAGCTGTTTTTGGAAAATTCGAATTCCCTTGGGAACTGGGCATTGTTTTTGGTCATTTTGAGCTGTTTTTGAAAAATTCAAATTCCCTTGGGAATTAAGCATAGTTTTTAGTCATTTTAAGCTGTTTTTGTGAAATTCGAATTCCCTTGGGAATTAAGCATTGTTTTTGTCATTTTAAGCTGTTTTTGAAAAATTCAAATTCCCTTGGGAATTAAGCATTGTTTTAGGTCATTTTAAGCTGTTTTTGAAAAATTCAAATTCCTTTGGGAGTTAAGCATTGTTTTAGGTCATTTTGAGCTGTTTTTGAAAAATTCGAATTCCCTTGGGAATTGGGCATTGTTTTTGGTCATTTTGAGCTGTTTTTGAAAAATTCAAATTCCCTTGGGAATTAAGCATTGTTTTAGGTCATTTTGAGCTGTTTTTGAAAAATTCGAATTCCCTTGGGAATTAAGCATTGTTTTAGGTCATTTTGAGCTGTTTTTGAAAAATTCGAATTCCCTTGGGAATTAAGCATTGTTTTAGGTCATTTTAAGCTGTTTTTGAAAAATTCGAATTCCCTTGGGAATTAAGCATTGTTTATCTTATTTTTCATACCCAAGGGTACAGAGTATTGTTTTTAGTCATTTTAAGCTGTTTTTGTTAAATTCGAATTCCCTTGGGAATTAGGCATTGTTTTTGATCGGTTTAAGCTGTTTTTGTAAAATTCGAATTCCCTTGGGAATTAAGCATTGTTTTAGGTCATTTTGAGCTGTTTTTGAAAAATTCGAATTCCCTTGGGAATTAAGCATTGTTTTTTCTCATTTTTCATACCCAAGGGTACAAAGCATAGTTTTTAGTCATTTTAAGCTGTTTTGTGAAATTCGAATTCCCTTGGGAATTAAGCATTGTTTTTGTCATTTTGAGCTGATTTTGTAAAATTCGAATTCTCTTGGGAATTAGGCATTGTTTTTGATCGGTTTAAGCTGTTTTTGTAAAATTCGAATTCCCTTGGGAATTAAGCATTGTTTTAGGTCATTTTGAGCTGTTTTTGAAAAATTCGAATTCCCTTGGGAATTAAGTATTGTTTTAGGTCATCTTGAGCTGTTTTTGAAAAATTCGAATTCCCTTGGGAATTAAGCATTGTTTTAGGTCATTTTGAGCTGTTTTTGTAAAATTCGAATTCCCTTGGGAATTAAGCATTGTTTTAAGTCATTTTGAGCTGTTTTTGTAAAATTCGAATTCCCTTGGGAATTAAGCATTGTTTTATGTCATTTTGAGCTGTTTTTGAAAAATTCAAATTCCCTTGGGAATTAAGCATTGTTTCAGGTCATTTTGAGCTGTTTTTGAAAAATTCGAATTCCCTTGAGAATTAAGCATTGTTTTAGGTCATTTTGAGCTGTTTATGTAAAATTCGAATTCCTTTGGGAATTAAGCATTGTTTTTGTCATTTTGAGCTGATTTTGTAAAATTCGAATTCCCTTGGGAATTAAGCATTGTTTTAAGTCATTTTGAGCTGTTTTTGTAAAATTCGAATTCCCTTGGGAACTGGGCATTGTTTTTGGTTTTGGTCATTTTGAGCTGTTTTTGAAAAATTCAAATTCCCTTGGGAATTAAGCATTGTTTTTGGTCATTTTGAGCTGTTTTTGAAAAATTCAAATTCCCTTGGGAATTAAGCATTGTTTTAGGTCATTTTGAACTGTTTTTGAAAAATTCGAATTCCCTTGGGAATTAAGCATTGTTTTAGGTCATTTTGAGCTGTTTTTGAAAAATTCGAATTACCTTTGGAATTAAGCATTGTTTTAGGTCATTTTGAGCTGGTTTTGTAAAATTCGAATTCCCTTGGGAATTATGCATTATTTTAAGTCATTTTGAGCTGTTTTTGTAAAATTCGAATTCCCTTGGGAATTAAGCATTGTTTTAGGTCATTTTGAACTGTTTTTTTAAAAATTCGAATTTCCTTGGGAATTAAGCATTGTTTTAGGTCATTTTGAGCTGTTTTTGTAAAATTCGAATTCCCTTGGGAACTGGGCATTGTTTTTGGTCATTTTGAGCTGTTTTTGAAAAATTCAAATTCCCTTGGGAATTAAGCATTGTTTTAGTTCATTTTGGGCTGTTTTTGAAAAATTCAAATTCCCTTGGGAATTAAGCATTGTTTTAGGTCATTTTGAGCTGTTTTTGAAAATTCGAATTCCCTTGGGAATTAAGCATTGTTTTAGGTCATTTTGAGCTGTTTTTGTAAAATTCGAATTCCCTTGGGAATTAAGCATTGTTTTAAGTCATTTTGAGCTGTTTTTGTAAAATTCGAATTCCCTTGAGAATTAATCATTGTTTTAGGTCATTTTGAGCTGTTTTTGAAAAATTCAAATTCCCTTGGGAATTAAGCATTGTTTCAGGTCATTTTGAGCTGTTTTTGAAAAATTCGAATTCCCTTGGGAATTAAGCATTGTTTTAGGTCATTTTGAGCTGTTTATGTAAAATTCGAATTCCCTTGGGAATTAAGCATTGTTTTTGTCATTTTGAGCTGATTTTGTAAAATTCGAATTCCCTTGGGAAATAAGGATTGTTTTAAGTCATTTTGAGCTGTTTTTGTAAAATTCGAATTCCCTTGGGAACTGTGCATTGTTTTTGGTTTTGGTCATTTTGAGCTGTTTTTGAAAAATTCAAATTCCCTTGGGAATTAAGCATTGTTTTTGGTCATTTTGAGCTGTTTTTGAAAAATTCAAATTCCCTTGGGAATTAAGCATTGTTTTAGGTCATTTTGAACTGTTTTTGAAAAATTCGAATTCCCTTGGGAATTAAGCATTGTTTTAGGTCATTTTGAGCTGTTTTTGTAAAATTCGAATTCCCTTGAGAATTAATCATTGTTTTAGGTCATTTTGAGCTGTTTTTGAAAAATTCAAATTCCCTTGGGAATTAAGCATTGTTTCAGGTCATTTTGAGCTGTTTTTGAAAAATTCGAATTCCCTTGGGAATTAAGCATTGTTTTAGGTCATTTTGAGCTGTTTATGTAAAATTCGAATTCCCTTGGGAATTAAGCATTGTTTTTGTCATTTTGAGCTGATTTTGTAAAATTCGAATTGCCTTGGGAAATAAGGATTGTTTTAAGTCATTTTGAGCTGTTTTTGTAAAATTCGAATTCCCTTGGGAACTGGGCATTGTTTTTGGTTTTGGTCATTTTGAGCTGTTTTTGAAAAATTCAAATTCCCTTGGGAATTAAGCATTGTTTTTGGTCATTTTGAGCTGTTTTTGAAAAATTCAAATTCCCTTGGGAATTAAGCATTGTTTTAGGTCATTTTGAACTGTTTTTGAAAAATTCGAATTCCCTTGGGAATTAAGCATTGTTTTAGGTCATTTTGAGCTGTTTTTGAAAAATTCGAATTCCCTTTGGAATTAAGCATTGTTTTAGGTCATTTTGAGCTGGTTTTGTAAAATTCGAATTCCATTGGGAATTAAGCATTATTTTAAGTCATTTTGAGCTGTTTTTGTAAAATTCGAATTCCCTTGGGAATTAAGCATTGTTTTAGGTCATTTTGAGCTGTTTTTTTAAAAATTCGAATTTCCTTGGGAATTAAGCATTGTTTTAGGTCATTTTGAGCTGTTTTTGTAAAATTCGAATTCTTTTGGGAACTGGGCATTGTTTTTGGTCATTTTGAGCTGTTTTTGAAAAATTCAAATTCCCTTGGGAATTAAGCATTGTTTTAGGTCATTTTGGGCTGTTTTTGAAAAATTCAAATTCCCTTGGGAATTAAGCATTGTTTTAGGTCATTTTGAGCTGTTTTTGAAAAATTCGAATTCCCTTGGGAATTAAGCATTGTTTTAGGTCATTTTGAGCTGTTTTTGTAAAATTCGAATTCCCTTGGGAATTAAGCATTGTTTTAAGTCATTTTGAGCTGTTTTTGTAAAATTCGAATTCCCTTGAGAATTAAGCATTATTTTAGGTCATTTTGAGCTGTTTTTGTAAAACTCGAATTCCCTTGAGAATTAAGCATTGTTTTAGGTCATTTTGAGCTGTTTTTGAAAAATTCGAATTTTCTTGGGAATTAAGCATTGTTTTAGGTCATTTTGAGCTGTTTTTGAAAAATTCGAATTCCCTTGGGAATTAAGCATTGTTTTAGGTCATTTTGAGCTGTTTTTGAAAAATTCGAATTCCCTTGGGGATTAAGCATTGCTTCAGGTCATTTTGAGCTGTTTTTGTAAAATTCGAATTCTCTTGGGAATTAAGCATTGTTTTAAGTCATTTTGAGCTGTTTTTGTGAAATTCGAATTCCCTTGGGAATTAAGCATTGTTTTAGGTCATTTTGAGCTGTTTTTGGAAAATTCGAATTTCCTTGGGAATTAAGCATTGTTTTAGGTCATTTTGAGCTGTTTTTGTAAAATTCGAATTCCCTTGGGAACTGGGCATTGTTTTAGGTCATTTTGAGCTGTTTTTGAAAAATTCGAATTCCCTTGGGAATTAAGCATTGTTTTAGGTCATTTTGAGCTGTTTTTGAAAAATTCGAATTCCCTTGGGAATTAAGCATTGTTTTAGGTCATTTTAAGCTGTTTTTGAAAAATTAGAATTCCCTTGGGAATTAAGCATTGTTTTTTCTTATTTTTCATACCCAAGGGTACAGAGCATTGTTTTTAGTCATTTTAAGCTGTTTTTGTTAAATTCGAATTCCCTTGGGAATTAAGCATTGTTTTTGTCATTTTGAGCTGATTTTGTAAAATTCGAATTCTCTTGGGAATTAGGCATTGTTTTTGATCGGTTTAAGCTGTTTTTGTAAAATTCGAATTCCCTTGGGAATTAAGCATTGTTTTAGGTCATTTTGAGCTGTTTTTGAAAAATTCGAATTCTCTTGGGAATTAAGCATTGTTTTTTCTCATTTTTCATACCCAAGGGTACAAAGCATAGTTTTTAGTCATTTTAAGCTGTTTTTGTAAAATTTGAATTCCCTTGGGAATTAAGCATTGTTTTTGTCATTTTGAGCTGATTTTGTAAAATTCAAATTCCCTTGGGAATTAAGCATTGTTTTAGGTCATTTTGAGCTGTTTTTGAAAAATTTGAATTCCCTTGGGAATTAAGCATTGTTTTAGGTCATTTTGAGCTGTTTTTGTAAAATTCGAATTCCCTTGGGAACTGGGCATTGTTTTTGGTCATTTTGAGCTGTTTTTGAAAAATTCAAATTCCCTTGGGAATTAAGCATTGTTTTAGGTCATTTTGAGCTGTTTTTGAAAAATTCAAATTCCCTTGGGAATTAATCATTGTTTTAGGTCATTTTGAGCTGTTTTTGTAAATTTCGAATTCCCTTGGGAATTAAGCATTGTTTTAGGTCATTTTGAGCTGTATTTGTAAAATTCGAATTCCCTTGGGAGTTAAGCATTGTTTTAGGTCATTTTGAGCTGTTTTTGTAAAATTCGAATTCCCTTGGGAATTAAGCATTGTTTTTGTCATTTTGAGCTGATTTTGTAAAATTCGAATTCCCTTGGGAATTAAGCATTGTTTTAAGTCATTTTGAGCTGTTTTTGTAAAATTCGAATTCCTTTGGGAATTAAGCATTGTTTTAGGTCATTTTGAGCTGTTTTTGGAAAATTCGAATTCCCTTGGGAACTGGGCATTGTTTTTGGTCATTTTGAGCTGTTCTTGAAAAATTCAAATTCCCTTGGGAATTAAGCATTGTTTTAGGTCATTTTGAGCTTTTTTTGAAAAATTCAAATTCCCTTGGGAATTAAGCATTGTTTTAGGTCATTTTGAGCTGTTTTTGAAAAATTCGAATTCCCAAGGGAATTAAGCATTGTTTTTGTCATTTTGAGCTGATTTTGTAAAATTCAAATTCCCTTGGGAATTAAGCATTGTTTTAAGTCATTTTGAGCTGTTTTTGTTAAATTTGAATCCCCTTGGGAATTAAGCATTGTTTTAGGTCATTTTGAGCTGTTTTTGAAAAATTTGAATTCCCTTGGGAATTAAGCATTGTTTTAGGTCATTTTGAGCTGTTTTTGTAAAATTCGAATTCCCTTGGGAACTGGGCATTGTTTTTGGTCATTTTGAGCTTTTTTTGAAAAATTCAAATTCCCTTGGGAATTAAGCATTGTTTTAGGTCATTTTGAGCTGTTTTTGTAAAATTCGAATTCCCTTGGGAACTGGGCATTGTTTTTGGTCATTTTGAGCTGTTTTTGAAAAATTCAAATTCCCTTGGGAATTAAGCATAGTTTTTAGTCATTTTAAGCTGTTTTTGTGAAATTCGAATTCCCTTGGGAATTAAGCATTGTTTTTGTCATTTTAAGCTGTTTTTGAAAAATTCAAATTCCCTTGGGAATTAAGCATTGTTTTAGGTCATTTTAAGCTGTTTTTGAAAAATTCAAATTCCTTTGGGAGTTAAGCATTGTTTTAGGTCATTTTGAGCTGTTTTTGAAAAATTCGAATTCCCTTGGGAACTGGGCATTGTTTTTGGTCATTTTGAGCTGTTTTTGAAAAATTCAAATTCCCTTGGGAATTAAGCATTGTTTTAGGTCATTTTGAGCTGTTTTTGAAAAATTCGAATTCCCTTGGGAATTAAGCATTGTTTTAGGTCATTTTGAGCTGTTTTTGAAAAATTCGAATTCCCAAGGGAATTAAGCATTGTTTTTGTCATTTTGAGCTGATTTTGTAAAATTCAAATTCCCTTGGGAATTAAGCATTGTTTTAAGTCATTTTGAGCTGTTTTTGTTAAATTTGAATCCCCTTGGGAATTAAGCATTGTTTTAGGTCATTTTGAGCTGTTTTTGAAAAATTTGAATTCCCTTGGGAATTAAGCATTGTTTTAGGTCATTTTGAGCTGTTTTTGTAAAATTCGAATTCCCTTAGGAATTAAGCATTGTTTTAGGTCATTTTGAGCTGTTTTTGTAAAATTCGAATTCCCTTGGGAACTGGGCATTGTTTTTGGTCATTTTTAGCTGCTTTTGAAAAATTCAAATTCCCTTGGGAATTAAGCATTGTTTTATGTCATTTTGAGCTGTTTTTGAAAAATTCAAATTCCCTTGGGAATTAAGCATTGTTTTAGGTCATTTTGAGCTGTTTTTGAAAAATTCGAATTCCCTTGGGAATTAAGCATTATTTTAGGTCATTTTTAGCTGTTTTTGTAAAATTCGAATTCCCTTGGGAATTAAGCATTGTTTAAGGTCATTTTGAACTGTTTTTGAAAAGTTCGAACTCCCTTGTGAATTAAGCATTGTTTTTGGTCATTTTGAGCTGTTTTTGAAAAATTCAAATTCTCTTGGGAATTAAGCATTGTTTTAGGTCATTTTGAGCTGTTATAGAAAAATTCGAATTCCCTTGGGAATTAAGCATTGTTTTAGGTCATTTTGAGCTGTTTTTGAAAAATTCGAATTCCCTTGGGAATTAAGCATTGTTTTTTCTCATTTTTCATACCCAAGGGTACAAAGCATAGTTTTTAGTCATTTTAAGCTGTTTTGTGAAATTCGAATTCCCTTGGGAATTAAGCATTGTTTTTGTCATTTTGAGCTGATTTTGTAAAATTCGAATTCTCTTGGGAATTAGGCATTGTTTTTGATCGGTTTAAGCTGTTTTTGTAAAATTCGAATTCCCTTGGGAATTAAGCATTGTTTTAGGTCATTTTGAGCTGTTTTTGAAAAATTCGAATTCCCTTGGGAATTAAGTATTGTTTTAGGTCATCTTGAGCTGTTTTTGAAAAATTCGAATTCCCTTGGGAATTAAGCATTGTTTTAAGTCATTTTGAGCTGTTTTTGTTAAATTCGAATTCCCTTGGGAATTAAGCATTGTTTTAAGTCATTTTGAGCTGTTTTTGTAAAATTCGAATTCCCTTGGGAATTAAGCATTGTTTTATGTCATTTTGAGCTGTTTTTGAAAAATTCAAATTCCCTTGGGAATTAAGCATTGTTTCAGGTCATTTTGAGCTGTTTTTGAAAAATTCGAATTCCCTTGAGAATTAAGCATTGTTTTAGGTCATTTTGAGCTGTTTATGTAAAATTCGAATTCCCTTGGGAATTAAGCATTGTTTTTGTCATTTTGAGCTGATTTTGTAAAATTCGAATTCCCTTGGGAATTAAGCATTGTTTTAAGTCATTTTGAGCTGTTTTTGTAAAATTCGAATTCCCTTGGGAACTGGGTATTGTTTTTGGTTTTGGTCATTTTGAGCTGTTTTTGAAAAATTCAAATTCCCTTGGGAATTAAGCATTGTTTTTGGTCATTTTGAGCTGTTTTTGAAAAATTCAAATTCCCTTTGGAATTAAGCATTGTTTTAGGTCATTTTGAACTGTTTTTGAAAAATTCGAATTCCCTTGGGAATTAAGCATTGTTTTAGGTCATTTTGAGCTGTTTTTGAAAAATTCGAATTACCTTTGGAATTAAGCATTGTTTTAGGTCATTTTGAGCTGGTTTTGTAAAATTCGAATTCCCTTGGGAATTATGCATTATTTTAAGTCATTTTGAGCTGTTTTTGTAAAATTCGAATTCCCTTGGGAATTAAGCATTGTTTTAGGTCATTTTGAACTGTTTTTTAAAAATTCGAATTTCCTTGGGAATTAAGCATTGTTTTAGGTCATTTTGAGCTGTTTTTGTAAAATTCGAATTCCCTTGGGAACTGGGCATTGTTTTTGGTCATTTTGAGCTGTTTTTGAAAAATTCAAATTCCCTTGGGAATTAAGCATTGTTTTAGTTCATTTTGGGCTGTTTTTGAAAAATTCAAATTCCCTTGGGAATTAAGCATTGTTTTAGGTCATTTTGAGCTGTTTTTGAAAAATTCGAATTCCCTTGGGAATTAAGCATTGTTTTAGGTCATTTTGAGCTGTTTTTGTAAAATTCGAATTCCCTTGGGAATTAAGCATTGTTTTAAGTCATTTTGAGCTGTTTTTGTAAAATTCGAATTCCCTTGAGAATTAATCATTGTTTTAGGTCATTTTGAGCTGTTTTTGAAAAATTCAAATTCCCTTGGGAATTAAGCATTGTTTCAGGTCATTTTGAGCTGTTTTTGAAAAATTCGAATTCCCTTGGGAATTAAGCATTGTTTTAGGTCATTTTGAGCTGTTTATGTAAAATTCGAATTCCCTTGGGAATTAAGCATTGTTTTTGTCATTTTGAGCTGATTTTGTAAAATTCGAATTCCCTTGGGAAATAAGCATTGTTTTAGGTCATTTTGAGCTGTTTTTGAAAAATTCGAATTCCCTTGGGAATTAAGCATTGTTTTAGGTCATTTTGAGCTGTTTATGTAAAATTCGAATTCCCTTGGGAATTAAGCATTGTTTTTGTCATTTTGAGCTGATTTTGTAAAATTCGAATTCCCTTGGGAAATAAGCATTGTTTTAAGTCATTTTGAGCTGTTTTTGTAAAATTCGAATTCCCTTGGGAACTGGGCATTGTTTTTGGTTTTGGTCATTTTGAGCTGTTTTTGAAAAATTCAAATTCCCTTGGGAATTAAGCATTGTTTTTGGTCATTTTGAGCTGTTTTTGAAAAATTCAAATTCCCTTGGGAATTAAGCATTGTTTTAGGTCATTTTGAACTGTTTTTGAAAAATTCGAATTCCCTTGGGAATTAAGCATAGTTTTAGGTCATTTTGAGCTGTTTTTGAAAAATTCGAATTCCCTTTGGAATTAAGCATTGTTTTAGGTCATTTTGAGCTGGTTTTGTAAAATTCGAATTCCCTTGGGAATTAAGCATTATTTTAAGTCATTTTGAACTGTTTTTGTAAAATTCGAATTCCCTTGGGAATTAAGCATTGTTTTAGGTCATTTTGAGCTGTTTTTTTAAAAATTCGAATTTCCTTGGGAATTAAGCATTGTTTTAGGTCATTTTGAGCTGTTTTTGTAAAATTCGAATTCTTTTGGGAACTGGGCATTGTTTTTGGTCATTTTGAGCTGTTTTTGAAAAATTCAAATTCCCTTGGGAATTAAGCATTGTTTTAGGTCATTTTGGGCTGTTTTTGAAAAATTCAAATTCCCTTGGGAATTAAGCATTGTTTTAGGTCATTTTGAGCTGTTTTTGAAAAATTCGAATTCCCTTGGGAATTAAGCATTGTTTTAGGTCATTTTGAGCTGTTTTTGTAAAATTCGAATTCCCTTGGGAATTAAGCATTGTTTTAAGTCATTTTGAACTGTTTTTGTAAAATTCGAATTCCCTTGAGAATTAAGCATTATTTTAGGTCATTTTGAGCTGTTTTTGTGAAATTCGAATTCCCTTGAGAATTAAGCATTGTTTTAGGTCATTTTGAGCTGTTTTTGAAAAATTCGAATTTCCTTGGGAATTAAGCATTGTTTTAGGTCATTTTGAGCTGTTTTTGAAAAATTCGAATTCCCTTGGAAATTAAGCATTGTTTTAGGTCATTTTGAGCTGTTTTTGGAAAATTCGAATTCCCTTGGGAATTAAGCATTGTTTTAGGTCATTTTGAGCTGTTTTTGTAAAATTCGAATTCTCTTGGGAATTAAGCATTGTTTTAAGTCATTTTGAGCTGTTTTTGTTAAATTCGAATTCCCTTGGGAATTAAGCATTGTTTTAGGTCATTTTGAGCTGTTTTTGGAAAATTCGAATTTCCTTGGGAATTAAGCATTGTTTTAGGTCATTTTGAGCTGTTTTTGTAAAATTCGAATTCCCTTGGGAACTGGGCATTGTTTTTGGTCATTTTGAGCTGTTTTTGAAAAATTCAAATTCCCTTTGGAATTAAGCATTGTTTTAGGTCATTTTGAGCTGTTTTTGTAAATTTCGAATTCCCTTGGGAATTAAGCATTGTTTTAGGTCATTTTGAGCTGTATTTGTAAAATTCGAATTCCCTTGGGAGTTAAGCATTGTTTTAGGTCATTTTGAGCTGTTTTTGTAAAATTTGAATTCCCTTGGGAATTAAGCATTGTTTTTGTCATTTTGAGCTGATTTTGTAAAATTCGAATTCCCTTGGGAATTAAGCATTGTTTTAAGTCATTTTGAGCTGTTTTTGTAAAATTCGAATTCCTTTGGGAATTAAGCATTGTTTTAGGTCATTTTGAGCTGTTTTTGGAAAATTCGAATTCCCTTGGGAACTGGGCATTGTTTTTGGTCATTTTGAGCTGTTCTTGAAAAATTCAAATTCCCTTGGGAATTAAGCATTGTTTTAGGTCATTTTGAGCTTTTTTTGAAAAATTCAAATTCCCTTGGGAATTAAGCATTGTTTTAGGTCATTTTGAGCTGTTTTTGAAAAATTCGAATTCCCAAGGGAATTAAGCATTGTTTTTGTCATTTTGAGCTGATTTTGTAAAATTCAAATTCCCTTGGGAATTAAGCATTGTTTTAAGTCATTTTGAGCTGTTTTTGTTAAATTTGAATTCCCTTGGGAATTAAGCATTGTTTTAGGTCATTTTGAGCTGTTTTTGAAAAATTTGAATTCCCTTGGGAATTAAGCATTGTTTTAGGTCATTTTGAGCTGTTTTTGTAAAATTCGAATTCTCTTGGGAACTGGGCATTGTTTTTGGTCATTTTGAGCTTTTTTTGAAAAATTCAAATTCCCTTGGGAATTAAGCATTGTTTTAGGTCATTTTGAGCTGTTTTTGTAAAATTCGAATTCCCTTGGGAACTGGGCATTGTTTTTGGTCATTTTGAGCTGTTTTTGAAAAATTCAAATTCCCTTGGGAATTAAGCATAGTTTTTAGTCATTTTAAGCTGTTTTTGTGAAATTCGAATTCCCTTGGGAATTAAGCATTGTTTTTGTCATTTTAAGCTGTTTTTGAAAAATTAAAATTCCCTTGGGAATTAAGCATTGTTTTAGGTCATTTTAAGCTGTTTTTGAAAAATTCAAATTCCTTTGGGAGTTAAGCATTGTTTTAGGTCATTTTGAGCTGTTTTTGAAAAATTCGAATTCCCTTGGGAACTGGGCATTGTTTTTGGTCATTTTGAGCTGTTTTTGAAAAATTCAAATTCCCTTGGGAATTAAGCATTGTTTTAGGTCATTTTGAGCTGTTTTTGAAAAATTCGAATTCCCTTGGGAATTAAGCATTGTTTTAGGTCATTTTGAGCTGTTTTTGAAAAATTCGAATTCCCTTGGGAATTAAGCATTGTTTTAGGTCATTTTAAGCTGTTTTTGAAAAATTCGAATTCCCTTGGGAATTAAGCATTGTTTTTTCTTATTTTTCATACCCAAGGGTACAGAGTATTGTTTTTAGTCATTTTAAGCTGTTTTTGTTAAATTCGAATTCCCTTGGGAATTAAGCATTGTTTTTGTCATTTTGAGCTGATTTTGTAAAATTCGAATTCTCTTGGGAATTAGGCATTGTTTTTGATCGGTTTAAGCTGTTTTTGTAAAATTCGAATTCCCTTGGGAATTAAGCATTGTTTTAGGTCATTTTGAGCTGTTTTTGAAAAATTCGAATTCCCTTGGGAATTAAGCATTGTTTTTTCTCATTTTTCATACCCAAGGGTACAAAGCATAGTTTTTAGTCATTTTAAGCTGTTTTGTAAAATTCGAATTCCCTTGGGAATTAAGCATTGTTTTTGTCATTTTGAGCTGATTTTGTAAAATTCGAATTCTCTTGGGAATTAGGCATTGTTTTTGATCGGTTTAAGCTGTTTTTGTAAAATTCGAATTCCCTTGGGAATTAAGCATTGTTTTAGGTCATTTTGAGCTGTTTTTGAAAAATTCGAATTCCCTTGGGAATTAAGTATTGTTTTAGGTCATCTTGAGCTGTTTTTGAAAAATTCGAATTCCCTTGGGAATTAAGCATTGTTTTAGGTCATTTTGAGCTGTTTTTGTAAAATTCGAATTCCCTTGGGAATTAAGCATTGTTTTAAGTCATTTTGAGCTGTTTTTGTTAAATTCGAATTCCCTTGGGAATTAAGCATTGTTTTAAGTCATTTTGAGCTGTTTTTGTAAAATTCGAATTCCCTTGGGAATTAAGCATTGTTTTATGTCATTTTGAGCTGTTTTTGAAAAATTCAAATTCCCTTGGGAATTAAGCATTGTTTCAGGTCATTTTGAGCTGTTTTTGAAAAATTCGAATTCCCTTGAGAATTAAGCATTGTTTTAGGTCATTTTGAGCTGTTTATGTAAAATTCGAATTCCCTTGGGAATTAAGCATTGTTTTTGTCATTTTGAGCTGATTTTGTAAAATTCGAATTCCCTTGGGAATTAAGCATTGTTTTAAGTCATTTTGAGCTGTTTTTGTAAAATTCGAATTCCCTTGGGAACTGGGCATTGTTTTTGGTTTTGGTCATTTTGAGCTGTTTTTGAAAAATTCAAATTCCCTTGGGAATTAAGCATTGTTTTTGGTCATTTTGAGCTGTTTTTGAAAAATTCAAATTCCCTTGGGAATTATGCATTGTTTTAGGTCATTTTGAGCTGTTTTTGAAAAATTCGAATTCCCTTGGGAATTAAGTATTGTTTTAGGTCATCTTGAGCTGTTTTTGAAAAATTCGAATTCCCTTGGGAATTAAGCATTGTTTTAGGTCATTTTGAGCTGTTTTTGTAAAATTCGAATTCCCTTGGGAATTAAGCATTGTTTTAAGTCATTTTGAGCTGTTTTTGTTAAATTCGAATTCCCTTGGGAATTAAGCATTGTTTTAAGTCATTTTGAGCTGTTTTTGTAAAATTCGAATTCCCTTGGGAATTAAGCATTGTTTTATGTCATTTTGAGCTGTTTTTGAAAAATTCAAATTCCCTTGGGAATTAAGCATTGTTTCAGGTCATTTTGAGCTGTTTTTGAAAAATTCGAATTCCCTTGAGAATTAAGCATTGTTTTATGTCATTTTGAGCTGTTTATGTAAAATTCGAATTCCCTTGGGAATTAAGCATTGTTTTTGTCATTTTGAGCTGATTTTGTAAAATTCGAATTCCCTTGGGAATTAAGCATTGTTTTAAGTCATTTTGAGCTGTTTTTGTAAAATTCGAATTCCCTTGGGAACTGGGCATTGTTTTTGGTTTTGGTCATTTTGAGCTGTTTTTGAAAAATTCAAATTCCCTTGGGAATTAAGCATTGTTTTTGGTCATTTTGAGCTGTTTTTGAAAAATTCAAATTCCCTTGGGAATTAAGCATTGTTTTAGGTCATTTTGAACTGTTTTTGAAAAATTCGAATTCCCTTGGGAATTAAGCATTGTTTTAGGTCATTTTGAGCTGTTTTTGAAAAATTCGAATTACCTTTGGAATTAAGCATTGTTTTAGGTCATTTTGAGCTGGTTTTGTAAAATTCGAATTCCCTTGGGAATTATGCATTATTTTAAGTCATTTTGAGCTGTTTTTGTAAAATTCGAATTCCCTTGGGAATTAAGCATTGTTTTAGGTCATTTTGAACTGTTTTTTTAAAAATTCGAATTTCCTTGGGAATTAAGCATTGTTTTAGGTCATTTTGAGCTGTTTTTGTAAAATTCGAATTCCCTTGGGAACTGGGCATTGTTTTTGGTCATTTTGAGCTGTTTTTGAAAAATTCAAATTCCCTTGGGAATTAAGCATTGTTTTAGTTCATTTTGGGCTGTTTTTGAAAAATTCAAATTCCCTTGGGAATTAAGCATTGTTTTAGGTCATTTTGAGCTGTTTTTGAAAAATTCGAATTCCCTTGGGAATTAAGCATTGTTTTAGGTCATTTTGAGCTGTTTTTGTAAAATTCGAATTCCCTTGGGAATTAAGCATTGTTTTAAGTCATTTTGAGCTGTTTTTGTAAAATTCGAATTCCCTTGAGAATTAATCATTGTTTGAGGTCATTTTGAGCTGTTTTTGAAAAATTCAAATTCCCTTGGGAATTAAGCATTGTTTCAGGTCATTTTGAGCTGTTTTTGAAAAATTCGAATTCCCTTGGGAATTAAGCATTGTTTTAGGTCATTTTGAGCTGTTTATGTAAAATTCGAATTCCCTTGGGAATTAAGCATTGTTTTTGTCATTTTGAGCTGATTTTGTAAAATTCGAATTCCCTTGGGAAATAAGGATTGTTTTAAGTCATTTTGAGCTGTTTTTGTAAAATTCGAATTCCCTTGGGAACTGGGCATTGTTTTTGGTTTTGGTCATTTTGAGCTGTTTTTGAAATATTCAAATTCCCTTGGGAATTAAGCATTGTTTTTGGTCATTTTGAGCTGTTTTTGAAAAATTTAAATTCCCTTGGGAATTAAGCATTGTTTTAGGTCATTTTGAACTGTTTTTGAAAAATTCGAATTCCCTTGGGAATTAAGCATTGTTTTAGGTCATTTTGAGCTGGTTTTGTAAAATTCGAATTCCCTTGGGAATTAAGCATTATTTTAAGTCATTTTGAGCTGTTTTTGTAAAATTCGAATTCCCTTGGGAATTAAGCATTGTTTTAGGTCATTTTGAGCTGTTTTTTTAAAAATTCGAATTTCCTTGGGAATTAAGCATTGTTTTAGGTCATTTTGAGCTGTTTTTGTAAAATTTGAATTCTTTTGGGAACTGGGCATTGTTTTAGGTCATTTTGAGCTGGTTTTGTAAAATTCGAATTCCCTTGGGAATTATGCATTATTTTAAGTCATTTTGAGCTGTTTTTGTAAAATTCGAATTCCCTTGGGAATTAAGCATTGTTTTAGGTCATTTTGAACTGTTTTTTTAAAAATTCGAATTTCCTTGGGAATTAAGCATTGTTTTAGGTCATTTTGAGCTGTTTTTGTAAAATTCGAATTCCCTTGGGAACTGGGCATTGTTTTTGGTCATTTTGAGCTGTTTTTGAAAAATTCAAATTCCCTTGGGAATTAAGCATTGTTTTAGTTCATTTTGGGCTGTTTTTGAAAAATTCGAATTCCCTTGGGAATTAAGCATTGTTTTAGGTCATTTTGAGCTGTTTTTGAAAAATTCGAATTCCCTTGGGAATTAAGC
This sequence comes from Haliclystus octoradiatus, assembly GCA_916610825.1. Lineage (NCBI taxonomy): Eukaryota > Metazoa > Cnidaria > Staurozoa > Stauromedusae > Haliclystidae > Haliclystus > Haliclystus octoradiatus. The sequence goes on from OU744446.1 coordinate 21,901,797, forward strand.
ATTGTTTTAGGTCATTTTGAGCTGTTTTTGTAAAATTCGAATTCCCTTGGGAATTAAGCATTGTTTTAAGTCATTTTGAGCTGTTTTTGTAAAATTCGAATTCCCTTGAGAATTAATCATTGTTTGAGGTCATTTTGAGCTGTTTTTGAAAAATTCAAATTCCCTTGGGAATTAAGCATTGTTTCAGGTCATTTTGAGCTGTTTTTGAAAAATTCGAATTCCCTTGGGAATTAAGCATTGTTTTAGGTCATTTTGAGCTGTTTTTGTAAAATTCGAATTCCCTTGGGAATTAAGCATTGTTTTTGTCATTTTGAGCTGTTTTTGTAAAATTCGAATTCCCTTGAGAATTAATCATTGTTTGAGGTCATTTTGAGCTGTTTTTGAAAAATTCAAATTCCCTTGGGAATTAAGCATTGTTTCAGGTCATTTTGAGCTGTTTTTGAAAAATTCGAATTCCCTTGGGAATTAAGCATTGTTTTAGGTCATTTTGAGCTGTTTATGTAAAATTCGAATTCCCTTGGGAATTAAGCATTGTTTTTTTCATTTTGAGCTGATTTTGTAAAATTCGAATTCCCTTGGGAAATAAGGATTGTTTTAAGTCATTTTGAGCTGTTTTTGTAAAATTCGAATTCCCTTGGGAACTGGGCATTGTTTTTGGTTTTGGTCATTTTGAGCTGTTTTTGAAAAATTCAAATTCCCTTGGGAATTAAGCATTGTTTTTGGTCATTTTGAGCTGTTTTTGAAAAATTTAAATTCCCTTGGGAATTAAGCATTGTTTTAGGTCATTTTGAACTGTTTTTGAAAAATTCGAATTCCCTTGGGAATTAAGCATTGTTTTAGGTCATTTTGAGCTGTTTTTGAAAAATTCGAATTCCCTTTGGAATTAAGCATTGTTTTAGGTCATTTTGAGCTGGTTTTGTAAAATTCGAATTCCCTTGGGAATTAAGCATTATTTTAAGTCATTTTGAGCTGTTTTTGTAAAATTCGAATTCCCTTGGGAATTAAGCATTGTTTTAGGTCAATTTGAGCTGTTTTTTTAAAAATTCGAATTTCCTTGGGAATTAAGCATTGTTTTAGGTCATTTTGAGCTGTTTTTGTAAAATTTGAATTCTTTTGGGAACTGGGCATTGTTTTTGGTCATTTTGAGCTGTTTTTGATAAATTCAAATTCCCTTGGGAATTAAGCATTGTTTTAGGTCATTTTGGGCTGTTTTTGAAAAATTCAAATTCCCTTGGGAATTAAGCATTGTTTTAGGTCATTTTGAGCTGTTTTTGAAAAATTCGAATTCCCTTGGGAATTAAGCATTGTTTTAGGTCATTTTGAGCTGTTTTTGTAAAATTCGAATTCCCTTGGGAATTAAGCATTGTTTTAAGTCATTTTGAGCTGTTTTTGTAAAATTCGAATTCCCTTGAGAATTAATCATTATTTTAGGTCATTTTGAGCTGTTTTTGTGAAATTCGAATTCCCTTGAGAATTAAGCATTGTTTTAGGTCATTTTGAGCTGTTTTTGAAAAATTCGAATTTCCTTGGGAATTAAGCATTGTTTTAGGTCATTTTGAGCTGTTTTTGTAAAATTCGAATTCCCTTGGGAACTGGGCATTGTTTTTGGTCATTTTGAGCTGTTTTTGAAAAATTCAAATTCCCTTGGGAATTAAGCATTGTTTTAGTTCATTTTTGGCTGTTTTTGAAAAATTCAAATTCCCTTGGGAATTAAGCATTGTTTTAGGTCATTTTGAGCTGTTTTTGAAAAATTCGAATTCCCTTGGGAATTAAGCATTGTTTTAGGTCATTTTGAGCTGTTTTTGTAAAATTCGAATTCCCTTGGGAATTAAGCATTGTTTTAAGTCATTTTGAGCTGTTTTTGTAAAATTCGAATTCCCTTGAGAATTAATCATTGTTTGAGGTCATTTTGAGCTGTTTTTGAAAAATTCAAATTCCCTTGGGAATTAAGCATTGTTTCAGGTCATTTTGAGCTGTTTTTGAAAAATTCGAATTCCCTTGGGAATTAAGCATTGTTTTAGGTCATTTTGAGCTGTTTATGTAAAATTCGTATTCCCTTGGGAATTAAGCATTGTTTTTGTCATTTTGAGCTGATTTTGTAAAATTCGAATTCCCTTGGGAAATAAGGATTGTTTTAAGTCATTTTGAGCTGTTTTTGTAAAATTCGAATTCCCTTGGGAACTGGGCATTGTTTTTGGTTTTGGTCATTTTGAGCTGTTTTTGAAAAATTCAAATTCCCTTGGGAATTAAGCATTGTTTTTGGTCATTTTGAGCTGTTTTTGAAAAATTTAAATTCCCTTGGGAATTAAGCATTGTTTTAGGTCATTTTGAACTGTTTTTGAAAAATTCGAATTCCCTTGGGAATTAAGCATTGTTTTAGGTCATTTTGAACTGTTTTTGAAAAATTCGAATTCCCTTTGGAATTAAGCATTGTTTTAGGTCATTTTGAGCTGGTTTTGTAAAATTCGAATTCCCTTGGGAATTAAGCATTATTTTAAGTCATTTTGAGCTGTTTTTGTAAAATTCGAATTCCCTTGGGAATTAAGCATTGTTTTAGGTCATTTTGAGCTGTTTTTTTTAAAAATTCGAATTTCCTTGGGAATTAAGCATTGTTTTAGGTCATTTTGAGCTGTTTTTGTAAAATTTGAATTCTTTTGGGAACTGGGCATTGTTTTTGGTCATTTTGAGCTGTTTTTGAAAAATTCAAATTCCCTTGGGAATTAAGCATTGTTTGAGGTCATTTTGAGCTGTTTTTGTAAAATTCGAATTCCCTTGGGAATTAAGCATTGTTTTAAGTCATTTTGAGCTGTTTTTGTAAAATTCGAATTCCCTTGAGAATTAAGCATTATTTTAGGTCATTTTGAGCTGTTTTTGTGAAATTCGAATTCCCTTGAGAATTAAGCATTGTTTTAGGTCATTTTGAGCTGTTTTTGAAAAATTCGAATTTCCTTGGGAATTAAGCATTGTTTTAGGTCATTTTGAGCTGTTTTTGAAAAATTCGAATTCCCTTGGGAATTAAGCATTGTTTTAGGTCATTTTGAGCTGTTTTTGAAAAATTCGAATTCCCTTGGGAATTAAGCATTGTTTTAGGTCATTTTGAGCTGTTTTTGTAAAATTCGAATTCTCTTGGGAATTAAGCATTGTTTTAAGTCATTTTGAGCTGTTTTTGTGAAATTCGAATTCCCTTGGGAATTAAGCATTGTTTTAGGTCATTTTGAGCTGTTTTTGAAAAATTCGAATTCCCTTGGGTATTAAGCATTGTTTTAGGTCATTTTGAGCTGTTTTTGTAAAATTCGAATTCCCTTGGGAATTAAGCATTGTTTTTGTCATTTTGAGCTGATTTTGTAAAATTCGAATTCCCTTGGGAATTAAGCATTGTTTCAAGTCATTTTGAGCTGTTTTTGTAAAATTCGAATTCCCTTGGGAATTAAGCATTGTTTTAGGACATTTTGAGCTGTTTTTGAAAAATTCGAATTCCCTTGGGAATTAAGCATTGTTTTAGGTCATTTTGAGCTGTTTTTGAAAAATTCGAATTCCCTTGGGAATAAAGCATTGTTTTAGGTCATCTTGAGCTGTTTTTGAAAAATTCGAATTCCCTTGGGAATTAAGCATTGTTTTAGGTCATTTTGAGATGTTTTTGTAAAATTCGAATTCCCTTGGGAATTAAGCATTGTTTTTGTTATTTTGAGCTGATTTTGTAAAATTCGAATTCCCTTGGGAATTAAGCATTGTTTTAAGTCATTTTGAGCTGTTTTTGTAAAATTCGAATTCCCTTGGGAATTAAGCATTATTTTATGTCATTTTGAGCTGTTTTTGAAAAATTCAAATTCCCTTGGGAATTAAGCATTGTTTTAGGTCATTTTGAGCTGTTTTTGAAAAATTCGAATTCCCTTGGGAATTAAGCATTGTTTTAGGTCATTTTGAGCTGTTTTTGTAAAATTCGAATTCCCTTGGGAATTAAGCATTGTTTTAAGTCATTTTGAGCTGTTTTTGTAAAATTCGAATTCCCTTGGGAATTAAGCATTGTTTTAGGTCATTTTGAGCTGTTTTTGTAAAATTCAAATTCCCTTGGGAATTAAGCATTGTTTTAGGTCATTTTGAGCTGTTTTTGAAAAATTCAAATTCCCTTGGGAATTAAGCATTGTTTTAGGTCATTTTGAGCTGTTTTTGAAAAATTCAAATTCCCTTGGGAATTAAGCATTGTTTTAGGTCATTTTGAGCTGTTTTTGTAAATTTCGAATTCCCTTGGGAATTAAGCATTGTTTTAGGTCATTTTGAGCTGTATTTGTAAAATTCGAATTCCCTTGGGAATTAAGCATTGTTTTAGGTCATTTTGAGCTGTTTTTGTAAAATTCGAATTCCCTTGGGAACTGGGCATTGTTTTTGGTCATTTTGAGCTGTTCTTGAAAAATTCAAATTCCCTTGGGAATTAAGCATTGTTTTAGGTCATTTTGAGCTTTTTTTCAAAAATTCAAATTCCCTTGGGAATTAAGCATTGTTTTAGGTCATTTTGAGCTGTTTTTGAAAAATTCGAATTCCCTTGGGAATTAAGCATTGTTTTAGGTCATTTTGAGCTGTTTTTGTAAAATTTGAATTCCCTTGGGAATTAAGCATTGTTTTTGTCATTTTGAGCTGATTTTGTAAAATTCAAATTCCCTTGGGAATTAAGCATTGTTTTAAGTCATTTTGAGCTGTTTTTGTAAAATTCGAATTCCCTTGGGAATTAAGCATTGTTTTAGGTCATTTTGAGCTGTTTTTGAAAAATTTGAATTCCCTTGGGAATTAAGCATTGTTTTAGGTCATTTTGAGCTGTTTTTGTAAAATTCGAATTCCCTTGGGAACTGGGCATTGTTTTTGGTCATTTTGAGCTGTTTTTGAAAAATTCAAATTCCCTTGGGAATTAAGCATTGTTTTAGGTCATTTTGAGCTGTTTTTGAAAAATTCAAATTCCCTTGGGAATTAAGCATTGTTTTAGGTCATTTTGAGCTGTTTTTGTAAATTTCGAATTCCCTTGGGAATTAAGCATTGTTTTAGGTCATTTTGAGCTGTTTTTGTAAAATTCGAATTCCCTTGGGAATTAATCATTGTTTTTGTTATTTTGAGCTGATTTTGTAAAATTCGAATTCCCTTGGGAATTAAGCATTGTTTTAAGTCATTTTGAGCTGTTTTTGTAAAATTCAAATTCCCTTGGGAATGAAGCATTATTTTATGTCATTTTGAGCTGTTTTTGAAAAATTCAAATTCCCTTGGGAATTAAGCATTGTTTTAGGTCATTTTGAGCTGTTTTTGAAAAATTCGAATTCCTTTGGGAATTAAGCATTGTTTTAGGTCATTTTGAGCTGTTTTTGTAAAATTCGAATTCCCTTGGGAATTAAGCATTGTTTTAAGTCATTTTGAGCTGTTTTTGTAAAATTCGAATTCCCTTGGGAATTAAGCATTGTTTTAGGTCATTTTGAGCTGTTTTTGTAAAATTCAAATTCCCTTGGGAATTAAGCATTGTTTTAGGTCATTTTGAGCTGTTTTTGAAAAATTCAAATTCCCTTGGGAATTAAGCATTGTTTTAGGTCATTTTGAGCTGTTTTTGAAAAATTCAAATTCCCTTGGGAATTAAGCATTGTTTTAGGTCATTTTGAGCTGTTTTTGTAAATTTCGAATTCCCTTGGGAATTAAGCATTGTTTTAGGTCATTTTGAGCTGTATTTGTAAAATTCGAATTCCCTTGGGAATTAAGCATTGTTTTAGGTCATTTTGAGCTGTTTTTGTAAAATTCGAATTCCCTTGGGAACTGGGCATTGTTTTTGGTCATTTTGAGCTGTTCTTGAAAAATTCAAATTCCCTTGGGAATTAAGCATTGTTTTAGGTCATTTTGAGCTTTTTTTGAAAAATTCAAATTCCCTTGGGAATTAAGCATTGTTTTAGGTCATTTTGAGCTGTTTTTGAAAAATTCGAATTCCCTTGGGAATTAAGCATTGTTTTAGGTCATTTTGAGCTGTTTTTGTAAAATTCGAATTCCCTTGGGAATTAAGCATTGTTTTTGTCATTTTGAGCTGATTTTGTAAAATTCGAATTCCCTTGGGAATTAAGCATTGTTTTAAGTCATTTTGAGCTGTTTTTGTAAAATTCGAATTCCCTTGGGAATTAAGCATTGTTTTATGTCATTTTGAGCTGTTTTTGAAAAATTCAAATTCCCTTGGGAATTAAGCATTGTTTTTGTCATTTTAAGCTGTTGTTGAAAAATTCAAATTCCCTTGGGAATTAAGCATTGTTTTAGGTCATTTTGAGCTGTATTTGTAAAATTCGAATTCCCTTGGGAATTAAGCATTGTTTTAGGTCATTTTGAGCTGTTTTTGTAAAATTCGAATTCGCTTGGGAACTGGGCATTGTTTTTGGTCATTTTGAGCTGTTCTTGAAAAATTCAAATTCCCTTGGGAATTAAGCATTGTTTTAGGTCATTTTGAGCTTTTTTTGAAAAATTCAAATTCCCTTGGGAATTAAGCATTGTTTTAGGTCATTTTGAGCTGTTTTTGAAAAATTCGAATTCCCTTGGGAATTAAGTATTGTTTTAGGTCATCTTGAGCTGTTTTTGAAAAATTCGAATTCCCTTGGGAATTAAGCATTGTTTTAGGTCATTTTGAGCTGTTTTTGTAAAATTCGAATTCCCTTGGGAATTAAGCATTGTTTTTGTCATTTTGAGCTGATTTTGTAAAATTCGAATTCCCTTGGGAATTAAGCATTGTTTTAAGTCATTTTGAGCTGTTTTTGTAAAATTCGAATTCCCTTGGGAATTAAGCATTGTTTTATGTCATTTTGAGCTGTTTTTGAAAAATTCAAATTCCCTTGGGAATTAAGCATTGTTTTAGGTCATTTTGAGCTTTTTTTGAAAAATTCAAATTCCCTTGGGAATTAAGCATTGTTTTTGTCATTTTAAGCTGTTGTTGAAAAATTCAAATTCCCTTGGGAATTAAGCATTGTTTTAGGTCATTTTAAGCTGTTTTTGAAAAATTCAAATTCCTTTCGGAGTTAAGCATTGTTTTAGGTCATTTTGAGCTTTTTTTGAAAAATTCAAATTCCCTTGGGAATTAAGCATTGTTTTAGGTCATTTTGAGCTGTTTTTGAAAAATTCGAATTCCCTTGGGAATTAAGTATTGTTTTAGGTCATCTTGAGCTGTTTTTGAAAAATTCGAATTCCCTTGGGAATTAAGCATTGTTTTAGGTCATTTTGAGCTGTTTTTGTAAAATTCGAATTCCCTTGGGAATTAAGCATTGTTTTTGTCATTTTGAGCTGATTTTGTAAAAATTCGAATTCCCTTGGGAATTAAGCATTGTTTTAAGTCATTTTGAGCTGTTTTTGTAAAATTCGAATTCCCTTGGGAATTAAGCATTGTTTTATGTCATTTTGAGCTGTTTTTGAAAAATTCAAATTCCCTTGGGAATTAAGCATTGTTTCAGGTCATTTTGAGCTGTTTTTGAAAAATTCGAATTCCCTTGGGAATTAAGCATTGTTTTAGGTCATTTTGAGCTGTTTATGTAAAATTCGAATTCCCTTGGGAATTAAGCATTGTTTTTGTCATTTTGAGCTGATTTTGTAAAATTCGAATTCCCTTGGGAATTAAGCATTGTTTTAAGTCATTTTGAGCTGTTTTTGTAAAATTCGAATTCCCTTGGGAACTGGGCATTGTTTTTGGTTTTGGTCATTTTGAGCTGTTTTTGAAAAATTCAAATTCCCTTGGGAATTAAGCATTGTTTTAAGTCATTTTGAGCTGTTTTTGTAAAATTCGAATTCCCTTGGGAATTAAGCATTGTTTTAGGTCATTTTGAGCTGTTTATGAAAAATTTGAATTCCCTTGGGAATTAAGCATTGTTTTAGGTCATTTTGAGCTGTTTTTGTAAAATTCGAATTCCCTTGGGAACTGGGCATTGTTTAGGGTCATTTTGAGCTGTTTTTGAAAAATTCAAATTCCCTTGGGAATTAAGCATTGTTTCAGGTCATTTTGAGCTGTTTTTGAAAAATTCAAATTCCCTTGGGAATTAAGCATTGTTTTAGGTCATTTTGAGCTGTTTTTGTAAATTTCGAATTCCCTTGGGAATTATGCATTGTTTTAGGTCATTTTGAGCTGTTTTTGTAAAATTCGAATTCCCTTGGGAACTGGGCATTGTTTTTGGTCATTTTGAGCTGTTTTTGAAAAATTCAAATTCCCTTGGGAATTAAGCATAGTTTTTAGTCATTTTGAGCTGTTTTTGTGAAATTCGAATTCCCTTGGGAATTAAGCATTGTTTTTGTCATTTTAAGCTGTTGTTGAAAAATTCAAATTCCCTTGGGAATTAAGCATTGTTTTAGGTCATTTTAAGCTGTTTTTGAAAAATTCAAATTCCTTTCGGAGTTAAGCATTGTTTTAGGTCATTTTGAGCTGTTTTTGAAAATTTCGAATTCCCTTGGGAACTTGGCATTGTTTTTGGTCATTTTGAGCTGTTTTTGAAAAATTCAAATTCCCTTGGGAATTAAGCATTGTTTTAGGTCATTTTGAGCTGTTTTTGAAAAATTCGAATTCCCTTGGGAATTAAGCATTGTTTTAGGTCATTTTGAGCTGTTTTTGAAAAATTCGAATTCCCTTGGGAATTAAGCATTGTTTTAGGTCATTTTAAGCTGTTTTTGAAAAATTCGAATTCCCTTGGGAATTAAGCATTGTTTTTTCTTATTTTTCATACCCAAGGGTACAGAGCATTGTTTTTAGTCATTTTAAGCTGTTTTTGTTAAATTCGAATTCCCTTGGGAATTAAGCATTGTTTTTGTCATTTTGAGCTGATTTTGTAAAATTCGAATTCTCTTGGGAATTAGGCATTGTTTTTGATCGGTTTAAGCTGTTTTTGTAAAATTCGAATTCCCTTGGGAATTAAGCATTGTTTTAGGTCATTTTGAGCTGTTTTTGAAAAATTCGAATTCCCTTGGGAATTAAACATTGTTTTTTCTCATTTTTCATACCCAAGGGTACAAAGCATAGTTTTTAGTCATTTTAAGCTGTTTTTGTGAAATTCGAATTCCCTTGGGAATTAAGCATTGTTTTTGTCATTTTGAGCTGATTTTGTAAAATTCGAATTCTCTTGGGAATTAGGCATTGTTTTTGATCGGTTTAAGCTGTTTTTGTAAAATTCGAATTCCCTTGGGAATTAAGCATTGTTTTAGGTCATTTTGAGCTGTTTTTAAAAAATTCGAATTCCCTTGGGAATTAAGTATTGTTTTAGGTCATCTTGAGCTGTTTTTGAAAAATTCGAATTCCCTTGGGAATTAAGCATTGTTTTAGGTCATTTTGAGCTGTTTTTGTAAAATTCGAATTCCCTTGGGAATTAAGCATTGTTTTTGTCATTTTGAGCTGATTTTGTAAAATTCGAATTCCCTTGGGAATTAAGCATTGTTTTAAGTCATTTTGAGCTGTTTTTGTAAAATTCGAATTCCCTTGGGAATTAAGCATTGTTTTATGTCATTTTGAGCTGTTTTTGAAAAATTCAAATTCCCTTGGGAATTAAGCATTGTTTTTGGTCATTTTGAGCTGTTTTTGAAAAATTCAAATTCCCTTGGGAATTAAGCATTGTTTTAGGTCATTTTGAACTGTTTTTGATAAATTCGAATTCCCTTGGGAATTAAGCATTGTTTTAGGTCATTTTGAGCTGTTTTTGAAAAATTCGAATTCCCTTTGGAATTTAGCATTGTTTTAGGTCATTTTGAGCTGGTTTTGTAAAATTCGAATTCCCTTGGGAATTAAGCATTATTTTAAGTCATTTTGAGCTGTTTTTGTAAAATTCGAATTCCCTTGGGAATTAAGCATTGTTTTAGGTCAATATGAGCTGTTTTTTTAAAAATTCGAATTTCCTTGGGAATTAAGCATTGTTTTAGGTCATTTTGAGCTGTTTTTGTAAAATTCAAATTCCCTTGGGAACTGGGCATTGTTTTTGGTCATTTTGAGCTGTTTTTGAAAAATTCGAATTTCCTTGGGAATTAAGCATTGTTTTTGGTCATTTTGAGCTGTTTTTGAAAAATTCGAATTCCCTTGGGAATTAAGCATTGTTTTAGGTCATTTTGAACTGTTTTTGATAAATTCGAATTCCCTTGGGAATTAAGCATTGTTTTAGGTCATTTTGAGCTGTTTTTGAAAAATTCGAATTCCCTTTGGAATTAAGCATTGTTTTAGGTCATTTTGAGCTGGTTTTGTGAAATTCGAATTCCCTTGGGAATTAAGCATTATTTTAAGTCATTTTGAGCTGTTTTTGTAAAATTCGAATTCCCTTGGGAATTAAGCATTGTTTTAGGTCATTTTGAGCTGTTTTTTTAAAAATTCGAATTTCCTTGGGAATTAAGCATTGTTTTAGGTCATTTTGAGCTGTTTTTGTAAAATTCGAATTCCCTTGGGAACTGGGCATTGTTTTTGGTCATTTTGAGCTGTTTTTGAAAAATTCAAATTCCCTTGGGAATTAAGCATTGTTTTAGGTCATTTTGAGCTGTTTTTGAAAAATTCAAATTCCCTTGGGAATTAAGCATTGTTTTAGGTCATTTTGAGCTGTTTTTGAAAAATTCGAATTCCCTTGGGAATTAAGCATTGTTTTAGGTCATTTTGAGCTGTTTTTGTAAAATTCGAATTCCCTTGGGAATTAAGCATTGTTTTAAGTCATTTTGAGCTGTTTTTGTAAAATTCGAATTCCCTTGAGAATTAAGCATTGTTTTAGGTCATTTTGAGCTGTTTTTGAAAAATTCAAATTCCCTTGGGAATTAAGCATTGTTTCAGGTCATTTTGAGCTGTTTTTGAAAAATTCGAATTCCCTTGGGAATTAAGCATTGTTTTAGGTCATTTTGAGCTGTTTATGTAAAATTCGAATTCCCTTGGGAATTAAGCATTGTTTTTGTCATTTTGAGCTGATTTTGTAAAATTCGAATTCTCTTGGGAATTAGGCATTGTTTTTGATCGGTTTAAGCTGTTTTTGTAAAATTCGAATTCCCTTGGGAATTAAGCATTGTTTTAGGTCATTTTGAGCTGTTTTTAAAAAATTCGAATTCCCTTGGGAATTAAGTATTGTTTTAGGTCATCTTGAGCTGTTTTTGAAAAATTCGAATTCACTTGGGAATTAAGCATTGTTTTAGGTCATTTTGAGCTGTTTTTGTAAAATTCGAATTCCCTTGGGAATTAAGCATTGTTTTTGTCATTTTGAGCTGATTTTGTAAAATTCGAATTCCCTTGGGAATTAAGCATTGTTTTAAGTCATTTTGAGCTGTTTTTGTAAAATTCGAATTCCCTTGGGAATTAAGCATTGTTTTATGTCATTTTGAGCTGTTTTTGAAAAATTCAAATTCCCTTGGGAATTAAGCATTGTTTCAGGTCATTTTGAGCTGTTTTTGAAAAATTGTAATTCCCTTGGGAATTAAGCATTGTTTTAGGTCATTTTGAGCTGTTTATGTAAAATTCGAATTCCCTTGGGAATTAAGCATTGTTTTTGTCATTTTGAGCTGATTTTGTAAAATTCGAATTCCCTTGGGAATTAAGCATTGTTTTGAGTCATTTTGAGCTGTTTTTGTAAAATTCGAATTCCCTTGGGAACTGGGCATTGTTTTTGGTTTTGGTCATTTTGAGCTGTTTTTGAAAAATTCAAATTCCCTTGGGAATTAAGCATTGTTTTAGGTCATTTTAAGCTGTTTTTGAAAAATTCGAATTCCCTTGGGAATTAAGCATTGTTTTTTCTTATTTTTCATACCCAAGGGTACAGAGCATTGTTTTTAGTCATTTTAAGCTGTTTTTGTTAAATTCGAATTCCCTTGGGAATTAAGCATTGTTTTTGTCATTTTGAGCTGATTTTGTAAAATTCGAATTCTCTTGGGAATTAGGCATTGTTTTTGATCGGTTTAAGCTGTTTTTGTAAAATTCGAATTCCCTTGGGAATTAAGCATTGTTTTTGGTCATTTTGAGCTGTTTTTGAAAAATTCGAATTCCCTTGGGAATTAAACATTGTTTTTTCTCATTTTTCATACCCAAGGGTACAAAGCATAGTTTTTAGACATTTTAAGCTGTTTTTGTGAAATTCGAATTCCCTTGGGAATTAAGCATTGTTTTTGTCATTTTGAGCTGATTTTGTAAAATTCGAATTCTCTTGGGAATTAGGCATTGTTTTTGATCGGTTTAAGCTGTTTTTGTAAAATTCGAATTCCCTTGGGAATTAAGCATTGTTTTAGGTCATTTTGAGCTGTTTTTAAAAAATTCGAATTCCCTTGGGAATTAAGTATTGTTTTAGGTCATCTTGAGCTGTTTTTGAAAAATTCGAATTCCCTTGGGAATTAAGCATTGTTTTAGGTCATTTTGAGCTGTTTTTGTAAAATTCGAATTCCCTTGGGAATTAAGCATTGTTTTTGTCATTTTGAGCTGATTTTGTAAAATTCGAATTCCCTTGGGAATTAAGCATTGTTTTAAGTCATTTTGAGCTGTTTTTGTAAAATTCGAATTCCCTTGGGAATTAAGCATTGTTTTATGTCATTTTGAGCTGTTTTTGAAAAATTCAAATTCCCTTGGGAATTAAGCATTGTTTCAGGTCATTTTGAGCTGTTTTTGAAAAATTGTAATTCCCTTGGGAATTAAGCATTGTTTTAGGTCATTTTGAGCTGTTTATGTAAAATTCGAATTCCCTTGGGAATTAAGCATTGTTTTTGTAATTTTGAGCTGATTTTGTAAAATTCGAATTCCCTTGGGAATTAAGCATTGTTTTGAGTCATTTTGAGCTGTTTTTGTAAAATTCGAATTCCCTTGGGAACTGGGCATTGTTTTTGGTTTTGGTCATTTTGAGCTGTTTTTGAAAAATTCAAATTCCCTTGGGAATTAAGCATTGTTTTTGGTCATTTTGAGCTGTTTTTGAAAAATTCAAATTCCCTTGGGAATTAAGCATTGTTTTAGGTCATTTTGAACTGTTTTTGATAAATTCGAATTCCCTTGGGAATTAAGCATTGTTTTAGGTCATTTTGAGCTGTTTTTGAAAAATTCGAATTCCCTTTGGAATTTAGCATTGTTTTAGGTCATTTTGAGCTGGTTTTGTAAAATTCGAATTCCCTTGGGAATTAAGCATTATTTTAAGTCATTTTGAGCTGTTTTTGTAAAATTCGAATTCCCTTGGGAATTAAGCATTGTTTTAGGTCAATATGAGCTGTTTTTTTAAAAATTCGAATTTCCTTGGGAATTAAGCATTGTTTTAGGTCATTTTGAGCTGTTTTTGTAAAATTCAAATTCCCTTGGGAACTGGGCATTGTTTTTGGTCATTTTGAGCTGTTTTTGAAAAATTCGAATTTCCTTGGGAATTAAGCATTGTTTTTGGTCATTTTGAGCTGTTTTTGAAAAATTCAAATTCCCTTGGGAATTAAGCATTGTTTTAGGTCATTTTGAACTGTTTTTGATAAATTCGAATTCCCTTGGGAATTAAGCATTGTTTTAGGTCATTTTGAGCTGTTTTTGAAAAATTCGAATTCCCTTTGGAATTAAGCATTGTTTTAGGTCATTTTGAGCTGGTTTTGTGAAATTCGAATTCCCTTGGGAATTAAGCATTATTTTAAGTCATTTTGAGCTGTTTTTGTAAAATTCGAATTCCCTTGGGAATTAAGCATTGTTTTAGGTCATTTTGAGCTGTTTTTTTAAAAATTCGAATTTCCTTGGGAATTAAGCATTGTTTTAGGTCATTTTGAGCTGTTTTTGTAAAATTCGAATTCCCTTGGGAACTGGGCATTGTTTTTGGTCATTTTGAGCTGTTTTTGAAAAATTCAAATTCCCTTGGGAATTAAGCATTGTTTTAGGTCATTTTGGGCTGTTTTTGAAAAATTCAAATTCCCTTGGGAATTAAGCATTGTTTTAGGTCATTTTGAGCTGTTTTTGAAAAATTCGAATTCCCTTGGGAATTAAGCATTGTTTTAGGTCATTTTGAGCTGTTTTTGTAAAATTCGAATTCCCTTGGGAATTAAGCATTGTTTTAAGTCATTTTGAGCTGTTTTTGTAAAATTCGAATTCCCTTGAGAATTAAGCATTGTTTTAGGTCATTTTGAGCTGTTTTTGAAAAATTCAAATTCCCTTGGGAATTAAGCATTGTTTCAGGTCATTTTGAGCTGTTTTTGAAAAATTCGAATTCCCTTGGGAATTAAGCATTGTTTTAGGTCATTTTGAGCTGTTTATGTAAAATTCGAATTCCCTTGGGAATTAAGCATTGTTTTTGTCATTTTGAGCTGATTTTGTAAAATTCGAATTCTCTTGGGAATTGGGCATTGTTTTTGATCGGTTTAAGCTGTTTTTGTAAAATTCGAATTCCCTTGGGAATTAAGCATTGTTTTAGGTCATTTTGAGCTGTTTTTGAAAAATTCGAATTCCCTTGGGAATTAAACATTGTTTTTTCTCATTTTTCATACCCAAGGGTACAAAGCATAGTTTTTAGTCATTTTAAGCTGTTTTTGTGAAATTCGAATTCCCTTGGGAATTAAGCATTGTTTTTGTCATTTTGAGCTGATTTTGTAAAATTCGAATTCTCTTGGGAATTAGGCATTGTTTTTGATCGGTTTAAGCTGTTTTTGTAAAATTCGAATTCCCTTGGGAATTAAGCATTGTTTTAGGTCATTTTGAGCTGTTTTTAAAAAATTCGAATTCCCTTGGGAATTAAGTATTGTTTTAGGTCATCTTGAGCTGTTTTTGTAAAATTCGAATTCCCTTGGGAATTAAGCATTGTTTTTGTCATTTTGAGCTGATTTTGTAAAATTCGAATTCCCTTGGGAATTAAGCATTGTTTTAAGTCATTTTGAGCTGTTTTTGTAAAATTCGAATTCCCTTGGGAATTAAGCATTGTTTTATGTCATTTTGAGCTGTTTTTGAAAAATTCAAATTCCCTTGGGAATTAAGCATTGTTTCAGGTCATTTTGAGCTGTTTTTGAAAAATTGTAATTCCCTTGGGAATTAAGCATTGTTTTAGGTCATTTTGAGCTGTTTATGTAAAATTCGAATTCCCTTGGGAATTAAGCATTGTTTTTGTCATTTTGAGCTGATTTTGTAAAATTCGAATTCCCTTGGGAATTAAGCATTGTTTTGAGTCATTTTGAGCTGTTTTTGTAAAATTCGAATTCCCTTGGGAACTGGGCATTGTTTTTGGTTTTGGTCATTTTGAGCTGTTTTTGAAAAATTCAAATTCCCTTGGGAATTAAGCATTGTTTTTGTTCATTTTGAGCTGTTTTTGAAAAATTCAAATTCCCTTGGGAATTAAGCATTGTTTTAGGTCATTTTGAACTGTTTTTGATAAATTCGAATTCCCTTGGGAATTAAGCATTGTTTTAGGTCATTTTGAGCTGTTTTTGAAAAATTCGAATTCCCTTTGGAATTAAGCATTGTTTTAGGTCATTTTGAGCTGGTTTTGTAAAATTCGAATTCCCTTGGGAATTAAGCATTATTTTAAGTCATTTTGAGCTGTTTTTGTAAAATTCGAATTCCCTTGGGAATTAAGCATTGTTTTAGGTCATTTTGAGCTGTTTTTTTTAAAATTCGAATTTCCTTGGGAATTAAGCATTGTTTTAGGTCATTTTGAGCTGTTTTTGTAAAATTCAAATTCCCTTGGGAACTGGGCATTGTTTTTGGTCATTTTGAGCTGTTTTTGAAAAATTCGAATTTCCTTGGGAATTAAGCATTGTTTTTGGTCATTTTGAGCTGTTTTTGAAAAATTCAAATTCCCTTGGGAATTAAGCATTGTTTTAGGTCATTTTGAACTGTTTTTGATAAATTCGAATTCCCTTGGGAATTAAGCATTGTTTTAGGTCATTTTGAGCTGTTTTTGAAAAATTCGAATTCCCTTTGGAATTAAGCATTGTTTTAGGTCATTTTGAGCTGGTTTTGTGAAATTCGAATTCCCTTGGGAATTAAGCATTATTTTAAGTCATTTTGAGCTGTTTTTGTAAAATTCGAATTCCCTTGGGAATTAAGCATTGTTTTAGGTCATTTTGAGCTGTTTTTTTAAAAATTCGAATTTCCTTGGGAATTAAGCATTGTTTTAGGTCATTTTGAGCTGTTTTTGTAAAATTCGAATTCCCTTGGGAACTGGGCATTGTTTTTGGTCATTTTGAGCTGTTTTTGAAAAATTCAAATTCCCTTGGGAATTAAGCATTGTTTTAGGTCATTTTGGGCTGTTTTTGAAAAATTCAAATTCCCTTGGGAATTAAGCATTGTTTATGTCATTTTGAGCTGTTTTTGAAAAATTCGAATTCCCTTGGGAATTAAGCATTGTTTTAGGTCATTTTGAGCTGTTTTTGTAAAATTCGAATTCCCTTGGGAATTAAGCATTGTTTTAAGTCATTTTGAGGTGTTTTTGTAAAATTCGAATTCCCTTGAGAATTAAGCATTGTTTTAGGTCATTTTGAGCTGTTTTTGAAAAATTCAAATTCCCTTGGGAATTAAGCATTGTTTCAGGTCATTTTGAGCTGTTTTTGAAAAATTCGAATTCCCTTGGGAATTAAGCATTGTTTTAGGTCATTTTGAGCTGTTTATGTAAAATTCGAATTCCCTTGGGAATTAAGCATTGTTTTTGTCATTTTGAGCTGATTTTGTAAAATTCGAATTCTCTTGGGAATTGGGCATTGTTTTTGATCGGTTTAAGCTGTTTTTGTAAAATTCGAATTCCCTTGGGAATTAAGCATTGTTTTAGGTCATTTTGAGCTGTTTTTGAAAAATTCGAATTCCCTTGGGAATTAAACATTGTTTTTTCTCATTTTTCATACCCAAGGGTACAAAGCATAGTTTTTAGTCATTTTAAGCTGTTTTTGTGAAATTCGAATTCCCTTGGGAATTAAGCATTGTTTTTGTCATTTTGAGCTGATTTTGTAAAATTCGAATTCTCTTGGGAATTAGGCATTGTTTTTGATCGGTTTAAGCTGTTTTTGTAAAATTCGAATTCCCTTGGGAATTAAGCATTGTTTTAGGTCATTTTGAGCTGTTTTTAAAAAATTCGAATTCCCTTGGGAATTAAGTATTGTTTTAGGTCATCTTGAGCTGTTTTTGAAAAATTCGAATTCCCTTGGGAATTAAGCATTGTTTTAGGTCATTTTGAGCTGTTTTTGTAAAATTCGAATTCCCTTGGGAATTAAGCATTGTTTTTGTCATTTTGAGCTGATTTTGTAAAATTCGAATTCCCTTGGGAATTAAGCATTGTTTTAAGTCATTTTGAGCTGTTTTTGTAAAATTCGAATTCCCTTGGGAATTAAGCATTGTTTTATGTCATTTTGAGCTGTTTTTGAAAAATTCAAATTCCCTTGGGAATTAAGCATTGTTTCAGGTCATTTTGAGCTGTTTTTGAAAAATTGTAATTCCCTTGGGAATTAAGCATTGTTTTAGGTCATTTTGAGCTGTTTATGTAAAATTCGAATTCCCTTGGGAATTAAGCATTGTTTTTGTCATTTTGAGCTGATTTTGTAAAATTCGAATTCCCTTGGGAATTAAGCATTGTTTTGAGTCATTTTGAGCTGTTTTTGTAAAATTCGAATTCCCTTGGGAACTGGGCATTGTTTTTGGTTTTGGTCATTTTGAGCTGTTTTTGAAAAATTCAAATTCCCTTGGGAATTAAGCATTGTTTTTGGTCATTTTGAGCTGTTTTTGAAAAATTCAAATTCCCTTGGGAATTAAGCATTGTTTTAGGTCATTTTGAACTGTTTTTGATAAATTCGAATTCCCTTGGGAATTAAGCATTGTTTTAGGTCATTTTGAGCTGTTTTTGAAAAATTCGAATTCCCTTTGGAATTAAGCATTGTTTTAGGTCATTTTGAGCTGGTTTTGTAAAATTCGAATTCCCTTGGGAATTAAGCATTATTTTAAGTCATTTTGAGCTGTTTTTGTAAAATTCGAATTCCCTTGGGAATTAAGCATTGTTTTAGGTCATTTTGAGCTGTTTTTTTTAAAATTCGAATTCCCTTGGGAATTAAGCATTGTTTTAGGTCATTTTGAGCTGTTTTTGTAAAATTCGAATTCCCTTGGGAACTGGGCATTGTTTTTGGTCATTTTGAGCTGTTTTTGAAAAATTCGAATTTCCTTGGGAATTAAGCATTGTTTTTGGTCATTTTGAGCTGTTTTTGAAAAATTCGAATTCCCTTGGGAATTAAGCATTGTTTTAGGTCATTTTGAACTGTTTTTGATAAATTCGAATTCCCTTGGGAATTAAGCATTGTTTTAGGTCATTTTGAGCTGTTTTTGAAAAATTCGAATTCCCTTTGGAATTAAGCATTGTTTTAGGTCATTCTGAGCTGTTTTTGTGAAATTCGAATTCCCTTGGGAATTAAGCATTATTTTAAGTCATTTTGAGCTGTTTTTGTAAAATTCGAATTCCCTTGGGAATTAAGCATTGTTTTAGGTCATTTTGAGCTGTTTTTTTAAAAATTCGAATTTCCTTGGGAATTAAGCATTGTTTTAGGTCATTTTGAGCTGTTTTTGTAAAATTCGAATTCCCTTGGGAACTGGGCATTGTTTTTGGTCATTTTGAGCTGTTTTTGAAAAATTCAAATTCCCTTGGGAATTAAGCATTGTTTTAGGTCATTTTGGGCTGTTTTTGAAAAATTCAAATTCCCTTGGGAATTAAGCATTGTTTTAGGTCATTTTGAGCTGTTTTTGAAAAATTCGAATTCCCTTGGGAATTAAGCATTGTTTTAGGTCATTTTGAGCTGTTTTTGTAAAATTCGAATTCCCTTGGGAATTAAGCATTGTTTTAAGTCATTTTGAGCTGTTTTTGTAAAATTCGAATTCCCTTGAGAATTAAGCATTGTTTTAGGTCATTTTGAGCTGTTTTTGAAAAATTCAAATTCCCTTGGGAATTAAGCATTGTTTCAGGTCATTTTGAGCTGTTTTTGAAAAATTCGAATTCCCTTGGGAATTAAGCATTGTTTTAGGTCATTTTGAGCTGTTTATGTAAAATTCGAATTCCCTTGGGAATTAAGCATTGTTTTTGTCATTTTGAGCTGATTTTGTAAAATTCGAATTCCCTTGGGAATTAAGCATTGTTTTAAGTCATTTTGAGCTGTTTTTGTAAAATTCGAATTCCCTTGGGAACTGGGCATTGTTTTTGGTTTTGGTCATTTTAAGCTGTTTTTGAAAAATTCAAATTCCCTTGGGAATTAAGCATTGTTTTAGGTCATTTTAAACTGTTTTTGAAAAATTCGAATTCCCTTGGGAATTAAGCATTGTTTTAGGTCATTTTGAGCTGTTTTTGAAAAATTCGAATTCCCTTTGGAATTAAGCATTGTTTTAGGTCATTTTGAGCTGGTTTTGTAAAATTCGAATTCCCTTGGGAATTAAGCATTGTTTTAAGTCATTTTGAGCTGTTTTTGTAAAATTCGAATTCCCTTGAGAATTAAGCATTGTTTTAGGTCATTTTGAGCTGTTTTTGTAAATTTCGAATTCCCTTGGGAATTATGCATTGTTTTAGGTCATTTTGAGCTGTTTTTGTAAAATTCGAATTCCCTTGGGAACTGGGCATTGTTTTTGGTCATTTTGAGCTGTTTTTGAAAAATTTGAATTTCCTTGGGAATTAAGCATTGTTTTTGGTCATTTTGAGCTGTTTTTGAAAAATTCAAATTCCCTTGGGAATTAAGCATTGTTTTAGGTCATTTTGAACTGTTTTTGATAAATTCGAATTCCCTTGGGAATTAAGCATTGTTTTAGGTCATTTTGAGCTGTTTTTGAAAAATTCGAATTCCCTTTGGAATTAAGCATTGTTTTAGGTCATTTTGAGCTGGTTTTGTGAAATTCGAATTCCCTTGGGAATTAAGCATTATTTTAAGTCATTTTGAGCTGTTTTTGTAAAATTCGAATTCCCTTGGGAATTAAGCATTGTTTTAGGTCATTTTGAGCTGTTTTTTTAAAACTTCGAATTTCCTTGGGAATTAAGCATTGTTTTAGGTCATTTTGAGCTGTTTTTGTAAAATTCGAATTCCCTTGGGAACTGGGCATTGTTTTTGGTCATTTTGAGCTGTTTTTGAAAAATTCAAATTCCCTTGGGAATTAAGCATTGTTTTAGGTCATTTTGGGCTGTTTTTGAAAAATTCGAATTCCCTTGGGAATTAAGCATTGTTTTAGGTCATTTTGAGCTGTTTTTGAAAAATTCGAATTCCCTTGGGAATTAAGCATTGTTTTAGGTCATTTTGAGCTGTTTTTGTAAAATTCGAATTCCCTTGGGAATTAAGCATTGTTTTAAGTCATTTTGAGCTGTTTTTGTAAAATTCGAATTCCCTTGAGAATTAAGCATTGTTTTAGGTCATTTTGAGCTGTTTTTGAAAAATTCAAATTCCCTTGGGAATTAAGCATTGTTTCAGGTCATTTTGAGCTGTTTTTGAAAAATTCGAATTCCCTTGGGAATTAAGCATTGTTTTAGGTCATTTTGAGCTGTTTATGTAAAATTCGAATTCCCTTGGGAATTAAGCATTGTTTTTGTCATTTTGAGCTGATTTTGTAAAATTCGAATTCCATTGGGAATTAAGCATTGTTTTAAGTCATTTTGAGCTGTTTTTGTAAAATTCGAATTCCCTTGGGAACTGGGCATTGTTTTTGGTTTTGGTCATTTTAAGCTGTTTTTGAAAAATTCAAATTCCCTTGGGAATTAAGCATTGTTTTAGGTCATTTTAAACTGTTTTTGAAAAATTCGAATTCCCTTGTGAATTAAGCATTGTTTTAGGTAATTTTGAGCTGTTTTTGAAAAATTCGAATTCCCTTTGGAATTAAGCATTGTTTTAGGTCATTTTGAGCTGGTTTTGTAAAATTCGAATTCCCTTGGGAATTAAGCATTGTTTTAAGTCATTTTGAGCTGTTTTTGTAAAATTCGAATTCCCTTGAGAATTAAGCATTGTTTTAGGTCATTTTGAGCTGTTTTTGTAAATTTCGAATTCCCTTGGGAATTATGCATTGTTTTAGGTCATTTTGAGCTGTTTTTGTAAAATTCGAATTCCCTTGGGAACTGGGCATTGTTTTTGGTCATTTTGAGCTGTTTTTGAAAAATTCAAATTCCCTTGGGAATTAAGCATAGTTTTTAGTCATTTTAAGCTGTTTTTGTGAAATTCGAATTCCCTTGGGAATTAAGCATTGTTTTTGTCATTTTAAGCTGTTGTTGAAAAATTCAAATTCCCTTGGGAATTAAGCATTGTTTTAGGTTATTTTAAGCTGTTTTTGAAAAATTCAAATTCCTTTCGGAGTTAAGCATTGTTTTAGGTCATTTTGAGCTGTTTTTGAAAAATTCGAATTCCCTTGGGAACTGGGCATTGTTTTTGGTCATTTTGAGCTGTTTTTGAAAAATTCAAATTCCCTTGGGAATTAAGCATTGTTTTAGGTCATTTTGAGCTGTTTTTGAAAAATTCGAATTCCCTTGGGAATTAAGCATTGTTTTAGGTCATTTTGAGCTGTTTTTGAAAAATTCGAATTCCCTTGGGAATTAAGCATTGTTTTAGGTCATTTTAAGCTGTATTTGAAAAATTCGAATTCCCTTGGGAATTAAGCATTGTTTTTTCTTATTTTTCATACCCAAGGGTACAGAGCATTGTTTTTAGTCATTTTAAGCTGTTTTTGTTAAATTCGAATTCCCTTGGGAATTAAGCATTGTTTTTGTCATTTTGAGCTGATTTTGTAAAATTCGAATTCTCTTGGGAATTGGGCATTGTTTTTGATCGGTTTAAGCTGTTTTTGTAAAATTCGAATTCCCTTGGGAATTAAGCATTGTTTTAGGTCATTTTGAGCTGTTTTTGAAAAATTCGAATTCCCTTGGGAATTAAACATTGTTTTTTCTCATTTTTCATACCCAAGGGTACAAAGCATAGTTTTTAGTCATTTTAAGCTGTTTTTGTGAAATTCGAATTCCCTTGGGAATTAAGCATTGTTTTTGTCATTTTGAGCTGATTTTGTAAAATTCGAATTCTCTTGGGAATTAGGCATTGTTTTTGATCGGATTAAGCTGTTTTTGTAAAATTCGAATTCCCTTGGGAATTAAGCATTGTTTTAGGTCATTTTGAGCTGTTTTTGAAAAATTCGAATTCCCTTGGGAATTAAGTATTGTTTTAGGTCATCTTGAGCTGTTTTTGAAAAATTCGAATTCCCTTGGGAATTAAGCATTGTTTTAGGTCATTTTGAGCTGTTTTTGTAAAATTCGAATTCCCTTGGGAATTAAGCATTGTTTTTGTCATTTTGAGCTGATTTTGTAAAATTCGAATTCCCTTGGGAATTAAGCATTGTTTTAAGTCATTTTGAGCTGTTTTTGTAAAATTCGAATTCCCTTGGGAACTGGGCATTGTTTTTGGTTTTGGTCATTTTGAGCTGTTTTTGAAAAATTCAAATTCCCTTGGGAATTAAGCATTGTTTTTGGTCATTTTGAGCTGTTTTTGAAAAATTCAAATTCCCTTGGGAATTAAGCATTGTTTTAGGTCATTTTGAACTGTTTTTGATAAATTCGAATTCCCTTTGGAATTAAGCATTGTTTTAGGTCATTTTGAGCTGGTTTTGTAAAATTCGAATTCCCTTGGGAATTAAGCATTATTTTAAGTCATTTTGAGTTGTTTTTGTAAAATTCGAATTCCCTTGGGAATTAAGCATTGTTTTAGGTCATTTTGAGCTGTTTTTGTAAAATTCGAATTCCCTTGGGAATTAAGCATTGTTTTAAGTCATTTTGAGCTGTTTTTGTAAAATTCGAATTCCCTTGGGAATTAAGCATTGTTTTAGGTCATTTTGAGCTGTTTATGTAAAATTCGAATTCCCTTGGGAATTAAGCATTGTTTTTGTCATTTTGAGCTGATTTTGTAAAATTCGAATTCCCTTGGGAATTAAGCATTGTTTTAAGTCATTTTGAGCTGTTTTTGTAAAATTCGAATTCCCTTGGGAACTGGGCATTGTTTTTGGTTTTGGTCATTTTGAGCTGTTTTTGAAAAATTCAAATTCCCTTGGGAATTAAGCATTGTTTTAGGTCATTTTGAACTGTTTTTGAAAAATTCGAATTCCTTTGGGAATTAAGCATTGTTTTAGGTCATTTTGAGCTGTTTTTGAAAAATTCGAATTCCCTTTGGAATTAAGCATTGTTTTAGGTCATTTTGAGCTGGTTTTGTAAAATTCGAATTCCCTTGGGAATTAAGCATTGTTTTAAGTCATTTTGAGCTGTTTTTGTAAAATTCGAATTCCCTTGAGAATTAAGCATTGTTTTAGGTCATTTTGAGCTGTTTTTGAAAAATTCAAATTCCCTTGGGAATTAAGCATTGTTTCAGGTCATTTTGAGCTGTTTTTGAAAAATTCGAATTCCCTTGGGAATTAAGCATTGTTTTAGGTCATTTTGAGCTGTTTATGTAAAATTCGAATTCCCTTGGGAATTAAGCATTGTTTTTGTCATTTTGAGCTGATTTTGTAAAATTCGAATTCCCTTGGGAATTAAGCATTGTTTTAAGTCATTTTGAGCTGTTTTTGTAAAATTCGAATTCCCTTGGGAACTGGGCATTGTTTTTGGTTTTGGTCATTTTGAGCTGTTTTTGAAAAATTCAAATTCCCTTGGGAATTAAGCATTGTTTTTGGTCATTTTGAGCTGTTTTTGAAAAATTCAAATTCCCTTGGGAATTAAGCATTGTTTTAGGTCATTTTGAACTGTTTTTGAAAAATTCGAATTCCCTTGGGAATTAAGCATTGTTTTAGGTCATTTTGAGCTGTTTTTGAAAAATTCAAATTCCCTTTGGAATTAAGCATTGTTTTAGGTCATTTTGAGCTGGTTTTTTAAAATTCGAATTCCCTTGGGAATTAAGCATTATTTTAAGTCATTTTGACCTGCTTTTGTAAAATTCGAATTCCCTTGGGAATTAAGCATTGTTTTAGGTCATTTTGAGCTGTTTTTTTAAAAATTCGAATTTCCTTGGGAATTAAGCATTGTTTTAGGTCATTTTGAGCTGTTTTTGTAAAATTCGAATTCCCTTGGGAACTGGGCATTGTTTTTGGTCATTTTGAGCTGTTTTTGAAAAATTCAAATTCCCTTGGGAATTAAGCATTGTTTTAGGTCATTTTGGGCTGTTTTTGAAAAATTCAAATTCCCTTGGGAATTAAGCATTGTTTTAGGTCATTTTGAGCTGTTTTTGAAAAATTCGAATTCCCTTGGGAATTAAGCATTGTTTTAGGTCATTTTGAGCTGTTTTTGTAAAATTCGAATTCCCTTGGGAATTAAGCATTGTTTTAAGTCATTTTGAGCTGTTTTTGTAAAATTCGAATTCCCTTGAGAATTAAGCATTGTTTTAGGTCATTTTGAGCTGTTTTTGAAAAATTCGAATTCCCTTGGGAATTAAGCATTGTTTTTGTCATTTTGAGCTGATTTTGTAAAATTCGAATTCCCTTGGGAATTAAGCATTGTTTTAAGTAATTTTGAGCTGTTTTTGTAAAATTCGAATTCCCTTGGGAATTAAGCATTGTTTTATGTCATTTTGAGCTGTTTTTGAAAAATTCAAATTCCCTTGGGAATTAAGCATTGTTTCAGGTCATTTTGAGCTGTTTTTGAAAAATTCGAATTCCCTTGGGAATTAAGCATTGTTTTAGGTCATTTTGAGCTGTTTATGTAAAATTCGAATTCCCTTGGGAATTAAGCATTGTTTTTGTCATTTTGAGCTGATTTTGTAAAATTCGAATTCCCTTGGGAATTAAGCATTGTTTTAAGTCATTTTGAGCTGTTTTTGTAAAATTCGAATTCCCTTGGGAACTGGGCATTGTTTTTGGTTTTGGTCATTTTGAGCTGTTTTTGAAAAATTCAAATTCCCTTGGGAATTAAGCATTGTTTTTGGTCATTTTGAGCTGTTTTTGAAAAATTCAAATTCCCTTGGGAATTAAGCATTGTTTTAGGTCATTTTGAACTGTTTTTGATAAATTCGAATTCCCTTGGGAATTAAGCATTGTTTTAGGTCATTTTGAGCTGGTTTTGTAAAATTCGAATTCCCTTGGGAATTAAGCATTGTTTTAGGTCATTTTGAACTGTTTTTGAAAAATTCGAATTCCCTTGGGAATTAAGCATTGTTTTAGGTCATTTTGAGCTGTTTTTGAAAAATTCGAATTCCCTTTGGAATTAAGCATTGTTTTAGGTCATTTTGAGCTGGTTTTGTAAAATTCGAATTCCCTTGGGAATTAAGCATTGTTTTAAGTCATTTTGAGCTGTTTTTGTAAAATTCGAATTCCCTTGAGAATTAAGCATTGTTTTAGGTCATTTTGAGCTGTTTTTGAAAAATTCAAATTCCCTTGGGAATTAAGCATTGTTTCAGGTCATTTTGAGCTGTTTTTGAAAAATTCGAATTCCCTTGGGAATTAAGCATTGTTTTAGGTCATTTTGAGCTGTTTTTGTAAAATTCGAATTCCCTTGGGAATTAAGCATTGTTTTAAGTCATTTTGAGCTGTTTTTGTAAAATTCGAATTCCCTTGAGAATTAAGCATTGTTTTAGGTCATTTTGAGCTGTTTTTGAAAAATTCGAATTCCCTTGGGAATTAAGCATTGTTTTTGTCATTTTGAGCTGATTTTGTAAAATTCGAATTCCCTTGGGAATTAAGCATTGTTTTAAGTCATTTTGAGCTGTTTTTGTAAAATTCGAATTCCCTTGGGAATTAAGCATTGTTTTATGTCATTTTGAGCTGTTTTTGAAAAATTCAAATTCCCTTGGGAATTAAGCATTGTTTCAGGTCATTTTGAGCTGTTTTTGAAAAATTCGAATTCCCTTGGGAATTAAGCATTGTTTTAGGTCATTTTGAGCTGTTTATGTAAAATTCGAATTCCCTTGGGAATTAAGCATTGTTTTTGTCATTTTGAGCTGATTTTGTAAAATTCGAATTCCCTTGGGAATTAAGCATTGTTTTAAGTCATTTTGAGCTGTTTTTGTAAAATTCGAATTCCCTTGGGAACTGGGCATTGTTTTTGGTTTTGGTCATTTTGAGCTGTTTTTGAAAAATTCAAATTCCCTTGGGAATTAAGCATTGTTTTTGGTCATTTTGAGCTGTTTTTGAAAAATTCAAATTCCCTTGGGAATTAAGCATTGTTTTAGGTCATTTTGAACTGTTTTTGATAAATTCGAATTCCCTTGGGAATTAAGCATTGTTTTTGGTCATTTTGAGCTGTTTTTGAAAAATTCAAATTCCCTTGGGAATTAAGCATTGTTTTAGGTCATTTTGAACTGTTTTTGATAAATTCGAATTCCCTTGGGAATTAAGCATTGTTTTAGGTCATTTTGAGCTGTTTTTGAAAAATTCGAATTCCCTTTGGAATTAAGCATTGTTTTAGGTCATTTTGAGCTGGTTTTGTAAAATTCGAATTCCCTTGGGAATTAAGCATTATTTTAAGTCATTTTGAGCTGTTTTTGTAAAATTCGAATTCCCTTGGGAATTAAGCATTGTTTTAGGTCATTTTGAGCTGTTTTTTTAAAAATTCGAATTTCCTTGGGAATTAAGCATTGTTTTTGTTCATTTTGAGCTGTTTTTGAAAAATTCGAATTTCCTTGGGAATTAAGCATTGTTTTTGGTCATTTTGAGCTGTTTTTGAAAAATTCAAATTCCCTTGGGAATTAAGCATTGTTTTAGGTCATTTTGAACTGTTTTTGATAAATTCGAATTCCCTTGGGAATTAAGCATTGTTTTAGGTCATTTTGAGCTGTTTTTGAAAAATTCGAATTCCCTTTGGAATTAAGCATTGTTTTAGGTCATTTTGAGCTGGTTTTATAAAATTCGAATTCCCTTGGGAATTAAGCATTATTTTAAGTCATTTTGAGCTGTTTTTGTAAAATTCGAATTCCCTTGGGAATTAAGCATTGTTTTAGGTCATTTTGAGCTGTTTTTTTAAAAATTCGAATTTCCTTGGGAATTAAGCATTGTTTTAGGTCATTTTGAGCTGTTTTTGTAAAATTCGAATTCCCTTGGGAACTGGGCATTGTTTTTGGTCATTTTGAGCTGTTTTTGAAAAATTCAAATTCCCTTGGGAATTAAGCATTGTTTTAGGTCATTTTGGGCTGTTTTTGAAAAATTCAAATTCCCTTGGGAATTAAGCATTGTTTTAGGTCATTTTGAGCTGTTTTTGAAAAATTCGAATTCCCTTGGGAATTAAGCATTGTTTTAGGTCATTTTGAGCTGTTTTTGTAAAATTCGAATTCACTTGGGAATTAAGCATTGTTTTAAGTCATTTTGAGCTGTTTTTGTAAAATTCGAATTCCCTTGAGAATTAAGCATTGTTTTAGGTCATTTTGAGCTGTTTTTGAAAAATTCAAATTCCCTTGGGAATTAAGCATTGTTTCAGGTCATTTTGAGCTGTTTTTGAAAAATTCGAATTCCCTTGGGAATTAAGCATTGTTTTAGGTCATTTTGAGCTGTTTTTGTAAAATTCGAATTCCCTTGGGAATTAAGCATTGTTTTTGTCATTTTGAGCTGATTTTGTAAAATTCGAATTCCCTTGGGAATTAAGCATTGTTTTAGGTCATTTTGAGCTGTTTTTGTAAAATTCGAATTCCCTTGGGAACTGGGCATTGTTTTTGGTCATTTTGAGCTGTTTTTGAAAAATTCAAATTCCCTTGGGAATTAAGCATTGTTTTTGGTCATTTTGAGCTGTTTTTGAAAAATTCAAATTCCCTTGGGAATTAAGCATTGTTTTAGGTCATTTTGAACTGTTTTTGAAAAATTCGAATTCCCTTGGGAATTAAGCATTGTTTTAGGTCATTTTGAGCTGTTTTCGAAAAATTCGAATTCCCTTTGGAATTAAGCATTGTTTTAGGTCATTTTGAGCTGGTTTTGTAAAATTCGAATTCCCTTGGGAATTAAGCATTGTTTTAAGTCATTTTGAGCTGTTTTTGTAAAATTCGAATTCCCTTGAGAATTAAGCATTGTTTTAGGTCATTTTGAGCTGTTTTTGAAAAATTCAAATTCCCTTGGGAATTAAGCATTGTTTCAGGTCATTTTGAGCTGTTTTTGAAAAATTCGAATTCCCTTGGGAATTAAGCATTGTTTTAGGTCATTTTGAGCTGTTTATGTAAAATTCGAATTCCCTTGGGAATTAAGCATTGTTTTTGTCATTTTGAGCTGATTTTGTAAAATTCGAATTCCCTTGGGAATTAAGCATTGTTTTAAGTCATTTTGAGCTGTTTTTGTAAAATTCGAATTCCCTTGGGAACTGGGCATTGTTTTTGGTTTTGGTCATTTTGAGCTGTTTTTGAAAAATTCGAATTCCCTTGGGAATTAAGCATTGTTTTAGGTCATTTTGAGCTGTTTTTGTAAAATTCGAATTCCCTTGGGAACTGGGCATTGTTTTTGGTTTTGGTCATTTTGAGCTGTTTTTGAAAAATTCAAATTCCCTTGGGAATTAAGCATTGTTTTTGGTCATTTTGAGCTGTTTTTGAAAAATTCAAATTCCCTTGGGAATTAAGCATTGTTTTAGGTCATTTTGAACTGTTTTTGAAAAATTCGAATTCCCTTGGGAATTAAGCATTGTTTTAGGTCATTTTGAGCTGTTTTTGAAAAATTCGAATTCCCTTTGGAATTAAGCATTGTTTTAGGTCATTTTGAGCTGGTTTTGTAAAATTCGAATTCCCTTGGGAATTAAGCATTGTTTTAAGTCATTTTGAGCTGTTTTTGTAAAATTCGAATTCCCTTGAGAATTAAGCATTGTTTTAGGTCATTTTGAGCTGTTTTTGAAAAATTCAAATTCCCTTGGGAATTAAGCATTGTTTCAGGTCATTTTGAGCTGTTTTTGAAAAATTCGAATTCCCTTGGGAATTAAGCATTGTTTTAGGTCATTTTGAGCTGTTTATGTAAAATTCGAATTCCCTTGGGAATTAAGCATTGTTTTTGTCATTTTGAGCTGATTTTGTAAAATTCGAATTCCCTTGGGAATTAAGCATTGTTTTAAGTCATTTTGAGCTGTTTTTGTAAAATTCGAATTCCCTTGGGAACTGGGCATTGTTTTTGGTTTTGGTCATTTTGAGCTGTTTTTGAAAAATTCGAATTCCCTTGGGAATTAAGCATTGTTTTAGGTCATTTTGAGCTGTTTTTGTAAAATTCGAATTCCCTTGGGAATTAAGCATTGTTTTAAGTCATTTTGAGCTGTTTTTGTAAAATTCGAATTCCCTTGAGAATTAAGCATTGTTTTAGGTCATTTTGAGCTGTTTTTGAAAAATTCAAATTCCCTTGGGAATTAAGCATTGTTTCAGGTCATTTTGAGCTGTTTTTGAAAAATTCGAATTCCCTTGGGAATTAAGCATTGTTTTAGGTCATTTTGAGCTGTTTATGTAAAATTCGAATTCCCTTGGGAATTAAGCATTGTTTTTGTCATTTTGAGCTGATTTTGTAAAATTCGAATTCCCTTGGGAATTAAGCATTGTTTTAAGTCATTTTGAGCTGTTTTTGTAAAATTCGAATTCCCTTGGGAACTGGGCATTGTTTTTGGTTTTGGTCATTTTGAGCTGTTTTTGAAAAATTCAAATTCCCTTCGGAATTAAGCATTGTTTTTGGTCATTTTGAGCTGTTTTTGAAAAATTCAAATTCCCTTGGGAATTAAGCATTGTTTTAGGTCATTTTGAACTGTTTTTGAAAAATTCGAATTCCCTTGGGAATTAAGCATTGTTTTAGGTCATTTTGAGCTGTTTTTGAAAAATTCGAATTCCCTTTGGAATTAAGCATTGTTTTAGGTCATTTTGAGCTGGTTTTGTAAAATTTCGAATTCCCTTGGGAATTAAGCATTGTTTTAAGTCATTTTGAGCTGTTTTTGTAAAATTCGAATTCCCTTGAGAATTAAGCATTGTTTTAGGACATTTTGAGCTGTTTTTGAAAAATTCAAATTCCCTTGGGAATTAAGCATTGTTTTAGGTCATTTTGAGCTGTTTATGTAAAATTCGAATTCCCTTGGGAATTAAGCATTGTTTTTGTCATTTTGAGCTGATTTTGTAAAATTCGAATTCCCTTGGGAATTAAGCATTGTTTTAAGTCATTTTGAGCTGTTTTTGTAAAATTCGAATTCCCTTGGGAACTGGGCATTGTTTTTGGTTTTGGTCATTTTGAGCTGTTTTTGAAAAATTCAAATTCCCTTGGGAATTACGCATTGTTTTTGGTCATTTTGAGCTGTTTTTGAAAAATTCAAATTCCCTTGGGAATTAAGCATTGTTTTAGGTCATTTTGAACTGTTTTTGAAAAATTCGAATTCCCTTGGGAATTAAGCATTGTTTTAGGTCATTTTGAGCTGTTTTTGAAAAATTCGAATTCCCTTTGGAATTAAGCATTGTTTTAGGTCATTTTGAGCTGGTTTTGTAAAATTCGAATTCCCTTGGGAATTAAGCATTATTTTAGGTCATTTTGAGCTGTTTTTGTAAAATTCGAATTCCCTTGGGAATTAAGCATTGTTTTAGGTCATTTTGAGCTGTTTTTTTAAAAATTCGAATTTCCTTGGGAATTAAGCATTGTTGTAGGTCATTTTGAGCTGTTTTTGTAAAATTCGAATTCCCTTGGGAACTGGGCATTGTTTTTGGTCATTTTGAGCTGTTTTTGAAAAATTCAAATTCCCTTTGGAATTAAGCATTGTTTTAGGTCATTTTGGGCTGTTTTTGAAAAATTCAAATTCCCTTGGGAATTAAGCATTGTTTTTGGTCATTTTGAGCTGTTTTTGAAAAATTCAAATTCCCTTTGGAATTAAGCATTGTTTTAGGTCATTTTGGGCTGTTTTTGAAAAATTCAAATTCCCTTGGGAATTAAGCATTGTTTTAGGTCATTTTGAGCTGTTTTTGAAAAATTCGAATTCCCTTGGGAATTAAGCATTGTTTTAGGTCATTTTGAGCTGTTTTTGTAAAATTCGAATTCCCTTGGGAATTAAGCATTGTTTTAAGTCATTTTGAGCTGTTTTTGTAAAATTCGAATTCCCTTGAGAATTAAGCATTGTTTCAGGTCATTTTGAGCTGTTTTTGAAAAATTCGAATTTCCTTGGGAATTAAGCATTGTTTTAGGTCATTTTGAGCTGTTTTTGAAAAATTCAAATTCCCTTGGGAATTAAGCATTGTTTTAGGTCATTTTGAACTGTTTTTGAAAAATTCGAATTCCCTTGGGAATTAAGCATTGTTTTAGGTCATTTTGAGCTGTTTTTGAAAAATTCGAATTCCCTTTGGAATTAAGCATTGTTTTAGGTCATTTTGAGCTGGTTTTGTAAAATTCGAATTCCCTTGGGAATTAAGCATTATTTTAGGTCATTTTGAGCTGTTTTTGTAAAATTCGAATTCCCTTGGGAATTAAGCATTGTTTTAGGTCATTTTGAGCTGTTTTTTTAAAAATTCGAATTTCCTTGGGAATTAAGCATTGTTTTAGGTCATTTTGAGCTGTTTTTGTAAAATTCGAATTCCCTTGGGAACTGGGCATTGTTTTTGGTCATTTTGAGCTGTTTTTGAAAAATTCAAATTCCCTTGGGAATTAAGCATTGTTTTTTCTCATTTTTCATACCCAAGGGTACAAAGCATAGTTTTTAGTCATTTTAAGCTGTTTTTGTGAAATTCAAATTCCCTTGGGAATTAAGCATTGTTTTTGTCATTTTGAGCTGATTTTGTAAAATTCGAATTCTCTTGGGAATTAGGCATTGTTTTTGATCGGTTTAAGCTGTTTTTGTAAAATTCGAATTCCCTTGGGAATTAAGCATTGTTTTAGGTCATTTTGAGCTGTTTTTGAAAAGTTCGAATTCCCTTGGGAATTAAGTATTGTTTTAGGTCATCTTGAGCTGTTTTTGAAAAATTCGAATTCCCTTGAGAATTAAGCATTGTTTTAGGTCATTTTGAGCTGTTTTTGTAAAATTCGAATTCCCTTGGGAATTAAGCATTGTTTTTGTCATTTTGAGTTGATTTTGTAAAATTCGAATTCCCTTGGGAATTAAGCATTGTTTTAAGTCATTTTGAGCTGTTTTTGTAAAATTCGAATTCCCTTGGGAATTAAGCATTGTTTTATGTCATTTTGAGCTGTTTTTGAAAAATTCAAATTCCCTTGGGAATTAAGGATTGTTTCAGGTCATTTTGAGCTGTTTTTGAAAAATTCGAATTCCCTTGGGAATTAAGCATTGTTTTAGGTCATTTTGAGCTGTTTATGTAAAATTCGAATTCCCTTGGGAATTAAGCATTATTTTAAGTCATTTTGAGCTGTTTTTGTAAAATTCGAATTCCCTTGGGAATTAAGCATTGTTTTAGGTCATTTTGAGCTGATTTTGTAAAATTCGAATTCCCTTGGGAATTAAGCATTGTTTTAAGTCATTTTGAACTGTTTTTGTAAAATTCGAATTCCCTTGGGAACTGGGCATTGTTTTTGGTTTTGGTCATTTTTAGCTGTTTTTGAAAAATTCAAATTCCCTTGGGAATTAAGCACTGTTTTTGGTCATTTTGAGCTGTTTTTGAAAAATTCAAATTCCCTTGGGAATTAAGCATTGTTTTAGGTCATTTTGAACTGTTTTTGAAAAATTCGAATTCCCTTGGGAATTAAGCATTGTTTTAGGTCATTTTGAGCTGTTTTTGAAAAATTCGAATTCCCTTTGGAATTAAGCATTGTTTTATGTCATTTTGAGCTGGTTTTGTAAAATTCGAATTTCCTTGGGAATTAAGCATTGTTTTAGGTCATTTTGAGCTGTTTTTGTAAAATTCGAATTCCCTTGGGAACTGGGCATTGTTTTTGGTCATTTTGAGCTGTTTTTGAAAAATTCAAATTCCCTTGGGAATTAAGCATTGTTTTAGGTCATTTTGGGCTGTTTTTGAAAAATTCAAATTCCCTTGGGAATTAAGCATTGTTTTAGGTCATTTTGAGCTGTTTTTGAAAAATTCGAATTCCCTTGGGAATTAAGCATTGTTTTAGGTCATTTTGAGCTGTTTTTGTAAAATTCGAATTCCCTTGGGAATTAAGCATTGTTTTAAGTCATTTTGAGCTGTTTTTGTAAAATTCGAATTCCCTTGAGAATTAAGCATTGTTTTAGGTCATTTTGAGCTGTTTTTGTAAAATTCGAATTCCCTTGGGAATTAAGCATTGTTTTAAGTCATTTTGAGCTGTTTTTGTAAAATTCGAATTCCCTTGAGAATTAAGCATTGTTTTAGGACATTTTGAGCTGTTTTTGAAAAATTCAAATTCCCTTGGGAATTAAGCATTGTTTCAGGTCATTTTGAGCTGTTTTTGAAAAATTCGAATTCCCTTGGGAATTAAGCATTGTTTTAGGTCATTTTGAGCTGTTTATGTAAAATTCGAATTCCCTTGGGAATTAAGCATTGTTTTTGTCATTTTGAGCTGATTTTGTAAAATTCGAATTCCCTTGGGAATTAAGCATTGTTTTAAGTCATTTTGAGCTGTTTTTGTAAAATTCGAATTCCCTTGGGAACTGGGCATTGTTTTTGGTTTTGGTCATTTTTAGCTGTTTTTGAAAAATTCAAATTCCCTTGGGAATTAAGCATTGTTTTTGGTCATTTTGAGCTGTTTTTGAAAAATTCAAATTCCCTTGGGAATTAAGCATTGTTTTAGGTCATTTTGAACTGTTTTTGAAAAATTCGAATTCCCTTGGGAATTAAGCATTGTTTTAGGTCATTTTGAGCTGTTTTTGAAAAATTCGAATTCCCTTGGGAATTAAGCATTGTTTTAGGTCATTTTGAGCTGGTTTTGTAAAATTCGAATTCCCTTGGGAATTAAGCATTATTTTAAGTCATTTTGAGCTGTTTTTGTAAAATTCGAATTCCCTTGGGAATTAAGCATTGTTTTAGGTCATTTTGAGCTGTTTTTTTAAAAATTCGAATTTCCTTGGGAATTAAGCATTGTTTTAGGTCATTTTGAGCTGTTTTTGTAAAATTCGAATTCCCTTGGGAACTGGGCATTGTTTTTGGTCATTTTGAGCTGTTTTTGAAAAATTCAAATTCCCTTGGGAATTAAGCATTGCTTTAGGTCATTTTGGGCTGTTTTTGAACAATTCAAAGTCCCTTGGGAATTAAGCATTGTTTTAGGTCATATTGAGCTGTTTTTGAAAAATTCGAATTCCCTTGGGAATTAAGCATTGTTTTAGGTCATTTTGAGCTGTTTTTGTAAAATTCGAATTCCCTTGGGAATTAAGCATTGTTTTAAGTCATTTTGAGCTGTTTTTGTAAAATTCGAATTCCCTTGAGAATTAAGCATTGTTTTAGGTCATTTTGAGCTGGTTTTGTAAAATTCGAATTCCCTTGGGAATTAAGCATTATTTTAAGTCATTTTGAGCTGTTTTTGTAAAATTCGAATTCCCTTGGGAACTGGGCATTGTTTTTGGTTTTGGTCATTTTTAGCTGTTTTTGAAAAATTCAAATTCCCTTGGGAATTAAGCACTGTTTTTGGTCATTTTGAGCTGTTTTTGAAAAATTCAAATTCCCTTGGGAATTAAGTATTGTTTTAGGTCATCTTGAGCTGTTTTTGAAAAATTCGAATTCCCTTGGGAATTAAGCATTGTTTTAGGTCATTTTGAGCTGTTTTTGAAAAATTCAAATTCCCTTGGGAATTAAGCATTGTTTTTGGTCATTTTGAGCTGTTTTTGAAAAATTCAAATTCCCTTGGGAATTAAGCATTGTTTTAGGTCATTTTGAACTGTTTTTGATAAATTCGAATTCCCTTGGGAATTAAGCATTGTTTTAGGTCATTTTGAGCTGTTTTTGAAAAATTCGAATTCCCTTTGGAATTAAGCATTGTTTTAGGTCATTTTGAGCTGGTTTTGTAAAATTCGAATTCCCTTGGGAATTAAGCATTATTTTAAGTCATTTTGAGCTGTTTTTGTAAAATTCGAATTCCCTTGGGAATTAAGCATTGTTTTAGGTCATTTTGAGCTGTTTTTTTAAAAATTCGAATTTCCTTGGGAATTAAGCATTGTTTTAGGTCATTATGAGCTGTTTTTGTAAAATTCGAATTCCCTTGGGAACTGGGCATTGTTTTTGGTCATTTTGAGCTGTTTTTGAAAAATTCAAATTCCCTTGGGAATTAAGCATTGTTTTAGGTCATTTTGGGCTGTTTTTGAAAAATTCAAATTCCCTTGGGAATTAAGCATTGTTTTAGGTCATTTTGAGCTGTTTTTGAAAAATTCGAATTCCTTTGGGAATTAAGCATTGTTTTAGGTCATTTTGAGCTGTTTTTGTAAAATTCGAATTCCCTTGGGAATTAAGCATTGTTTTAAGTCATTTTGAGCTGTTTTTGTAAAATTCGAATTCCCTTGAGAATTAAGCATTGTTTTAGGTCATTTTGAGCTGTTTTTGTAAAATTCGAATTCCCTTGGGAATTAA
Organism: Haliclystus octoradiatus; assembly: GCA_916610825.1. Taxonomy (NCBI): domain Eukaryota; kingdom Metazoa; phylum Cnidaria; class Staurozoa; order Stauromedusae; family Haliclystidae; genus Haliclystus; species Haliclystus octoradiatus. The sequence goes on from OU744446.1 coordinate 21,937,056, forward strand.
GCATTGTTTTAAGTCATTTTGAGCTGTTTTTGTAAAATTCGAATTCCCTTGAGAATTAAGCATTGTTTTAGGTCATTTTGAGCTGTTTTTGAAAAATTCAAATTCCCTTGGGAATTAAGCATTGTTTCAGGTCATTTTGAGCTGTTTTTGAAAAATTCGAATTCCCTTGGGAATTAAGCATTGTTTTAGGTCATTTTGAGCTGTTTATGTAAAATTCGAATTCCCTTGGGAATTAAGCATTGTTTTTGTCATTTTGAGCTGATTTTGTAAAATTCGAATTCCCTTGGGAACTGGGCATTGTTTTTGGTTTTGGGCATTTTTAGCTGTTTTTGAAAAATTCAAATTCCCTTGGGAATTAGGCACTGTTTTTGGTCATTTTGAGCTGTTTTTGAAAAATTCAAATTCTCTTGGGAATTAAGTATTGTTTTAGGTCATCTTGAGCTGTTTTTGAAAAATTCGAATTCCCTTGGGAATTAAGCATTGTTTTAGGTCATTTTGAGTTGATTTTGTAAAATTCGAATTCCCTTGGGAATTAAGCATTGTTTTAAGTAATTTTGAGCTGTTTTTGTAAAATTCGAATTCCCTTGGGAATTAAGCAATGTTTTATGTCATTTTGAGCTGTTTTTGAAAAATTCAAATTCCCTTGGGAATTAAGGATTGTTTCAGGTCATTTTGAGCTGTTTTTGAAAAATTCGAATTCCCTTGGGAATTAAGCATTGTTTTAGGTCATTTTGAGCTGTTTATGTAAAATTCGAATTCCCTTGGGAATTAAGCATTGTTTTTGTCATTTTGAGCTGATTTTGTAAAATTCGAATTCCCTTGGGAATTAAGCATTGTTTTAAGTCATTTTGAGCTGTTTTTGTAAAATTCGAATTCCCTTGGGAACTGGGCATTGTTTTTGGTTTTGGTCATTTTGAGCTGTTTTTGAAAAATTCAAATTCCCTTGGGAATTAAGCATTGTTTTTGGTCATTTTGAGCTGTTTTTGAAAAATTCAAATTCCCTTGGGAATTAAGCATTGTTTTAGGTCATTTTGAACTGTTTTTGATAAATTCGAATTCCCTTGGGAATTAAGCATTGTTTTAGGTCATTTTGAGCTGTTTTTGAAAAATTCGAATTCCCTTTGGAATTAAGCATTGTTTTAGGTCATTTTGAGCTGGTTTTGTAAAATTCGAATTCCCTTGGGAATTAAGCATTATTTTAAGTCATTTTGAGCTGTTTTTGTAAAATTCGAATTCCCTTGGGAATTAAGCATTGTTTTAGGTCATTTTGAGCTGTTTTTTTAAAAATTCGAATTTCCTTGGGAATTAAGCATTGTTTTAGGTCATTTTGAGCTGTTTTTGTAAAATTCGAATTCCCTTGGGAACTGGGCATTGTTTTTGGTCATTTTGAGCTGTTTTTGAAAAATTCAAATTCCCTTGGGAATTAAGCATTGTTTTAGGTCATTTTGGGCTGTTTTTGAAAAATTCAAATTCCCTTGGGAATTAAGCATTGTTTTAGGTCATTTTGAGCTGTTTTTGAAAAATTCGAATTCCCTTGAGAATTAAGCATTGTTTTAGGTCATTTTGAGCTGTTTTTGTAAAATTCGAATTCCCTTGGGAATTAAGCATTGTTTTAAGTCATTTTGAGCTGTTTTTGTAAAATTCGAATTCCCTTTAGAATTAAGCATTGTTTTAGGTCATTTTGAGCTGTTTTTGTAAAATTCGAATTCCCTTGGGAATTAAGCATTGTTTTAAGTCATTTTGAGCTGTTTTTGTAAAATTCGAATTCCCTTGAGAATTAAGCATTGTTTTAGGTCATTTTGAGCTGTTTTTGAAAAATTCAAATTCCCTTGGGAATTAAGCATTGTTTCAGGTCATTTTGAGCTGTTTTTGAAAAATTCGAATTCCCTTGGGAATTAAGCATTGTTTTAGGTCATTTTGAGCTGTTTATGTAAAATTCGAGTTCCCTTGGGAATTAAGCATTGTTTTTGTCATTTTGAGCTGATTTTGTAAAATTCGAATTCCCTTGGGAATTAAGCTTTGTTTTAAGTCATTTTGAGCTGTTTTTGTAAAATTCGAATTCCCTTGGGAACTGGGCATTGTTTTTGGTTTTGGTCATTTTTAGCTGTTTTTGAAAAATTCAAATTCCCTTGGGAATTAAGCATTGTTTTTGGTCATTTTGAGCTGTTTTTGAAAAATTCAAATTCCCTTGGGAATTAAGCATTGTTTTAGGTCATTTTGAACTGTTTTTGAAAAATTCGAATTCCCTTGGGAATTAAGCATTGTTTTAGGTCATTTTGAGCTGTTTTTGAAAAATTCAAATTCCCTTTGGAATTAAGCATTGTTTTAGGTCATTTTGAGCTGGTTTTGTAAAATTCGAATTCCCTTGGGAATTAAGCATTATTTTAAGTCATTTTGAGCTGTTTTTGTAAAATTCGAATTCCCTTGGGAATTAAGCATTGTTTTAGGTCATTTTGAGCTGATTTTGTAAAATTCGAATTCCCTTGGGAATTAAGCATTGTTTTAAGTCATTTTGAGCTGTTTTTGTAAAATTCGAATTCCCTTGGGAACTGAGCATTGTTTTTGGTTTTGGTCATTTTTAGCTGTTTTTGAAAAATTCAAATTCCCTTGGGAATTAAGCACTGTTTCTGGTCATTTTGAGCTGTTTTTGAAAAATTCAAATTCCCTTGGGAATTAAGCATTGTTTAAGGTCATTTTGAACTGTTTTTGAAAAATTCGAATTCCCTTGGGAATTAAGCATTGTTTTAGGTCATTTTGAGCTGTTTTTGAAAAATTCGAATTCCCTTTGGAATTAAGCATTGTTTTATGTCATTTTGAGCTGGTTTTGTAAAATTCGAATTCCCTTGGGAACTGGGCATTGTTTTTGGTCATTTTGAGCTGTTTTTGAAAAATTCAAATTCCCTTGGGAATTAAGCATTGTTTTAGGTCATTTTGGGCTGTTTTTGAAAAATTCAAATTCCCTTGGGAATTAAGCATTGTTTTAGGTCATTTTGAGCTGTTTTTGAAAAATTCGAATTCCCTTGGGAATTAAGCATTGTTTTAGGTCATTTTGAGCTGTTTTTGTAAAATTCGAATTCCCTTGGGAATTAAGCATTGTTTTAAGTCATTTTGGGCTGTTTTTGTAAAATTCGAATTCCCTTTAGAATTAAGCATTGTTTTAGGTCATTTTGAGCTGTTTTTGTAAAATTCGAATTCCCTTGGGAATTAAGCATTGTTTTAAGTCATTTTGAGCTGTTTTTGTAAAATTCGAATTCCCTTGAGAATTAAGCATTGTTTTAGGTCATTTTGAGCTGTTTTTGAAAAATTCAAATTCCCTTGGGAATTAAGCATTGTTTCAGGTCATTTTGAGCTGTTTTTGAAAAATTCGAATTCCCTTGGGAATTAAGCATTGTTTTAGGTCATTTTGAGCTGTTTATGTAAAATTCGAATTCCCTTGGGAATTAAGCATTGTTTTTGTCATTTTGAGCTGATTTTGTAAAATTCGAATTCCCTTGGGAATTAAGCATTGTTTTAAGTCATTTTGAGCTGTTTTTGTAAAATTCGAATTCCCTTGGGAACTGGGCATTGTTTTTGGTTTTGGTCATTTTTAGCTGTTTTTGAAAAATTCAAATTCCCTTGGGAATTAAGCATTGTTTTTGGTCATTTTGAGCTGTTTTTGAAAAATTCAAATTCCCTTGGGAATTAAGCATTGTTTTAGGTCATTTTGAACTGTTTTTGAAAAATTCGAATTCCCTTGGGAATTAAGCATTGTTTTAGGTCATTTTGAGCTGTTTTTGAAAAATTCAAATTCCCTTTGGAATTAAGCATTGTTTTAGGTCATTTTGAGCTGGTTTTGTAAAATTCGAATTCCCTTGGGAATTAAGTATTATTTTAAGTCATTTTGAGCTGTTTTTGTAAAATTCGAATTCCCTTGGGAATTAAGCATTGTTTTAGGTCATTTTGAGCTGATTTTGTAAAATTCGAATTCCCTTGGGAATTAAGCATTGTTTTAAGTCATTTTGAGCTGTTTTTGTAAAATTCGAATTCCCTTGGGAACTGAGCATTGTTTTTGGTTTTGGTCATTTTTAGCTGTTTTTGAAAAATTCAAATTCCCTTGGGAATTAAGCACTGTTTTAGGTCATTTTGAGCTGTTTATGTAAAATTCGAATTCCCTTGGGAATTAAGCATTGTTTTTGTCATTTTGAGCTGATTTTGTAAAATTCGAATTCCCTTGGGAACTGGGCATTGTTTTTAGTTTTGGGCATTTTTAGCTGTTTTTGAAAAATTCAAATTCCCTTGGGAATTAGGCACTGTTTTTGGTCATTTTGAGCTGTTTTTGAAAAATTCAAAATCCCTTGGGAATTAAGTATTGTTTTAGGTCATCTTGAGCTGTTTTTGAAAAATTCGAATTCCCTTGGGAATTAAGCATTGTTTTAGGTCATTTTGAGCTGTTTTTGTAAAAGTCGAATTCCCTTGGGAATTAAGCATTGTTTTTGTCATTTTGAGTTGATTTTGTAAAATTCGAATTCCCTTGGGAATTAAGCATTGTTTTAAGTAATTTTGAGCTGTTTTTGTAAAATTCGAATTCCCTTGGGAATTAAGCAATGTTTTATGTCATTTTGAGCTGTTTTTGAAAAATTCAAATTCCCTTGGGAATTAAGGATTGTTTCAGGTCATTTTGAGCTGTTTTTGAAAAATTCGAATTCCCTTGGGAATTAAGCATTGTTTTAGGTCATTTTGAGCGGTTTATGTAAAATTCGAATTCCCTTGGGAATTAAGCATTGTTTTTGTCATTTTGAGCTGATTTTGTAAAATTCGAATTCCCTTGGGAATTAAGCATTGTTTTAAGTCATTTTGAGCTGTTTTTGTAAAATTCGAATTCCCTTGGGAACTGGGCATTGTTTTTGGTTTTGGTCATTTTGAGCTGTTTTTGAAAAATTCAAATTCCCTTGGGAATTAAGCATTGTTTTTGGTCATTTTGAGCTGTTTTTGAAAAATTCAAATTCCCTTGGGAATTAAGCATTGTTTTAGGTCATTTTGAACTGTTTTTGATAAATTCGAATTCCCTTGGGAATTAAGCATTGTTTTAGGTCATTTTGAGCTGTTTTTGAAAAATTCGAATTCCCTTTGGAATTAAGCATTGTTTTAGGTCATTTTGAGCTGGTTTTGTAAAATTCGAATTCCCTTGGGAATTAAGCATTATTTTAAGTCATTTTGAGCTGTTTTTGTAAAATTCGAATTCCCTTGGGAATTAAGCATTGTTTTAGGTCATTTTGAGCTGTTTTTTTAAAAATTCGAATTTCCTTGAGAATTAAGCATTGTTTTAGGTCATTTTGAGCTGTTTTTGTAAAATTCGAATTCCCTTGGGAACTGGGCATTGTTTTTGGTCATTTTGAGCTGTTTTTGAAAAATTCAAATTCCCTTGGGAATTAAGCATTGTTTTAGGTCATTTTGGGCTGTTTTTGAAAAATTCAAATTCCCTTGGGAATTAAGCATTGTTTTAGGTCATTTTGAGCTGTTTTTGAAAAATTCGAATTCCCTTGGGAATTAAGCATTGTTTTAGGTCATTTTGAGCTGTTTTTGTAAAATTCGAATTCCCTTGGGAATTAAGCATTGTTTTAAGTCATTTTGAGCTGTTTTTGTAAAATTCGAATTCCCTTTAGAATTAAGCATTGTTTTAGGTCATTTTGAGCTGTTTTTGTAAAATTCGAATTCCCTTGGGAATTAAGCATTGTTTTAAGTCATTTTGAGCTGTTTTTGTAAAATTCGAATTCCCTTGAGAATTAAGCATTGTTTTAGGTCATTTTGAGCTGTTTTTGAAAAATTCAAATTCCCTTGGGAATTAAGCATTGTTTCAGGTCATTTTGAGCTGTTTTTGAAAAATTCGAATTCCCTTGGGAATTAAGCATTGTTTTAGGTCATTTTGAGCTGTTTATGTAAAATTCGAATTCCCTTGGGAATTAAGCATTGTTTTTGTCATTTTGAGCTGATTTTGTAAAATTCGAATTCCCTTGGGAATTAAGCTTTGTTTTAAGTCATTTTGAGCTGTTTTTGTAAAATTCGAATTCCCTTGGGAACTGGGCATTGTTTTTGGTTTTGGTCATTTTTAGCTGTTTTTGAAAAATTCAAATTCCCTTGGGAATTAAGCATTGTTTTTGGTCATTTTGAGCTGTTTTTGAAAAATTCAAATTCCCTTGGGAATTAAGCATTGTTTTAGGTCATTTTGAACTGTTTTTGAAAAATTCGAATTCCCTTGGGAATTAAGCATTGTTTTAGGTCATTTTGAGCTGTTTTTGAAAAATTCAAATTCCCTTTGGAATTAAGCATTGTTTTAGGTCATTTTGAGCTGGTTTTGTAAAATTCGAATTCCCTTGGGAATTAAGCATTATTTTAAGTCATTTTGAGCCGTTTTTGTAAAATTCGAATTCCCTTGGGAATTAAGCATTGTTTTAGGTCATTTTGAGCTGATTTTGTAAAATTCGAATTCCCTTGGGAATTAAGCATTGTTTTAAGTCATTTTGAGCTGTTTTTGTAAAATTCGAATTCCCTTGGGAACTGAGCATTGTTTTTGGTTTTGGTCATTTTTAGCTGTTTTTGAAAAATTCAAATTCCCTTGGGAATTAAGCACTGTTTTTGGTCATTTTGAGCTGTTTTTGAAAAATTCAAATTCCCTTGGGAATTAAGCATTGTTTAAGGTCATTTTGAACTGTTTTTGAAAAATTCGAATTCCCTTGGGAATTAAGCATTGTTTTAGGTCATTTTGAGCTGTTTTTGAAAAATTCGAATTCCCTTTGGAATTAAGCATTGTTTTATGTCATTTTGAGCTGGTTTTGTAAAATTCGAATTCCCTTGGGAACTGGGCATTGTTTTTGGTCATTTTGAGCTGTTTTTGAAAAATTCAAATTCCCTTGGGAATTAAGCATTGTTTTAGGTCATTTTGGGCTGTTTTTGAAAAATTCAAATTCCCTTGGGAATTAAGCATTGTTTTAGGTCATTTTGAGCTGTTTTTGAAAAATTCGAATTCCCTTGGGAATTAAGCATTGTTTTAGGTCATTTTGAGCTGTTTTTGTAAAATTCGAATTCCCTTGGGAATTAAGCATTGTTTCAGGTCATTTTGAGCTGTTTTTGAAAAATTCGAATTCCCTTGGGAATTAAGCATTGTTTTAGGTCATTTTGAGCTGTTTATGTAAAATTCGAATTCCCTTGGGAATTAAGCATTGTTTTTGTCATTTTGAGCTGATTTTGTAAAATTCGAATTCCCTTGGGAATTAAGCATTGTTTTAAGTCATTTTGAGCTGTTTTTGTAAAATTCGAATTCCCTTGGGAACTGGGCATTGTTTTTGGTTTTGGTCATTTTTAGCTGTTTTTGAAAAATTCAAATTCCCTTGGGAATTAAGCATTGTTTTTGGTCATTTTGAGCTGTTTTTGAAAAATTCAAATTCCCTTGGGAATTAAGCATTGTTTTAGGTCATTTTGACATGTATTTGTAAAATTCGAATTCCCTTGGGAATTAAGCATTGTTTCAGGTCATTTTGAGCTGTTTTTGAAAAATTCAAATTCCCTTTGGAATTAAGCATTGTTTTAGGTCATTTTGAGCTGGTTTTGTAAAATTCGAATTCCCTTGGGAATTAAGCATTATTTTAAGTCATTTTGAGCTGTTTTTGTAAAATTCGAATTCCCTTGGGAATTAAGCATTGTTTTAGGTCATTTTGAGCTGATTTTGTAAAATTCGAATTCCCTTGGGAATTAAGCATTGTTTTAAGTCATTTTGAGCTGTTTTTGTAAAATTCGAATTCCCTTGGGAACTGAGCATTGTTTTTGGTTTTGGTCATTTTTAGCTGTTTTTGAAAAATTCAAATTCCCTTGGGAATTAAGCACTGTTTTTGGTCATTTTGAGCTGTTTTTGAAAAATTCAAATTCCCTTGGGAATTAAGCATTGTTTAAGGTCATTTTGAACTGTTTTTGAAAAATTCGAATTCCCTTGGGAATTAAGCATTGTTTTAGGTCATTTTGAGCTGTTTTTGAAAAATTCGAATTCCCTTTGGAATTAAGCATTGTTTTATGTCATTTTGAGCTGGTTTTGTAAAATTCGAATTTCATTGGGAATTAAGCATTGTTTTAGGTCATTTTGAGCTGTTTTTGTAAAATTCGAATTCCCTTGGGAACTGGGCATTGTTTTTGGTCATTTTGAGCTGTTTTTGAAAAATTCAAATTCCCTTGGGAATTAAGCATTGTTTTAGGTCATTTTGGGCTGTTTTTGAAAAATTCAAATTCCCTTGGGAATTAAGCATTGTTTTAGGTCATTTTGAGCTGTTTTTGAAAAATTCGAATTCCCTTGGGAATTAAGCATTGTTTTAGGTCATTTTGAGCTGTTTTTGTAAAATTCGAATTCCCTTGGGAATTAAGCATTGTTTTAAGTCATTTTGAGCTGTTTTTGTAAATTTCGAATTCCCTTGAGAATTAAGCATTGTTTTAGGTCATTTTGAGCTGTTTTTGTAAAATTCGAATTCCCTTGGGAATTAAGCATTGTTTTAAGTCATTTTGGGCTGTTTTTGAAAAATTCAAATTCCCTTGGGAATTAAGCATTGTTTTAGGTCATTTTGAGCTGTTTTTGAAAAATTCGAATTCCCTTGGGAATTAAGCATTGTTTTAGGTCATTTTGAGCTGTTTTTGTAAAATTCGAATTCCCTTGGGAATTAAGCATTGTTTTAAGTCATTTTGAGCTGTTTTTGTAAAATTCGAATTCCCTTGAGAATTAAGCATTGTTTTAGGTCATTTTGAGCTGTTTTTGTAAAATTCGAATTCCCTTGGGAATTAAGCATTGTTTTAAGTCATTTTGAGCTGTTTTTGTAAAATTCGAATTCCCTTGAGAATTAAGCATTGTTTTAGGTCATTTTGAGCTGTTTTTGAAAAATTCAAATTCCCTTGGGAATTAAGCATTGTTTCAGGTCATTTTGAGCTGTTTTTGAAAAATTCGAATTCCCTTGGGAATTAAGCATTGTTTTAGGTCATTTTGAGCTGTTTATGTAAAATTCGAATTCCCTTGGGAATTAAGCATTGTTTTTGTCATTTTGAGCTGATTTTGTAAAATTCGAATTCCCTTGGGAATTAAGCATTGTTTTAAGTCATTTTGAGCTGTTTTTGTAAAATTCGAATTCCCTTGGGAACTGGGCATTGTTTTTGGTTTTGGTCATTTTTAGCTGTTTTTGAAAAATTCAAATTCCCTTGGGAATTAAGCATTGTTTTTGGTCATTTTGAGCTGTTTTTGAAAAATTCAAATTCCCTTGGGAATTAAGCATTGTTTTAGGTCATTTTGAACTGTTTTTGAAAAATTCGAATTCCCTTGGGAATTAAGCATTGTTTTAGGTCATTTTGAGCTGTTTTTGAAAAATTCAAATTCCCTTTGGAATTAAGCATTGTTTTAGGTCATTTTGAGCTGGTTTTGTAAAATTCGAATTCCCTTGGGAATTAAGCATTATTTTAAGTCATTTTGAGCTGTTTTTGTAAAATTCGAATTCCCTTGGGAATTAAGCATTGTTTTAGGTCATTTTGAGCTGATTTTGTAAAATTCGAATTCCCTTGGGAATTAAGCATTGTTTTAAGTCATTTTGAGCTGTTTTTGTAAAATTCGAATTCCCTTGGGAACTGGGCATTGTTTTTGGTTTTGGTCATTTTTAGCTGTTTTTGTAAAATTCGAATTTCCTTGGGAATTAAGCATTGTTTTAGGTCATTTTGAGCTGTTTTTGTAAAATTCGAATTCCCTTGGGAACTGGGCATTGTTTTTGGTCATTTTGAGCTGTTTTTGAAAAATTCAAATTCCCTTGGGAATTAAGCATTGTTTTAGGTCATTTTGGGCTGTTTTTGAAAAATTCAAATTCCCTTGGGAATTAAGCATTGTTTTAGGTCATTTTGAGCTGTTTTTGAAAAATTCAAATTCCCTTGGGAATTAAGCATTGTTTTAGGTCATTTTGAGCTGTTTTTGTAAAATTCGAATTCCCTTGGGAATTAAGCATTGTTTTAAGTCATTTTGAGCTGTTTTTGTAAAATTCGAATTCCCTTGAGAATTAAGCATTGTTTTAGGTCATTTTGAGCTGTTTTTGTAAAATTCGAATTCCCTTGGGAATTAAGCATTGTTTTAAGTCATTTTGAGCTGTTTTTGTAAAATTCGAATTCCCTTGAGAATTAAGCATTGTTTTAGGTCATTTTGAGCTGTTTTTGAAAAATTCGAATTCCCTTGGGAATTAAGCATTGTTTCAGGTCATTTTGAGCTGTTTTTGAAAAATTCGAATTCCCTTGGGAATTAAGCATTGTTTTAGGTCATTTTGAGCTGTTTATGTAAAATTCGAATTCCCTTGGGAATTAAGCATTGTTTTTGTCATTTTGAGCTGATTTTGTAAAATTCGAATTCCCTTGGGAATTAAGCATTGTTTTAAGTCATTTTGAGCTGTTTTTGTAAAATTCGAATTCCCTTGGGAACTGGGCATTGTTTTTGGTTTTGGTCATTTTTAGCTGTTTTTGAAAAATTCAAATTCCCTTGGGAATTAAGCATTGTTTTTGGTCATTTTGAGCTGTTTTTGAAAAATTCAAATTCCCTTGGGAATTAAGCATTGTTTTAGGTCATTTTGAACTGTTTTTGAAAAATTCGAATTCCCTTGGGAATTAAGCATTGTTTTAGGTCATTTTGAGCTGTTTTTGAAAAATTCGAATTCCCTTGGGAATTAAGCATTGTTTTAGGTCATTTTGAGCTGGTTTTGTAAAATTCGAATTCCCTTGGGAATTAAGCATTATTTTAAGTCATTTTGAGCTGTTTTTGTAAAATTCGAATTCCCTTGGGAATTAAGCATTGTTTTAGGTCATTTTGAGCTGTTTTTTTAAAAATTCGAATTTCCTTGGGAATTAAGCATTGTTTTAGGTCATTTTGAGCTGTTTTTGTAAAATTCGAATTCCCTTGGGAACTGGGCATTGTTTTTGGTCATTTTGAGCTGTTTTTGAAAAATTCAAATTCCCTTGGGAATTAAGCATTGCTTTAGGTCATTTTGGGCTGTTTTTGAACAATTCAAAGTCCCTTGGGAATTAAGCATTGTTTTAGGTCATTTTGAGCTGTTTTTGAAAAATTCGAATTCCCTTGGGAATTAAGCATTGTTTTAGGTCATTTTGAGCTGTTTTTGTAAAATTCGAATTCCCTTGGGAATTAAGCATTGTTTTAAGTCATTTTGAGCTGTTTTTGTAAAATTCGAATTCCCTTGAGAATTAAGCATTGTTTTAGGTCATTTTGAGCTGTTTTTGAAAAATTCGAATCTCCTTGGGAATTAAGCATTGTTTTAGGTCATTTTGAGCTGTTTTTGAAAAATTCAAATTCCCTTGGGAATTAAGCATTGTTTTAGGTCATTTTGAGCTGTTTTTGAAAAATTCGAATTCCCTTGGGAATTAAGCATTGTTTTAGGTCATTTTGAGCTGTTTTTGTAAAATTCGAATTCCCTTGGGAATTAAGCATTGTTTTAAGTCATTTTGAGCTGTTTTTGTAAAATTCGAATTCCCTTGAGAATTAAGCATTGTTTTAGGTCATTTTGAGCTGTTTTTGTAAAATTCGAATTCCCTTGGGAATTAAGCATTGTTTTAAGTCATTTTGAGCTGTTTTTGTAAAATTCGAATTCCCTTGAGAATTAAGCATTGCTTTAGGTCATTTTGAGCTGTTTTTGAAAAATTCAAATTCCCTTGGGAATTAAGCATTGTTTCAGGTCATTTTGAGCTGTTTTTGAAAAATTCGAATTCCATTGGGAATTAAGCATTGTTTTAGGTCATTTTGAGCTGTTTATGTAAAATTCGAATTCCCTTGGGAATTAAGCATTGTTTTTGTCATTTTGAGCTGATTTTGTAAAATTCGAATTCCCTTGGGAATTAAGCATTGTTTTAAGTCATTTTGAGCTGTTTTTGTAAAATTCGAATTCCCTTGGGAACTGGGCATTGTTTTTGGTTTTGGTCATTTTTAGCTGTTTTTGAAAAATTCAAATTCCCTTGGCAATTAAGCATTGTTTTTGGTCATTTTGAGCTGTTTTTGAAAAATTCAAATTCCCTTGGGAATTAAGCATTGTTTTAGGTCATTTTGAACTGTTTTTGAAAAATTCGAATTCCCTTGGGAATTAAGCATTGTTTTAGGTCATTTTGAGCTGTTTTTGAAAAATTCAAATTCCCTTTGGAATTAAGCATTGTTTTAGTTTATTTTGAGCTGGTTTTGTAAAATTCGAATTCCCTTGGGAATTAAGCATTATTTTAAGTCATTTTGAGCTGTTTTTGTAAAATTCGAATTCCCTTGGGAATTAAGCATTGTTTTAGGTCATTTTGAGCTGATTTTGTAAAATTCGAATTCCCTTGGGAATTAAGCATTGTTTTAAGTCATTTTGAGCTGATTTTGTAAAATTCGAATTCCCTTGGGAACTGGGCATTGTTTTTGGTTTTGGTCATTTCTAGCTGTTTTTGAAAAATTCAAATTCCCTTGGGAATTAAGCACTGTTTTTGGTCATTTTGAGCTGTTTTTGAAAAATTCAAATTCCCTTGGGAATTAAGCATTGTTTTAGGTCTTTTTGAACTGTTTTTGAAAAATTCGAATTCCCTTGGGAATTAAGCATTGTTTTAGGTCATTTTGAGCTGTTTTTGAAAAATTCGAATTCCCTTTGGAATTAAGCATTGTTTTATGTCATTTTGAGCTGGTTTTGTAAAATTCGAATTTCCTTGGGAATTAAGCATTGTTTTAGGTCATTTTGAGCTGTTTTTGTAAAATTCGAATTCCCTTGGGAACTGGGCATTGTTTTTGGTCATTTTGAGCTGTTTTTGAAAAATTCAAATTCCCTTGGGAATTAAGCATTGTTTTAGGTCATTTTAGGCTGTTTTTGAAAAATTCAAATTCCCTTGGGAATTAAGCATTGTTTTAGGTCATTTTGAGCTGTTTTTGAAAAATTCGAATTCCCTTGGGAATTAAGCATTGTTTTAGGTCATTTTGAGCTGTTTTTGTAAAATTCGAATTCCCTTGGGAATTAAGCATTGTTTTAAGTTATTTTGAGCTGTTTTTGTAAAATTCGAATTCCCTTGAGAATTAAGCATTGTTTTAGGTCATTTTGAGCTGTTTTTGTAAAATTCGAATTCCCTTGAGAATTAAGCATTGTTTTAGGTCATTTTGAGCTGTTTTTGAAAAATTCAAATTCCCTTGGGAATTAAGCATTGTTTCAGGTCATTTTGAGCTGTTAAGGAAAAATTCGAATTCCCTTGGGAATTAAGCATTGTTTTAGGTCATTTTGAGCTGTTTATGTAAAATTCGAATTCCCTTGGGAATTAAGCATTGTTTTTGTCATTTTGAGCTGATTTTGTAAAATTCGAATTCCCTTGGGAATTAAGCATTGTTTTAAGTCATTTTGAGCTGTTTTTGTAAAATTCGAATTCCCTTGGGAACTGGGCATTGTTTTTGGTTTTGGTCATTTTTAGCTGTTTTTGAAAAATTCAAATTCCCTTGGGAATTAAGCATTGTTTTTGGTCATTTTGAGCTGTTTTTGAAAAATTCAAATTCCCTTGGGAATTAAGCATTGTTTTAGGTCATTTTGAACTGTTTTTGAAAAATTCGAATTCCCTTGGGAATTAAGCATTGTTTTAGGTCATTTTGAGCTGTTTTTGAAAAATTTGAATTCCCTTTGGAATTAAGCATTGTTTTAGGTCATTTTGAGCTGGTTTTGTAAAATTCGAATTCCCTTGGGAATTAAGCATTGTTTTAAGTCATTTTGAGCTGTTTTTGTAAAATTCGAATTCCCTTGGGAACTGGGCATTGTTTTTGGTCATTTTGAGCTGTTTTTGAAAAATTCAAATTCCCTTGGGAATTAAGCATTGCTTTAGGTCATTTTGGGCTGTTTTTGAACAATTCAAAGTCCCTTGGGAATTAAGCATTGTTTTAGGTCATTTTGAGCTGTTTTTGAAAAATTCGAATTCCCTTGGGAATTAAGCATTGTTTTAGGTCATTTTGAGCTGTTTTTGTAAAATTCGAATTCCCTTGGGAATTAAGCATTGTTTTAAGTCATTTTGAGCTGTTTTTGTAAAATTCGAATTCCCTTGGGAATTAAGCATTGTTTTAGGTCATTTTGAGCTGTTTTTGAAAAATTCGAATTCCCTTGGGAATTAAGCATTGTTTTAGGTCATTTTGAGCTGTTTTTGAAAAATTCGAATTCCCTTGTGAATTAAGCATTGTTTTAGGTCATTTCGAGCTGTTTTTGTAAAATTCGAATTCCCTTGGGAATTAAGCATTGTTTTAAGTCATTTTGAGCTGTTTTTGTGAAATTCGAATTCCCTTGGGAATTAAGCATTGTTTTAGGTCATTTTGAGCTGTTTTTGGAAAATTCGAATTTCCTTGGGAATTAAGCATTGTTTTAGGTCATTTTGAGCTGTTTTTGTAAAATTCGAATTCCCTTGGGAACTGGGCATTGTTTTTGGTCATTTTGAGCTGTTTTTGAAAAATTCAAATTCCCTTGGGAATTAAGCATTGTTTTAGGTCATTTTGAGCTGTTTTTGAAAAATTCAAATTCCCTTGGGAATTAAGCATTGTTTTAGGTCATTCTGAGCTGTTTTTGAAAAATTCGAATTCCCTTGGGAATTAAGCATTGTTTTAGGTCATTTTGAGCTGTTTTTGAAAAATTCGAATTCCCTTGGGTATTAAGCATTGTTTTAGGTCATTTTGAGCTGTTTTTGTAAAATTCGAATTCCCTTGGGAATTAAGCATTGTTTTTGTCATTTTGAGCTGATTATGTAAAATTCGAACTCCCTTGGGAATTAAGCATTGTTTCAAGTCATTTTGAGCTGTTTTTGTAAAATTCGAATTCCCTTGGGAATTAAGCATTGTTTTAGGTCATTTTGAGCTGATTTTGTAAAATTCGAATTCCCTTGGGAATTAAGCATTGTTTTAAGTCATTTTGAGCTGTTTTTGTAAAATTCGAATTCCCTTGGGAACTGGGCATTGTTTTTGGTTTTGGTCATTTTTAGCTGTTTTTGAAAAATTCAAATTCCCTTGGGAATTAAGCACTGTTTTTGGTCATTTTGAGCTGTTTTTGAAAAATTCAAATTCCCTTGGGAATTAAGCATTGTTTTAGGTCATTTTGAACTGTTTTTGATAAATTCGAATTCCCTTGGGAATTAAGCATTGTTTTAGGTCATTTTGAGCTGTTTTTGAAAAATTCGAATTCCCTTTGGAATTAAGCATTGTTTTATGTCATTTTGAGCTGGTTTTGTAAAATTCGAATTTCCTTGGGAATTAAGCATTGTTTTAGGTCATTTTGAGCTGTTTTTGTAAAATTCGAATTCCCTTGGGAACTGGGCATTGTTTTTGGTCATTTTGAGCTGTTTTTGAAAAATTCAAATTCCCTTGGGAATTAAGCATTGTTTTAGGTCATTTTGGGCTGTTTTTGAAAAATTCAAATTCCTATGGGAATTAAGCATTGTTTTAGGTCATTTTGAGCTGTTTTTGAAAAATTCGAATTCCCTTGGGAATTAAGCATTGTTTTAGGTCATTTTGAGCTGTTTTTGTAAAATTCGAATTCCCTTGGGAATTAAGCATTGTTTTAGGTCATTTTGAACTGTTTTTGAAAAATTCGAATTCCCTTGGGAATTAAGCATTGTTTTAGGTCATTTTGAGCTGTTTTTGAAAAATTCGAATTCCCTTTGGAATTAAGCATTGTTTTAGGTCATTTTGAGCTGGTTTTGTAAAATTCGAATTCCCTTGGGAATTAAGCATTATTTTAAGTCATTTTGAGCTGTTTTTGTAAAATTCGAATTTCCTTAGGAATTAAGCATTGTTTTAGGTCATTTAGAGCTGTTTTTGTAAAATTCGAATTCCCTTGGGAACTGGGCATTGTTTTTGGTCATTTTGAGCTGTTTTTGAAAAATTCAAATTCCCTTGGGAATTAAGCATTGCTTTAGGTCATTTTGGGCTGTTTTTGAACAATTCAAAGTCCCTTGGGAATTAAGCATTGTTTTAGGTCATTTTGAGCTGTTTTTGAAAAATTCGAATTCCCTTGGGAATTAAGCATTGTTTTAGGTCATTTTGAGCTGTTTTTGTAAAATTCGAATTCCCTTGGGAATTAGGCATTGTTTTAAGTCATTTTGAGCTGTTTTTGTAAAATTCGAATTCCCTTGAGAATTAAGCATTGTTTTAGGTCATTTTGAGCTGTTTTTGAAAAATTCGAATCTCCTTGGGAATTAAGCATTGTTTTAGGTCATTTTGAGCTGTTTTTGAAAAATTCGAATTCCCTTGGGAATTAAGCATTGTTTTAGGTCATTTTGAGCTGTTTTTGAAAAATTCGAATTCCCTTGGGAATTAAGCATTGTTTTAGGTCATTTCGAGCTGTTTTTGTAAAATTCGAATTCCCTTGGGAATTAAGCATTGTTTTAAGTCATTTTGAGCTGTTTTTGTGAAATTCGAATTCCCTTGGGAATTAAGCATTGTTTTAGGTCATTTTGAGCTGTTTTTGGAAAATTCGAATTTCCTTGGGAATTAAGCATTGTTTTAGGTCATTTTGAGCTGTTTTTGTAAAATTCGAATTCCCTTGGGAACTGGGCATTGTTTTTGGTCATTTTGAGCTGTTTTTGAAAAATTCAAATTCCCTTGGGAATTAAGCATTGTTTTAGGTCATTTTGAGCTGTTTTTGAAAAATTCAAATTCCCTTGGGAATTAAGCATTGTTTTAGGTCATTCTGAGCTGTTTTTGAAAAATTCGAATTCCCTTGGGAATTAAGCATTGTTTTAGGTCATTTTGAGCTGTTTTTGAAAAATTCGAATTCCCTTGGGTATTAAGCATTGTTTTAGGTCATTTTGAGCTGTTTTTGTAAAATTCGAATTCCCTTGGGAATTAAGCATTGTTTTTGTCATTTTGAGCTGATTATGTAAAATTCGAATTCCCTTGGGAATTAAGCATTGTTTCAAGTCATTTTGAGCTGTTTTTGTAAAATTCGAATTCCCTTGGGAACTGGGCATTGGTCATTTTGAACTATCTTTGCCACATTTGAATTCCCATGGCAATGAGACATTGTTTTTCGTTATTTCGGGTTCCCATGGGAATTAGGCATTGTTCTTGGTCATTTTGAACTATCTTTGCCACATTTGAATTCCCATGGCAATGAGGCATTGTTTTTCGTGATTTCGAGTTCCCATGGGAATTAGGCATTGTTCCTTGTCATTTTAAAGTGTTTTTTGTCAAATTTGAATTCCCATAGGACTTAGGCATTGTTTTTGGTCATTTCGAATGCCTATGGGAATTAGGGACTGTTCTTGGTCATTTTGAATTGTTTTTGTGAAAATTGAATTCCCATTTGAGTTATGCAGTGTTTTTGGTTAATTCGAATTCCCAAAGGAATTAGGCATTGTTCTTGGTTGATTCGAACTATCTTTGCCACATTTGAATTCCAATGGCAATGAGGTATTGTTTTTGGTAATTTTGAGTTCCCTTGGGAATTAAGCATTGTTTTAGGTCATTTCGAGCTGTTTTTGTAAAATTCGAATTCCCTTGGGAATTAAGCATTGTTTTAAGTCATTTTGAGCTGTTTTTGTGAAATTCGAATTCCCTTGGGAATTAAGCATTGTTTTAGGTCATTTTGAGCTGTTTTTGGAAAATTCGAATTTCCTTGGGAATTAAGCATTGTTTTAGGTCATTTTGAGCTGTTTTTGTAAAATTCGAATTCCCTTGGGAACTGGGCATTGTTTTTGGTCATTTTGAGCTGTTTTTGAAAAATTCAAATTCCCTTGGGAATTAAGCATTGTTTTAGGTCATTTTGAGCTGTTTTTGAAAAATTCAAATTCCCTTGGGAATTAAGCATTGTTTTAGGTCATTCTGAGCTGTTTTTGAAAAATTCGAATTCCCTTGGGAATTAAGCATTGTTTTAGGTCATTTTGAGCTGTTTTTGAAAAATTCGAATTCCCTTGGGTATTAAGCATTGTTTTAGGTCATTTTGAGCTGTTTTTGTAAAATTCGAATTCCCTTGGGAATTAAGCATTGTTTTTGTCATTTTGAGCTGATTATGTAAAATTCGAATTCCCTTGGGAATTAAGCATTGTTTCAAGTCATTTTGAGCTGTTTTTGTAAAATTCGAATTCCCTTGGGAACTGGGCATTGGTCATTTTGAACTATCTTTGCCACATTTGAATTCCCATGGCAATGAGACATTGTTTTTCGTTATTTCGGGTTCCCATGGGAATTAGGCATTGTTCTTGGTCATTTTGAACTATCTTTGCCACATTTGAATTCCCATGGCAATGAGGCATTGTTTTTCGTGATTTCGAGTTCCCATGGGAATTAGGCATTGTTCCTTGTCATTTTAAAGTGTTTTTTGTCAAATTTGAATTCCCATAGGACTTAGGCATTGTTTTTGGTCATTTCGAATGCCTATGGGAATTAGGGACTGTTCTTGGTCATTTTGAATTGTTTTTGTGAAAATTGAATTCCCATTTGAGTTATGCAGTGTTTTTGGTTAATTCGAATTCCCAAAGGAATTAGGCATTGTTCTTGGTTGATTCGAACTATCTTTGCCACATTTGAATTCCAATGGCAATGAGGTATTGTTTTTGGTAATTTTGAGTTCCCATGGGAATTAGGCATTGTTCTTGGTCATTTTGAACTGTTTTTGTCAAATTTGAATTCCCATGGGAATTAGGCATTGTATTTCGTCATTTCGAATTCCCATGCCAATAAGGCATTGTTTTTGGTCATTTTGAACTGTTTTTGTCAAATTTGAATTCCCATGGTAATTAGGGATTGTTCTTGGTCATTTCTAATTCCCATTGGAATTAGGCATTGCTCTTGGTCATTTTGGACTGTTTTTGTTATATTTTAATTCCAATGAGAATTTTGCATTGTTTTTGGTCATTTCCAATTCCCATGGGAATTAGGCATTGTTTTTGGTAATTTTCGACTGTTTTTGTCAAATTTGAATTACCATGGGAAGTAGACATTATTTTACTCATTTCAAATTCCCATGGCAATTAGGCATTGTTGTTGGTCATTTTGGACTGTGTTTGTCAAACTTGAATTATTATGGTAATAAGGCATTGTTTTTGGTCATTTGCATTCCCATGGGAATTAGACATTGTTCTTGGTTATTTCATTTTCCCATTGGAATTAGGGATTGCTCTTGGTAATTTTGAACTGTTTTTGTCCTATTTGAATTCCGATGGGAATTAGGCATTGTTCTTGGTCATTTTGGAATGTTTTTGTCAAACTTGAATTCCTATGGGAATTAGGCATTGTTCTTGGTCATTTTTAACTGTTTTTGTCAAAATTTAATTTTCAAGGGAATTAGTCATTGTTTTTGGTTATTTCGAATTCCTAAGGGAATTACGCATTGTTCTTGGTCATTTTGAACTATCTTTGCCACATTTGAATTCCCATGGCAATGAGACATTGTTTTTCGTGATTTCGAGTTCCCATGGGAATTAGGCATTGTTCTTGGTCATTTTGAACTATCTTTGCCACATTTGAATTCCCATGGCAATGAGGCATTGTTTTTCGTGATTTCGAGTTCCCATGGGAATTAAGCATTGTTCCTTGTCATTTTAAAGTGTTTTTTGTCAAATTTGAATTCCCATAGGACTTAGGCATTGTTTTTGGTCATTTCGAATGCCTATGGGAATTAGGGACTGTTCTTGGTCATTTTGAATTGTTTTTGTGAAAATTGAATTCCCATTTGAATTAGGCAGTGTTTTTGGTTAATTCCAATTCCCAAAGGAATTAGGCATTGTTCTTGGTTGATTCGAACTATCTTTGCCACATTTGAATTCCAATGGCAATGAGGCATTGTTTTTGGTAATTTTGAGTTCCCATAGGAATTAGGCATTGTTCTTGGTCATTTTGAACTGTTTTTTCGAAATTGATTTTTCAAGGGAATTAGGCATTGTTTTTCGTTATTTCAAATTCCCAAGGGACTTAGGCATTGTTTTTGGTCATTTCGAATGCCCATGGGAATTACGGATTGTTCTTGGTCATTTTGAACTGTTTTTGTCAAATTTGAATTCCCATGGGAATTAGGCATTGTATTTCGTCATTTCGAATTCCCATGCGAATTAGGCATTGTTCTTGGTCATTTTGAACTGTTTTTGTCAAATTTGAATTCCCATGGTAATTAGGGATTGTTCTTGGTCATTTCTAATTCCCATGGGAATTAGGCATTGCTCTTGGTCATTTTGGACTATTTTTGTTAGACTTTAATTCCAATGAGAATTTTGAATTGTTTTTGGTCATTTCCAATTCCCATGGGAATTAGGAATTGTTTTTGGTAATTTTCGACTGTTTTTGTCAAATTTGATTTACCATGGGAAGTAGACATTATTTTAGTCATTTCGAGTTCCCATGGCAATTAGGCATTGTTCTTGGTCATTTTGGACTGTTTTTGTCAAACTTGAATTATTATGGTAATAGGGCATTGTTTTTGGTCATTTCGCATTCCCATGGGAATTAGACATTGTTCTTGGTTATTTCATTTTCCCATGGGAATTAGGGATTGTTCTTGGTCAATTTGAACTGTTTTTGTCAAATTTGAATTACGATGGGAATTAGGCATTGTAATTGGTGATTTAGGACTATTTTTATCAAATTTGAATTCCTATGGGAATTAGACATTGTTTTTGGTCATTTTGAATTCCCATGGGAGTTAGGCATTGTTCTTGGTCATTTTGGACTGTATTTGTTATATTTGAATTCCCATGAGAATTTGGCATTGTTTTTAGTCATTTTGAAACACCACGGGAATTAGGCATTGTTCTTGGTTATATTGAACTGTTTTTGTCAAACTTGAATTTCGATGGTATTTAGGCATTGTTTTTGGTCATTTTGAATTCCCATGGGAGTTAGGCATTGTTTTTTGTCATTTTGAACTGTTTTTGTCAAATTTGAATTAAAATGGGAAGTAGACATTATTTTAGTCATTTCGAATTCCCATGGGAATTAGGCATTGTTCTTGGTCGTTTTGGACTATTTTTGTCAAACTTGATCTCCTATTGGAATTAGGAATTGTTCTTGGTCATTTTTAACTGTGTTTGTCAAAATTGAATTTTCAAGGGAATTAGTCATTGTTTTTGGATATTTCGAATTCCCAAGGGAATTAGGCATTGTTCTTGGTCATTTTGAACTATCTTTGCCACATTTGAATTCCCAAGCCAATGAGGCATTGTTTTTCGTCATTTCGAGTTCCTATGGGAATTAGGCATTGTTCCTTGTCATTTTAAAGTGTTTTTTGTCAAATTTGAATTCCCATAGGACTTAGGCATTGTTTTTGGTCATTTCGAATGCCTATGGGAATTAGGGACTGTTCTTGGTCATTTTAAACTGTTTTTGTGAAAATTGAATTCCCATTTGAATTAGGCAGTGTTTTTGGTTAATTCGAATTCCCAAAGGAATTAGGCATTGTTCTTGGTTGATTTGAACTATCTTTGCCACATTTGAATTCCAATGGCAATGAGGCATTGTTTTTGGTAATTTTGAACTGTTTTTGTCGAACTTGATTTTTCAAGGGAATAAGGCATTGTTTTTGGTTATTTCAAATTCCCAAGGGACTTAGGCATTGTTTTTGGTCATTTCGAATGCCCATGGGAATAAGGGATTGTTCTTGGTCATTTTGAACTGTTTTTGTCAAATTTGAATTCCCATGGGAATTAGGCATTGTATTTCGTTATTTCGAATTCCCATGCAAATTAGGCATTGTTCTTGGTCATTTTGAACTGTTTTTTTCAAATTTGAATTCTCATGGTAATTAGGGATTGTTCTTGGTCATTTCTAATTCCCATGGGAATTAGGCATTGCTCTTGGTCATTTTGGACTGTTTTTGTTATATTTTAATTCCAATGAGAATTTTGCATTGTTTTTGGTCATTTCCAATTCCCATGGAACTTAGGCATTGTTTTTGGTAATTTTCGACTGTTTTTGTCAAATTTGAATTACCATGGGAAGTAGACATTATTTTACTCATTTCGAATTCCCATGGCAATTAGGCATTGTTCTTGGTTATTTTGGACTGTTTTTGTCAAACTTGAATTATTATGGTAATAAGGCATTGTTTTTGGTCATTTGCATTCCCATGGGAATGAGACATTGTTCTTGGTTATTTCATTTTCCCATTGGAATTGGGGATTGTTCTTGGTAATTTTGAACTGTTTTTGTCCTATTTGAATTCCCATGGGAATTAGGCATTGTTCTTGGTCATTTTGGACTGTTTTTGTCAAACTTGAATTCCTATGGGAATTAGGCATTGTTCTTGGTCATTTTTAACTGTTTTTGTCAAAATTTAATTTTCAAGGGAATTAATCATTGTTTTTGGTTATTTCGAATTCCTAAGGGAATTACGCATTGTTCTTGGTCATTTTGAACTATCTTTGCCACATTTGAATTCCCATGGCAATGAGGCATTGTTTTTCGTGATTTCGAGTTCCCATGGGAATTAGGCATTGTTCCTTGTCATTTTGAACTGTTTTTTTGTCAAATTTGAATTCCCATAAGACTTAGGCATTGTTTTTGGTCATTTCGAATGCCTATGGGAGTTTGGCATTGTTCTTGGTCATTTTGGACTGTTTTTGTCAAAATTGATTTTTCAAGGGAATTAGTCATTGTTTTTGGTTATTTCGAATTCCTAAGGGAATTAGGCATTGTTCTTGGTCATTTTGAACTATCTTTGCCACATTTGAATTCCCATGGCAATGAGGAATTGTTTTTCGTGATTTCGAGTTCCCATGGGAATTAGGCATTGTTCCTTGTCATTTTGAACTGTTTTTTTGTCAAATTTGAATTCCCATAAGACTTTGGCATTGTTCTTGGTCATTTTGGACGGTTTTTGTCAAAATTGATTTTTCAAGGGAATTAGTCATTGTTTTTGGTTATTTCGAATTCCCAAGGGAATTAGGCATTGTTCTTGGTCATTTTGAACTATCTTTGTCACATTTGAATTCCCATGGCAATGAGACATTATTTTTCGTGATTTCGAGTTCCCATGGGATATAGGCATTGTTCTTGGTCATTTTGAACTATCTTTGCCACATTTGAATTCCCATGGCAATGAGACATTGTTTTTCGTGATTTCGAGTTCCAGTTGTAATTAGGTATTGTTCTTGGTCATTTTGAACTATCTTTGCCACATTTGAATTCCCATGGCAATGAGACATTGTTTTTCGTGATTTCGAGTTCCCATGGAAATTAGGCATTGTTCTTGGTCATTTTGAACTATCTTTGCCACATTTGAATTCCCATGGCAATGAGACATTGTTTTTCGTGATTTCGAGTTCCCGTTGTAATTAGGCATTGTTCTTGGTCATTTTGAACTATCTTTGCCACATTTGAATTCCCATGGCAATGAGGCATTGTTTTTCGTGATTTCGAGTTCCCATGGGAATTAGGCATTGTTCCTTGTCATTTTGAACTGTTTTTTTGTCAAATTTGAATTCCCATAAGACTTAGGCATTGTTTTTGGTCATTTCGAATGCCTATGGGAGTTTGGCATTGTTCTTGGTCATTTTGGACTGTTTTTGTCAAAATTGATTTTTCAAGGGAATTAGTCATTGTTTTTGGTTATTTCGAATTCCTAAGGGAATTAGGCATTGTTCTTGGTCATTTTGAACTATCTTTGCCACATTTGAATTCCCATGGCAATGAGGAATTGTTTTTCGTGATTTCGAGTTCCCATGGGAATTAGGCATTGTTCCTTGTCATTTTGAACTGTTTTTTTGTCAAATTTGAATTCCCATAAGACTTAGGCATTGTTTTTGGTCATTTCGAATGCCTATGGGAGTTTGGCATTGTTCTTGGTCATTTTGGACGGTTTTTGTCAAAATTGATTTTTCAAGGGAATTAGTCATTGTTTTTGGTTATTTCGAATTCCCAAGGGAATTAGGCATTGTTTTTGGTCATTTTGAACTATCTTTGTCACATTTGAATTCCCATGGCAATGAGACATTATTTTTCGTGATTTCGAGTTCCCATGGGATATAGGCATTGTTCTTGGTCATTTTGAACTATCTTTGCCACATTTGAATTCCCATGGCAATGAGACATTGTTTTTCGTGATTTCGAGTTCCAGTTGTAATTAGGTATTGTTCTTGGTCATTTTGAACTATCTTTGCCACATTTGAATTCCCATGGCAATGAGACATTGTTTTTCGTGATTTCGAGTTCCCATGGGAATTAGGCATTGTTCTTGGTCATTTTGAACTATCTTTGCCACATTTGAATTCCCATGGCAATGAGACATTGTTTTTCGTGATTTCGAGTTCCCGTTGTAATTAGGCATTGTTCTTGGTCATTTTGAACTATCTTTGCCACATTTGAATTCCCATGGCAATGAGGCATTGTTTTTCGTGATTTCGAGTTCCCATGGGAATTAGGCATTGTTCCTTGTCATTTTAAAGTGTTTTTTGTCAAATTTGAATTCCCATAGGACTTAGGCATTGTTTTTGGTCATTTCGAATGCCTATGGGAATTAGGGACTGTTCTTGGTCATTTTGAATTGTTTTTGTGAAAATTGAATTCCCATTTGAATTAGGCAGTGTTTTTGGTTAATTCGAATTCCCAAAGGAATTAGGCATTGTTCTTGGTTGATTCGAACTATCTTTGCCACATTTGAATTCCAATGGCAATGAGGCATTGTTTTTGGTAATTTTGAGTTCCCATGGGAATTAGGCATTGTTCTTGGTCATTTTGAACTGTTTTTTCGAAATTGATTTTTCAAGGGAATTAGGCATTGTTTTTGGTTATTTCAAATTCCCAAGGGACTTAGGCATTGTTTTTGGTCATTTCGAATGCCCATGGGAATTAGGGATTGTTCTTGGTCATTTTGAACTGTTTTTGTCAAATTTGAATTCCCATGGGAATTAGGCATTGTATTTCGTCATTTCGAATTCCCATGCGAATTAGGCATTGTTCTTGGTCATTTTGAACTGTTTTTGTCAAGTTTGAATTCCCATGGTAATTAGGGATTGTTCTTGGTCATTTCTAATTCCCATGGGAATTAGGCATTGCTCTTGGTCATTTTGGACTATTTTTGTTAGACTTTAATTCCAATGAGAATTTTGCATTGTTTTTGGTCATTTCCAATTCCCATGGGAATTAGGCATTGTTTTTGGTAATTTTCGACTGTTTTTGTCAAATTTGATTTACCATGGGAAGTAGACATTATTTTAGTCATTTCGAGTTCCAATGGCAATTAGGCATTGTTCTTGGTCATTTTGGAATGTTTTTGTCAAACTTGAAATATTATGGTAATAAGGCATTGTTTTTGGTCATTTCGCATTCCCATGGGAATTAGACGTTGTTCTTGGTTATTTCATTTTCCCATGAGAATTAGGGATTGTTCTTGGTCAATTTGAACTGTTTTTGTCAAATTTGAATTACGATGGGAATTAGGCATTGTAATTGGTGATTTAGGACTATTTTTATCAAATTTGAATTCCTATGGGAATTAGACATTGTTTTTGGTCATTTTGAATTCCCATGGGAGTTAGGCATTGTTCTTGGTCATTTTGGACTGTATTTGTTATATTTGAATTCCCATGAGAATTTGGCATTGTTTTTAGTCATTTTGAAACACCACGGGAATTAGGCATTGTTCTTGGTTATATTGAACTGTTTTTGTCAAACTTGAATTTCGATGGTATTTAGGCATTGTTCTTTGTCATTTTGAACTGTTTTTGTCAAATTTGAATTACCATGGGAAGTAGACATTATTTTAGTCATTTCGAATTCCCATGGGAATTAGGCATTGTTCTTGGTCGTTTTGGACTGTTTTTGTCAAACTTGATCTCCTATGGGAATTAGGAATTGTTCTTGGTCATTTTTAACTGTGTTTGTCAAAATTGAATTTTCAAGGGAATTAGTCATTGTTTTTGGATATTTCGACTTCCCAAGGGAATTAGGCATTGTTCTTGGTCATTTTGAACTATCTTTGCCACATTTGAATTCCCATGCCAATGAGGCATTGTTTTTCGTCATTTCGAGTTCCCATGGGAATTAGGCATTGTACCTTGTCATTTTAAAGTGTTTTTTGTCAAATTTGAATTCCCATAGGACTCAGGCATTGTTTTTGGTCATTTTGAACTATCTTTGCCACATTTGAATTCCCATGGCAATGAGACATTGTTTTTCGTGATTTCGAGTTCCCATGGGAATTAGGCATTGTTCTTGGTCATTTTGAACTATCTTTGCCACATTTGAATTCCCATGGCAATGAGACATTGTTTTTCGTGATTTCGAGTTCCCGTTGTAATTAGGCATTGTTCTTGGTCATTTTGAACTATCTTTGCCACATTTGAATTCCCATGGCAATGAGGCATTGTTTTTCGTGATTTCGAGTTCCCATGGGAATTAGGCATTGTTCCTTGTCATTTTAAAGTGTTTTTTGTCAAATTTGAATTCCCATAGGACTTAGGCATTGTTTTTGGTCATTTTGAACTGTTTTTGTCAAATTTGAATTCCCATGGTAATTAGGGATTGTTCTTGGTCATTTCTAATTCCCATGGGAATTAGGCATTGCTCTTGGTCATTTTGGACTATTTTTGTTAGACTTTAATTCCAATGAGAATTTTGCATTGTTTTTGGTCATTTCCAATTCCCATGGGAATTAGGCATTGTTTTTGGTAATTTTCGACTGTTTTTGTCAAATTTGATTTACCATGGGAAGTAGACATTATTTTAGTCATTTCGAGTTCCCATGGCAATTAGGCATTGTTCTTGGTCATTTTGGACTGTTTTTGTCAAACTTGAAATATTATGGTAATAAGGCATTGTTTTTGGTCATTTCGCATTCCCATGGGAATTAGACATTGTTCTTGGTTATTTCATTTTCCCATGAGAATTAGGGATTGTTATTGGTCAATTTGAACTGTTTTTGTCAAATTTGAATTACGATGGGAATTAGGCATTGTAATTGGTGATTTAGGACTATTTTTATCAAATTTGAATTCCTATGGGAATTAGACATTGTTTTTGGTCATTTTGAATTCCCATGGGAGTTAGGCATTGTTCTTGGTCATTTTGGACTGTATTTGTTATATTTGAATTCCCATGAGAATTTGGCATTGTTTTTAGTCATTTTGAAACACCACGGGAATTAGGCATTGTTCTTGGTTATATTGAACTGTTTTTGTCAAACTTGAATTTCGATGGTATTTAGGCATTGTTTTTGGTCATTTTGAATTCCCATGGGAGTTAGGCATTGTTCTTTGTCATTTTGAACTGTTTTTGTCAAATTTGAATTACCATGGGAAGTAGACATTATTTTAGTCATTTCGAATTCCCATGGGAATTAGGCATTGTTCTTGGTCGTTTTGGACTGTTTTTGTCAAACTTGATCTCCTATGGGAATTAGGAATTGTTCTTGGTCATTTTTAACTGTGTTTGTCAAAATTGAATTTTCAAGGGAATTAGTCATTGTTTTTGGATATTTCGACTTCCCAAGGGAATTAGGCATTGTTCTTGGTCATTTTGAACTATCTTTGCCACATTTGAATTCCCATGCCAATGAGGCATTGTTTTTCGTCATTTCGAGTTCCCATGGGAATTAGGCATTGTACCTTGTCATTTTAAAGTGTTTTTTGTCAAATTTGAATTCCCATAGGACTCAGGCATTGTTTTTGGTCATTTTGAACTATCTTTGCCACATTTGAATTCCCATGGCAATGAGACATTGTTTTTCGTGATTTCGAGTTCCCATGGGAATTAGGCATTGTTCTTGGTCATTTTGAACTATCTTTGCCACATTTGAATTCCCATGGCAATGAGACATTGTTTTTCGTGATTTCGAGTTCCTGTTGTAATTAGGCATTGTTCTTGGTCATTTTGAACTATCTTTGCCACATTTGAATTCCCATGGCAATGAGGCATTGTTTTTCGTGATTTCGAGTTCCCATGGGAATTAGGCATTGTTCCTTGTCATTTTAAAGTGTTTTTTGTCAAATTTGAATTCCCATAGGACTTAGGCATTGTTTTTGGTCATTTCGAATGCCTATGGGAATTAGGGACTGTTCTTGGTCATTTTGAATTGTTTTTGTGAAAATTGAATTCCCATTTGAATTAGGCAGTGTTTTTGGTTAATTCGATTTCCCAAAGGAATTAGGCATTGTTCTTGGTTGATTCGAACTATCTTTGCCACATTTGAATTCCAATGGCAATGAGGCATTGTTTTTGGTAATTTTGAGTTCCCATGGGGATTAGGCATTGTTCTTGGTCATTTTGAACTGTTTTTTCGAAATTGATTTTTCAAGGGAATTAGGCATTGTTTTTGGTTATTTCAAATTCCCAAGGGACTTAGGCATTGTTTTTGGTCATTTCGAATGCCCATGGGAATTAGGGATTGTTCTTGGTCAATTTGAACTGTTTTTGTCAAATTTGAATTACGATGGGAATTAGGCATTGTAATTGGTGATTTAGGACTATTTTTATCAAATTTGAATTCCTATGGGAATTAGACATTGTTTTTGGTCATTTTGAATTCCCATGGGAGTTAGGCATTGTTCTTGGTCATTTTGGACTGTATTTGTTATATTTGAATTCCCATGAGAATTTGGCATTGTTTTTAGTCATTTTGAAACACCACGGGAATTAGGCATTGTTCTTGGTTATATTGAACTGTTTTTGTCAAACTTGAATTTCGATGGTATTTAGGCATTGTTTTTGGTCATTTTGAATTCCCATGGGAGTTAGGCATTGTTCTTTGTCATTTTGAACTGTTTTTGTCAAATTTGAATTACCATGGGAAGTAGACATTATTTTAGTCATTTCGAATTCCCATGGGAATTAGGCATTGTTCTTGGTCGTTTTGGACTGTTTTTGTCAAACTTGATCTCCTATGGGAATTAGGAATTGTTCTTGGTCATTTTTAACTGTGTTTGTCAAAATTGAATTCCCATAGGACTTAGGCATTGTTTTTGGTCATTTCGAATGCCTATGGGAATTAGGGACTGTTCTTGGTCATTTTGAATTGTTTTTGTGAAAATTGAATTCCCATTTGAATTAGGCAGTGTTTTTGGTTAATTCGATTTCCCAAAGGAATTAGGCATTGTTCTTGGTTGATTCGAACTATCTTTGCCACATTTGAATTCCAATGGCAATGAGGCATTGTTTTTGGTAATTTTGAGTTCCCATGGGGATTAGGCATTGTTCTTGGTCATTTTGAACTGTTTTTTCGAAATTGATTTTTCAAGGGAATTAGGCATTGTTTTTGGTTATTTCAAATTCCCAAGGGACTTAGGCATTGTTTTTGGTCATTTCGAATGCCCATGGGAATTAGGGATTGTTCTTGGTCAATTTGAACTGTTTTTGTCAAATTTGAATTACGATGGGAATTAGGCATTGTAATTGGTGATTTAGGACTATTTTTATCAAATTTGAATTCCTATGGGAATTAGACATTGTTTTTGGTCATTTTGAATTCCCATGGGAGTTAGGCATTGTTCTTGGTCATTTTGGACTGTATTTGTTATATTTGAATTCCCATGAGAATTTGGCATTGTTTTTAGTCATTTTGAAACACCACGGGAATTAGGCATTGTTCTTGGTTATATTGAACTGTTTTTGTCAAACTTGAATTTCGATGGTATTTAGGCATTGTTTTTGGTCATTTTGAATTCCCATGGGAGTTAGGCATTGTTCTTTGTCATTTTGAACTGTTTTTGTCAAATTTGAATTACCATGGGAAGTAGACATTATTTTAGTCATTTCGAATTCCCATGGGAATTAGGCATTGTTCTTGGTCGTTTTGGACTGTTTTTGTCAAACTTGATCTCCTATGGGAATTAGGAATTGTTCTTGGTCATTTTTAACTGTGTTTGTCAAAATTGAATTTTCAAGGGAATTAGTCATTGTTTTTGGATATTTCGACTTCCCAAGGGAATTAGGCATTGTTCTTGGTCATTTTGAACTATCTTTGCCACATTTGAATTCCCATGCCAATGAGGCATTGTTTTTCGTCATTTCGAGTTCCCATGGGAATTAGGCATTGTACCTTGTCATTTTAAAGTGTTTTTTGTCAAATTTGAATTCCCATAGGACTCAGGCATTGTTTTTGGTCATTTTGAACTATCTTTGCCACATTTGAATTCCCATGGCAATGAGACATTGTTTTTCGTGATTTCGAGTTCCCATGGGAATTAGGCATTGTTCTTGGTCATTTTGAACTATCTTTGCCACATTTGAATTCCCATGGCAATGAGACATTGTTTTTCGTGATTTCGAGTTCCCGTTGTAATTAGGCATTGTTCTTGGTCATTTTGAACTATCTTTGCCACATTTGAATTCCCATGGCAATGAGGCATTGTTTTTCGTGATTTCGAGTTCCCATGGGAATTAGGCATTGTTCCTTGTCATTTTAAAGTGTTTTTTGTCAAATTTGAATTCCCATAGGACTTAGGCATTGTTTTTGGTCATTTCGAATGCCTATGGGAATTAGGGACTGTTCTTGGTCATTTTGAATTGTTTTTGTGAAAATTGAATTCCCATTTGAATTAGGCAGTGTTTTTGGTTAATTCGATTTCCCAAAGGAATTAGGCATTGTTCTTGGTTGATTTGAACTATCTTTGCCACATTTGAATTCCAATGGCAATGAGGCATTGTTTTTGGTAATTTTGAGTTCCCATGGGGATTAGGCATTGTTCTTGGTCATTTTGAACTGTTTTTTCGAAATTGATTTTTCAAGGGAATTAGGCATTGTTTTTGGTTATTTCAAATTCCCAAGGGACTTAGGCATTGTTTTTGGTCATTTCGAATGCCCATGGGAATTAGGGATTGTTCTTGGTCATTTTGAACTGTTTTTGTCAAATTTGAATTCCCATGGGAATTAGGCATTGTATTTCGTCATTTCGAATTCCCATGCGAATTAGGCATTGTTCTTGGTCATTTTGAACTGTTTTTGTCAAATTTGAATTCCCATGGTAATTAGGGATTGTTCTTGGTCATTTCTAATTCCCATGGGAATTAGGCATTGCTCTTGGTCATTTTGGACTATTTTTGTTAGACTTTAATTCCAATGAGAATTTTGCATTGTTTTTGGTCATTTCCAATTCCCATGGGAATTAGGCATTGTTTTTGGTAATTTTCGACTGTTTTTGTCAAATTTGATTTACCATGGGAAGTAGACATTATTTTAGTCATTTCGAGTTCCCATGGCAATTAGGCATTGTTCTTGGTCATTTTGGACTGTTTTTGTCAAACTTGAAATATTATGGTAATAATGCATTGTTTTTGGTCATTTCGCATTCCCATGGGAAGTAGACATTGTTCTTGGTTATTTCATTTTCCCATAGGAATTAGGGATTGTTCTTGGTCAATTTGAACTTTTTTTGTCAAATTTGAATTACGATGGGAATTAGGCATTGTAATTGGTGATTTAGGACTATTTTTATCAAATTTGAATTCCTATGGGAATTAGACATTGTTTTTGGTCATTTTGAATTCCCATGGCAGTTAGGCATTGTTCTTGGTCATTTTGGACTGTATTTGTTATATTTGAATTCCCATGAGAATTTGGCATTGTTTTTAGTCATTTTGAAACACCACGGGAATTAGGCATTGTTCTTGGTTATATTGAACTGTTTTTGTCAAACTTGAATTTCGATGGTATTTAGGCATTGTTTTTGGTCATTTTGAATTCCCATGGGAGTTAGGCATTGTTCTTTGTCATTTTGAACTGTTTTTGTCAAATTTGAATTACCATGGGAAGTAGACATTATTTTAGTCATTTCGAATTCCCATGGGAATTACGCATTGTTCTTGGTCGTTTTGGACTGTTTTTGTCAAACTTGATCTCCTATGGGAATTAGGAATTGTTCTTGGTCATTTTTAACTGTGTTTGTCAAAATTGAATTTTCAAGGGAATTAGTCATTGTTTTTGGATATTTCGAATTCCCAAGGGAATTAGGCATTGTTCTTGGTCATTTTGAACTATCTTTGCCACATTTGAATTCCCATGCCAATGAGGCATTGTTTTTCGTCATTTCGAGTTCCCATGGGAATTAGGCATTGTACCTTGTCATTTTAAAGTGTTTTTTGTCAAATTTGAATTCCCATAGGACTTAGGCATTGTTTTTGGTCATTTCGAATGCCTATGGGAATTAGGGACTGTTCTTGGTCATTTTGAACTGTTTTTGTGAAAATTGAATTCCCATTTGAATTAGGCAGTGTTTTTGGTTAATTCGAATTCCCAAAGGAATTAGGCATTGTTCTTGCTTGATTCGAACTATCTTTGCCACATTTGAATTCCAATGGCAATGAGGCATTGTTTTTGGTAATTTTGAGTTCCCATGGGAATTAGGCATTGTTCTTGGTCATTTTGAACTGTTTTTGTCGAAATTGATTTTTCAAGGGAATTAGGCATTGTTTTTGGTTATTTCAAATTCCCAAGGGACTTAGGCATTGTTTTTGGTCATTTCGAATGCCCATGGGAATTAGGGAATGTTCTTGGTCATTTTGAACTGTTTTTGTCAAATTTGAATTCCCATGGGAATTAGGCATTGTATTTCGTCATTTCGAATTCCCATGCGAATTAGGCATTGTTCTTGGTCATTTTGAACTGTTTTTGTCAAATTTGAATTCCCATGGTAATTAGGGATAGTTCTTGGTCATTTCTAATTCCCATGGGAATTAGGCATTGCTCTTGGTCATTTGGGACTGTTTTTGTTAGACTTTAATTCCAATGAGAATTTTGCATTGTTTTTGGTCATTTCCAATTCCCATGGGAATTAGGCATTGTTTTTGGTAATTTTCGACTGTTTTTGTCAAATTTGATTTACCATGGGAAGTAGACATTATTTTAGTCATTTCGAGTTCCCATGGCAATTAGGCATTGTTCTTGGTCATTTTGGACTGTTTTTGTCAAACTTGAAACATTATGGTAATAAGGCATTGTTTTTGGTCATTTCGCATTCCCATGGGAATTAGATATTGTTCTTGGTTATTTCATTTTCCCATGGGAATTAGGGATTGTTCTTGGTCAATTTGAACTGTTTATGTCAAATTTGAATTACGATGGGAATTACGCATTGTAATTGGTGATTTAGGACTATTTTTATCAAATTTGAATTCCTATGGGAATTAGACATTGTTTTTGGCCATTTTGAATTCCCATGGGAGTTAGGCATTGTTCTTGGTCATTTTGGACTGTATTTGTTATATTTGAATTCACATGAGAATTTGGCATTGTTTTTAGTCATTTTGAAACACCACGGGAATTAGGCATTGTTCTTGGTTATATTGAACTGTTTTTGTCAAACTTGAATTTCGATGGTATTTAGGCATTGTTTTTGGTCATTTTGAATTCCCATGGGAGTTAGGCATTGTTCTTTGTCATTTTGAACTGTTTTTGTTAAATTTGAATTACCATGGGAAGTAGACATTATTTTAGTCATTTCGAATTCCCATGGGAATTAGACATTGTTCTTGGTCGTTTTGGACTGTTTTTGTCAAACTTGATCTCCTATGGGAATTAGGAATTGTTTTTGGTCATTTTTAACTGTGTTTGTCAAAATTGAATTTTCAAGGGAATTAGTCATTGTTTTTGGATATTTCGAATTCCCAAGGGAATTAGGCATTGTTCTTGGTCATTTTGAACTATCTTTGCCACATTTGAATTCCCATGCCAATGAGGCATTGTTTTTCGTCATTTCGAGTTCCCATGGGAATTAGGCATTATACCTTGTCATTTTAAAGTGTTTTTTGTCAAATTTGAATTCCCATAGGACTTAGGCATTGTTTTTGGTCATTTCGAATTCCTATGGGAATTAGGGACTGTTCTTGGTCATTTTGAACTGTTTTTGTGAAAATTGAATTCCCATTTGAATTAGGCAGTGTTTTTGGTTAATTCGAATTCCCAAAGGAATTAGGCATTGTTCTTGGTTGATTTGAACTATCTTTGCCACATTTGAATTCCAATGGCAATGAGGCATTGTTTTTGGTAATTTTGAGTTCCCATGGGAATTAGGCATTGTTCTTGGTCATTTTGAACTGTTTTTGTCGAAATTGATTTTTCAAGGGAATAAGGCATTGTTTTTGGTTATTTCAAATTCCCAAGGGACTTAGGCATTGTTTTTGGTCATTTCGAATGCCCATGGGAATTAGGGATTGTTCTTGGTCATTTTGAACTGTTTTTGTCAAATTTGAATTCCCATGGGAATTAGGCATTGTATTTCGTCATTTCGAATTCCCATGCAAATTAGGCATTGTTCTTGGTCATTTTGAACTGTTTTTGTCAAATTTGAATTCTCATGGTAATTAGGGATTGTTCTTGGTCATTTCTAATTCCCATGGGAATTAGGCATTGCTATTGGTCATTTTGGACTGTTTTTGTTAGATTTTAATTCCAATGAGAATTTTGCATTGTTTTTGGTCATTTTCGACTGTTTTTGTCAATTTTGATTTACCATGGGAAGTAGACATTATTTTAGTTATTTCGAGTTCCCATGGCAATTAGGCATTGTTCTAGGTCATTTTCGACTGTTTTTGTCAAACTTAAAATATTATGGTAATAAGGCATTGCTTTTGGTCATTTCGCATTCCCATGGGAATTAGACATTGTTCTTGGTTATTTCATTTTCCCATGGGAATTAGGGATTGTTCTTGGTCAATTTGAACTTTTTTTGTCAAATTTGAATTTCGATGGGAATTAGGCATTGTAATTGGTGATTTAGGACCATTTTTATCAAATTTGAATTCCTATGGGAATTAGACATTGTTTTTGGTCATTTTGAATTCCCATGGCAGTTAGGCATTGTTCTTGGTCATTTTGGACTGTATTTGTTATATTTGAATTCCCATGAGAATTTGGCATTGTTTTTAGTCATTTTGAAACACCACGGGAATTAGGCATTGTTCTTGGTTATATTGAACTGTTTTTGTCAAACTTGAATTTAGATGGTATTTAGGCATTGTTTTTGGTCATTTTGAATTCCCATGGGAGTTAGGCATTTTTCTTGGTCATTTTGAACTGTTTTTGTCAAATTTGAATTACCATGGGAAGTAGACATTATTTTAGTCATTTCGAATTCCTATGGGAATTAGGCATTGTTCTTGGTCGTTTTGGACTGTTTTTGTCAAACTTGATCTCCTATGGGAATTAGGAATTGTTCTTGGTCATTTTTAACTGTGTTAGTCAAAATTGAATTTACCAAGGGAATTAGTCATTGTTTTTGGTTATTTCGAATTCCCAAGGGAATTAGGCATTGTTCTTGGTCATTTTGAACTATCTTTGCCACATTTGAATTCCCATGCCAATGAGGTATTGTTTTTCGTCATTTCGAGTTCCCATGGGAATTAGGCATTGTTCCTTGTCATTTTAAAGTGTTTTTTGTAAATTTGAATTGCCATAGGACTTAGGCATTGTTGTTGGTCATTTCGAATACCTATGGGAATTAGGGACTGTTCTTGGTCATTTTGAACTGTTTTTGTGAAAATTGAATTCCCATTTGAATTAGAAGTGTTTTTGGTTAATTCGAATTCCCAAAGGAATTAGGCATTGTTCTTGGTTGATTTGAACTATCTTTGCCACATTTGAATTCCAATGGCAATGAGGCATTGTTTTTGGTAATTTTGAGTTCCCATGGGAATTAGGGATTGTTCTTGGTCATTTTGAACTGTTTTTGTCGAAATTGATTTTTCAAGGGAATTAGGCATTGTTTTTGGTTATTTCAAATTCCCAAGGGACTTAGGCATTGTTTTTGGTCATTTC
Source organism: Haliclystus octoradiatus (assembly GCA_916610825.1). Lineage (NCBI taxonomy): Eukaryota > Metazoa > Cnidaria > Staurozoa > Stauromedusae > Haliclystidae > Haliclystus > Haliclystus octoradiatus. Next base: position 21,972,740 of record OU744446.1, read on the forward strand.
GAATGCCCATGGGAATTAGGCATTGCTCTTGGTCATTTTGGACTGTTTTTGTTATATTTTAATTCCAATGAGAATTTTGCATTGTTTTTGGTCATTTCCAATTCCCATGGGAATTAGGCATTGTTTTTGGTAATTTTCGACTGTTTTTGTCAAATTTGAATTACCATGGGAAGTAGACATTATTTTACTCATTTCGAATTCCCATGGCAATTAGGCATTGTTCTTGGTCATTTTGGACTGTTTTTGTCAAACTTGAATTATTATGGTAATAAGGCATTGTTTTTGGTCATTTGCATTCCCATGGGAATTAGACATTGTTCTTGGTTATTTCATTTTCCCATTGGAATTGGGGATTGTTCTTGGTAATTTTGAACTGTTTTTGTCCTATTTGAATTCCCATGGGAATTAGGCATTGTTCTTGGTCATTTTGGACTGTTTTTGTCAAACTTGAATTCCTATGTGAATTAGGCATTGTTCTTGGTCATTTTTAACTGTTTTTGTCAAAATTTGATTTTCAAGGGAATAAGTCATTGTTTTTGGTTATTTCGAATTCCTAAGGGAATTAGGCATTGTTCTTGGTCATTTTGAACTATCTTTGCCACATTTGAATTCCCATGGCAATGAGGAATTGTTTTTCGTGATTTCGAGTTCCCATGGGAATTAGGCATTGTTCCTTGTCATTTTGAACTGTTTTTTTGTCAAATTTGAATTCCCATAAGACTTAGGCATTGTTTTTGGTCATTTCGAATGCCTATGGGAGTTTGGCATTGTTCTTGGTCATTTTGGACGGTTTTTGTCAAAATTGATTTTTCAAGGGAATTAGTCATTGTTTTTGGTTATTTCGAATTCCCAAGGGAATTAAGCATTGTTCTTGGTCATTTTGAACTATCTTTGTCACATTTGAATTCCCATGGCAATGAGACATTATTTTTCGTGATTTCGAGTTCCCATGGGATATAGGCATTGTTCTTGGTCATTTTGAACTATCTTTGCCACATTTGAATTCCCATGGCAATGAGACATTGTTTTTCGTGATTTCGAGTTCCAGTTGTAATTAGGTATTGTTCTTGGTCATTTTGAACTATCTTTGCCACATTTGAATTCCCATGGCAATGAGACATTGTTTTTCGTGATTTCGAGTTCCCATGGGAATTAGGCATTGTTCTTGGTCATTTTGAACTATCTTTGCCACATTTGAATTCCCATGGCAATGAGACATTGTTTTTCGTGATTTCGAGTTCCCGTTGTAATTAGGCATTGTTCTTGGTCATTTTGAACTATCTTTGCCACATTTGAATTCCCATGGCAATGAGGCATTGTTTTTCGTGATTTCGAGTTCCCATAGGAATTAGGCATTGTTCCTTGTCATTTTAAAGTGTTTTTTGTCAAATTTGAATTCCCATAGGACTTAGGCATTGTTTTTGGTCATTTCGAATGCCTATGGGAATTAGGGACTGTTCTTGGTCATTTTGAATTGTTTTTGTGAAAATTGAATTCCCATTTGAATTAGGCAGTGTTTTTGGTTAATTCGAATTCCCAAAGGAATTAGGCATTGTTCTTGGTTGATTCGAACTATCTTTGCCACATTTGAATTCCAATGGCAATGAGGCATTGTTTTTGGTAATTTTGAGTTCCCATGGGAATTAGGCATTGTTCTTGGTCATTTTGAACTGTTTTTTCGAAATTGATTTTTCAAGGGAATTAGGCATTGTTTTTGGTTATTTCAAATTCCCAAGGGACTTAGGCATTGTTTTTGGTCATTTCGAATGCCCATGGGAATTAGGGATTGTTCTTGGTCATTTTGAACTGTTTTTGTCAAATTTGAATTCCCATGGGAATTAGGCATTGTATTTCGTCATTTCGAATTCCCATGCGAATTAGGCATTGTTCTTGGTCATTTTGAACTGTTTTTGTCAAATTTGAATTCCCATGGTAATTAGGGATTGTTCTTGGTCATTTCTAATTCCCATGGGAATTAGGCATTGCTCTTGGTCATTTTGGACTATTTTTGTTAGACTTTAATTCCAATGAGAATTTTGCATTGTTTTTGGTCATTTCCAATTCCCATGGGAATTAGGCATTGTTTTTGGTAATTTTCGACTGTTTTTGTCAAATTTGATTTACCATGGGAAGTAGACATTATTTTAGTCATTTCGAGTTCCAATGGCAATTAGGCATTGTTCTTGGTCATTTTGGACTGTTTTTGTCAAACTTGAAATATTATGGTAATAAGGCATTGTTTTTGGTCATTTCGCATTCCCATGGGAATTAGACGTTGTTCTTGGTTATTTCATTTTCCCATGAGAATTAGGGATTGTTCTTGGTCAATTTGAACTGTTTTTGTCAAATTTGAATTACGATGGGAATTAGGCATTGTAATTGGTGATTTAGGACTATTTTTATCAAATTTGAATTCCTATGGGAATTAGACATTGTTTTTGGTCATTTTGAATTCCCATGGGAGTTAGGCATTGTTCTTGGTCATTTTGGACTGTATTTGTTATATTTGAATTCCCATGAGAATTTGGCATTGTTTTTAGTCATTTTGAAACACCACGGGAATTAGGCATTGTTCTTGGTTATATTGAACTGTTTTTGTCAAACTTGAATTTCGATGGTATTTAGGCATTGTTCTTTGTCATTTTGAACTGTTTTTGTCAAATTTGAATTACCATGGGAAGTAGACATTATTTTAGTCATTTCGAATTCCCATGGGAATTAGGCATTGTTCTTGCTCGTTTTGGACTGTTTTTGTCAAACTTGATCTCCTATGGGAATTAGGAATTGTTCTTGGTCATTTTTAACTGTGTTTGTCAAAATTGAATTTTCAAGGGAATTAGTCATTGTTTTTGGATATTTCGACTTCCCAAGGGAATTAGGCATTGTTCTTGGTCATTTTGAACTATCTTTGCCACATTTGAATTCCCATGCCAATGAGGCATTGTTTTTCGTCATTTCGAGTTCCCATGGGAATTAGGCATTGTACCTTGTCATTTTAAAGTGTTTTTTGTCAAATTTGAATTCCCATAGGACTCAGGCATTGTTTTTGGTCATTTTGAACTATCTTTGCCACATTTGAATTCCCATGGCAATGAGACATTGTTTTTCGTGATTTCGAGTTCCCATGGGAATTAGGCATTGTTCTTGGTCATTTTGAACTATCTTTGCCACATTTGAATTCCCATGGCAATGAGACATTGTTTTTCGTGATTTCGAGTTCCCGTTGTAATTAGGCATTGTTCTTGGTCATTTTGAACTATCTTTGCCACATTTGAATTCCCATGGCAATGAGGCATTGTTTTTCGTGATTTCGAGTTCCCATGGGAATTAGGCATTGTTCCTTGTCATTTTAAAGTGTTTTTTGTCAAATTTGAATTCCCATAGGACTTAGGCATTGTTTTTGGTCATTTTGAACTGTTTTTGTCAAATTTGAATTCCCATGGTAATTAGGGATTGTTCTTGGTCATTTCTAATTCCCATGGGAATTAGGCATTGCTCTTGGTCATTTTGGACTATTTTTGTTAGACTTTAATTCCAATGAGAATTTTGCATTGTTTTTGGTCATTTCCAATTCCCATGGGAATTAGGCATTGTTTTTGGTAATTTTCGACTGTTTTTGTCAAATTTGATTTACCATGGGAAGTAGACATTATTTTAGTCATTTCGAGTTCCCATGGCAATTAGGCATTGTTCTTGGTCATTTTGGACTGTTTTTGTCAAACTTGAAATATTATGGTAATAAGGCATTGTTTTTGGTCATTTCGCATTCCCATGGGAATTAGACATTGTTCTTGGTTATTTCATTTTCCCATGAGAATTAGGGATTGTTCTTGGTCAATTAGAACTGTTTTTGTCAAATTTGAATTACGATGGGAATTAGGCATTGTAATTGGTGATTTAGGACTATTTTTATCAAATTTGAATTCCTATGGGAATTAGACATTGTTTTTGGTCATTTTGAATTCCCATGGGAGTTAGGCATTGTTCTTGGTCATTTTGGACTGTATTTGTTATATTTGAATTCCCATGAGAATTTGGCATTGTTTTTAGTCATTTTGAAACACCACGGGAATTAGGCATTGTTCTTGGTTATATTGAACTGTTTTTGTCAAACTTGAATTTCGATGGTATTTAGGCATTGTTTTTGGTCATTTTGAATTCCCATGGGAGTTAGGCATTGTTCTTTGTCATTTTGAACTGTTTTTGTCAAATTTGAATTACCATGGGAAGTAGACATTATTTTAGTCATTTCGAATTCCCATGGGAATTAGGCATTGTTCTTGGTCGTTTTGGACTGTTTTTGTCAAACTTGATCTCCTATGGGAATTAGGAATTGTTCTTGGTCATTTTTAACTGTGTTTGTCAAAATTGAATTTTCAAGGGAATTAGTCATTGTTTTTAGATATTTCGACTTCCCAAGGGAATTAGGCATTGTTCTTGGTCATTTTTTACTATCTTTGCCACATTTGAATTCCCATGCCAATGAGGCATTGTTTTTCGTCATTTCGAGTTCCCATGGGAATTAGGCATTGTACCTTGTCATTTTAAAGTGTTTTTTGTCAAATTTGAATTCCCATAGGACTCAGGCATTGTTTTTGGTCATTTTGAACTATCTTTGCCACATTTGAATTCCCATGGCAATGAGACATTGTTTTTCGTGATTTCGAGTTCCCATGGGAATTAGGCATTGTTCTTGGTCATTTTGAACTATCTTTGCCACATTTGAATTCCCATGGCAATGAGACATTGTTTTTCGTGATTTCGAGTTCCCGTTGTAATTAGGCATTGTTCTTGGTCATTTTGAACTATCTTTGCCACATTTGAATTCCCATGGCAATGAGGCATTGTTTTTCGTGATTTCGAGTTCCCATGGGAATTAGGCATTGTTCCTTGTCATTTTAAAGTGTTTTTTGTCAAATTTGAATTCCCATAGGACTTAGGCATTGTTTTTGGTCATTTCGAATGCCTATGGGAATTAGGGACTGTTCTTGGTCATTTTGAATTGTTTTTGTGAAAATTGAATTCCCATTTGAATTAGGCAGTGTTTTTGGTTAATTCGATTTCCCAAAGGAATTAGGCATTGTTCTTGGTTGATTCGAACTATCTTTGCCACATTTGAATTCCAATGGCAATGAGGCATTGTTTTTGGTAATTTTGAGTTCCCATGGGGATTAGGCATTGTTCTTGGTCATTTTGAACTGTTTTTTCGAAATTGATTTTTCAAGGGAATTAGGCATTGTTTTTGGTTATTTCAAATTCCCAAGGGACTTAGGCATTGTTTTTGGTCATTTCGAATGCCCATGGGAATTAGGGATTGTTCTTGGTCAATTTGAACTGTTTTTGTCAAATTTGAATTACGATGGGAATTAGGCATTGTAATTGGTGATTTAGGACTATTTTTATCAAATTTGAATTCCTATGGGAATTAGACATTGTTTTTGGTCATTTTGAATTCCCATGGGAGTTAGGCATTGTTCTTGGTCATTTTGGACTGTATTTGTTATATTTGAATTCCCATGAGAATTTGGCATTGTTTTTAGTCATTTTGAAACACCACGGGAATTAGGCATTGTTCTTGGTTATATTGAACTGTTTTTGTCAAACTTGAATTTCGATGGTATTTAGGCATTGTTTTCGGTCATTTTGAATTCCCATGGGAGTTAGGCATTGTTCTTTGTCATTTTGAACTGTTTTTGTCAAATTTGAATTACCATGGGAAGTAGACATTATTTTAGTCATTTCGAATTCCCATGGGAATTAGGCATTGTTCTTGGTCGTTTTGGACTGTTTTTGTCAAACTTGATCTCCTATGGGAATTAGGAATTGTTCTTGGTCATTTTTAACTGTGTTTGTCAAAATTGAATTTTCAAGGGAATTAGTCATTGTTTTTGGATATTTCGACTTCCCAAGGGAATTAGGCATTGTTCTTGGTCATTTTGAACTATCTTTGCCACATTTGAATTCCCATGCCAATGAGGCATTGTTTTTCGTCATTTCGAGTTCCCATGGGAATTAGGCATTGTACCTTGTCATTTTAAAGTGTTTTTTGTCAAATTTGAATTCCCATAGGACTCAGGCATTGTTTTTGGTCATTTTGAACTATCTTTGCCACATTTGAATTCCCATGGCAATGAGACATTGTTTTTCGTGATTTCGAGTTCCCATGGGAATTAGGCATTGTTCTTGGTCATTTTGAACTATCTTTGCCACATTTGAATTCCCATGGCAATGAGACATTGTTTTTCGTGATTTCGAGTTCCCGTTGTAATTAGGCATTGTTCTTGGTCATTTTGAACTATCTTTGCCACATTTGAATTCCCATGGCAATGAGGCATTGTTTTTCGTGATTTCGAGTTCCCATGGGAATTAGGCATTGTTCCTTGTCATTTTAAAGTGTTTTTTGTCAAATTTGAATTCCCATAGGACTTAGGCATTGTTTTTGGTCATTTCGAATGCCTATGGGAATTAGGGACTGTTCTTGGTCATTTTGAATTGTTTTTGTGAAAATTGAATTCCCATTTGAATTAGGCAGTGTTTTTGGTTAATTCGATTTCCCAAAGGAATTAGGCATTGTTCTTGGTTGATTCGAACTATCTTTGCCACATTTGAATTCCAATGGCAATGAGGCATTGTTTTTGGTAATTTTGAGTTCCCATGGGGATTAGGCATTGTTCTTGGTCATTTTGAACTGTTTTTTCGAAATTGATTTTTAAAGGGAATTAGGCATTGTTTTTGGTTATTTCAAATTCCCAAGGGACTTAGGCATTGTTTTTGGTCATTTCGAATGCCCATGGGAATTAGGGATTGTTCTTGGTCATTTTGAACTGTTTTTGTCAAATTTGAATTCCCATGGGAATTAGGCATTGTATTTCGTCATTTCGAATTCCCATGCGAATTAGGCATTGTTCTTGGTCATTTTGAACTGTTTTTGTCAAATTTGAATTCCCATGGTAATTAGGGATTGTTCTTGGTCATTTCTAATTCCCATGGGAATTAGGCATTGCTCTTGGTCATTTTGGACTATTTTTGTTAGACTTTAATTCCAATGAGAATTTTGCATTGTTTTTGGTCATTTCCAATTCCCATGGGAATTAGGCATTGTTTTTGGTAATTTTCGACTGTTTTTGTCAAATTTGATTTACCATGGGAAGTAGACATTATTTTAGTCATTTCGAGTTCCCATGGCAATTAGGCATTGTTCTTGGTCATTTTGGACTGTTTTTGTCAAACTTGAAATATTATGGTAATAAGGCATTGTTTTTGGTCATTTCGCATTCCCATGGGAAGTAGACATTGTTCTTGGTTATTTCATTTTCCCATAGGAATTAGGGATTGTTCTTGGTCAATTTGAACTTTTTTTGTCAAATTTGAATTACGATGGGAATTAGGCATTGTAATTGGTGATTTAGGACTATTTTTATCAAATTTGAATTCCTATGGGAATTAGACATTGTTTTTGGTCATTTTGAATTCCCATGGCAGTTAGGCATTGTTCTTGGTCATTTTGGACTGTATTTGTTATATTTGAATTCCCATGAGAATTTGGCATTGTTTTTAGTCATTTTGAAACACCACGGGAATTAGGCATTGTTCTTGGTTATATTGAACTGTTTTTGTCAAACTTGAATTTCGATGGTATTTAGGCATTGTTTTTGGTCATTTTGAATTCCCATGGGAGTTAGGCATTGTTCTTTGTCATTTTGAACTGTTTTTGTCAAATTTGAATTACCATGGGAAGTAGACATTATTTTAGTCATTTCGAATTCCCATGGGAATTACGCATTGTTCTTGGTCGTTTTGGACTGTTTTTGTCAAACTTGATCTCCTATGGGAATTAGGAATTGTTCTTGGTCATTTTTAACTGTGTTTGTCAAAATTGAATTTTCAAGGGAATTGGTCATTGTTTTTGGATATTTCGAATTCCCAAGGGAATTAGGCATTGTTCTTGGTCATTTTGAACTATCTTTGCCACATTTGAATTCCCATGCCAATAAGGCATTGTTTTTCGTCATTTCGAGTTCCCATGGGAATTAGGCATTGTACCTTGTCATTTTAAAGTGTTTTTTGTCAAATTTGAATTCCCATAGGACTTAGGCATTGTTTTTGGTCATTTCGAATGCCTATGGGAATTAGGGACTGTTCTTGGTCATTTTGAACTGTTTTTGTGAAAATTGAATTCCCATTTGAATTAGGCAGTGTTTTTGGTTAATTCGAATTCCCAAAGGAATTAGGCATTGTTCTTGCTTGATTCGAACTATCTTTGCCACATTTGAATTCCAATGGCAATGAGGCATTGTTTTTGGTAATTTTGAGTTCCCATGGGAATTAGGCATTGTTCTTGGTCATTTTGAACTGTTTTTGTCGAAATTGATTTTTCAAGGGAATTAGGCATTGTTTTTGGTTATTTCAAATTCCCAAGGGACTTAGGCATTGTTTTTGGTCATTTCGAATGCCCATGGGAATTAGGGAATGTTCTTGGTCATTTTGAACTGTTTTTGTCAAATTTGAATTCCCATGGGAATTAGGCATTGTATTTCGTCATTTCGAATTCCCATGCGAATTAGGCATTGTTCTTGGTCATTTTGAACTGTTTTTGTCAAATTTGAATTCCCATGGTAATTAGGGATAGTTCTTGGTCATTTCTAATTCCCATGGGAATTAGGCATTGCTCTTGGTCATTTGGGACTGTTTTTGTTAGACTTTAATTCCAATGAGAATTTTGCATTGTTTTTGGTCATTTCCAATTCCCATGGGAATTAGGCATTGTTTTTGGTAATTTTCGACTGTTTTTGTCAAATTTGATTTACCATGGGAAGTAGACATTATTTTAGTCATTTCGAGTTCCCATGGCAATTAGGCATTGTTCTTGGTCATTTTGGACTGTTTTTGTCAAACTTGAAACATTATGGTAATAAGGCATTGTTTTTGGTCATTTCGCATTCCCATGGGAATTAGATATTGTTCTTGGTTATTTCATTTTCCCATGGGAATTAGGGATTGTTCTTGGTCAATTTGAACTGTTTATGTCAAATTTGAATTACGATGGGAATTACGCATTGTAATTGGTGATTTAGGACTATTTTTATCAAATTTGAATTCCTATGGGAATTAGACATTGTTTTTGGCCATTTTGAATTCCCATGGGAGTTAGGCATTGTTCTTGGTCATTTTGGACTGTATTTGTTATATTTGAATTCCCATGAGAATTTGGCATTGTTTTTAGTCATTTTGAAACACCACGGGAATTAGGCATTGTTCTTGGTTATATTGAACTGTTTTTGTCAAACTTGAATTTCGATGGTATTTAGGCATTGTTTTTGGTCATTTTGAATTCCCATGGGAGTTAGGCATTGTTCTTTGTCATTTTGAACTGTTTTTGTCAAATTTGAATTACCATGGGAAGTAGACATTATTTTAGTCATTTCGAATTCCCATGGGAATTAGGCATTGTTCTTGGTCGTTTTGGACTGTTTTTGTCAAACTTGATCTCCTATGGGAATTAGGAATTGTTTTTGGTCATTTTTAACTGTGTTTGTCAAAATTGAATTTTCAAGGGAATTAGTCATTGTTTTTGGATATTTCGAATTCCCAAGGGAATTAGGCATTGTTCTTGGTCATTTTGAACTATCTTTGCCACATTTGAATTCCCATGCCAATGAGGCATTGTTTTTCGTCATTTCGAGTTCCCATGGGAATTAGGCATTATACCTTGTCATTTTAAAGTGTTTTTTGTCAAATTTGAATTCCCATAGGACTTAGGCATTGTTTTTGGTTATTTCGAATTCCTATGGGAATTAGGGACTGTTCTTGGTCATTTTGAACTGTTTTTGTGAAAATTGAATTCCCATTTGAATTAGGCAGTGTTTTTGGTTAATTCGAATTCCCAAAGGAATTAGGCATTGTTCTTGGTTGATTTGAACTATCTTTGCCACATTTGAATTCCAATGGCAATGAGGCATTGTTTTTGGTAATTTTGAGTTCCCATGGGAATTAGGCATTGTTCTTGGTCATTTTGAACTGTTTTTGTCGAAATTGATTTTTCAAGGGAATAAGGCATTGTTTTTGGTTATTTCAAATTCCCAAGGGACTTAGGCATTGTTTTTGGTCATTTCGAATGCCCATGGGAATTAGGGATTGTTCTTGGTCATTTTGAACTGTTTTTGTCAAATTTGAATTCCCATGGGAATTAGGCATTGTATTTCGTCATTTCGAATTCCCATGCAAATTAGGCATTGTTCTTGGTCATTTTGAACTGTTTTTGTCAAATTTGAATTCTCATGGTAATTAGGGATTGTTCTTGGTCATTTCTAATTCCCATGGGAATTAGGCATTGCTATTGGTCATTTTGGACTGTTTTTGTTAGATTTTAATTCCAATGAGAATTTTGCATTGTTTTTGGTCATTTTCGACTGTTTTTGTCAAATTTGATTTACCATGGGAAGTAGACATTATTTTAGTTATTTCGAGTTCCCATGGCAATTAGGCATTGCTCTAGGTCATTTTCGACTGTTTTTGTCAAACTTAAAATATTATGGTAATAAGGCATTGCTTTTGGTCATTTCGCATTCCCATGGGAATTAGACATTGTTCTTGGTTATTTCATTTTCCCATGGGAATTAGGGATTGTTCTTGGTCAATTTGAACTTTTTTTGTCAAATTTGAATTACGATGGGAATTAGGCATTGTAATTGGTGATTTAGGACCATTTTTATCAAATTTGAATTCCTATGGGAATTAGACATTGTTTTTGGTCATTTTGAATTCCCATGGCAGTTAGGCATTGTTCTTGGTCATTTTGGACTGTATTTGTTATATTTGAATTCCCATGAGAATTTGGCATTGTTTTTAGTCATTTTGAAACACCACGGGAATTAGGCATTGTTCTTGGTTATATTGAACTGTTTTTGTCAAACTTGAATTTAGATGGTATTTAGGCATTGTTTTTGGTCATTTTGAATTCCCATGGGAGTTAGGCATTTTTCTTGGTCATTTTGAACTGTTTTTGTCAAATTTGAATTACCATGGGAAGTAGACATTATTTTAGTCATTTCGAATTCCCATGGGAATTAGGCATTGTTCTTGGTCGTTTTGGACTGTTTTTGTCAAACTTGATCTCCTATGGGAATTAGGAATTGTTCTTGGTCATTTTTAACTGTGTTAGTCAAAATTGAATTTTCAAGGGAATTAGTCATTGTTTTTGGTTATTTCGAATTCCCAAGGGAATTAGGCATTGTTCTTGGTCATTTTGAACTATATTTGCCACATTTGAATTCCCATGCCAATGAGGTATTGTTTTTCGTCATTTCGAGTTCCCATGGGAATTAGGCATTGTTCCTTGTCATTTTAAAGTGTTTTTTGTAAATTTGAATTGCCATAGGACTTAGGCATTGTTGTTGGTCATTTCGAATACCTATGGGAATTAGGGACTGTTCTTGGTCATTTTGAACTGTTTTTGTGAAAATTGAATTCCCATTTGAATTAGAAGTGTTTTTGGTTAATTCGAATTCCCAAAGGAATTAGGCATTGTTCTTGGTTGATTTGAACTATCTTTGCCACATTTGAATTCCAATGGCAATGAGGCATTGTTTTTGGTAATTTTGAGTTCCCATGGGAATTAGGGATTGTTCTTGGTCATTTTGAACTGTTTTTGTCGAAATTGATTTTTCAAGGGAATTAGGCATTGTTTTTGGTTATTTCAAATTCCCAAGGGACTTAGGCATTGTTTTTGGTCATTTCGAATGCCCATGGGAATTAGGGATTGTTCTTGGTCATTTTGAACTGTTTTTGTCAAATTTGAATTCCCATGGGAGTTAGGCATTGTATTTCGTCATTTCGAATTACCATGCAAATTAGGCATTGTTCTTTGTCATTTTGAACTGTTTTTGTCAAATTTGAATTCTCATGGTAATTAGGAATTGTTCTTGGTCATTTCTAATTCCCATGGGAATAAGGCATTGCTATTGGTCATTTTGGACTGTTCTTGTTAGATTTTAATTCCAATGAGAATTTTGCATTGTTTTTGGTCATTTCCAATTCCTATAGGAATTAGGCTTTGTTTTTGGTAATTTTCGACTGTTTTTGTCAAATTTGATTTACCATGGGAAGTAGACATTATTTTAGTTATTTCGAGTTCCCATGGCAATTAGGCATTGTTCTAGGTCATTTTCGACTGTTTTTGTCAAACTTAAAATATTATGGTAATAAGGCATTGCTTTTGGTCAATTCGCATTCCCATGGGAATTAGACATTGTTCTTGGTTATTTCATTTTCCCATGGGAATTAGGGATTGTTCTTGGTCAATTTGAACTTTTTTTGTCAAATTTGAATTACGATGGGAATTAGGCATTGTAATTGGTGATTTAGGACTATTTTAATCAAATTTGAATTCCTATGGGAATTAGACATTGTTTTTGGTCATTTTCAATTCCCATGGCAGTTAGGCATTGTTCTTGGTCATTTTGGACTGTATTTGTTATATTTGAATTCCCATGAGAATTTGGCATTGTTTTTAGTCATTTTGAAACACCACGGGAATTAGGCATTGTTCTTGGTTATATTGAACTGTTTTTGTCAAACTTGAATTTCGATGGTATTTAGGCATTGTTTTTGGTCATTTTGAATTCCCATGGGAGTTAGGCATTGTTCTTTGTCATTTTGAACTGTTTTTGTCAAATTTGAATTACCATGGGAAGTAGACATTATTTTAGTCATTTCGAATTCCCATGGGAATTAGGCATTGTTCTTGGTCGTTTTGGACTGTTTTTGTCAAACTTGATCTCCTATGGGAATTAGGAATTGTTCTTGGTCATTTTTAACTGTGTTTGTCAAAATTGAATTTTCAAGGGAATTAGTCATTGTTTTTGGATATTTCGAATTCCCAAGGGAATTAGGCATTGTTCTTGGTCATTTTGAACTATCTTTGCCACATTTGAATTCCCATGCCAATGAGGCATTGTTTTTCGTCATTTCGAGTTCCCATGGGAATTAGGCATTGTACCTTGTCATTTTAAAGTGTTTTTTGTCAAATTTGAATTCCCATAGGACTTAGGCATTGTTTTTGGTCATTTCGAATGCCTATGGGAATTAGGGACTGTTCTTGGTCATTTTGAACTGTTTTTGTGAAAATTGAATTCCCATTTGAATTAGGCAGTGTTTTTGGTTAATTCGAATTCCCAAAGGAATTAGGCGTTGTTCTTGGTTGATTTGAACTATCTTTGCCACATTTGAATTCCAATGGCAATGAGGCATTGTTTTTGGTAATTTTGAGTTCCTATGGGAATTAGGCATTGTTCTTGGTCATTTTGGACTGTATTTGTTATATTTGAATTCCCATGAGAATTTGGCATTGTTTTTAGTCATTTTGAAACACCACGGGAATTAGGCATTGTTCTTGGTTATATTGAACTGTTTTTGTCAAACTTGAATTTAGATGGTATTTAGGCATTGTTTTTGGTCATTTTGAATTCCCATGGGAGTTAGGCATTTTTCTTGGTCATTTTGAACTGTTTTTGTCAAATTTGAATTACCATGGGAAGTAGACATTATTTTAGTCATTTCGAATTCCCATGGGAATTAGGCATTGTTCTTGGTCGTTTTGGACTGTTTTTGTCAAACTTGATCTCCTATGGGAATTAGGAATTGTTCTTGGTCATTTTTAACTGTGTTAGTCAAAATTGAATTTTCAAGGGAATTAGTCATTGTTTTTGGTTATTTCGAATTCCCAAGGGAATTAGGCATTGTTCTTGGTCATTTTGAACTATCTTTGCCACATTTGAATTCCCATGCCAATGAGGTATTGTTTTTCGTCATTTCGAGTTCCCATGGGAATTAGGCATTGTACCTTGTCATTTTAAAGTGTTTTTTGTCAAATTTGAATTCCCATAGGACTTAGGCATTGTTTTTGGTCATTTCGAATGCCTATGGGAATTAGGGACTGTTCTTGGTCATTTTGAACTGTTTTTGTGAAAATTGAATTCCCATTTGAATTAGAAGTGTTTTTGGTTAATTCGAATTCCCAAAGGAATTAGGCATTGTTCTTGGTTGATTTGAACTATCTTTGCCACATTTGAATTCCAATGGCAATGAGGCATTGTTTTTGGTAATTTTGAGTTCCCATGGGAATTAGGGATTGTTCTTGGTCATTTTGAACTGTTTTTGTCGAAATTGATTTTTCAAGGGAATTAGGCATTGTTTTTGGTTATTTCAAATTCCCAAGGGACTTAGGCATTGTTTTTGGTCATTTCGAATGCCCATGGGAATTAGGGATTGTTCTTGGTCATTTTGAACTGTTTTTGTCAAATTTGAATTCCCATGGGAGTTAGGCATTGTATTTCGTCATTTCGAATTCCCATGCAAATTAGGCATTGTTCTTTGTCATTTTGAACTGTTTTTGTCAAATTTGAATTCTCATGGTAATTAGGAATTGTTCTTGGTCATTTCTAATTCCCATGGGAATTAGGCATTGCTATTGGTCATTTTGGACTGTTTTTGTTAGATTTTAATTCCAATGAGAATTTTGCATTGTTTTTGGTCATTTCCAATTCCTATAGGAATTAGGCTTTGTTTTTGGTAATTTTCGACTGTTTTTGTCAAATTTGATTTACCATGGGAAGTAGACATTATTTTAGTTATTTCGAGTTCCCATGGCAATTAGGCATTGTTCTAGGTCATTTTCGACTGTTTTTGTCAAACTTAAAATATTATGGTAATAAGGCATTGCTTTTGGTCAATTCGCATTCCCATGGGAATTAGACATTGTTCTTGGTTATTTCATTTTTGCCATGGGAATTAGGGATTGTTCTTGGTCAATTTGAACTTTTTTTGTCAAATTTGAATTACAATGGGAATTAGGCATTGTAATTGGTGATTTAGGACTATTTTTATCAAATTTGAATTCCTATGGGAATTAGACATTGTTTTTGGTCATTTTCAATTCCCATGGCAGTTAGGCATTGTTCTTGGTCATTTTGGACTGTATTTGTTATATTTGAATTCCCATGAGAATTTGGCATTGTTTTTAGTCATTTTGAAACACCACGGGAATTAGGCATTGTTCTTGGTTATATTGAACTGTTTTTGTCAAACTTGAATTTCGACGGTATTTAGGCATTGTTTTTGGTCATTTTGAATTCCCATGGGAGTTAGGCATTGTTCTTTGTCATTTTGAACTGTTTTTGTCAAATTTGAATTACCATGGGAAGTAGACATTATTTTAGTCATTTCGAATTCCCATGGGAATTAGGCATTGTTCTTGGTCGTTTTGGACTGTTTTTGTCAAACTTGATCTCCTATGGGAATTAGGAATTGTTCTTGGTCATTTTTAACTGTGTTTGTCAAAATTGAATTTTCAAGGGAATTAGTCATTGTTTTTGGATATTTCGAATTCCCAAGGGAATTAGGCATTGTTCTTGGTCATTTTGAACTATCTTTGCCACATTTGAATTCCCATGCCAATGAGGCATTGTTTTTCGTCATTTCGAGTTCCCATGGGAATTAGGCATTGTACCTTGTCATTTTAAAGTGTTTTTTGTCAAATTTGAATTCCCATAGGACTTAGGCATTGTTTTTGGTCATTTCGAATGCCTATGGGAATTAGGGACTGTTCTTGGTCATTTTGAACTGTTTTTGTGAAAATTGAATTCCCATTTGAATTAGGCAGTGTTTTTGGTTAATTCGAATTCCCAAAGGAATTAGGCGTTGTTCTTGGTTGATTTGAACTATCTTTGCCACATTTGAATTCCAATGGCAATGAGGCATTGTTTTTGGTAATTTTGAGTTCCTATGGGAATTAGGCATTGTTCTTGGTCATTTTGGACTGTATTTGTTATATTTGAATTCCCATGAGAATTTGGCATTGTTTTTAGTCATTTTGAAACACCACGGGAATTAGGCATTGTTCTTGGTTATATTGAACTGTTTTTGTCAAACTTGAATTTAGATGGTATTTAGGCATTGTTTTTGGTCATTTTGAATTCCCATGGGAGTTAGGCATTTTTCTTGGTCATTTTGAACTGTTTTTGTCAAATTTGAATTACCATGGGAAGTAGACATTATTTTAGTCATTTCGAATTCCCATGGGAATTAGGCATTGTTCTTGGTCGTTTTGGACTGTTTTTGTCAAACTTGATCTCCTATGGGAATTAGGAATTGTTCTTGGTCATTTTTAACTGTGTTAGTCAAAATTGAATTTTCAAGGGAATTAGTCATTGTTTTTGGTTATTTCGAATTCCCAAGGGAATTAGGCATTGTTCTTGGTCATTTTGAACTATCTTTGCCACATTTGAATTCCCATGCCAATGAGGTATTGTTTTTCGTCATTTCGAGTTCCCATGGGAATTAGGCATTGTTCCTTGTCATTTTAAAGTGTTTTTTGTAAATTTGAATTGCCATAGGACTTAGGCATTGTTGTTGGTCATTTCGAATACCTATGGGAATTAGGGACTGTTCTTGGTCATTTTGAACTGTTTTTGTGAAAATTGAATTCCCATTTGAATTAGAAGTGTTTTTGGTTAATTCGAATTCCCAAAGGAATTAGGCATTGTTCTTGGTTGATTTGAACTATCTTTGCCACATTTGAATTCCAATGGCAATGAGGCATTGTTTTTGGTAATTTTGAGTTCCCATGGGAATTAGGGATTGTTCTTGGTCATTTTGAACTGTTTTTGTCGAAATTGATTTTTCAAGGGAATTAGGCATTGTTTTTGGTTATTTCAAATTCCCAAGGGACTTAGGCATTGTTTTTGGTCATTTCGAATGCCCATGGGAATTAGGGATTGTTCTTGGTCATTTTGAACTGTTTTTGTCAAATTTGAATTCCCATGGGAGTTAGGCATTGTATTTCGTCATTTCGAATTCCCATGCAAATTAGGCATTGTTCTTTGTCATTTTGAACTGTTTTTGTCAAATTTGAATTCTCATGGTAATTAGGAATTGTTCTTGGTCATTTCTAATTCCCATGGGAATTAGGCATTGCTATTGGTCATTTTGGACTGTTTTTGTTAGATTTTAATTCCAATGAGAATTTTGCATTGTTTTTGGTCATTTCCAATTCCTATAGGAATTAGGCTTTGTTTTTGGTAATTTTCGACTGTTTTTGTCAAATTTGATTTACCATGGGAAGTAGACATTATTTTAGTTATTTCGAGTTCCCATGGCAATTAGGCATTGTTCTAGGTCATTTTCGACTGTTTTTGTCAAACTTAAAATATTATGGTAATAAGGCATTGCTTTTGGTCATTTCGCATTCCCATGGGAATTAGACATTGTTCTTGGTTATTTCATTTTCCCATGGGAATTAGGGATTGTTCTTGGTCAATTTGAACTTTTTTTGTCAAATTTGAATTACGATGGGAATTAGGCATTGTAATTGGTGATTTAGGACTATTTTTATCAAATTTGAATTCCTATGGGAATTAGACATTGTTTTTGGTCATTTTCAATTCCCATGGCAGTTAGGCATTGTTCTTGGTCATTTTGGACTGTATTTGTTATATTTGAATTCCCATGAGAATTTGGCATTGTTTTTAGTCATTTTGAAACACCACGGGAATTAGGCATTGTTCTTGGTTATATTGAACTGTTTTTGTCAAACTTGAATTTCGATGGTATTTAGGCATTGTTTTTGGTCATTTTGAATTCCCATGGGAGTTAGGCATTGTTCTTTGTCATTTTGAACTGTTTTTGTCAAATTTGAATTACCATGGGAAGTAGACATTATTTTAGTCATTTCGAATTCCCATGGGAATTAGGCATTGTTCTTGGTCATTTTGGACTGTTTTTGTCAAACTTGATCTCCTATGGGAATTAGGAATTGTTCTTGGTCATTTTTAACTGTGTTTGTCAAAATTGAATTTTCAAGGGAATTAGTCATTGTTTTTGGATATTTCGAATTCCCAAGGGAATTAGGCATTGTTCTTGGTCATTTTGAACTATCTTTGCCACATTTGAATTCCCATGCCAATGAGGCATTGTTTTTCGTCATTTCGAGTTCCCATGGGAATTAGGCATTGTACCTTGTCATTTTAAAGTGTTTTTTGTCAAATTTGAATTCCCATAGGACTTAGGCATTGTTTTTGGTCATTTCGAATGCCTATGGGAATTAGGGACTGTTCTTGGTCATTTTGAACAGTTTTTGTGAAAATTGAATTCCCATTTGAATTAGGCAGTGTTTTTGGTTAATTCGAATTCCCAAAGGAATTAGGCGTTTTTCTTGGTTGATTTGAACTATCTTTGCCACATTTGAATTCCAATGGCAATGAGGCATTGTTTTTGGTAATTTTGAGTTCCTATGGGAATTAGGCATTGTTCTTGGTCATTTTGAACTGTTTTTGTCGAAATTGATTTTTCAAGGGAATAAGGCATTGTTTTTGGTTATTTCAAATTCCCAAGGGACTTAGGCATTGTTTTTGGTCATTTCGAATGCCCATGGGAATTAGGGATTGTTCTTGGTCATTTTGAACTGTTTTTGTCAAATTTGAATTCCCATGGGAATTAGGCATTGTATTTCGTCATTTCGAATTCCCATGCAAATTAGGCATTGTTCTTGGTCATTTTGAACTGTGTTTGTCAAAATTGAATTTTCAAGGGAATTAGTCATTGTTTTTGGATATTTCGAATTCCCAAGGGAATTAGGCATTGTTCTTGGTCATTTTGAACTATCTTTGCCACATTTGAATTCCCATGCCAATGAGGCATTGTTTTTCGTCATTTCGAGTTCCCATGGGAATTAGGCATTGTACCTTGTCATTATAAAGTGTTTTTTGTCAAATTTGAATTCCCATAGGACTTAGGCATTGTTTTTGGTCATTTCGAATGCCTATGGGAATTAGGGACTGTTCTTGGTCATTTTGAACTGTTTTTGTGAAAATTGAATTCCCATTTGAATTAGGCAGTGTTTTTGGTTAATTCGAATTCCCAAAGGAATTAGGCGTTTTTCTTGGTTGATTTGAACTATCTTTGCCACATTTGAATTCCAATGGCAATGAGGCATTGTTTTTGGTAATTTTGAGTTCCTATGGGAATTAGGCATTGTTCTTGGTCATTTTGAACTGTTTTTGTCGAAATTGATTTTTCAAGGGAATAAGGCATTGTTTTTGGTTATTTCAAATTCCCAAGGGACTTAGGCATTGTTTTTGGTCATTTCGAATGCCCATGGGAATTAGGGATTGTTCTTGGTCATTTTGAACTGTTTTTGTCAAATTTGAATTCCCATGGGAATTAGGCATTGTATTTCGTCATTTCGAATTCCCATGCAAATTAGGCATTGTTCTTGGTCATTTTGAACTGTTTTTGTCAAATTTGAATTCTCATGGTAATTAGGGATTGTTCTTGGTCATTTCTAATTCCCATGGGAATTAGGCATTGCTATTGGTCATTTTGGACTGTTTTTGTTAGATTTTAATTCCAATGAGAATTTTGCATTGTTTTTGGTCATTTTCGACTGTTTTTGTCAAATTTGATTTACCATGGGAAGTAGACATTATTTTAGTTATTTCGAGTTCCCATGGCAATTAGGCATTGTTCTAGGCCATTTTCGACTGTTTTTGTCAAACTTAAAATATTATGGTAATAAGGCATTGCTTTTGGTCATTTCGCATTCCCATGGGAATTAGACATTGTTCTTGGTTATTTCATTTTCCCATGGGGATTAGGGATTGTTCTTGGTCAATTTGAACTTTTTTTGTCAAATTTGAATTACGATGGGAATTAGGCATTGTAATTGGTGATTTAGGACCATTTTTATCAAATTTGAATTCCTATGGGAATTAGACATTGTTTTTGGTCATTTTGAATTCCCATGGCAGTTAGGCATTGTTCTTGGTCATTTTGGACTGTATTTGTTATATTTGAATTCCCATGAGAATTTGGCATTGTTTTTAGTCATTTTGAAACACCACGGGAATTAGGCATTGTTCTTGGTTATATTGAACTGTTTTTGTCAAACTTGAATTTACATGGTATTTAGGCATTGTTTTTGGTCATTTTGAATTCCCATGGGAGTTAGGCATTTTTCTTGGTCATTTTGAACTGTTTTTGTCAAATTTGAATTACCATGGGAAGTAGACATTATTTTAGTCATTTCGAATTCCCATGGGAATTAGGCATTGTTCTTGGTCGTTTTGGACTGTTTTTGTCAAACTTGATCTCCTATGGGAATTAGGAATTGTTCTTGGTCATTTTTAACTGTGTTAGTCAAAATTGAGTTTTCAAGGGAATTAGTCATTGTTTTTGGTTATTTCGAATTCCCAAGGGAATTAGGCATTGTTCTTGGTCATTTTGAACTATCTTTGCCACATTTGAATTCCCATGCCAATGAGGTATTGTTTTTCGTCATTTCGAGCTCCCATGGGAATTAGGCATTGTTCCTTGTCATTTTAAAGTGTTTTTTGTAAATTTGAATTGCCATAGGACTTAGGCATTGTTTTTGGTCATTTCGAATGCCTATGGGAATTAGGGACTGTTCTTGGTCATTTTGAACTGTTTTTGTGAAAATTGAATTCCCATATGAATTAGGCAGTGTTTTTGGTTAATTCGAATTCCCAAAGCAATTAGGCGTTTTTCTTGGTTGATTTGAACTATCTTTGCCACATTTGAATTCCAATGGCAATGAGGCATTGTTTTTGGTAATTTTGAGTTCCTATGGGAATTAGGCATTGTTCTTGGTCATTTTGAACTGTTTTTGTCGAAATTGATTTTTCAAGGGAATAAGGCATTGTTTTTGGTTATTTCAAATTCCCAAGGGACTTAGGCATTGTTTTTGGTCATTTCGAATGCCCATGGGAATTAGGGATTGTTCTTGGTCATTTTGAACTGTTTTTGTCAAATTTGAATTCCCATGGGAATTAGGCATTGTATTTCGTCATTTCGAATTCCCATGCAAATTAGACATTGTTCTTGGTCATTTTGAACTGTGTTTGTCAAAATTGAATTTTCAAGGGAATTAGTCATTGTTTTTGGATATTTCGAATTCCCAAGGGAATTAGGCATTGTTCTTGGTCATTTTGAACTATCTTTGCCACATTTGAATTCCCATGCCAATGAGGCATTGTTTTTCGTCATTTCGAGTTCCCATGGGAATTAGGCATTGTACCTTGTCATTTTAAAGTGTTTTTTGTCAAATTTGAATTCCCATAGGACTTAGGCATTGTTTTTGGTCATTTCGAATGCCTATGGGAATTAGGGACTGTTCTTGGTCATTTTGAACTGTTTTTGTGAAAATTGAATTCCCATTTGAATTAGGCAGTGTTTTTGGTTAATTCGAATTCCCAAAGGAATTAGGCGTTTTTCTTGGTTGATTTGAACTATCTTTGCCACATTTGAATTCCAATGGCAATGAGGCATTGTTTTTGGTAATTTTGAGTTCCTATGGGAATTAGGCATTGTTCTTGGTCATTTTGAACTGTTTTTGTCGAAATTGATTTTTCAAGGGAATAAGGCATTGTTTTTGGTTATTTCAAATTCCCAAGGGACTTAGGCATTGTTTTTGGTCATTTCGAATGCCCATGGGAATTAGGGATTGTTCTTGGTCATTTTGAACTGTTTTTGTCAAATTTGAATTCCCATGGGAATTAGGCATTGTATTTCGTCATTTCGAATTCCCATGCAAATTAGGCATTGTTCTTGGTCATTTTGAACTGTTTTTGTCAAATTTGAATTCTCATGGTAATTAGGGATTGTTCTTGGTCATTTCTAATTCCCATGGGAATTAGGCATTGATATTGGTCATTTTGGACTGTTTTTGTTAGATTTTAATTCCAATGAGAATTTTGCATTGTTTTTGGTCATTTTCGACTGTTTTTGTCAAATTTGATTTACCATGGGAAGTAGACATTATTTTAGTTATTTCGAGTTCCCATGGCAATTAGGCATTGTTCTAGGCCATTTTCGACTGTTTTTGTCAAACTTAAAATATTATGGTAATAAGGCATTGCTTTTGGTCATTTCGCATTCCCATGGGAATTAGACATTGTTCTTGGTTATTTCATTTTCCCATGGGGATTAGGGATTGTTCTTGGTCAATTTGAACTTTTTTTGTCAAATTTGAATTACGATGGGAATTAGGCATTGTAATTGGTGATTTAGGACCATTTTTATCAAATTTGAATTCCTATGGGAATTAGACATTGTTTTTGGTCATTTTGAATTCCCATGGCAGTTAGGCATTGTTCTTGGTCATTTTGGACTGTATTTGTTATATTTGAATTCCCATGAGAATTTGGCATTGTTTTTAGTCATTTTGAAACACCACGGGAATTAGGCATTGTTCTTGGTTATATTGAACTGTTTTTGTCAAACTTGAATTTACATGGTATTTAGGCATTGTTTTTGGTCATTTTGAATTCCCATGGGAGTTAGGCATTTTTCTTGGTCATTTTGAACTGTTTTTGTCAAATTTGAATTACCATGGGAAGTAGACATTATTTTAGTCATTTCGAATTCCCATGGGAATTAGGCATTGTTCTTGGTCGTTTTGGACTGTTTTTGTCAAACTTGATCTCCTATGGGAATTAGGAATTGTTCTTGGTCATTTTTAACTGTGTTAGTCAAAATTGAGTTTTCAAGGGAATTAGTCATTGTTTTTGGTTATTTCGAATTCCCAAGGGAATTAGGCATTGTTCTTGGTCATTTTGAACTATCTTTGCCACATTTGAATTCCCATGCCAATGAGGTATTGTTTTTCGTCATTTCGAGCTCCCATGGGAATTAGGCATTGTTCCTTGTCATTTTAAAGTGTTTTTTGTAAATTTGAATTGCCATAGGACTTAGGCATTGTTGTTGGTCATTTCGAATACCTATGGGAATTAGGGACTGTTCTTGGTCATTTTGAACTGTTTTTGTGAAAATTGAATTCCCATTTGAATTAGAAGTGTTTTTGGTTAATTCGAATTCCCAAAGGAATTAGGCATTGTTCTTGGTTGATTTGAACTATCTTTGCCACATTTGAATTCCAATGGCAATGAGGCATTGTTTTTGGTAATTTTGAGTTCCCATGGGAATTAGGAATTGTTCTTGGTCATTTTGAACTGTTTTTGTCGAAATTGATTTTTCAAGGGAATTAGGCATTGTTTTTGGTTATTTCAAATTCCCAAGGGACTTAGGCATTTTTTTTGGTCATTTCGAATGCCCATGGGAATTAGGGATTGTTCTTGGTCATTTTGAACTGTTTTTGTCAAATTTGAATTCCCATGGGAGTTAGGCATTGTATTTCGTCATTTCGAATTCCCATGCAAATTAGGCATTGTTCTTTGTCATTTTGAACTGTTTTTGTCAAATTTGAATTCTCATGGTAATTAGGGATTGTTCTTGGTCATTTCTAATTCCCATGGGAATTAGGCATTGCTATTGGTCATTTTGGACTGTTTTTGTTAGATTTTAATTCCAATGAGAATTTTGCATTGTTTTTGGTCATTTCCAATTCCCATAGGAATTAGGCTTTGTTTTTGGTAATTTTCGACTGTTTTTGTCAAATTTGATTTACCATGGGAAGTAGACATTATTTTAGTTATTTCGAGTTCCCATGGCAATTAGGCATTGTTCTAGGTCATTTTCGACTGTTTTTGTCAAACTTTAAATATTATGGTACCGCTTTTGGTCATTTCGCATTCCCATGGGAATTAGACATTGTTCTTGGTTATTTCATTTTCCCATGGGAATTAGGGATTGTTCTTGGTCAATTTGAACTTTTTTTGTCAAATTTGAATTACGATGGGAATTAGGCATTGTAATTGGTGATTTAGGACTATTTTTATCAAATTTGAATTCCTATGGGAATTAGACATTGTTTTTGGTCATTTTCAATTCCCATGGCAGTTAGGCATTGTTCTTGGTCATTTTGGACTGTATTTGTTATATTTGAATTCCCATGAGAATTTGGCATTGTTTTTAGTCATTTTGAAACACCACGGGAATTAGGCATTGTTCTTGGTTATATTGAACTGTTTTTGTCAAACTTGAATTTCGATGGTATTTAGGCATTGTTTTTGGTCATTTTGAATTCCCATGGGAGTTAGGCATTGTTCTTTGTCATTTTGAACTGTTTTTGTCAAATTTGAATTACCATGGGAAGTAGACATTATTTTAGTCATTTCGAATTCCCATGGGAATTAGGCATTGTTCTTGGTCGTTTTGGACTGTTTTTGTCAAACTTGATCTCCTATGGGAATTAGGAATTGTTCTTGGTCATTTTTAACTGTGTTTGTCAAAATTGAATTTTCAAGGGAATTAGTCATTGTTTTTGGATATTTCGAATTCCCAAGGGAATTAGGCATTGTTCTTGGTCATTTTGAACTATCTTTGCCACATTTGAATTCCCATGCCAATGAGGCATTGTTTTTCGTCATTTCGAGTTCCCATGGGAATTAGGCATTGTACCTTGTCATTTTAAAGTGTTTTTTGTCAAATTTGAATTCCCATAGGACTTAGGCATTGTTTTTGGTCATTTCGAATGCCTATGGGAATTAGGGACTGTTCTTGGTCATTTTGAACTGTTTTTGTGAAAATTGAATTCCCATTTGAATTAGGCAGTGTTTTTGGTTAATTCGAATTCCCAAAGGAATTAGGCGTTGTTCTTGGTTGATTTGAACTATCTTTGCCACATTTGAATTCCAATGGCAATGAGGCATTGTTATTGGTAATTTTGAGTTCCCATGGGAATTAGGCATTGTTCTTGGTCATTTTGAACTGTTTTTGTCGAAATTGATTTTTCAAGGGAATAAGGCATTGTTTTTGGTTATTTCAAATTCCCAAGGGACTTAGGCATTGTTTTTGGTCATTTCAAATGCCCATGGGAATTAGGGATTGTTCTTGGTCAATTTGAACTTTTTTTGTCAAATTTGAATTACGATGGGAATTAGGCAATGTAATTGGTGATTTAGGACTATTTTTATCAAATTTGAATTCCTATGGGAATTAGACATTGTTTTTGGTCATTTTTAATTCCCATGGGAGTTAGGCATTGTTCTTGGTCATTTTGGACTGTATTTGTTATATTTGAATTCCCATGAGAATTTGGCATTGTTTTTAGTCATTTTGAAACACCACGGGAATTAGGCATTGTTCTTGGTTATATTGAACTGTTTTTGTCAAACTTGAATGTCGATGGTATTTAGGCATTGTTTTTGGTCATTTTGAATTCCCATGGGAGTTAGGCATTGTTCTTTGTCATTTTGAACTGTTTTTGTCAAATTTGAATTACCATGGGAAGTAGACATTATTTTAGTCATTTCGAATTCCCATGGGAATTAGGCATTGTTCTTGGTCGTTTTGGACTGTTTTTGTCAAACCTGATCTCCTATGGGAATTAGGAATTGTTCTTGGTCATTTTTAACTGTGTTTGTCAAAATTGAATTTTCAAGGGAATTAGTCATTGTTTTTGGATATTTCGAATTCCCAAGGGAATTAGGCATTGTTCTTGGTCATTTTGAACTATCTTTGCCACATTTGAATTCCCATGCCAATGAGGCATTGTTTTTCGTCATTTCGAGTTCACATGGGAATAAGGCATTGTTCCTTGTAATTTTAAAAGTTTTTTTTGTCAAATTTGAATTCCCATAGGACTTAGGCATTGTTTTTGGTCATTTCGAATGCCTATAGGAATTAGGGACTGTTCTTGGTCATTTTGAACTGTTTTTGTGAAAATTGAATTCCCATTTGAATTAGGCAGTGTTTTTGGTTAATTCGAATTCCCAAAGGAATTAGGCATTGTTCTTGGTTGATTTGAACTATCTTTGCCACATTTGAATTCCAATGGCAATGAGGCATTGTTTTTGGTAATTTTGAGTTCCCATGGGAATTAGGCATTGTTCTTGGTCATTTTGAACTGTTTTTGTCGAAATTGATTTTTCAAGGGAATAAGGCATTGTTTTTGGTTATTTCAAATTCCCAAGGGACTTAGGCATTGTTTTTGGTCATTTCGAATGCCCATGGGAATTACGGATTGTTATTGGTCATTTTGAACTGTTTTTGTCAAATTTGAATTCCCATGGGAATTAGGCATTGTATTTCGTCATTTCGAATTCCCATGCAAATTAGGCATTGTTCTTGGTCATTTTGAACTGTTTTTGTCGAAATTGATTTTTCAAGGGAATAAGGCATTGTTTTTGGTTATTTCAAATTCCCAAGGGACTTAGGCATTGTTTTTGGTCATTTCGAATGCCCATGGGAATTAGGGATTGTTCTTGGTCATTTTGAACTGTTTTTGTCAAATTTGAATTCCCATGGGAATTAGGCATTGTATTTCGTCATTTCGAATTCCCATGCAAATTAGGCATTGTTCTTGGTCATTTTGAACTGTTTTTGTCAAATTTGAATTCTCATGGTAATTAGGGATTGCTGTTGGTTATTTTGGACTGTTTTTGTTAGATTTTAATTCCAATGAGAATTTTGCATTGTTTTTGGTCATTTCCAATTCCCATAGGAATTAGGCATTGTTTTTGGTAATTTTCGACTGTTTTTGTCAAATTTGATTTACCATGGGAAGTAGACATTATTTTAGTTATTTCGAGTTCCCATGGCAATTAGGCATTGTTCTAGGTCATTTTGAACTGTTTTTGTCAAATTTGAATTCCCATGGGAATTAGGCATTGTATTTCGTCATTTCGAATTCCCATGCAAATTAGGCATTGTTCTTGGTCATTTTGAACTGTTTTTGTCGAAATTGATTTTTCAAGGGAATAAGGCATTGTTTTTGGTTATTTCAAATTCCCAAGGGACTTAGGCATTGTTTTTGGTCATTTCGAATGCCCATGGGAATTAGGGATTGTTCTTGGTCATTTTGAACTGTTTTTGTCAAATTTGAATTCCCATGGGAATTAGGCATTGTATTTCGTCATTTCGAATTCCCATGCAAATTAGGCATTGTTCTTGGTCATTTTGAACTGTTTTTGTCAAATTTGAATTCTCATGGTAATTAGGGATTGTTCTTGGTCATTTCTAATTCCCATGGGAATTAGGCATTGCTGTTGGTTATTTTGGACTGTTTTTGTTAGATTTTAATTCCAATGAGAATTTTGCATTGTTTTTGGTCATTTCCAATTCCCATAGGAATTAGGCATTGTTTTTGGTAATTTTCGACTGTTTTTGTCAAATTTGATTTACCATGGGAAGTAGACATTATTTTAGTTATTTCGAGTTCCCATGGCAATTAGGCATTGTTCTAGGTCATTTTCGACTGTTTTTGTCAAACTTTAAATATTATGGTAATAAGGCATTGTTTTTGGTCCTTTCGCATTCCCATGGGAATTAGACATTGTTCTTGGTTATTTCATTTTCCCATGGGAATTAGGCATTGTTCTTGGTCATTTTGAACTGTTTTTGTCGAAATTGATTTTTCAAGGGAATAAGGCATTGTTTTTGGTTATTTCAAATTCCCAAGGGACTTAGGCATTGTTTTTGGTCATTTCGAATGCCCATGGGAATTAGGGATTGTTCTTGGTCATTTTGAACTGTTTTTGTCAAATTTGAATTCCCATGGAATTAGGCATTGTATTTCGTCATTTCGAATTCCCATGCAAATTAGGCATTGTTCTTGGTCATTTTGAACTGTTTTTGTCAAATTTGAATTCTCATGGTAATTAGGGATTGTTCTTGGTCATTTCTAATTCCCATGGGAATTAGGCATTGCTATTGGTCATTTTGGACTGTTTTTGTTAGATTTTAATTCCAATGAGAATTTTGCATTGTTTTTGGTCATTTCCAATTCCCATAGGAATTAGGCTTTGTTTTTGGTAATTTTGTACCGTTTTTGTCAAATTTGATTTACCATGGGAAGTAGACATTATTTTAGTTATTTCGAGTTCCCATGGCAATTAGGCATTGTTCTAGGTCATTTTCGACTGTTTTTGTCAAACTTTAAATATTATGGTAATAAGGCATTGTTTTTGGTCATTTCGCATTCCCATGGGAATTAGAAATAGTTCTTGGTTATTTCATTTTCCTATGGGAATTAGGGATTGTTCTTGGTCAATTTGAACTGTTTTTGTCAAATTTGAATTACCATGGGAATTAGGCATTGTAATTGGTGATTCAGGACTATTTTTATCAAATTTGAATTCCTATGGGAATTAGACATTGTTTTTGGTCATTTTGAATTCCCATGGCAGTTAGGCATTGTTCTTGGTTATTTTGGACTGTATTTGTTATATTTGAATTCCCATGAGAATTTGGCATTGTTTTTAGTCATTTTGAAACACCACGGGAATTAGGCATTGTTCTTGGTTATATTGAACTGTTTTTGTCAAACTTGAATTTCGATGGTATTTAGGCATTGTTTTTGGTCATTTTGAATTCCCATGGGAGTTAGGCATTGTTCTTTGTCATTTTGAACTGTTTTTGTCAAATTTGAATTACCATGGGAAGTAGACATTATTTTAGTCATTTCGAATTCCCATGGGAATTAGGCATTGTTCTTGGTCGTTTTGGACTGTTTTTGTCAAACTTGATCTCCTATGGGAATTAGGAATTGTTCTTGGTCATTTTTAACTGTGTTTGTCAAAATTGAATTTTCAAGGGAATTAGTCATTGTTTTTGGTTATTTCGAATTCCCAAGGGAATTAGGCATTGTTCTTGGTCATTTTGAACTATCTTTGCCACATTTGAATTCCCATGCCAATGAGGTATTGTTTTTCGTCATTTCGAGTTCCCATGGGAATTAGGCATTGTTCCTTGCCATTTTAAAGTGTTTTTTGTCAAATTTGAATTGCCATAGGACTTAGGCATTGTTTTTGGTCATTTCGAATACCTATGGGAATTAGGGACTGTTCTTTGTCATTTTGAACTGTTTTTGTGAAAATTGAATTCCCATTTGAATTAGGCAGTGTTTTTGGTTAATTCGACTTCCCAAAGGAATTAGGCATTGTTCTTGGTTGATTTGAACTATCTTTGCCACATTTGAATTCCAATGGCAATGAGGCATTGTTTTTGGTAATTTTGAGTTCCCATAGGAATTAGGCATTGTTCTTGGTCATTTTGAATAGTTTTTGTCGAAATTGATTTTTCAAGGGAATTAGGCATTGTTTTTGGTTATTTCAAATTCCCAAGGGACTTAGGCATTGTTTTTGGTCATTTCGAATGCCCATGGGAATTAGGGATTGTTCTTGGTCATTTTGAACTGTTTTTGTCAAATTAGAATTCCCATGGGAATTAGGCATTGTATTTCGTTATTTCGAATTCCCATGCGAATTAGGCATTGTTCTTGGTCATTCTGAACTGTTTTTGTCAAATTTGAATTCTCATGGTAATTAGGGATTGTTCTTGGTCATTTCTAATTCCCATGGGAATTAGGCATTGCTCTTGTTCATTTTGGACTGTTTTTGTTAGATTTTAATTCCAATGAGAATTTTGCATTGTTTTTGGTCATTTCCAATTCCCATAGGAATTAGGCATTGTTTTTGGTAATTTTCGACTGTTTTTGTCAAATTTGATTTACCATCGGAAGTAGACATTATTTTAGTCATTTCGAGTTCCCATGGCAATTAGGCATTGTTCTAGGTCATTTTGGACTGTTTTTGTCAAACTTGAAATATTATGGTAATAAGGCATTGTTTTTGGTCATTTCGCATTCCCATGGGAATTAGACATTGTTCTTGGTTATTTCATTTTTCCATGGGAATTAGGGATTGTTCTTGGTCGATTTGAACTGTTTTTGTCAAATTTGAATTACCATTGGAATTAGGCATTATAATTGGTGATTTAGGACTATTTTTATCAAATTTGAATTCCTATGGGAATTAGACATTGTTTTTGGTCATTTTGAATTCCCATGGGAGTTAGGCATTGTTCTTGGTTATTTTGGACTGTATTTGTTATATTTGAATTCCCATGAGAATTTGGCATTGTTTTTAGTCATTTTGAAACACCACGGGAATTAGGCATTGTTCTTGGTTATATTGAACTGTTTTTGTCAAACTTGAATTTCGATGGTATTTAGGCATTGTTTTTGGTCATTTTGAATTCCCATGGGAGTTAGGCATTGTTCTTGGTCATTTTGGACTGTTTTTGTTATATTTCAATTCCAATGAGAATTTTGCATTGTTTTTGGTCATTTCCAATTCCCATGGGAATTAGGCATTGTTTTTGGTAATTTTCGACTGTTTTTGTCAAATTTGAATTACCATGGGAAGTAGACATTATTTTACTCATTTCGAATTCCTATGGCAATTAGGCATTGTTCTTGGTAATTTTGGACTGTTTTTGTCAAACTTGAATTATTATGGTAATAAGGCATTGTTTTTGTCAAATTTGAATTCCCATGGTAATTAGGGATTGTTCTTGGTCAATTCTAATTCCCATGGGAATTACGCATTGCTCTTGGTCATTTTGGACTGTTTTTGTTATATTTCAATTCCAATGAGAATTTTGCATTGATTTTGGTCATTTGCAATTCCCATGGGAATTAGGCATTGTTTTTGGTAATTTTCGACTGTTTTTGTCAAATTTGATTTACCATCGGAAGTAGACATTATTTTAGTCATTTCGAGTTCCCATGGCAATTAGGCATTGTTCTAGGTCATTTTGGACTGTTTTTGTCAAACTTGAAATATTATGGTAATAAGGCATTGTTTTTGGTCATTTCGCATTCCCATGGGAATTAGACATTGTTCTTGGTTATTTCATTTTTCCATGGGAATTAGGGATTGTTCTTGGTCGATTTGAACTGTTTTTGTCAAATTTGAATTACCATTGGAATTAGGCATTATAATTGGTGATTTAGGACTATTTTTATCAAATTTGAATTCCTATGGGAATTAGACATTGTTTTTGGTCATTTTGAATTCCCATGGGAGTTAGGCATTGTTCTTGGTTATTTTGGACTGTATTTGTTATATTTGAATTCCCATGAGAATTTGGCATTGTTTTTAGTCATTTTGAAACACCACGGGAATTAGGCATTGTTCTTGGTTATATTGAACTGTTTTTG
The DNA here is from genome assembly GCA_916610825.1 of Haliclystus octoradiatus. Classification (NCBI taxonomy): domain Eukaryota; kingdom Metazoa; phylum Cnidaria; class Staurozoa; order Stauromedusae; family Haliclystidae; genus Haliclystus; species Haliclystus octoradiatus. The sequence continues at coordinate 22,003,653 of OU744446.1, forward strand.
TCAAACTTGAATTTCGATGGTATTTAGGCATTGTTTTTGGTCATTTTGAATTCCCATGGGAGTTAGGCATTGTTCTTGGTCATTTTGGACTGTTTTTGTTATATTTCAATTCCAATGAGAATTTTGCATTGTTTTTGGTCATTTCCAATTCCCATGGGAATTAGGCATTGTTTTTGGTAATTTTCGACTGTTTTTGTCAAATTTGAATTACCATGGGAAGTAGACATTATTTTACTCATTTCGAATTCCTATGGCAATTAGGCATTGTTCTTGGTAATTTTGGACTGTTTTTGTCAAACTTGAATTATTATGGTAATAAGGCATTGTTTTTGTCAAATTTGAATTCCCATGGTAATTAGGGATTGTTCTTGGTCAATTCTAATTCCCATGGGAATTACGCATTGCTCTTGGTCATTTTGGACTGTTTTTGTTATATTTCAATTCCAATGAGAATTTTGCATTGATTTTGGTCATTTGCAATTCCCATGGGAATTAGGCATTGTTTTTGGTAATTTTCGACTGTTTTTGTCAAATTTGATTTACCATCGGAAGTAGACATTATTTTAGTCATTTCGAGTTCCCATGGCAATTAGGCATTGTTCTAGGTCATTTTGGACTGTTTTTGTCAAACTTGAAATATTATGGTAATAAGGCATTGTTTTTGGTCATTTCGCATTCCCATGGGAATTAGACATTGTTCTTGGTTATTTCATTTTTCCATGGGAATTAGGGATTGTTCTTGGTCGATTTGAACTGTTTTTGTCAAATTTGAATTACCATTGGAATTAGGCATTATAATTGGTGATTTAGGACTATTTTTATCAAATTTGAATTCCTATGGGAATTAGACATTGTTTTTGGTCATTTTGAATTCCCATGGGAGTTAGGCATTGTTCTTGGTTATTTTGGACTGTATTTGTTATATTTGAATTCCCATGAGAATTTGGCATTGTTTTTAGTCATTTTGAAACACCACGGGAATTAGGCATTGTTCTTGGTTATATTGAACTGTTTTTGTCAAACTTGAATTTCGATGGTATTTAGGCATTGTTTTTGGTCATTTTGAATTCCCATGGGAGTTAGGCATTGTTCTTGGTCATTTTGGACTGTTTTTGTTATATTTCAATTCCAATGAGAATTTTGCATTGTTTTTGGTCATTTCCAATTCCCATGGGAATTAGGCATTGTTTTTGGTAATTTTCGACTGTTTTTGTCAAATTTGAATTACAATGGGAAGTAGACATTATTTTACTCATTTCGAACTCCTATGGCAATTAGGCATTGTTCTTGGTAATTTTGGACTTTTTTTGTCAAACTTGAATTATTATGGTAATAAGGCATTGTTTTTGTCAAACTTGAATTCCCATGGTAATTAGGGATTGTTCTTGGTCAATTCTAATTCCCATGGGAATTACGCATTGTTCTTGGTCATTTTGGACTGTTTTTGTTATATTTCAATTCCAATGAGAATTTTGCATTGTTTTTGGTCATTTGCAATTCCCATGGGAATTAGGCATTGTTTTTGGTAATTTTCAACTGTTTTTGTCAAATTTGAATTACCATGGGAAGTAGACATTATTTTCCTCATTTCGAATTCCTATGGCAATTAGGCATTGTTCTTGGTCATTTTGGACTGTTTTTGTCAAACTTGAATTATTATGGTAATAAGGCATTGTTTTTGATCATTTGCATTCCCATGGGAATTAGACATTGTTCTTGGTAATTTCATTTTCCCATTGAAATTAGGGATTGTTCTTGGTCATTTTGAACTGTTTTTGTCCTATTTGAATTCCCATGGGAATTAGGCATTGCTCTTGGTCATTTTGGACTGTTTTTGTTATATTTCAATTCCAATGAGAATTTTGCATTGTTTTTGGTCATTTCCAATTCCCATGGGAATTAGGCATTGTTTTTGGTAATTTTCGACTGTTTTTGTCAAATTTGAATTAACATGGGAAGTAGACATTATTTTACTCATTTCGAATTCCTATGGCAATTAGGCATTGTTCTTGGTCATTTTGGACTGTTTTTGTCAAACTTGAATTATTATGGTAATAAGGCATTGTTTTTGTCAAATTTGAATTTCCATAGGACTTAGACATTGTTTTTGGTCATTTCGAATGCCTATGGGAATTAGGGACTGTTCCTGGTCACTTTGAACTGTTTTTGTGAAAATTGAATTCCCATTTGAATTAGGCAGTGTTTTTGGTTAATTCGAATTCCCAAAGGAATTAGGCATTTTTCTTGGTTGATTTGAACTATCTTTGCCACATCTGAATTCCAATGGCAATGAGGCATTGTTTTTGGTAATTTTGAGTTCCCATGGGAATTAGGCATTGTTTTTGGTCATTTTGAACTGTTTTTGTCGAAATTGATTTTTCAAGGGAATTAGGCATTGTTTTTGGTTATTTCAAATTCCCAAGGGACTTAGGCATTGTTTTTGGTCATTTCGAATGCCCATGGGAATTAGGGATTGTTCTTGGTCATTTTGAACTGTTTTTGTCAAATTTGAATTCCCATGGGAATTAGACATTGTATTTCGTTATTTCGAATTTCCATGCGAATTAGGCATTGTTCTTGGTCATTTTGAACTGTTTTTGTCAAATTTGAATTCTCATGGTAATTAGGGATTGTTCTTGGTCATTTCTAATTCCCATGGGAATTAGGCATTACGTAGTGCCAATAATCGAGCCATCGCGTATTTGCGGGCGCGTCAAAATCACACAAATCACGCAAAAATACTAACATTTTGAAGCAAAATAGACTATTTATAATAAATAAGCATTATCAATCATCCCAACCCAGCCAATTCTGTTATCTTGACATAAAAGGAAACATAGAAATGGTGTTAGATTTTAGTTACCTTCTAAGAAATTCCCCTCCAAGCTTTGTCAAACATCGTCAATTTTCAAAATTATCAACAAGGGTTTGTATGGCCAAGTAAAATATCGCGTGTTGAATCGCGAGCAAAATATCAAGATAACGTTGAGTATAGTGAAAGGAAGTCATCAACCCAGTTAGTTCCTGGTAGGGAAATCTATGATTGGCCAGTTTTTATTTATTTTTAGATCTAAATGTGAGTAAAATTCCCCTCCGAGGCATTTTCCTACAGTGAACTGGCATTATCCTTCGTGCTCGCCATTGTTTTAGCCATGTCGTCACGGCATTTCACAAATCTCCGCGATGCAAGAAATGATATTCACACTCGGTGTTTGTTTGTTGTTGTTTTTGAGATTACCGTTTCCATGTTAAAGATCATAATAAATTTACAGAATTTATACTTTTCGGTATAGAGACTCAATATGAAATATTTTAATAATAAGCCGTTTTGATATTTTACATAAAATCTACCCGTCCATGCTTTTGTAAATAGTTTAACTTAAATTCTGTATAGCATGCTATGGACAATGTTTATGTCGAATAATAAAACATTTGAATATTTTATAACTGTATATCAAAGTTTTCAAGCTGACATATCAAACCGAGAACGGAAAATAAGCTGGGTAATTGAGCATTTCTTCGACAACGCCACAATGACCTACGCTTTTAAAGTAAACAGTCAATAATATGTAACCACTCGGAATAAACCCAACACGAGTGTATAATTATGTTAAATGATTTATTTCTTTTGAATTGCGATACTTTCCTAACTCTTTCAAATAATCTAAGCATTCATATAAATTTAAAATTAATATTTCCACCTTCTTGTTCATAACAATAACAGATGACGCCATTTTGTATTACCAACATGTGAGAGACTTAGAGCAATCGCACGCGTTATTTGTCAAGACATGCGCACTGTAAAGTGGCCCCATTATAGGCACTACGATAATTGGTGATTTAGGACTATTTTTATCAAATTTGAATTCCTATGGGAATTAGACATTGTTTTTGGTCATTTTGAATTCCCATGGGAGTTAGGCATTGTTCTTGGTTATTTTGGACTGTATTTGTTATATTTGAATTCCCATGAGAATTTGGCATTGTTTTTAGTCATTTTGAAACACCACGGGAATTAGGCATTGTTCTTGGTTATATTGAACTGTTTTTGTCAAACTTGAATTTCGATGGTATTTAGGCATTGTTTTTGGTCATTTTGAATTCCCATGGGAGTTAGGCATTGTTCTTGGTCATTTTGGACTGTTTTTGTTATATTTCAATTCCAATGAGAATTTTGCATTGTTTTTGGTCATTTCCAATTCCCATGGGAATTAGGCATTGTTTTTGGTAATTTTCGACTGTTTTTGTCAAATTTGAATTACAATGGGAAGTAGACATTATTTTACTCATTTCGAACTCCTATGGCAATTAGGCATTGTTCTTGGTAATTTTGGACTTTTTTTGTCAAACTTCAATTATTATGGTAATAAGGCATTGTTTTTGTCAAACTTGAATTCCCATGGTAATTAGGGATTGTTCTTGGTCAATTCTAATTCCCATGGGAATTACGCATTGTTCTTGGTCATTTTGGACTGTTTTTGTTATATTTCAATTCCAATGAGAATTTTGCATTGTTTTTGGTCATTTGCAATTCCCATGGGAATTAGGCATTGTTTTTGGTAATTTTCAACTGTTTTTGTCAAATTTGAATTACCATGGGAAGTAGACATTATTTTCCTCATTTCGAATTCCTATGGCAATTAGGCATTGTTCTTGGTCATTTTGGACTGTTTTTGTCAAACTTGAATTATTATGGTAATAAGGCATTGTTTTTGATCATTTGCATTCCCATGGGAATTAGACATTGTTCTTGGTAATTTCATTTTCCCATTGAAATTAGGGATTGTTCTTGGTCATTTTGAACTGTTTTTGTCCTATTTGAATTCCCATGGGAATTAGGCATTGCTCTTGGTCATTTTGGACTGTTTTTGTTATATTTCAATTCCAATGAGAATTTTGCATTGTTTTTGGTCATTTCCAATTCCCATGGGAATTAGGCATTGTTTTTGGTAATTTTCGACTGTTTTTGTCAAATTTGAATTAACATGGGAAGTAGACATTATTTTACTCATTTCGAATTCCTATGGCAATTAGGCATTGTTCTTGGTCATTTTGGACTGTTTTTGTCAAACTTGAATTATTATGGTAATAAGGCATTGTTTTTGTCAAATTTGAATTTCCATAGGACTTAGACATTGTTTTTGGTCATTTCGAATGCCTATGGGAATTAGGGACTGTTCCTGGTCACTTTGAACTGTTTTTGTGAAAATTGAATTCCCATTTGAATTAGGCAGTGTTTTTGGTTAATTCGAATTCCCAAAGGAATTAGGCATTTTTCTTGGTTGATTTGAACTATCTTTGCCACATCTGAATTCCAATGGCAATGAGGCATTGTTTTTGGTAATTTTGAGTTCCCATGGGAATTAGGCATTGTTTTTGGTCATTTTGAACTGTTTTTGTCGAAATTGATTTTTCAAGGGAATTAGGCATTGTTTTTGGTTATTTCAAATTCCCAAGGGACTTAGGCATTGTTTTTGGTCATTTCGAATGCCCATGGGAATTAGGGATTGTTCTTGGTCATTTTGAACTGTTTTTGTCAAATTTGAATTCCCATGGGAATTAGACATTGTATTTCGTTATTTCGAATTTCCATGCGAATTAGGCATTGTTCTTGGTCATTTTGAACTGTTTTTGTCAAATTTGAATTCTCATGGTAATTAGGGATTGTTCTTGGTCATTTCTAATTCCCATGGGAATTAGGCATTGCTCTTGGTCATTTTGGACTGTTTTTGTTAGATTTTAATTCCAATGAGAATTTTGCATTGTTTTTTGTCATTTCCAATTCCCATAGGAATTAGGCATTGTTTTTGGTAATTTTCGACTGTTTTTTTCAAATTTGATTTACCATGGGAAGTAGACATTATTTCAGTCATTTCGAGTTCCCATGGCAATTAGGCATTGTTCTAGGTCATTTTGGACTGTTTTTGTCAAACTTGAAATATTATGGTAATAAGGCATTGTTTTGGTCATTTCGCATTCCCATGGGAATTAGACATTGTTCTTGGTTATTTCATTTTTCCATGGGAATTAGGGATTGTTCTTGGTCAATTTGAACTGTTTTTGTCAAATTTTAATTACCATGGGAATTAGGCATTGTAATTGGTGATTTAGGACTATTTTTATCAAATTTGAATTCCTATGGGAATTAGACATTGTTTTTGGTCATTTTGAATTCCCATGGGAGTTAGGCATTGTTCTTGGTTATTTTGGACTGTATTTGTTATATTTGAATTCAAATGAGAATTTGGCATTGTTTTTAGTCATTTTGAAACACCACGGGAATTAGGCATTGTTCTTGGTTATATTGAACTGTTTTTGTCAAATTTGAATTCCCATGGTAATTAGGGATTGTTCTTGGTCATTTCTAATTCCCATGGGAATTACGCATTGTTCTTGGTTATTCTGGACTGTTTTTGTTATATTTCAATTCCAATGAGAATTTTGCATTGTTTTTGGTCATTTGCAATTCCCATGGGAATTAGGCATTGTTTTTGGTAATTTTCAACTGTTTTTGTCAAATTTGAATTACCATGGGAAGTAGACATTATTTTACTCATTTCGAATTCCTATGGCAATTAGGCATTGTTCTTGGTCATTTTGGACTGTTTTTGTCAAACTTGAATTATTATGGTAATAAGGCATTGTTTTTGGTCATTTGCATTCCCATGGGAATTAGACATTGTTCTTGGTTATTTCATTTTCCCATTGGAATTAGGGATTGTTCTTGGTCATTTTGAACTGTTTTTGTCTTATTTGAATTCCCATGGGAATTAGGCATTGCTCTTGGTCATTTTGGACTGTTTTTGTTATATTTCAATTCCAATGAGAATTTTGCATTGTTTTTGGTCATTTCCAATTCCCATGGGAATTAGGCATTGTTTTTGGTAATTTTCGACTGTTTTTGTCAAATTTGAATTAACATGGGAAGTAGACATTATTTTACTCATTTCGAATTCCTATGGCAATTAGGCATTGTTTTTGGTCATTTTGGACTGTTTTTGTCAAACTTGAATTATTATGGTAATAAGGCATTGTTTTTGTCAAATTTGAATTCCCATGGTAATTAGGGATTGTTCTTGGTCATTTCTAATTCCCATGGGAATTACGCATTGCTCTTGGTCATTTTGGACTGTTTTTGTTATATTTCAATTCCAATGAGAATTTTGCATTGTTTTTGGTCATTTGCAATTCCCATGGGAATTAGGCATTGTTTTTGGTAATTTTCGACTGTTTTTGTCAAATTTGAATTACCATGGGAAGTAGACATTATTTTACTCATTTCTAATTCCTATGGCAATTAGGCATTGTTCTTGGTCATTTTGAACTGTTTTTGTCAAATTTTAATTCTCATGGTAATTAGGGATTGTTCTTGGTCATTTCTAATTCCCATGGGAATTAGGCATTGCTCTTGGTCATTTTGGACTGTTTTTGTTAGATTTTAATTCCAATGAGAATTTTGCATTGTTTTTGGTCATTTCCAATTCCCATAGGAATTAGGCATTGTTTTTGGTAATTTTCGACTGTTTTTGTCAAATTTGATTTACCATGGGAAGTAGACATTATTTTAGTCATTTCGAGTTCCCATGGCAATTAGGCATTGTTCTAGGTCATTTTGGACTGTTTTTGTCAAACTTGAAATATTATGGTAATAAGGCATTGTTTTTGGTCATTTCGCATTCCCATGGGAATTTCCCATTGTTCTTGGTTATTTCATTTTTCCATGGGAATTAGGGATTGTTCTTGGTCAATTTGAACTGTTTTTGTCAAATTTGAATTACCATGGGAATTACGCATTGTAATTGGTGATTTAGGACTATTTTTATCAAATTTGAATTCCTATGGGAATTAGACATTGTTCTTGGTCATTTTTAACTGTTTTTGTCAAAATTTAATTTTCAAGGGAATTAGTCATTGTTTTTGGTTATTTCGAATTCCCAAGGGATTTAGGCATTGTTCTTGGTCATTTTGAACTATCTTTGCCACATTTGAATTCCCATGGCAATGAGGCATTGTTTTTCGTGATTTCGAGTTCCCATGGGAATTAGGCATTGTTCCTTGTCATTTTGAACTGTTTTTGTCAAATTTGAATTCTCATGGTAATTAGGGATTGTTCTTGGTCATTTCTAATTCCCATGGGAATTAGGCATTGCTCTTGGTCATTTTGGACTGTTTTTGTTAGATTTTAATTCCAATGAGAATTTTGCATTGTTTTTGGTCATTTCCAATTCCCATAGGAATTAGGAATTGTTTTTGGTAATTTTACTGTTTTTGTCAAATTTGATTTACCATGGGAAGTAGACATTATTTTAGTCATTTCGAGTTCCCATGGCAATTAGGCATTGTTCTAGGTCATTTTGGACTGTTTTTGTCAAACTTGAAATATTATTGTAATAAGGCATTGTTTTTGGTCATTTCGCATTCCCATGGGAATTAGCCATTGTTCTTGGTTATTTCATTTTTCCATGGGAATTAGTGATTGTTCTTGGTCAATTTGAACTGTTTTTGTCAAATTTGAATTACCATGGGAATTACGCATTGTAATTGGTGATTTAGGACTATTTTTATCAAATTTGAATTCCTATGGGAATTAGACATTGTTTTTGGTCATTTTGAATTCCCATGGGAGTTAGGCATTGTTTTTGGTCCTTTTGAAACACCATGGGAATTAGGCATTGTTCTTGGTTATATTGAACTGTTTTTGTCAAACTTGAATTTCGATGGTATTTAGGCATTGTTTTTGGTCATTTTGAAACACCATGGGAATTAGGCATTGTTCTTGGTTATATTGAACTGTTTTTGTCAAACTTGAATTTCGATGGTATTTAGGCATTGTTTTTGGTCATTTTGAATTCCCATGGGAGTTAGGCATTGTTCTTGGTCATTTTGGACTGTTTTTGTTATCTTTCAATTCCAATGAGAATTTTGCATTGTTTTTGGTCATTTCCAATTCCCATGGGAATTAGGCATTGTTTTTGGTAATTTTCGACTGTTTTTGTCAAATTTGAATTACCATGGGAAGTAGACATTACTTTACTCATTTCGAATTCCTATGGCAATTAGGCATTGTTCTTGGTAATTTTGGACTGTTTTTGTCAAACTTGAATTATTATGGTAATAAGGCATTGTTTTTGTCAAATTTGAATTCCCATGGTAATTAGGGATTGTTCTTGGTCATTTCTAATTCCCATGGGAATTACGCATTGCTCTTGGTCATTTTGGACTGTTTTTGTTATATTTCAATTCCAATGAGAATTTTGCATTGTTTTTGGTCATTTGCAATTCCCATGGGAATTAGGCATTGTTTTTGGTAATTTTCAACTGTTTTTGTCAAATTTGAATTACCATGGGAAGTAGACATTATTTTACTCATTTCGAATTCCTATGGCAATTAGGCATTGTTCTTGGTCATTTTGGACTGTTTTTGTCAAACTTGAATTATTATGGTAATAAGGCATTGTTTTTGGTCATTTGCATTCCCATGGGAATTAGACATTGTTCTTGGTTATTTCATTTTCCCATTGGAATTAGGGATTGTTCTTGGTCATTTTGAACTGTTTTTGTCCTATTTGAATTCTCATGGGAATTAGGCATTGCTCTTGGTCATTTTGGACTGTTTTTGTTATATTTCAATTCCAATGAGAATTTTGCATTGTTTTTGGTCATTTCCAATGCCCATGGGAATTAGGCATTGTTTTTGGTAATTTTCGACTGTTTTTGTCAAATTTGAATTAACATGGGAAGTAGACATTATTTTACTCATTTCGAATTCCTATGGCAATTAGGCATTGTTCTTGGTCATTTTGGACTGTCTTTGTCAAACTTGAATTATTATGGTAATAAGGCATTGTTTTTGTCAAATTTGAATTCCCATGGTAATTAGGGATTGTTCTTGGTCATTTCTAATTCCCATGGGAATTACGCATTGCTCTTGGTCATTTTGGACTGTTTTTGTTATATTTCAATTCCAATGAGAATTTTGCATTGTTTTTGGTCATTTGCAATTCCCATGGGAATTAGGCATTGTTTTTGGTAATTTTCGACTGTTTCTGTCAAATTTGAATTACCATGGGAAGTAGACATTATTTTACTCATTTCGAATTCCTATGGCAATTAGGCATTGTTCTTGGTCATTTTGAACTGTTTTTGTCAAATTTTAATTCTCATGGTAATTAGGGATTGTTCTTGGTCATTTCTAATTCCCATGGGAATTAGGCATTGCTATTGGTCATTTTGGACTGTTTTTGTTAGATTTTAATTCCAATGAGAATTTTGCATTGTTTTTGGTCATTTCCAATTCCCATAGGAATTAGGAATTGTTTTTGGTAATTTTACTGTTTTTGTCAAATTTGATTTACCATGGGAAGTAGACATTATTTTAGTCATTTCGAGTTCCCATGGCAATTAGGCATTGTTCTAGGTCATTTTGGACTGTTTTTGTCAAACTTGAAATATTATTGTAATAAGGCATTGTTTTTGGTCATTTCGCATTCCCATGGGAATTAGCCATTGTTCTTGGTTATTTCATTTTTCCATGGGAATTAGTGATTGTTCTTGGTCAATTTGAACTGTTTTTGTCAAATTTGAATTACCATGGGAATTACGCATTGTAATTGGTGATTTAGGACTATTTTTATCAAATTTGAATTCCCATGAGAATTTGGCATTGTTTTTAGTCCTTTTGAAACACCATGGGAATTAGGCATTGTTCTTGGTTATATTGAACTGTTTTTGTCAAACTTGAATTTCGATGGTATTTAGGCATTGTTTTTGGTCATTTTGAATTCCCATGGGAGTTAGGCATTGTTCTTGGTCATTTTGGACTGTTTTTGTTATCTTTCAATTCCAATGAGAATTTTGCATTGTTTTTGGTCATTTCCAATTCCCATGGGAATTAGGCATTGTTTTTGGTAATTTTCGACTGTTTTTGTCAAATTTGAATTACCATGGGAAGTAGACATTACTTTACTCATTTCGAATTCCTATGGCAATTAGGCATTGTTCTTGGTAATTTTGGACTGTTTTTGTCAAACTTGAATTATTATGGTAATAAGGCATTGTTTTTGTCAAATTTGAATTCCCATGGTAATTAGGGATTGTTCTTGGTCATTTCTAATTCCCATGGGAATTACGCATTGCTCTTGGTCATTTTGGACTGTTTTTGTTATATTTCAATTCCAATGAGAATTTTGCATTGTTTTTGGTCATTTGCAATTCCCATGGGAATTAGGCATTGTTTTTGGTAATTTTCAACTGTTTTTGTCAAATTTGAATTACCATGGGAAGTAGACATTATTTTACTCATTTCGAATTCCTATGGCAATTAGGCATTGTTCTTGGTCATTTTGGACTGTTTTTGTCAAACTTGAATTATTATGGTAATAAGGCATTGTTTTTGGTCATTTGCATTCCCATGGGAATTAGACATTGTTCTTGGTTATTTCATTTTCCCATTGGAATTAGGGATTGTTCTTGGTCATTTTGAACTGTTTTTGTCCTATTTGAATTCTCATGGGAATTAGGCATTGCTCTTGGTCATTTTGGACTGTTTTTGTTATATTTCAATTCCAATGAGAATTTTGCATTGTTTTTGGTCATTTCCAATGCCCATGGGAATTAGGCATTGTTTTTGGTAATTTTCGACTGTTTTTGTCAAATTTGAATTAACATGGGAAGTAGACATTATTTTACTCATTTCGAATTCCTATGGCAATTAGGCATTGTTCTTGGTCATTTTGGACTGTCTTTGTCAAACTTGAATTATTATGGTAATAAGGCATTGTTTTTGTCAAATTTGAATTCCCATGGTAATTAGGGATTGTTCTTGGTCATTTCTAATTCCCATGGGAATTACGCATTGCTCTTGGTCATTTTGGACTGTTTTTGTTATATTTCAATTCCAATGAGAATTTTGCATTGTTTTTGGTCATTTGCAATTCCCATGGGAATTAGGCATTGTTTTTGGTAATTTTCGACTGTTTCTGTCAAATTTGAATTACCATGGGAAGTAGACATTATTTTACTCATTTCGAATTCCTATGGCAATTAGGCATTGTTCTTGGTCATTTTGAACTGTTTTTGTCAAATTTTAATTCTCATGGTAATTAGGGATTGTTCTTGGTCATTTCTAATTCCCATGGGAATTAGGCATTGCTATTGGTCATTTTGGACTGTTTTTGTTAGATTTTAATTCCAATGAGAATTTTGCATTGTTTTTGGTCATTTCCAATTCCCATAGGAATTAGGCATTGTTTTTGGTAATTTTCGACTGTTTTTGTCAAATTTGATTTACCATGGGAAGTAGACATTATTTTAGTTATTTCGAGTTCCCATGGCAATTAGGCATTGTTCTAGGTCATTTTCGACTGTTTTTGTCAAACTTGAAATATTATGGTAATAAGGCATTGTTTTTGGTCATTTCGCATTCCCATGGGAATTAGACATTGTTCTTGGTTATTTCATTTTCCCATGGGAATTAGGGATTGTTCTTGGTCATTTGCAATTCCCATGGGAATTAGGCATTGTTTTTGGTCATTTCCCATTCCCAGGGGAATTAGGCATTGTTTTTGGTAATTTTCGACTGTTTTTGTCAAATTTGAATTACCATGGGAAGTAGACATTATTTTACTCATTTCGAATTCCTATGGCAATTAGGCATTGTTCTTGGTCATTTTGGACTGTTTTTGTCAAACTTGAATTATTATGGTAATAAGGCATTGTTTTTGGTCATTTGCATTCCCATGGGAATTAGACATTGTTCTTGGTTATTTCAATTTCCCATTGGAATTAGGGATTGTTCTTGGTCATTTTGAACTGTTTTTGTCCTATTTGAATTCCCATGGTAATTAGGCATTGTTCTTGGTCATTTTTGACTGTTTTTGTCAAACTTGAATTCCTATGGGAATTAGACATTGTTCTTGGTCATTTTAACTGTTTTTGTCAAAATTTAATTTTCAAGGGAATTAGTCATTGTTTTTGGTTATTTCGAATTCCCAAGGGATTTAGGCATTGTTCTTGGTCATTTTGAACTATCTTTGCCACATTTGAATTCCCATGGCAATGAGGCATTGTTTTTCGTGATTTCGAGTTCCCATGGGAATTAGGCATTGTTCCTTGTCATTTTGAACTGTATTTTGTCAAATTTGAATTCCCATAGGACTTAGGCATTGTTTTTGGTCATTTCGAATGCCTATGGGAATTAGGCATTGTTCTTGGTCATTTTGGACTATTTTTGTCAAATTTGAATTCCTATGAAAATTAGGCATTGTTTTTGTCAAATTTGAATTCCCATGGTAATTAGGGATTGTTCTTGGTCATTTCTAATTCCCATGGGAATTACGCATTGCTCTTGGTCATTTTGGACTGTTTTTGTTATATTTCAATTCCAATGAGAATTTTGCATTGTTTTTGGTCATTTGCAATTCCCATGGGAATTAGGCATTGTTTTTGGTAATTTTCGACTGTTTCTGTCAAATTTGAATTACCATGGGAAGTAGACATTATTTTACTCATTTCGAATTCCTATGGCAATTAGGCATTGTTCTTGGTCATTTTGAACTGTTTTTGTCAAATTTTAATTCTCATGGTAATTAGGGATTGTTCTTGGTCATTTCTAATTCCCATGGGAATTAGGCATTGCTATTGGTCATTTTGGACTGTTTTTGTTAGATTTTAATTCCAATGAGAATTTTGCATTGTTTTTGGTCATTTCCAATTCCCATAGGAATTAGGCATTGTTTTTGGTAATTTTCGACTGTTTTTGTCAAATTTGATTTACCATGGGAAGTAGACATTATTTTAGTTATTTCGAGTTCCCATGGCAATTAGGCATTGTTCTAGGTCATTTTCGACTGTTTTTGTCAAACTTGAAATATTATGGTAATAAGGCATTGTTTTTGGTCATTTCGCATTCCCATGGGAATTAGACATTGTTCTTGGTTATTTCATTTTCCCATGGGAATTAGGGATTGTTCTTGGTCATTTGCAATTCCCATGGGAATTAGGCATTGTTTTTGGTCATTTCCCATTCCCAGGGGAATTAGGCATTGTTTTTGGTAATTTTCGACTGTTTTTGTCAAATTTGAATTACCATGGGAAGTAGACATTATTTTACTCATTTCGAATTCCTATGGCAATTAGGCATTGTTCTTGGTCATTTTGGACTGTTTTTGTCAAACTTGAATTATTATGGTAATAAGGCATTGTTTTTGGTCATTTGCATTCCCATGGGAATTAGACATTGTTCTTGGTTATTTCAATTTCCCATTGGAATTAGGGATTGTTCTTGGTCATTTTGAACTGTTTTTGTCCTATTTGAATTCCCATGGTAATTAGGCATTGTTCTTGGTCATTTTTGACTGTTTTTGTCAAACTTGAATTCCTATGGGAATTAGACATTGTTCTTGGTCATTTTAACTGTTTTTGTCAAAATTTAATTTTCAAGGGAATTAGTCATTGTTTTTGGTTATTTCGAATTCCCAAGGGATTTAGGCATTGTTCTTGGTCATTTTGAACTATCTTTGCCACATTTGAATTCCCATGGCAATGAGGCATTGTTTTTCGTGATTTCGAGTTCCCATGGGAATTAGGCATTGTTCCTTGTCATTTTGAACTGTATTTTGTCAAATTTGAATTCCCATAGGACTTAGGCATTGTTTTTGGTCATTTCGAATGCCTATGGGAATTAGGCATTGTTCTTGGTCATTTTGGACTATTTTTGTCAAATTTGAATTCCTATGAAAATTAGGCATTGTTTTTGTCAAATTTGAATTCCCATGGTAATTAGGGATTGTTCTTGGTCAATTTGGACTGTTTTTGTTATATTTCAATTCCAATGAGAATTTTGCATTGATTTTGGTCATTTGCAATTCCCATGGGAATTAGGCATTGTTTTTGGTAATTTTCGACTGTTTTTGTCAAATTTGATTTACCATCGGAAGTAGACATTATTTTAGTCATTTCGAGTTCCCATGGCAATTAGGCATTGTTCTAGGTAATTTTGGACTGTTTTTGTCAAACTTGAAATATTATGGTAATAAGGCATTGTTTTTGGTCATTTCGCATTCCCATGGGAATTAGACATTGTTCTTGGTTATTTCATTTTTCCATGGGAATTAGGGATTGTTCTTGGTCGATTTGAACTGTTTTTGTCAAATTTGAATTACCATTGGAATTAGGCATTATAATTGGTGATTTAGGACTATTTTTTTCAAATTTGAATTCCTATGGGAATTAGACATTGTTTTTGGTCATTTTGAATTCCCATGGGAGTTAGGCATTGTTCTTGGTTATTTTGGACTGTATTTGTTATATTTGAATTCCCATGAGAATTTGGCATTGTTTTTAGTCATTTTGAAACACCACGGGAATTAGGCATTGTTCTTGGTTATATTGAACTGTTTTTGTCAAACTTGAATTTCGATGGTATTTAGGCATTGTTTTTGGTCATTTTGAATTCCCATGGGAGTTAGGCATTGTTCTTGGTCATTTTGGACTGTTTTTGCTATATTTCAATTCCAATGAGAATTTTGCATTGTTTTTGGTCATTTCCAATTCCCATGGGAATTAGGCATTGTTTTTGGTAATTTTCGACTGTTTTTGTCAAATTTGAATTACCATGGGAAGTAGACATTATTTTACTCATTTCTAATTCCTATGGCAATTAGGCATTGTTCTTGGTAATTTTGGACTGTTTTTGTCAAACTTGAATTATTATGGTAATAAGGCATTGTTTTTGTCAAACTTGAATTCCCATGGTAATTAGGGATTGTTCTTGGTCAATTCTAATTCCCATGGGAATTACGCATTGTTCTTGGTCATTTTGGACTGTTTTTGTTATATTTCAATTCCAATGAGAATTTTGCATTGTTTTTGGTCATTTGCAATTCCCATGGGAATTAGGCATTGTTTTTGGTAATTTTCAACTGTTTTTGTCAAATTTGAATTACCATGGGAAGTAGACATTATTTTCCTCATTTCGAATTCCTATGGCAATTAGGCATTGTTCTTGGTCATTTTGGACTGTTTTTGTCAAACTTGAATTATTATGGTAATAAGGCATTGTTTTTGATCATTTGCATTCCCATGGGAATTAGACATTGTTCTTGGTAATTTCATTTTCCCATTGAAATTAGGGATTGTTCTTGGTCATTTTGAACTGTTTTTGTCCTATTTGAATTCCCATGGGAATTAGGCATTGCTCTTGGTCATTTTGGACTGTTTTTGTTATATTTCAATTCCAATGAGAATTAGGCATTGTTTTTGGTAATTTTCGACTGTTTTTGTCAAATTTGAATTAACATGGGAAGTAGACATTATTTTACTCATTTCGAATTCCTATGGCAATTAGGCATTGTTCTTGGTCATTTTGGACTGTTTTTGTCAAACTTGAATTATTATGGTAATAAGGCATTGTTTTTGTCAAATTTGAATTTCCATAGGACTTAGGCATTGTTTTTGGTGATTTCGAATGCCTATGGGAATTAGGGACTGTTCCTGGTCACTTTGAACTGTTTTTGTGAAAATTGAATTCCCATTTGAATTAGGCAGTGTTTTTGGTTAATTCGAATTCCCAAAGGAATTAGGCATTTTTCTTGGTTGATTTGAACTATCTTTGCCACATCTGAATTCCAATGGCAATGAGGCATTGTTTTTGGTAATTTTGAGTTCCCATGGGAATTAGGCATTGTTCTTGGTCATTTTGAACTGTTTTTGTCGAAATTGATTTTTCAAGGGAATTAGGCATTGTTTTTGGTTATTTCAAATTCCCAAGGGACTTAGGCATTGTTTTTGGTCATTTCGAATGCCCATGGGAATTAGGGATTGTTCTTGGTCATTTTGAACTGTTTTTGTCAAATTTGAATTCCCATGGGAATTAGACATTGTATTTCGTTATTTCGAATTTCCATGCGAATTAGGCATTGTTCTTGGTCATTTTGAACTGTTTTTGTCAAATTTGAATTCTCATGGTAATTAGGGATTGTTCTTGGTCATTTCTAACTCCCATGGGAATTAGGCATTGCTCTTGGTCATTTTGGACTGTTTTTGTTAGATTTTAATTCCAATGAGAATTTTGCATTGTTTTTTGTCATTTCCAATTCCCATAGGAATTAGGCATTGTTTTTGGTAATTTTCGACTGTTTTTTTCAAATTTGATTTACCATGGGAAGTAGACATTATTTCAGTCATTTCGAGTTCCCATGGCAATTAGGCATTGTTCTAGGTCATTTTGGACTGTTTTTGTCAAACTTGAAATATTATGGTAATAAGGCATTGTTTTTGGTCATTTCGCATTCCCATGGGAATTAGACATTGTTCTTGGTTATTTCATTTTTCCATGGGAATTAGGGATTGTTCTTGGTCAATTTGAACTGTTTTTGTCAAATTTGAATTACCATGGGAATTAGGCATTGTAATTGGTGATTTAGGACTATTTTTATCAAATTTGAATTCCTATGGGAATTAGACATTGTTTTTGGTCATTTTGAATTTCCATGGGAGTTAGGCATTGTTCTTGGTTATTTTGGACTGTATTTGTTATATTTGAATTCAAATGAGAATTTGGCATTGTTTTTAGTCATTTTGAAACACCACGGGAATTAGGCATTGTTCTTGGTTATATTGAACTGTTTTTGTCAAATTTGAATTCCCATGGTAATTAGGGATTGTTCTTGGTCATTTCTAATTCCCATGGGAATTACGCATTGTTCTTGGTTATTCTGGACTGTTTTTGTTATATTTCAATTCCAATGAGAATTTTGCATTGTTTTTGGTCATTTGCAATTCCCATGGGAATTAGGCATTGTTTTTGGTAATTTTCAACTGTTTTTGTCAAATTTGAATTACCATGGGAAGTAGACATTATTTTCCTCATTTCGAATTCCTATGGCAATTAGGCATTGTTCTTGGTCATTTTGGACTGTTTTTGTCAAACTTGAATTATTATGGTAATAAGGCATTGTTTTTGATCATTTGCATTCCCATGGGAATTAGACATTGTTCTTGGTAATTTCATTTTCCCATTGAAATTAGGGATTGTTCTTGGTCATTTTGAACTGTTTTTGTCCTATTTGAATTCCCATGGGAATTAGGCATTGCTCTTGGTCATTTTGGACTGTTTTTGTTATATTTCAATTCCAATGAGAATTTTGCATTGTTTTTGGTCATTTCCAATTCCCATGGGAATTAGGCATTGTTTTTGGTAATTTTCGACTGTATTTGTCAAATTTGAATTAACATGGGAAGTAGACATTATTTTACTCATTTCGAATTCCTATGGCAATTAGGCATTGTTCTTGGTCATTTTGGACTGTTTTTGTCAAACTTGAATTATTATGGTAATAAGGCATTGTTTTTGTCAAATTTGAATTTCCATAGGACTTAGGCATTGTTTTTGGTCATTTCGAATGCCTATGGGAATTAGGGACTGTTCCTGGTCACTTTGAACTGTTTTTGTGAAAATTGAATTCCCATTTGAATTAGGCAGTGTTTTTGGTTAATTCGAATTCCCAAAGGAATTAGGCATTTTTCTTGGTTGATTTGAACTATCTTTGCCACATCTGAATTCCAATGGCAATGAGGCATTGTTTTTGGTAATTTTGAGTTCCCATGGGAATTAGGCATTGTTCTTGGTCATTTTGAACTGTTTTTGTCGAAATTGATTTTTCAAGGGAATTAGGCATTGTTTTTGGTTATTTCAAATTCCCAAGGGACTTAGGCATTGTTTTTGGTCATTTCGAATGCCCATGGGAATTAGGGATTGTTCTTGGTCATTTTGAACTGTTTTTGTCAAATTTGAATTCCCATGGGAATTAGACATTGTATTTCGTTATTTCGAATTTCCATGCGAATTAGGCATTGTTCTTGGTCATTTTGAACTGTTTTTGTCAAATTTGAATTCTCATGGTAATTAGGGATTGTTCTTGGTCATTTCTAATTCCCATGGGAATTAGGCATTGCTCTTGGTCATTTTGGACTGTTTTTGTTAGATTTTAATTCCAATGAGAATTTTGCATTGTTTTTTGTCATTTCCAATTCCCATAGGAATTAGGCATTGTTTTTGGTAATTTTCGACTGTTTTTTTCAAATTTGATTTACCATGGGAAGTAGACATTATTTCAGTCATTTCGAGTTCCCATGGCAATTAGGCATTGTTCTAGGTCATTTTGGACTGTTTTTGTCAAACTTGAAATATTATGGTAATAAGGCATTGTTTTTGGTCATTTCGCATTCCCATGGGAATTAGACATTGTTCTTGGTTATTTCATTTTTCCATGGGAATTAGGGATTGTTCTTGGTCAATTTGAACTGTTTTTGTCAAATTTGAATTACCATGGGAATTAGGCATTGTAATTGGTGATTTAGGACTATTTTTATCAAATTTGAATTCCTATGGGAATTAGACATTGTTTTTGGTCATTTTGAATTCCCATGGGAGTTAGGCATTGTTCTTGGTTATTTTGGACTGTATTTGTTATATTTGAATTCAAATGAGAATTTGGCATTGTTTTTAGTCATTTTGAAACACCACGGGAATTAGGCATTGTTCTTGGTTATATTGAACTGTTTTTGTCAAATTTGAATTCCCATGGTAATTAGGGATTGTTCTTGGTCATTTCTAATTCCCATGGGAATTACGCATTGTTCTTGGTTATTCTGGACTGTTTTTGTTATATTTCAATTCCAATGAGAATTTTGCATTGTTTTTGGTCATTTGCAATTCACATGGGAATTAGGCATTGTTTTTGGTAATTTTCAACTGTTTTTGTCAAATTTGAATTACCATGGGAAGTAGACATTATTTTACTCATTTCGAATTCCTATGGCAATTAGGCATTGTTCTTGGTCATTTTGGACTGTTTTTGTCAAACTTGAATTATTATGGTAATAAGGCATTGTTTTTGGTCATTTGCATTCCCATGGGAATTAGACATTGTTCTTGGTTATTTCATTTTCCCATTGGAATTAGGGATTGTTCTTGGTCATTTTGAACTGTTTTTGTCCTATTTGAATTCCCATGGGAATTAGGCATTGCTCTTGGTCATTTTGGACTGTTTTTGTTATATTTCAATTCCAATGAGAATTTTGCATTGTTTTTGGTCATTTCCAATTCCCATGGGAATTAGGCATTGTTTTTGGTAATTTTCGACTGTTTTTGTCAAATTTGAATTAACATGGGAAGTAGACATTATTTTACTCATTTCGAATTCCTATGGCAATTAGGCATTGTTCTTGGTCATTTTGGACTGTTTTTGTCAAACTTGAATTATTATGGTAATAAGGCATTGTTTTTGTCAAATTTGAATTCCCATGGTAATTAGGGATTGTTCTTGGTCATTTCTAATTCCCATGGGAATTACGCATTGCTCTTGGTCATTTTGGACTGTTTTTGTTATATTTCAATTCCAATGAGAATTTTGCATTGTTTTTGGTCATTTGCAATTCCCATGGGAATTAGGCATTGTTTTTGGTAATTTTCGACTGTTTTTGTCAAATTTGAATTACCATGGGAAGTAGACATTATTTTACTCATTTCTAATTCCTATGGCAATTAGGCATTGTTCTTGGTCATTTTGAACTGTTTTTGTCAAATTTTAATTCTCATGGTAATTAGGGATTGTTCTTGGTCATTTCTAATTCCCATGGGAATTAGGCATTGCTCTTGGTCATTTTGGACTGTTTTTGTTAGATTTTAATTCCAATGAGAATTTTGCATTGTTTTTGGTCATTTCCAATTCCCATAGGAATTAGGCATTGTTTTTGGTAATTTTCGACTGTTTTTGTCAAATTTGATTTACCATGGGAAGTAGACATTATTTTAGTCATTTCGAGTTCCCATGGCAATTAGGCATTGTTCTAGGTCATTTTGGACTGTTTTTGTCAAACTTGAAATATTATGGTAATAAGGCATTGTTTTTGGTCATTTCGCATTCCCATGGGAATTACCCATTGTTCTTGGTTATTTCATTTTTCCATGGGAATTAGGGATTGTTCTTGGTCAATTTGAACTGTTTTTGTCAAATTTGAATTACCATGGGAATTACGCATTGTAATTGGTGATTTAGGACTATTTTTATCAAATTTGAATTCCTATGGGAATTAGACATTGTTCTTGGTCATTTTTAACTGTTTTTGTCAAAATTTAATTTTCAAGGGAATTAGTCATTGTTTTTGGTTATTTCGAATTCCCAAGGGATTTAGGCATTGTTCTTGGTCATTTTGAACTATCTTTGCCACATTTGAATTCCCATGGCAATGAGGCATTGTTTTTCGTGATTTCGAGTTCCCATGGGAATTAGGCATTGTTCCTTGTCATTTTGAACTGTTTTTGTCAAATTTGAATTCTCATGGTAATTAGGGATTGTTCTTGGTCATTTCTAATTCCCATGGGAATTAGGCATTGCTCTTGGTCATTTTGGACTGTTTTTGTTAGATTTTAATTCCAATGAGAATTTTGCATTGTTTTTGGTCATTTCCAATTCCCATAGGAATTAGGAATTGTTTTTGGTAATTTTCGACTGTTTTTGTCAAATTTGATTTACCATGGGAAGTAGACATTATTTTAGTCATTTCGAGTTCCCATGGCAATTAGGCATTGTTCTAGGTCATTTTGGACTGTTTTTGTCAAACTTGAAATATTATTGTAATAAGGCATTGTTTTTGGTCATTTCGCATTCCCATGGGAATTAGCCATTGTTCTTGGTTATTTCATTTTTCCATGGGAATTAGTGATTGTTCTTGGTCAATTTGAACTGTTTTTGTCAAATTTGAATTACCATGGGAATTACGCATTGTAATTGGTGATTTAGGACTATTTTTATCAAATTTGAATTCCTATGGGAATTAGACATTGTTTTTGGTCATTTTGAATTCCCATGGGAGTTAGGCATTGTTCTTGGTTATTTTGGACTGTATTTGATATATTTGAATTCCCATGAGAATTTGGCATTGTTTTTAGTCCTTTTGAAACACCATGGGAATTAGGCATTGTTCTTGGTTATATTGAACTGTTTTTGTCAAACTTGAATTTCGATGGTATTTAGGCATTGTTTTTGGTCATTTTGAATTCCCATGGGAGTTAGGCATTGTTCTTGGTCATTTTGGACTGTTTTTGTTATCTTTCAATTCCAATGAGAATTTTGCATTGTTTTTGGTCATTTCCAATTCCCATGGGAATTAGGCATTGTTTTTGGTAATTTTCGACTGTTTTTGTCAAATTTGAATTACCATGGGAAGTAGACATTACTTTACTCATTTCGAATTCCTATGGCAATTAGGCATTGTTCTTGGTAATTTTGGACTGTTTTTGTCAAACTTGAATTATTATGGTAATAAGGCATTGTTTTTGTCAAATTTGAATTCCCATGGTAATAAGGGATTGTTCTTGGTCATTTCTAATTCCCATGGGAATTACGCATTGCTCTTGGTCATTTTGGACTGTTTTTGTTATATTTCAATTCCAATGAGAATTTTGCATTGTTTTTGGTCATTTGCAATTCCCATGGGAATTAGGCATTGTTTTTGGTAATTTTGAACTGTTTTTGTCAAATTTGAATTACCATGGGAAGTAGACATTATTTTACTCATTTCGAATTCCTATGGCAATTAGGCATTGTTCTTGGTCATTTTGGACTGTTTTTGTCAAACTTGAATTATTATGGTAATAAGGCATTGTTTTTGGTCATTTGCATTCCCATGGGAATTAGACATTGTTCTTGGTTATTTCATTTTCCCATTGGAATTAGGGATTGTTCTTGGTCATTTTGAACTGTTTTTGTCCTATTTGAATTCTCATGGGAATTAGGCATTGCTCTTGGTCATTTTGGACTGTTTTTGTTTTATTTCAATTCCAATGAGAATTTTGCATTGTTTTTGGTCATTTCCGATGCCCATGGGAATTAGGCATTGTTTTTGGTAATTTTCGACTGTTTTTGTCAAATTTGAATTAACATGGGAAGTAGACATTATTTTACTCATTTCGAATTCCTATGGCAATTAGGCATTGTTCTTGGTCATTTTGGACTGTCTTTGTCAAACTTGAATTATTATGGTAATAAGGCATTGTTTTTGTCAAATTTGAATTCCCATGGTAATTAGGGATTGTTCTTGGTCATTTCTAATTCCCATGGGAATTACGCATTGCTCTTGGTCATTTTGGACTGTTTTTGTTATATTTCAATTCCAATGAGAATTTTGCATTGTTTTTGGTCATTTGCAATTCCCATGGGAATTAGGCATTGTTTTTGGTAATTTTCGACTGTTTCTGTCAAATTTGAATTACCATGGGAAGTAGACATTATTTTACTCATTTCGAATTCCTATGGCAATTAGGCATTGTTCTTGGTCATTTTGAACTGTTTTTGTCAAATTTTAATTCTCATGGTAATTAGGGATGGTTCTTGGTCATTTCTAATTCCCATGGGAATTAGGCATTGCTATTGGTCATTTTGGACTGTTTTTGTTAGATTTTAATTCCAATGAGAATTTTGCATTGTTTTTGGTCATTTCCAATTCCCATAGGAATTAGGCATTGTTTTTGGTAATTTTCGACTGTTTTTGTCAAATTTGATTTACCATGGGAAGTAGACATTATTTTAGTTATTTCGAGTTCCCATGGCAATTAGGCATTGTTCTAGGTCATTTTCGACTGTTTTTGTCAAACTTGAAATATTATGGTAATAAGGCATTGTTTTTGGTCATTTCGCATTCCCATGGGAATTAGACATTGTTCTTGGTTATTTCATTTTCCCATGGGAATTAGGGATTGTTCTTGGTCATTTGCAATTCCCATGGGAATTAGGCATTGTTTTTGGTCATTTCCCATTCCCATGGGAATTAGGCATTGTTTTTGGTAATTTTCGACTGTTTTTGTCAAACTTGAATTCCTATGGGAATTAGGCATTGTTCTTGGTCATTTTTAACTGTTTTTGTCAAAATTTAATTTTCAAGGGAATTAGTCATTGTTTTTGGTTATTTCGAATTCCCAAGGGATTTAGGCATTGTTCTTGGTCATTTTGAACTATCTTTGCCACATTTGAATTCCCATGGCAATGAGGCATTGTTTTTCGTGATTTCGAGTTCCCATGGGAATTAGGCATTGTTCCTTGTCATTTTGAACTGTGTTTTGTCAAATTTGAATTCCCATAGGACTTAGGCATTGTTTTTGGTCATTTCGAATGCCTATGGGAATTAGGCATTGTTCTTGGTCATTTTGGACTGTTTTTGTCAAATTTGAATTCCTATGAAAATTAGGCATTGTTTTTGTCAATTCGAATTCCTATGGGAATTAGGCATTGTTCTTGGTCATTTTGAACTATTTTTGTCAAAATTGAATTTTCAAGGGAATTAGGCATTGTTTTTGGTTATTTCGAATTCCCAAGGGAATTAGGCATTGTTTTTGGTCATTTTGAACTATCTTTGCCACATTTGAATTCCCATGCCAATGAGGCATTGTTTTTCGTGATTTCGAGTTCCCATGGGAATTACGCATTGTGCCTTGTCATTTTCAAGTGTTTTTTGTCAAATTTGAATTTCCATAGGACTTAGGCATTGTTTTTGGTCATTTCGAATGCCTATGGGAATTAGGGACTGTTCCTGGTCACTTTGAACTGTTTTTGTGAAAATTGAATTCCCATTTGAATTAGGCAGTGTTTTTGGTTAATTCGAATTCCCAAAGGAATTAGGCATTGTTCTTGGTTATTTTGAACTATCTTTGCCACATCTGAATTCCCATGGCAATGAGGCATTGTTTTTGGTAATTTTGAGTTCCCATGGGAATTAGGCATTGTTCTTGGTCATTTTGAACTGTTTTTGTTGAAATTGATTTTTCAAGGGAATTAGGCATTGCTTTTGGTTATTTCAAATTCCCAAGGGACTTAGGCATTGTTTTTGGTCATCTCGAATGCCCATGGGAATTAGGGATTGTTCTTGGTCATTTTGAACTGTTTTTGTCAAACTTGAATTCCCATGGGAATTAGGCATTGTAATTCGTCATTTCGAATTCCCATGCCAATTAGGCATTGTTTTTGGTCATTTTGAACTGTTTTTGTCAAATTTGAATTCCCATGGTAATTAGGGATTGTTCTTGGTCATTTCTAATTCCCATGGGAATTAGGCATTGCTCTTGGTCATTTTGGACTGTTTTTGTCCAATTCCCATGGGAATTAGGCATTGTTTTTGGTAATTTTCGACTGTTTTTGTCAAATTTGAATTACCATAGGAAGTAGACATTATTTTACTCATTTCGAATTCCTATGGCAATTAGGCATTGTTCTTGGTCATTTTGGACTGTTTTTGTCAAACTTGAATTATTATGGTAATAAGGCATTGTTTTTGTCAAATTTGAATTCCCATGGTAATTAGGGATTGTTCTTGGTCATTTCTAATTCCCATGGGAATTAGGCATTGCTCTTGGTCATTTTGGACTGTGTTTGTTATATTTCAATTCCAATGAGAATTTTGCATTGTTTTTGGTCATTTCCAATTCCCATGGGAATTAGGCATTGTTTTTGGTAATTTTCGACTGTTTTTGTCAAATTTGAATTACCATGGGAAGTAGATATTATTTTACTCATTTCGAATTCCTATGGCAATTAGGCATTGCTCTTGGTCATTTGGACTGTTTTTGTCAAACTTGAATTATTATGGTAATAAGGCATTGTTTTTGGTCATTTGCATTCCCATGGGAATTGGACATTGTTCTTGGTTATTTCATTTTCCCATTGGAACTAAAGATTGTTCTTGGTCATTTTGAACTGTTTTTGTCCTATTTGAGTTCCCATGGGAATTAGGCATTGTTCTTGGTCATTTTGGACTGTTTTTGGCAAACTTGAATTCCTATGGGAATTAGGCATTGTTCTTGGTCATTTTTAACTGTTTTTGTCAAAATTTAATTTTCAAGGGAATTAGTCATTCTTTTTGGTTATTTCGAATTCCCAAGGGATTTAGGCATTGCTCTTGGTCATTTTGAACTATCTTTGTCACATTTGAATTCCCATGGCAATGAGGCATTGTTTTTCGTGATTTCGAGTTCCCATGGGAATTAGGCATTGTTCTTGGTCATTTTGAACTGTTTTTGTCAAATTTGAATTCCCATGGGAATTAGGCATTGTAATTCGTCATTTCGAATTCCCATGCCAATTAAGCATTGTTTTTGGTCATTTTGAACTGTTTTTGTCAAGTTTGAATTCCCATGGTAATTAGGGATTGTTCTTGGTCAATTCTAATTCCCATGGGAATTAGGCATTGCTCTTGGTCATTTTGGACTGTTTTTGTTATATTTCAATTCCAATGAGAATTTTGCATTGTTTTTGGTCATTTCCAATTCCCATGGGAATTAGGCATTGTTTTTGGTAATTTTCGACTGTTTTTGTCAAATTTTAATTACCATGGGAAGTAGACATTATTTTACTCATTTCGAATTCCTATGGCAATTAGGCATTGTTCTTGGTCATTTTGGACTGTTTTTGTCAAACTTGAATTATTATGGTAATAAGGCATTGTTTTTGTCAAATTTGAATTCCCATGGTAATTAGGGATTGTTCTTGGTCATTTCTAATTCCCATGGGAATTAGGCATTGCTCTTGGTCATTTTGGACTGTTTTTGTTATATTTCAATTCCAATGAGAATTTTGCATTGTTTTTGGTCATTTCCAATTCCCATGGGAATTAGGCATTGTTTTTGGTAATTTTCGACTGTTTTTGTCAAATTTGAATTACCATGGGAAGTAGACATTATTTTACTCATTTCGAATTCCTATGGCAATTAGGCATTGCTCTTGGTCATTTGGACTGTTTTTGTCAAACTTGAATTATTATGGTAATAAGGCATTGTTTTTGGTCATTTGCATTCCCATGGGAATTAGACATTGTTCTTGGTTATTTCATTTTCCCATTGGAATTAGGGATTGTTCTTCGTCATTTTGAACTGTTTTTGTCCTATTTGAATTCCCATGGGAATTAGGCATTGTTCTTGGTCATTTTTGACTGTTTTTGTCAAACTTGAATTCCTATGGGAATTAGGCATTGTTCTTGGTCATTTTTAACTGTTTTTGTCAAAATTTAATTTTCAAGGGAATTAGTCATTGTTTTTGGTTATTTCGAATTCCCAAGGGATTTAGGCATTGTTCTTGGTCATTTTGAACTATCTTTGCCACATTTGAATTCCCATGGCAATGAGGCATTGTTTTTCGTGATTTCGAGTTCCCATGGGAATTAGGCATTGTTCCTTGTCATTTTGAACTGTGTTTTGTCAAATTTGAATTCCCATAGGACTTAGGCATTGTTTTTGGTCATTTCGAATGCCTATGGGAATTAGGCATTGTTCTTGGTCATTTTGGACTGTTTTTGTCAAATTTGAATTCCTATGAAAATTAGGCATTGTTTTTGTCAATTCGAATTCCTATGGGAATTAGGCATTGTTCTTGGTCATTTTGAACTATTTTTGTCAAAATTGAATTTTCAAGGGAATTAGGCATTGTTTTTGGTTATTTCGAATTCCCAAGGGAATTAGGCATTGTTTTTGGTCATTTTGAACTATCTTTGCCACATTTGAATTCCCATGCCAATGAGGCATTGTTTTTCGTGATTTCGAGTTCCCATGGGAATTACGCATTGTGCCTTGTCATTTTCAAGTGTTTTTTGTCAAATTTGAATTTCCATAGGACTTAGGCATTGTTTTTGGTCATTTCGAATGCCTATGGGAATTAGGGACTGTTCCTGGTCACTTTGAACTGTTTTTGTGAAAATTGAATTCCCATTTGAATTAGGCAGTGTTTTTGGTTAATTCGAATTCCCAAAGGAATTAGGCATTGTTCTTGGTTATTTTGAACTATCTTTGCCACA
Source organism: Haliclystus octoradiatus (assembly GCA_916610825.1). NCBI lineage: Eukaryota > Metazoa > Cnidaria > Staurozoa > Stauromedusae > Haliclystidae > Haliclystus > Haliclystus octoradiatus. Next base: position 22,031,490 of record OU744446.1, read on the forward strand.
TCTGAATTCCCATGGCAATGAGGCATTGTTTTTGGTAATTTTGAGTTCCCATGGGAATTAGGCATTGTTCTTGGTCATTTTGAACTGTTTTTGTTGAAATTGATTTTTCAAGGGAATTAGGCATTGCTTTTGGTTATTTCAAATTCCCAAGGGACTTAGGCATTGTTTTTGGTCATCTCGAATGCCCATGGGAATTAGGGATTGTTCTTGGTCATTTTGAACTGTTTTTGTCAAACTTGAATTCCCATGGGAATTAGGCATTGTAATTCGTCATTTCGAATTCCCATGCCAATTAGGCATTGTTTTTGGTCATTTTGAACTGTTTTTGTCAAATTTGAATTCCCATGGTAATTAGGGATTGTTCTTGGTCATTTCTAATTCCCATGGGAATAAGGCATTGCTCTTGGTCATTTTGGACTGTTTTTGTTATATTTCAATTCCAAGGAGAATTTTGCATTGTTTTTGGTCATTTCCAATTCCCATGGGAATTAGGCATTGTTTTTGGTAATTTTCGACTGTTTTTGTCAAATTTGAATTACCATAGGAAGTAGACATTATTTTACTCATTTCGAATTCCTATGGCAATTAGGCATTGTTCTTGGTCATTTTGGACTGTTTTTGTCAAACTTGAATTATTATGGTAATAAGGCATTGTTTTTGTCAAATTTGAATTCCCATGGTAATTAGGGATTGTTCTTGGTCATTTCTAATTCCCATGGGAATTAGGCATTGCTCTTGGTCATTTTGGACTGTGTTTGTTATATTTCAATTCCAATGAGAATTTTGCATTGTTTTTGGTCATTTCCAATTCCCATGGGAATTAGGCATTGTTTTTGGTAATTTTCGACTGTTTTTGTCAAATTTGAATTACCATGGGAAGTAGATATTATTTTACTCATTTCGAATTCCTATGGCAATTAGGCATTGCTCTTGGTCATTTGGACTGTTTTTGTCAAACTTGAATTATTATGGTAATAAGGCATTGTTTTTGGTCATTTGCATTCCCATGGGAATTGGACATTGTTCTTGGTTATTTCATTTTCCCATTGGAACTAAAGATTGTTCTTGGTCATTTTGAACTGTTTTTGTCCTATTTGAGTTCCCATGGGAATTAGGCATTGTTCTTGGTCATTTTGGACTGTTTTTGGCAAACTTGAATTCCTATGGGAATTAGGCATTGTTCTTGGTCATTTTTAACTGTTTTTGTCAAAATTTAATTTTCAAGGGAATTAGTCATTCTTTTTGGTTATTTCGAATTCCCAAGGGATTTAGGCATTGCTCTTGGTCATTTTGAACTATCTTTGTCACATTTGAATTCCCATGGCAATGAGGCATTGTTTTTCGTGATTTCGAGTTCCCATGGGAATTAGGCATTGTTCTTGGTCATTTTGAACTGTTTTTGTCCTATTTGAATTCCCATGGGAATTAGGCATTGCTCTTGGTTATTTTGGACTGTTTTTGTTATATATCAATTCCAATGAGAATTTTGCATTGTTTTTGGTCATTTCCAATTCCTATGGGAATTAGGCATTGTTTTTGGTAATTTTCGACTGTTTTTGTCAAATTTGAATTACCATGGGATGTAGACATTATTTTACTCATTTCGAATTCCTATGGCAATTAGGCATTGTTCTTGGTCATTTTGGACTGTTTTTGTCAAACTTAAATTATTATGGTAATAAGGCATTGTTTTTGTCAAATTTGAATTCCCATGGTAATTAGGGATTGTTCTTGGTCATTTCTAATTCCCATGGGAATTACGCATTGCTCTTGGTCATTTTGGACTGTTTTTGTTATATTTCAATTCCAATGAGAATTTTGCATTGTTTTTGGTCATTTGCAATTCCCATGGGAATTAGGCATTGTTCTTGGTCATTTTGGACTGTTTTTGTCAAACTTGAATTCCTATGGGAATTAGGCATTGTTCTTGGTCATTTTTAACTGTTTTTGTCAAAATTTAATTTTCAAGGGAATTAGTCATTGTTTTTGGTTATTTCGAATTCCCAAGGGATTTAGGCATTGTTCTTGGTCATTTTGAACTGTTTTTGTTGAAATTGATTTTTCAAGGGAATTAGGCATTGCTTTTGGTTATTTCAAATTCCCAAGGGACTTAGGCATTGTTTTTGGTCATTTCGAATTCCCAAGGGATTTAAGGATTGTTCTTGGTCATTTTGAACTATCTTTGTCACATTTGAATTCCCATGGCAATGAGGCATTGTTTTTCGTGATTTCGAGTTCCCATGGGAATTAGGCATTGTTCCTTGTCATTTTGAACTGTTTTTTTTCAAATTTGAATTTCCATAGGACTTAGGCATTGTTTTTCGTCATTTCGAATGCCTATGGGAATTACGCATTGTTCTTGGTCATTTTGTACTGTTTTTGTCAAATTTGAATTCCTATGAAAATTAGGCATTGTTTTTGTCAATTCGAATTCCTATGGGAATTAGGCATTGTACTTGGTCATTTTGAACTATTTTTGTCAAAATTGAATTTTCAAGGGAATTAGGCATTGTTTTTGGTTATTTCGAATTCCCAAGGGAATTAGGCATTGTTTTTGGTCATTTTGAGCTATCTTTGCCACATTTGAATTCCCATGCCAATGAGGCATTGTTTTTCGTGATTTCGAGTTCCCATGGGAATTACGCATAGTTCCTTGTCATTTTAAAGTGTTTTTTGTCAAATTTGAATTTCCATAGGACTTAGGCATTGTTTTTGGTCATTTCGAATGCCTATGGGAATTAGGGACTGTTCCTGGTCACTTTGAACTGTTTTTGTGAAAATTGAATTCCCATTTGAATTAGGCAGTGTTTTTGGTTAATTCGAATTCCCAAAGGAATTAGGCATTGTTCTTGGTTATTTTGAACTATCTTTGCCACATCTGAATTCCCATGGCAATGAGGCATTGTTTTTGGTAATTTTGAGTTCCCATGGGAATTAGGCATTGTTCTTGGTCATTTTGAACTGTTTTTGTTGAAATTGATTTTTCAAGGGAAATAGGCATTGCTTTTGGTTATTTCAAATTCCCAAGGGACTTAGGCATTGTTTTTGGTCATTTCGAATGCCCATGGGAATTAGGGACTGTTCTTGGTCATTTTGAACTGTTTTTGTCAAATTTGAATTACCATGGGAAGTAGACATTATTTTACTCATTTCGAATTCCTATGGCAATTAGGCATTGTTCTTGGTCATTTTGGACTGTTTTTGTCAAACTTGAATTATTATGGTAATAAGGCATTGTTTTTGTCAAATTTGAATTCCCATGGTAATTAGGGATTGTTCTTGGTCATTTCTAATTCCCATGGGAATTACGCATTGCTCTTGGTCATTTTGGACTGTTTTTGTTATATTTCAATTCCAATGAGAATTTTGCATTGTTTTTGGTCATTTGCAATTCCCATGGGAATTAGGCATTGTTCTTGGTCATTTTGGACTGTTTTTGTCAAACTTGAATTCCTATGGGAATTAGGCATTGTTCTTGGTCATTTTTAACTGTTTTTGTCAAAATTTAATTTTCAAGGGAATTAGTCATTGTTTTTGGTTATTTCGAATTCCCAAGGGATTTAGGCATTGTTCTTGGTCATTTTGAACTGTTTTTGTTGAAATTGATTTTTCAAGGGAATTAGGCATTGCTTTTGGTTATTTCAAATTCCCAAGGGACTTAGGCATTGTTTTTGGTCATTTCGAATTCCCAAGGGATTTAAGGATTGTTCTTGGTCATTTTGAACTATCTTTGTCACATTTGAATTCCCATGGCAATGAGGCATTGTTTTTCGTGATTTCGAGTTCCCATGGGAATTAGGCATTGTTCCTTGTCATTTTGAACTGTTTTTTTTCAAATTTGAATTTCCATAGGACTTAGGCATTGTTTTTCGTCATTTCGAATGCCTATGGGAATTACGCATTGTTCTTGGTCATTTTGTACTGTTTTTGTCAAATTTGAATTCCTATGAAAATTAGGCATTGTTTTTGTCAATTCGAATTCCTATGGGAATTAGGCATTGTACTTGGTCATTTTGAACTATTTTTGTCAAAATTGAATTTTCAAGGGAATTAGGCATTGTTTTTGGTTATTTCGAATTCCCAAGGGAATTAGGCATTGTTTTTGGTCATTTTGAGCTATCTTTGCCACATTTGAATTCCCATGCCAATGAGGCATTGTTTTTCGTGATTTCGAGTTCCCATGGGAATTACGCATAGTTCCTTGTCATTTTAAAGTGTTTTTTGTCAAATTTGAATTTCCATAGGACTTAGGCATTGTTTTTGGTCATTTCGAATGCCTATGGGAATTAGGGACTGTTCCTGGTCACTTTGAACTGTTTTTGTGAAAATTGAATTCCCATTTGAATTAGGCAGTGTTTTTGGTTAATTCGAATTCCCAAAGGAATTAGGCATTGTTCTTGGTTATTTTGAACTATCTTTGCCACATCTGAATTCCCATGGCAATGAGGCATTGTTTTTGGTAATTTTGAGTTCCCATGGGAATTAGGCATTGTTCTTGGTCATTTTGAACTGTTTTTGTTGAAATTGATTTTTCAAGGGAAATAGGCATTGCTTTTGGTTATTTCAAATTCCCAAGGGACTTAGGCATTGTTTTTGGTCATTTCGAATGCCCATGGGAATTAGGGACTGTTCTTGGTCATTTTGAACTGTTTTTGTCAAATTTGAATTACCATGGGAAGTAGACATTATTTTACTCATTTCGAATTCCTATGGCAATTAGGCATTGTTCTTGGTCATTTTGGACTGTTTTTGTCAAACTTGAATTATTATGGTAATAAGGCATTGTTTTTGTCAAATTTGAATTCCCATGGTAATTAGGGATTGTTCTTGGTCATTTCTAATTCCCATGGGAATTACGCATTGCTCTTGGTCATTTTGGACTGTTTTTGTTATATTTCAATTCCAATGAGAATTTTGCATTGTTTTTGGTCATTTGCAATTCCCATGGGAATTAGGCATTGTTTTTGGTAATTTTCGACTGTTTTTGTCAAATTTGAATTACCATTGGAAGTAGACATTATTTTACTCATTTCGAATTCCTATGGCAATTAGGCATTGTTCTTGGTCATTTTGGACTGTTTTTGTCAAACTTGAATTATTATGGTAATAAGGCATTGTTTTTGGTCATTTGCATTCCCATGGGAATTAGACATTGTTCTTGGTTAATTCATTTTCCCATTGGAATTAGGGATTGTTCTTGGTCATTTTGAACTGTTTTTGTCCTATTTGAATTCCCATGGGAATTAGGCATTGCTCTTGGTTATTTTGGACTGTTTTTGTTATATTTCAATTCCAATGAGAATTTTGCATTGTTTTTGGTCATTTCCAATTCCCATGGGAATTAGGCATTGTTTTTGGTAATTTTCGACTGTTTTTGTCAAATTTGAATTACCATGGGAAGTAGACATTATTTTACTCATTTCGAATTCCTATGGCAATTAGGCATTGTTCTTGGTCATTTTGGACTGTTTTTGTCAAACTTGAATTATTATGGTAATAAGGCATTGTTTTTGTCAAATTTGAATTCCCATGGTAATTAGGGATTGTTCTTGGTCATTTCTAATTCCCATGGGAATTACGCATTGCTCTTGGTCATTTTGGACTGTTTTTGTTATATTTCAATTCCAATGAGAATTTTGCATTGTTTTTGGTCATTTGCAATTCCCATGGGAATTAGGCATTGTTCTTGGTCATTTTGGACTGTTTTTGTCAAACTTGAATTCCTATGGGAATTAGGCATTGTTCTTGGTCATTTTTAACTGTTTTTGTCAAAATTTAATTTTCAAGAGAATTAGTCATTGTTTTTGGTTATTTCGAATTCCCAAGGGATTTAGGCATTGTTCTTGGTCATTTTGAACTATCTTTGTCACATTTGAATTCCCATGGCAATGAGGCATTGTTTTTCGTTATTTCGAGTTCCCATGGGAATTAGGCATTGTTCCTTGTCATTTTGAACTGTTTTTTGTCAAATTTGAATTCCCATAGGACTTAGGCATTGTTTTTGGTCATTTCGAATGCCTATGGGAATTAGGCATTGTTCTTGGTCATTTTGTACTGTTTTTGTCAAATTTGAATTCCTATGAAAATTAGGCATTGTTTTTGTCAATTCGAATTCCTATGGGAATTAGGCATTGTACTTGGTCATTTCGAACTATTTTTGTCAAAATTGAATTTTCAAGGGAATTAGGCATTGTTTTTGGTTATTTTGAATTCCCAAGGGAATTAGGCATTGTTTTAGGTCATTTTGAACTATCTTTGCCACATTTGAATTCCCATGCCAATGAGGCATTGTTTTTCGTGATTTCGAGTTCCCATGGGAATTACGCATTGTTCCTTGTCATTTTAAAGTGTTTTTTGTCAAATTTGAATTTCCATAGGACTTAGGCATTGTTTTTGGTCATTTCGAATGCCTATGGGAATTAGGGACTGTTCATTGTCACTTTGAACTGTTTTTGTGAAAATTGAATTCCCATTTGAATTAGGCAGTGTTTTTTGTTAATTCGAATTCCCAAAGGAATTAGGCATTGTTCTTGGTTATTTTGAACCATCTTTGCCACATCTGAATTCCCATGGCAATGAGGCATTGTTTTTGGTAATTTTGAGTTCCCATGGGAATTAGGCATTGTTCTTGGTCATTTTGAACTGTTTTTGTTGAAATTGATTTTTCAAGGGAATTAGGCATTGCTTTTGGTTATTTCAAATTCCCAAGGGACTTAGGCATTGTTTTTGGTCATTTGGAATTCCCAAGGGATTTAGGGATTGTTCTTTGTCATTTTGAACTATCTTTGTCACATTTGAATTCCCATGGCAATGAGGCATTGTTTTTCGTGATTTCGAGTTCCCATGGGAATTAGGCATTGTTCCTTGTCATTTTGAACTGTTTTTTGTCAAATTTGAATTCCCATAGGACTTAGGCATTGTTTTTGGTCATTTCGAATGCCTATGGGAATTAGGCATTGTTCTTGGTCATTTTGTACTGTTTTTGTCAAATTTGAATTCCTATGAAAATTAGGCATTGTTTTTGTCAATTCGAATTCCTATGGGAATTAGGCATTGTACTTGGTCATTTCGAACTATTTTTGTCAAAATTGAATTTTCAAGGGAATTAGGCATTGTTTTTGGTTATTTTGAATTCCCAAGGGAATTAGGCATTGTTTTTGGTCATTTTGAACTATCTTTGCCACATTTGAATTCCCATGCCAATGAGGCATTGTTTTTCGTGATTTCGAGTTCCCATGGGAATTACGCATTGTTCCTTGTCATTTTAAAGTGTTTTTTGTCAAATTTGAATTTCCATAGGACTTAGGCATTGTTTTTGGTCATTTCGAATGCCTATGGGAATTAGGGACTGTTCATTGTCACTTTGAACTGTTTTTGTGAAAATTGAATTCCCATTTGAATTAGGCAGTGTTTTTTGTTAATTCGAATTCCCAAAGGAATTAGGCATTGTTCTTGGTTATTTTGAACCATCTTTGCCACATCTGAATTCCCATGGCAATGAGGCATTGTTTTTGGTAATTTTGAGTTCCCATGGGAATTAGGCATTGTTCTTGGTCATTTTGAACTGTTTTTGTTGAAATTGATTTTTCAAGGGAATTATGCATTGCTTTTGGTTATTTCAAATTCCCAAGGGACTTAGGCATTGTTTTTGGTCATTTCGAATGCCCATGGGAATTAGGGATTGTTCTTGGTCATTTTGAACTGTTTTTGTCAAATTTGAATTCCCATGGGAATTAGGCATTGTAATTCGTCATTTCGAATTCCCATGCCAATTAGGCATTGTTTTTGGTCATTTTGAACTGTTTTTGTCAAATTTGAATTCCCATGGTAATTAGGGATTGTTCTTGGTCATTTCTAATTCCCATGGGAATTAGGCATTGCTCTTGGTCATTTTGGACTGTTTTTGTTATATTTCAATTCCAATGAGAATTTTGCATTGTTTTTGGTCATTTCCAATTCCCATGGGAATTAGGCATTGTTTTTGGTAATTTTCGACTGTTTTTGTCAAATTTGAATTACCATGGGAAGTAGACATTATTTTACTCATTTCGAATTCCTATGGCAATTAGGCATTGTTCTTGGTCATTTTGGACTGTTTTTGTCAAACTTGAATTATTATGGTAATAAGGCATTGTTTTTGTCAAATTTGAATTCCCATGGTAATTAGGGATTGTTCTTGGTCATTTCTAATTCCCATGGGAATTACGCATTGCTCTTGGTCATTTTGGACTGTTTTTGTTATATTTCAATTCCAATGAGAATTTTGCATTGTTTTTGGTCATTTCCAATTCCCATGGGAATTAGGCATTGTTTTTGGTAATTTTCGACTGTTTTTGTCAAATTTTAATTACCATGGGAAGTAGACATTATTTTACTCATTTCGAATTCCTATGGCAATTATGCATTGTTCTTGGTAATTTTGGACTGTTTTTGTCAAACTTGAATTATTATGGTAGTAAGGCATTGTTTTTGTCAAATTTGAATTCCCATGGTAATTAGGGATTGTTCTTGGTAATTTCTAATTCCCATGGGAATTACGCATTGCTCTTGGTCATTTTGGACTGTTTTTGTTATATTTCAATTCCAATGAGAATTTTGCATTGTTTTTGGTCATTTGCAATTCCCATGGGAATTAGGCATTGTTTTTGGTCATTTCCAATTCCCATTGGAATTAGGCATTGTTTTTGGTAATTTTCGACTGTTTTTGTCAAATTTGAATTACCATGGGAAGTAGACATTATTTTACTCATTTCGAATTCCTATGGCAATTAGGCATTGTTCTTGGTCATTTTGGACTGTTTTTGTCAAACTTGAATTATTATGGTAATAAGGCATTGTTTTTGTCAAATTTGAATTCCCATGGTAATTAGGGATTGTTCTTGGTCATTTGTAATTCCCATGGGAATTACGCATTGCTCTTGGTCATTTTGGACTGTTTTTGTTATATTTCAATTCCAATGAGAATTTTGCATTGTTTTTGGTCATTTCCAATTCCCATGGGAATTAGGCATTGTTTTTGGTAATTTTCGACTGTTTTTGTCAAATTTGAATTACCATAGGAAGTAGACATTATTTTACTCATTTCGAATTCCTATGGCAATTAGGCATTGTTCTTGGTCATTTTGGACTGTTTTTGTCAAACTTGAATTATTTTGGTAATAAGGCATTGTTTTTGGTCATTTGCATTCCCATGGGAATTAGACATTGTTCTTGGTTATTTCATTTTCCCATTGGAATTAGGGATTGTTCTTGGTCATTTTGAACTGTTTTTGTCCTATTTGAATTCCCATGGGAATTAGACATTGTTCTTGGTCATTTTGGACTGTTTTTGTCAAACTTGAATTCCTATGGGAATTAGGCATTGTTCTTGGTCATTTTTAACTGTTTTTGTCAAAATTTAATTTTCAAGGGAATTAGTCATTGTTTTTGGTTATTTCGAATTCCCAAGGGATTTAGGCATTGTTCTTGGTCATTTTGAACTATCTTTGCCACATTTGAATTCCCATGGCAATGAGGCATTGTTCCTTGTCATTTTGAACTGTTTTTTGTCAAATTTGAATTCCCATAGGACTTCGGCATTGTTTTTGGTCATTTCGAATGCCTATGGGAATTAGGCATTGTTCTTGGTCATTTTGGACTGTTTTTGTCAAATTTGAATTCCTATGAAAATTAGGCATTGTTTTTGTCAATTCGAATTCCTATGGGAATTAGGCATTGTTCTTGGTCATTTTGAACTATTTTTGTCAAAATTGAATTTTCATGGGAATTAGGCATTGTTTTTGGTTATTTCGAATTCCCAAGGGAATTAGGCATTGTTTTTGGTCATTTTGAACTATCTTTGCCACATTTGAATTCCCATGCCAATGAGGCATTGTTTTTCGTGATTTCGAGTTCCCATGGGAATTACGCATTGTTCCTTGTCATTTTAAAGTGTTTTTTGTCAAATTTGAATTTCCATAGGACTTAGGCATTGTTTTTGGTCATTTCGAATGCCTATGGGAATTAGGGACTGTTCCTGGTCACTTTGAACTGTTTTTGTGAAAATTGAATTCTCGTTTGAATTAGGCAGTGTTTTTGGTTAATTCGAATTCCCAAAGGAATTAGGCATTGTTCTTGGTTATTTTGAACTATCTTTGCCACATTTGAATTCCCATGGCAAGGAGACATTGTTTTTCGTGATTTCGAGTTCCCATTGTAATTAGGCATTGTTCCTTGTCATTTTGAACTGTTTTTTGTCAAATTTGAATTCCCATAGGACTTAGGCATTGTTTTTGGTCATTTCGAATGCCTATGGGAATTAGGGACTGTTCATTGTCACTTTGAACTGTTTTTGTGAAAATTGAATTCCCATTTGAATTAGGCAGTGTTTTTTGTTAATTCGAATTCCCAAAGGAATTAGGCATTGTTCTTGGTTATTTTGAACCATCTTTGCCACATCTGAATTCCCATGGCAATGAGGCATTGTTTTTGGTAATTTTGAGTTCCCATGGGAATTAGGCATTGTTCTTGGTCATTTTGAACTGTTTTTGTTGAAATTGATTTTTCAAGGGAATTAGGCATTGCTTTTGGTTATTTCAAATTCCCAAGGGACTTAGGCATTGTTTTTGGTCCTTTGGAATTCCCAAGGGATTTAGGGATTGTTCTTTGTCATTTTGATTTATCTTTGTCACATTTGAATTCCCATGGCAATGAGGCATTGTTTTTCGTGATTTCGAGTTCCCATGGGAATTAGGCATTGTTCCTTGTCATTTTGAACTGTTTTTTGTCAAATTTGAATTCCCATAGGACTTAGGCATTGTTTTTGGTCATTTCGAATGCCTATGGGAATTAGGCATTGTTCTTGGTCATTTTGTACTGTTTTTGTCAAATTTGAATTCCTATGAAAATTAGGCATTGTTTTTGTCAATTCGAATTCCTATGGGAATTAGGCATTGTACTTGGTCATTTCGAACTATTTTTGTCAAAATTGAATTTTCAAGGGAATTAGGCATTGTTTTTGGTTATTTTGAATTCCCAAGGGAATTAGGCATTGTTTTTGGTCATTTTGAACTATCTTTGCCACATTTGAATTCCCATGCCAATGAGGCATTGTTTTTCGTGATTTCGAGTTCCCATGGGAATTACGCATTGTTCCTTGTCATTTTAAAGTGTTTTTTGTCAAATTTGAATTTCCATAGGACTTAGGCATTGTTTTTGGTCAATTCGAATGCCTATGGGAATTAGGGACTGTTCATTGTCACTTTGAACTGTTTTTGTGAAAATTGAATTCCCATTTGAATTAGGCAGTGTTTTTTGTTAATTCGAATTCCCAAAGGAATTAGGCATTGTTCTTGGTTATTTTGAACCATCTTTGCCACATCTGAATTCCCATGGCAATGAGGCATTGTTTTTGGTAATTTTGAGTTCCCATGGGAATTAGGCATTGTTCTTGGTCATTTTGAACTGTTTTTGTTGAAATTGATTTTTCAAGGGAATTAGGCATTGATTTTGGTTATTTCAAATTCCCAAGGGACTTAGGCATTGTTTTTGGTCATTTCGAATGCCCATGGGAATTAGGGATTGTTCTTGGTCATTTTGAACTGTTTTTGTCAAATTTGAATTCCCATGGGAATTAGGCATTGTAATTCGTCATTTCGAATTCCCATGCCAATTAGGCATTGTTTTTGGTCATTTTGAACTGTTTTTGTCAAATTTGAATTCCCATGGTAATTAGGGATTGTTCTTGGTCATTTCTAATTCCCATGGGAATTAGGCATTGCTCTTGGTCATTTTGGACTGTTTTTGTTATATTTCAATTCCAATGAGAATTTTGCATTGTTTTTGGTCATTTCCAATTCCCATGGGAATTAGGCATTGTTTTTGGTAATTTTCGACTGTTTTTGTCAAATTTGAATTACCATGGGAAGTAGACATTATTTTACTCATTTCGAATTCCTATGGCAATTAGGCATTGTTCTTGGTCATTTTGGACTGTTTTTGTCAAACTTGAATTATTATGGTAATAAGGCATTGTTTTTGTCAAATTTGAATTCCCATGGTAATTAGGGATTGTTCTTGGTCATTTCTAATTCCCATGGGAATTACGCATTGCTCTTGGTCATTTTGGACTGTTTTTGTTATATTTCAATTCCAATGAGAATTTTGCATTGTTTTTGGTCATTTCCAATTCCCATGGGAATTAGGCATTGTTTTTGGTAATTTTCGACTGTTTTTGTCAAATTTTAATTACCATGGGAAGTAGACATTATTTTACTCATTTCGAATTCCTATGGCAATTATGCATTGTTCTTGGTAATTTTGGACTGTTTTTGTCAAACTTGAATTATTATGGTAGTAAGGCATTGTTTTTGTCAAATTTGAATTCCCATGGTAATTAGGGATTGTTCTTGGTCATTTCTAATTCCCATGGGAATTACGCATTGCTCTTGGTCATTTTGGACTGTTTTTGTTATATTTCAATTCCAATGAGAATTTTGCATTGTTTTTGGTCATTTGCAATTCCCATGGGAATTAGGCATTGTTTTTGGTCATTTCCAATTCCCATTGGAATTAGGCATTGTTTTTGGTAATTTTCGACTGTTTTTGTCAAATTTGAATTACCATGGGAAGTAGACATTATTTTACTCATTTCGAATTCCTATGGCAATTAGGCATTGTTCTTGGTCATTTTGGACTGTTTTTGTCAAACTTGAATTATTATGGTAATAAGGCATTGTTTTTGTCAAATTTGAATTCCCATGGTAATTAGGGATTGTTCTTGGTCATTTGTAATTCCCATGGGAATTACGCATTGCTCTTGGTCATTTTGGACTGTTTTTGTTATATTTCAATTCCAATGAGAATTTTGCATTGTTTTTGGTCATTTCCAATTCCCATGGGAATTAGGCATTGTTTTTGGTAATTTTCGACTGTTTTTGTCAAATTTGAATTACCATGGGAAGTAGACATTATTTTACTCATTTCGAATTCCTATGGCAATTAGGCATTGTTCTTGGTCATTTTGGACTGTTTTTGTCAAACTTGAATTATTTTGGTAATAAGGCATTGTTTTTGGTCATTTGCATTCCCATGGGAATTAGACATTGTGTTATGCTAATGCGTATTACCATAATTAGACTAATATCGACTTCCCCTTTCCCCTGTGTATTGCCCTTTATTTTATTAATTACATTTGACTCCGTTTTGAAATCTCTACGAGAGTGGATGTTATTTTATCGCTCTCAATCATTTTACCCTCATAACATTTGGAGCCCGATAAGGATCAATTTTATTTTATTATACATTTTGTTTGTATCATATAATTAATATTCTCATGGCTTATTATTGGTTATAATTTTTATTCCATTCAATCTTCTACAATGTCGACAATTATGGATTCCTTAGTAAACTATATACGGAGAAAACAGAAGGAATATAAACAATTTGAAAATAGAATTTACAATGAAGCTGTTAACGAGTCCCGTGCTGAAACAGAACAATTTATGGCTGAATTACCTTCGAACGTAAAAGATTTCGAAATAACTTTGCCTTACCCTATTAAAATACTGGCACGTAAAATGGCAAGCGAATACAATTGTGTATATATTCGCTGCACTAAACCTTGCTGTTTCCAGTGGAGAAGGGAAACTACGCCTTCCGCTATAGCAGTCGACAACGATGTTAATAACGTTAATGAAAACCATGATATTAAAAATAACGTATTATCAATTAAAAGTAATGAAGATTTAAGTAATGTCGAATTAGAAATTAGTCCCATTTCAGACAAATGTTTGAACAAATTATTAACAAATAAGCAATCAGATGGTACGATTGTTTCATTCACCAAAAAACGATTACAACAAAATACAACTTCAAGTTGCCATGAGCTTAATACAACCAGTAATATTTATTTGATTAACACACATCTACATAAACCTAGCATAAAAGAATTACAACATTCAAATATAATAAATACAATTCTTCAGAGAAAATCGTTTTTGTACGCCCGACCTATAACGTGACTCTCGTGACTTATATAAACATTGGCATACCGGTAACACCAAAGACTACGAAGAAAATACCAACTCTAATATTTGAACCATAATTTTTATCTATTAATTATTTATCTATTCCTTTTTTACATTTATTCTACATTACTTTTATTATCTTTATTGTGCAATTATCAGTTAATTTACCTTCATATAATATTAATGTAGACGTTAAACACCGGGGCGGTGCTTTTTTAACAGTGGGGGTATGTTATGCTAATGCGTATTACCATAATTAGACTAATATCGACTTCCCCTTTCCCCTGTGTATTGCCCTTTATTTTATTAATTACATTTGACTCCGTTTTGAAATCTCTACGAGAGTGGATGTTATTTTATCGCTCTCAATCATTTTACCCTCATAACAATTGTTCTTGGTTATTTCATTTTCCCATTGGAATTAGGGATTGTTCTTGGTCATTTTGAACTGTTTTTGTCCTATTTGAATTCCCATGGGAATTAGACATTGTTCTTGGTCATTTTGGACTGTTTTTGTCAAACTTGAATTCCTATGGGAATTAGGCATTGTTCTTGGTCATTTTTAACTGTTTTTGTCAAAATTTAATTTTCAAGGGAATTAGTCATTGTTTTTGGTTATTTCGAATTCCCAAGGGATTTAGGCATTGTTCTTGGTCATTTTGAACTATCTTTGCCACATTTGAATTCCCATGGCAATGAGGCATTGTTCCTTGTCATTTTGAACTGTTTTTTGTCAAATTTGAATTCCCATAGGACTTAGGCATTGTTTTTGGTCATTTCGAATGCCTATGGGAATTAGGCATTGTTCTTGGTCATTTTGGACTGTTTTTGTCAAATTTGAATTCCTATGAAAATTAGGCATTGTTTTTGTCAATTCGAATTCCTATGGGAATTAGGCATTGTTCTTGGTCATTTTGAACTATTTTTGTCAAAATTGAATTTTCATGGGAATTAGGCATTGTTTTTGGTTATTTCGAATTCCCAAGGGAATTAGGCATTGTTTTTGGTCATTTTGAACTATCTTTGCCACATTTGAATTCCCATGCCAATGAGGCATTGTTTTTCGTGATTTCGAGTTCCCATGGGAATTACGCATTGTTCCTTGTCATTTTAAAGTGTTTTTTGTCAAATTTGAATTTCCATAGGACTTAGGCATTGTTTTTGGTCATTTCGAATGCCTATGGGAATTAGGGACTGTTCCTGGTCACTTTGAACTGTTTTTGTGAAAATTGAATTCTCGTTTGAATTAGGCAGTGTTTTTGGTTAATTCGAATTACCAAAGGAATTAGGCATTGTTCTTGGTTATTTTGAACTATCTTTGCCACATTTGAATTCCCATGGCAAGGAGACATTGTTTTTCGTGATTTCGAGTTCCCATTGTAATTAGGCATTGTTCCTTGTCATTTTGAACTGTTTTTTGTCAAATTTGAATTCCCATAGGACTTAGGCATTGTTTTTGGTCATTTCGAATGCCTATTGGAATTAGGCATTATTCTTGGTCATTTTGGACTGTTTTTGTCAAAATTGATTTTTCAAGGGATTTGGTCATTGTTTTTGGTTATTTCGAATTCCCAAGGGAATTAGGCATTGTTTTTGGTCATTTTGAACTATCTTTGCCACATTTGGATTCCCATGGCAATGAGACATTGTTTTTCGTGATTTCGAGTTCCCATGGGAATTAGGCATTGTTCTTGGTCATTTTGAACTATCTTTGCCACATTTGAATTCCCATGGCAATGAGACATTGTTTTTCGTGATTTCGAGTTCCAATGGGAATTAGGCATTGTTCCTTGTCATTTTGAACTGTTTTTTGTCAAATTTGAATTCTCATAGGACTTAGGCATTGTTTTTGGTCATTTCGAATGCCTATGGGATTTAGGGACTGTTCTTGGTCATTTTGAACCGTTTTTGTGAAAATTGAATTCCCATGGGATTTAGGCATTGTTTTAGGTTATTTCGAATTCCTAAAGGAATTAGGCATTGTTCTTGGTCATTTTGAACTATCTTTGTCACATTTGAATTCCCATGGCAATGAGGCATTGTTTTTGGTCATTTCGAATGCCCATGGGAATTAGGGATTGTTCTTGGTCATTTTGAACTGTTTATGTCAATTTTGAATTACCATGGGAAGTAGAGATTATTTTAGTCATTTCGAATTCCCATGGGAATTAGGCATTGTTCTTGGTCATTTTGGACTGTTTTTGTCAAACTTAAATTCCTATGGGAATTAGGCATTGTTCTTGGTCATTTTTAACTGTTTTTGTCAAAATTTAATTTTCAAGGTAATTAGTCATTGTTTTTGGTTATTTCGAATTCCCAAGGGAATTAGGCATTGTTCCTTGTCATTTTGAACTGTTTTTTGTCAAATTTGAATTCCCATAGGTCTTAGGCATTGTTTTTGGTCATTTCGATTGCCTATGGGAATTAGGCATTGTTCTTGGTCATTTTGGACTGTTTTTGTCAAAATTGATTTTTCAAGGGAATTAGTCATTGTTTTTGGTTATTTCGAATTCCCAAGGGAATTAGGCATTGTTCTTGGTCATTTTGAACTATCTTTGCCACATTTGAATTCCCTTGGCAATGAGACATTGTTTTTCGTGATTTCGAGTTCCCACGGGAATTAGGCATTGTTCTTGTTCATTTTGAACTATCTTTGCCACATTTGAATTCCCATGGCAAGGAGACATTGTTTTTCGTGATTTCGAGTTCCCATTGTAATTAGGCATTGTTCCTTGTCATTTTGAACTGTTTTTTGTCAAATTTGAATTCCCATAGGACTTAGGCATTGTTTTTGGTCATTTCGAATGCCTATGGGAATTAGGCATTGTTCTTGGTCATTTTGGACTGTTTTTGTCAAAATTGATTTTTCAAGGGATTTGGTCATTGTTTTTGGTTATTTTGAATTCCCAAGGGAATTAGGCATTGTTATTGGTTATTTTGAACTATCTTTGCCACATCTGAATTCCCATGGCAATGAGGCATTGTTTTTGGTAATTTTGAGTTCCCATGGGAATTAGGCATTGTTCTTGGTCATTTTGAACTGTTTTTGTTGAATTAGATTTTTCAAGGAAATTAGGCATTGCTTTTGGTTATTTCAAATTCCCAAGGGACTTAGGCATTGTTTTTGGTCATTTCGAATGCCCATGGGAATTAGGGATTGTTCTTGGTCATTTTGAACTGTTTTTGTCAAATTTGAATTCCCATGGGAATTAGGCATTGTAATTCGTCATTTCGAATTCCCATGCCAATTAGGCATTGTTTTTGGTCATTTTGAACTGTTTTTGTCAAATTTGAATTCCCATGGTAATTAGGGATTGTTCTTGGTCATTTCTAATTCCCATGGGAATTAGGCATTGCTCTTGGTCATTTTGGACTGTTTTTGTTATATTTCAATTCCAATGAGAATTTTGCATTGTTTTTGGTCATTTCCAATTCCCATGGGAATTAAGCATTGTTTTTGGTAATTTTCGAATGTTTTTGTCAAATTTGAATTACCATGGGAAGTAGACATTATTTTACTCATTTCGAATTCCTATGGCAATTAGGCATTGTTCTTGGTCATTTTGGACTGTTTTTGTCAAACTTGAATTATTATGGTAATAAGGCATTGTTTTTATCAAATTTGAATTCCCATGGTAATTAGGGATTGTTCTTGGTCATTTCTAATTCCCATGGGAATTAGGCATTGCTCTTGGTCATTTTGGACTGTTTTTGTTATATTTCAATTCCAATGAGAATTCTGCATTGTTTTTGGTCATTTCCAATTCCCATGGGAATTAGGCATTGTTTTTGGTAATTTTCGACTGTTTTTGTCAAATTTGAATTACCATGGGAAGTAGACATTATTTTACTCATTTCGAATTCCTATGGCAATTAGGCATTGCTCTTGGTCATTTTGGACTGTTTTTGTCAAACTTGAATTATTATGGTAATAAGGAATTGTTTTTGGTCATTTGCATTCCCATGGGAATTAGGCATTGTTCTTGGTCATTTTTAACTGTTTTTGTCAAAATTTAATTTTCAAGGGAATTAGTCATTGTTTTTGGTTATTTCGAATTCCCAAGGGATTTAGGCATTGTTCTTGGTCATTTTGAACTATCTTTGTCACATTTGAATTCCCATGGCAATGACGCATTGTTTTTCATGATTTCGAGTTCCCATGGGAATTAGGCATTGTTCCTTGTCATTTTGAACTGTTTTTTGTCAAATTTGAATTCCCATAGGTCTTAGGCATTGTTTTTGGTCATTTCGAATGCCTATGGGAATTAGGCATTGTTCTTGGTCATTTTGGACTGTTTTTGTCAAAATTGATTTTTCAAGGGAATTAGTCATTGTTTTTGGTTATTTCGAATTCCCAAGGGAATTAGGCATTGTTCTTGGTCATTTTGAACTATCTTTGCCACATTTGAATTCCCTTGGCAATGAGACATTGTTTTTCGTGATTTCGAGTTCCCACGGGAATTAGGCATTGTTCTTGTTCATTTTGAACTATCTTTGCCACATTTGAATTCCCATGGCAAGGAGACATTGTTTTTCGTGATTTCGAGTTCCCATTGTAATTAGGCATTGTTCCTTGTCATTTTGAACTGTTTTTTGTCAAATTTGAATTCCCATAGGACTTAGGCATTGTTTTTGGTCATTTCGAATGCCTATGGAAATTAGGCATTGTTCTTGGTCATTTTGGACTGTTTTTGTCAAAATTGATTTTTCAAGGGATTTAGTCATTGTTTTTGGTTATTTCGAATTCCCAAGGGAATTAGGCATTGTTTTTGGTCATTTTGAACTATCATTGCCACATTTGAATTCCCATGGCAATGAGACATTGTTTTTCGTGATTTCGAGTTCCCATGGGAATTAGGCATTGTTCTTGGTCATTTTGAACTATCTTTGCCACATTTGAATTCCCATGGCAATGAGACATTGTTTTTCGTGATTTCGAGTTCCAATGGGAATTAGGCATTGTTCCTTGTCATTTTGAACTGTTTTTTGTCAAATTTGAATTCTCATAGGACTTAGGCATTGTTTTTGGTCATTTCGAATGCCTATGGGATTTAGGGACTGTTCTTGGTCATTTTGAACCGTTTTTGTGAAAATTGAATTCCCATGGGATTTAGGCATTGTTTTAGGTTATTTCGAATTCCTAAAGGAATTAGGCATTGTTCTTGGTCATTTTGAACTATCTTTGTCACATTTGAATTCCCATGGCAATGAGGCATTGTTTTTGGTCATTTCGAATGCCCATGGGAATTTGGGATTGTTCTTGGTCATTTTGAACTGTTTATGTCAAATTTGAATTACCATGGGAAGTAGACATTATTTTAGTCATTTCGAATTCCCATGGGAATTAGGCATTGTTCTTGGTCATTTTGGACTGTTTTTGTCAAATTTGAATTCCTATGAAAATTAGGCATTGTTTTTGTCAATTCGAATTCCTATGGTAATTAGGCATTGTTCTTGATCATTTTGAACTGTTTTTGTCAAAATTGAATTTTCAAGGGAATTAGGCATTGTTTTTCGTGATTTCGAGTTCCCACGGGAATTAGGCATTGTTCTTGTTCATTTTGAACTATCTTTGCCACATTTGAATTCCCATGGCAAGGAGACAATTTTTTTCGTGATTTCGAGTTCCCATTGTAATTAGGCATTGTTCCTTGTCATTTTGAACTGTTTTTTGTCAAATTTGAATTCCCATAGGACTTAGGCATTGTTTTTGGTCATTTCGAATGCCTATGGGAATTAGGCATTGTTCTTGGTCATTTTGGACTGTTTTTGTCAAAATTGATTTTTCAATGGATTTAGTCATTGTTTTTGGTTATTTCGAATTCCCAAGGGAATTAGGCATTGTTCTTGGTTATTTTGAACTATCTTTGCCACATCTGAATTCCCATGACAATGAGGCATTGTTTTTGGTAATTTTGAGTTCCCATGGGAATTAGGCATTGTTCTTGGTCATTTTGAACTGTTTTTGTTGAATTTGATTTTTCAAGGAAATTAGGCATTGCTTTTGGTTATTTCAAATTCCCAAGGGACTTAGGCATTGTTTTTGGTCATTTCGAATGCCCATGGGAATTAGGGATTGTTCTTGGTCATTTTGAACTGTTTTTGTCAAATTTGAATTCCCATGGGAATTAGGCATTGTAATTCGTCATTTCGAATTCCCATGCCAATTAGGCATTGTTTTTGGTCATTTTGAACTGTTTTTGTCAAATTTGAATTCCCATGGTAATTAGGGATTGTTCTTGGTCATTTCTAATTCCCATGGGAATTAGGCATTGCTCTTGGTCATTTTGGACTGTTTTTGTTATATTTCAATTCCAATGAGAATTTTGCATTGTTTTTGGTCATTTCCAATTCCCATGGGAATTAAGCATTGTTTTTGGTAATTTCCGAATGTTTTTGTCAAATTTGAATTACCATGGGAAGTAGACATTATTTTACTCATTTCGAATTCCTATGGCAATTAGGCATTGTTCTTGGTCATTTTGGACTGTTTTTGTCAAACTTGAATTATTATGGTAATAAGGCATTGTTTTTATCAAATTTGAATTCCCATGGTAATTAGGGATTGTTCTTGGTCATTTCTAATTCCCATGGGAATTAGGCATTGCTCTTGGTCATTTTGGACTGTTTTTGTTATATTTCAATTCCAATGAGAATTCTGCATTGTTTTTGGTCATTTCCAATTCCCATGGGAATTAGGCATTGTTTTTGGTAATTTTCGACTGTTTTTGTCAAATTTGAATTACCATGGGAAGTAGACATTATTTTACTCATTTCGAATTCCTATGGCAATTAGGCATTGCTCTTGGTCATTTTGGACTGTTTTTGTCAAACTTGAATTATTATGGTAATAAGGAATTGTTTTTGGTCATTTGCATTCCCATGGGAATTAGACATTGTTCTTGGTTATTTCATTTTCCCATTGGAATTAAAGGATTGATCTTGGTCATTTTGAACTGTTTTTGTCCTATTTGAATTCCCATGGGAATTAGGCATTGTTCTTGGTCATTTTGGACTGTTTTTGTCAAACTTGAATTCCTATGGGAATTAGGCATTGTTCTTGGTCATTTTTAACTGTTTTTGTCAAAATTTAATTTTCAAGGGAATTAGTCATTGTTTTTGGTTATTTCGAATTCCCAAGGGATTTAGGCATTGTTCTTGGTCATTTTGAACTATCTTTGTCACATTTGAATTCCCATGGCAATGAGGCATTGTTTTTCGTGATTTCGAGTTCCCATGGGAATTAGGCATTGTTCCTTGTCATTTTGAACTGTTTTTTGTCAAATTTGAATTCCCATAGGTCTTAGGCATTGTTTTTGGTCATTTCGAATGCCTATGGGAATTAGGCATTGTTCTTGGTCATTTTGGACTGTTTTTGTCAAAATTGATTTTTCAAGGGAATTAGTCATTGTTTTTGGTTATTTCGAATTCCCAAGGGAATTAGGCATTGTTCTTGGTCATTTTGAACTATCTTTGCCACATTTGAATTCCCTTGGCAATGAGACATTGTTTTTCGTGATTTCGAGTTCCCACGGGAATTAGGCATTGTTCTTGTTCATTTTGAACTATCTTTGCCACATTTGAATTCCCATGGCAAGGAGACATTGTTTTTCGTGATTTCGAGTTCCCATTGTAATTAGGCATTGTTCCTTGTCATTTTGAACTGTTTTTTGTCAAATTTGAATTCCCATAGGACTTAGGCATTGTTTTTGGTCATTTCGAATGCCTATGGAAATTAGGCATTGTTCTTGGTCATTTTGGACTGTTTTTGTCAAAATTGATTTTTCAAGGGATTTAGTCATTGTTTTTGGTTATTTCGAATTCCCAAGGGATTTAGGCATTGTTCTTGGTCATTTTGAACTATCTTTGTCACATTTGAATTCCCATGGCAATGAGGCATTGTTTTTCGTGATTTCGAGTTCCCATGGGAATTAGGCATTGTTCCTTGTCATTTTGAACTGTTTTTTGTCAAATTTGAATTCCCATAGGTCTTAGGCATTGTTTTTGGTCATTTCGAATGCCTATGGGAATTAGGCATTGTTCTTGGTCATTTTGGACTGTTTTTGTCAAAATTGATTTTTCAAGGGAATTAGTCATTGTTTTTGGTTATTTCGAATTCCCAAGGGAATTAGGCATTGTTCTTGGTCATTTTGAACTATCTTTGCCACATTTGAATTCCCTTGGCAATGAGACATTGTTTTTCGTGATTTCGAGTTCCCACGGGAATTAGGCATTGTTCTTGTTCATTTTGAACTATCTTTGCCACATTTGAATTCCCATGGCAAGGAGACATTGTTTTTCGTGATTTCGAGTTCCCATTGTAATTAGGCATTGTTCCTTGTCATTTTGAACTGTTTTTTGTCAAATTTGAATTCCCATAGGACTTAGGCATTGTTTTTGGTCATTTCGAATGCCTATGGAAATTAGGCATTGTTCTTGGTCATTTTGGACTGTTTTTGTCAAAATTGATTTTTCAAGGGATTTAGTCATTGTTTTTGGTTATTTCGAATTCCCAAGGGAATTAGGCATTGTTTTTGGTCATTTTGAACTATCTTTGCCACATTTGAATTCCCATGGCAATGAGACATTGTTTCTCGTGATTTCGAGTTCCCATGGGAATTAGGCATTGTTCTTGGTCATTTTGAACTATCTTTGCCACATTTGAATTCCCATGGCAATGAGACATTGTTTTTCGTGATTTCGAGTTCCAATGGGAATTAGGCATTGTTCCTTGTCATTTTGAACTGTTTTTTGTCAAATTTGAATTCTCATAGGACTTAGGCATTGTTTTTGGTCATTTCGAATGCCTATGGGATTTAGGGACTGTTCTTGGTCATTTTGAACCGTTTTTGTGAAAATTGAATTCCCATGGGATTTAGGCATTGTTTTAGGTTATTTCGAATTCCTAAAGGAATTAGGCATTGTTCTTGGTCATTTTGAACTATCTTTGTCACATTTGAATTCCCATGGCAATGAGGCATTGTTTTTGGTCATTTCGAATGCCCATGGGAATTTGGGATTGTTCTTGGTCATTTTGAACTGTTTATGTCAAATTTGAATTACCATGGGAAGTAGACATTATTTTAGTCATTTCGAATTCCCATGGGAATTAGGCATTGTTCTTGGTCATTTTGGACTGTTTTTGTCAAATTTGAATTCCTATGAAAATTAGGAATTGTTTTTGTCAATTCGAATTCCTATGGGAATTAGGCATTGTTCTTGATCATTTTGAACTGTTTTTGTCAAAATTGAATTTTCAAGGGAATTAGGCATTGTTTTTGGTTATTTTGAATTCCCAAGGGAATTAGGCATTGTTTTTGGTCATTTTGAACTATCTTTGTCACATTTGAATTCCCACGGCAATGAGGCATTGTTTTTGGTCATTTCGAGTTTCCATGGGAATTAGGCATTGTTTTTGGTCATTTTGAACTATCTTTGTCACATTTGAATTCCCACGGCAATGAGGCATTGTTTTTGGTCATTTCGAGTTTCCATGGGAATTAGGCATTGTTCCTTGTTATTTTGAACTGTTTTTTTGTCAAATTTGAATTCCCATGGGACTTAGGCATTGTTTTTGGTCATTTGAATGCCCATGGGAATTAGGGATTGTTCTTGGTCAGTTTGAACTGTTTTTGTCAAATTGAATTCCCATGGTAATTAGGCATTGTTTTTGGTTATTTCGAATTCCAATGGCGATTATAGTACAGTCATTATATAAAACGACCTCACACAAATTGCAACAGAAGGATTTTTCATCAATTTTAAGGTCAAATTTCATGCTTAACAACATTTCCAAAAGGTTCCGAAATCGGAGTAGGAAAAATGCCTCAATTTTGCAATTTGATTTATTGCATTCCCAGTGGAATCATGAAAGTGAGGCTGTCCAGTTTCAGTGCAATGATGTGATTTAATTTGTGGGAATACCATCAGATATAGTAGCCCTATATCAATTAGCTCCAATGATGTGCTTAAAATTTCTTTAATGTCACTATGTATCAAATTACTATGATATGATGCTATGTATGAAGATTTAACAAATCGACATAGAAAAACGAGATAAACATATTCAAAGTAAGTAAAAAATGTTATTCATTATTTTTTAACATTCCATCAGCAGTATAGATCATTCAAATACTTTATTTATCTTATTTAGAAAATAAAACTAGGTAATATACATTGTTCACAATGAACAATTTCAGGCAAGTGCCTGGGGATCTCATGGTCGTAATTATTTTTGACAAAAATTGACTATTACCATTTGATGATAGGCCTGCAGAAAAACAGCAGAAAAAGATTTCCAATAGAAATGTTAGATTAATTAACCAAAAGAACTGATTCCTTAGTTACTCCTCGACCGTAAATCAATGTAACTTCGTATAGTTAACAAGTCGTTCATGTTACTAATTTAGCCATGGAATGAAAATTGAACACGGGAACTTCACTTAAAGGTTATTCCCAAAATGTTGACTATATCCTATACACATATACAATCAAACCTGTTATAACAGCCATCTCTATACAGCGACCACCTGTCTAAAGTGGTCACTCTTGCAATGTCTTGAAATGGTATTCTCTATTGAATCAAAGATTGATGAGGTTGGCTACAGTTTCAATGATGTACTCTTTTCTAGTTCTTGGTTCGTCTCATCAGACAAAGGAAACTCGTATGAAGAGAATAATTTGTGCCACTTTTGAAATTTGCAAATTCGCCAACCATTAACTTTCCATTCATTAATTAATAATTTTTGCAACATGTTTTGTAACTTTGAATACAAGTGAGTAAAACTGTAGGGCTCACAATATGTGTTTGGCAGCTCTTCATAATATCCCTGCGAAAAGCAGTTCCGTAGTACATGAACAGTTTATGAACGTTGAAGGGCCCCAACTTTTCATGGACTGTTCATGAACTATCCGTGGAGGTTCATGAACTGGTTATAAATAGTTAATGAACTGTTCATGAGCTCCTGGACAAATTATAAATTAATTCAGCAGTTCATGAAGCGCTCATAAATAATTCGTGAAACTTAGGCCAATTAACATTTATGAACTATTTTCCCAAGAAAGATTATTATACAACAGGTTTGATACATCCTCTGCGAAAAAAGTTCAGGAGTTCATGAACTATTCATAAACAGTTCATGAACCGTCTATGAAAACTTGGGGCCATTTAACGTTCATGAACTGTTCATGAACTCCTGAACTGTTTTTCGCAGGGATATTATGAAGAGCTGCCAAACACATCGTGAATCCTACAATTTTACTCACTTGTATTCAGAGTTTCGAAATATGTTGACCATTATTAATTGATGAATGGAGAGTTAATGGTTGTGGAATTTTGCAAATTTCAAATGTGGCACAAATTATTTTCTTTATACAAATTCCTTTATTTGCTCAGACGAACCAAGAACTAGAAAAAGAGTAACTCACTAAAACTGCAGCCAAGCTCATCAATCTTTGATTCAATAGAGAATACTTCAAGACATTGTAAGAGTGACCACTTTAGACAGGTGGTCGCTGTATATAGATGGCTGTTACAACAGGTATGATTGTATATGGATATAGGATATAGTCAACATTTTGGGCCTAACCTTTAGGTGAAGTTACTGTGTTCAATTTTCATTCCATGGTTAAGTTAGGAACATGAACGACTATGTAAGTGTAGTCTATAGGAAGCTACATTGATTTGCTGTCGAGGTGTAATTAAGGTATTAGTTCTTTAGTTTAATATAATTTAACATTTCTACTGGATATCTTTCTTTTTGCTTTTTTTCTGCAGCCCTATCATCAAATGGTAATAGTCAATTTTTGTCAAAAATAATTGTGACCATGAACATCCCTAGGCATTTGCCTGAAACTGCTCATTGTGTATAATTTATATTACCTACTTGTATTTGTTTGTTTTGTCGAGATAACTAGTTATATCAAACAATAAGGGATTGGTGGATCCCTTAAGTCTCACAGGGGGGAGAGCCCCTGTCAAAAGAGACAAGTGGTGGTACCACCCCTACGGAAAGCCTCAGTCAATGCAAATGTGTATGTGTGTCGGCCGTAGATGGCAATTGAATGCAGTGTGTGTTTTTTGTAAATTGAAGTTTTATATATAAGTAGATCAGTAAAAAATGAAAACAGCTGGAGCTTCGCTTCATCCATAAGAGGAGCATAGTGTGTTAGTGGAAAGTGCTCAGTGGTCATTAGTCAGAGTAGTCATTAATCAGAGTAGTCATAAAATAAGAGAAATCGTAATTATGTTATTATTGTGGTAAAGTGTTTCGAGATAATTATATTTGTTTGTGTCTTTGTTTCTTATTTTGTTTTTATTATTTATCCATTGTGTTATATGGTTTTGTCGTTGGTGTGGATTAAGATGTCATGTAAGTTCTCGTTTCGGCGGAAGGTGATAACCGGTTGGATTCTGTGTAGTTGCATGTGTGATTCAAAGCAAGGAATCAGGTTATCATTCAGTAGCGTAGTGAATAAATCAGTTACGCCGTCATGAAATGTGGTGATGAATGGAATAATCTCTGTGTTCCTCCTAGTTTGAAGGGGACCATCCGGATCCGCAAGGTGTTTTTGAAAAAGATCTCGGATAATCTGGAAGGTACGTTTTGGTGGATAAGATTTCGAGCAAAATATCAGATAGAGGATGTATAGACGTAACATAAGGATATCAGTATTTGTGATATTTCTGATGTATCTCGTTGTACATGATTTCACAATCGCCCATTTCGTTTGGGCGGGGTGATAGGATGTGAAGTGCAATAAATTATGAGTATCTGTTGGTTTTATGTATATATCAGTTTCGAGTCTGTTTTTGTTTTTATAGACATTGAGATCAAGGAAGGCGACATGTGTTTGAGATACGATTGAGGTAAATTTGATTCGTTTATGTATTGAGTTTGCCTTTGAAATGAATTCATTTAGACGGAGCTCAGAGTGCGGCCAAATAAGGAATACATCATCTAGGTAACGCAGAAATTTTATAGGCTTCCATTTAGATTGTTGGAAGAGTATTGTCTCCAGTTCAGCCATGTATATGTCAGCGTAGCTAGGGGCAAATTTTGTCCCCATAGCAGTTCCAGATTGTTGTAGGTAGTACTGTTTGTTGAAAGTAAAATGATTTGTACTTAGGATTATTTTGATCATGTCAAGAAGGGCCGTAAGTGGTGGTCCCGTGTAGTTTTGTTCATGTTTTGTAACGAATGCCCTGACGGCCTCTATTCCATGTGAGTGTTCGATGTTAGTATAAAGTGCGGATACATCAAGAGTAACCAAAATGGCAGAGTCTGGGAAACTGACATTTCGGATTAGTTCTCTGAAATGATCCGTGTTCTTGACATGTGATTTAATAAGATGGCGAAGTGGTTGTAGTGCCATTTCAACAAAGGCTGATAAATTTTCAGTTAAAGAATTGCAACCAGAGACGATGGGGCGACCCGGGGCGCCAGGTTTGTGTATTTTTGGTAAGATGTAAAATATTGGTATTCTAGGTTGATCTGGTGGGTTTAATGACTCCTGTGTGGTTGTGTCAATAAGATTTTGTTTATGAAGTCGTTTTAGAAAATTTTTTATTGAGTTCTTAAAACGTTCAGTTGGATCCGCAGAGCCGAGAGGGTGATAGGTTGTTGTATCGTGTAGATGTGCATGGATTTTTTCTATGTACTTTTCACGTTGCATTACAACCAATGCCCCTCCTTTGTCGGCAGGTTTGAAAATAAGTTTGTGTTCTGTTTTTAGCCTAAGAATTTCTTGTAAAATGTGGTGATTATTATCATTTTGTTTGTGTTTTTTATCATTTTGTTTGTGTTTTTGACGTTCTGAAAGCCAGGTTTCAGCGAGAGAATCAAGTTGTTTTAATGAATTTTCTAATTTATTGCAAGATGAGCGATAGGTGTAATTAATTGCCTGTTTTTGTTTATGAAAGACTAGTGGGACAATTGTAGGTCGAGGAGGACGGCTCCATGTAGCATATAAGTACCGTATGCGATTTTTAAAAAGTGTTATGTCATCCAAAACTGATTGGCGATAGTGAATTTGCTCTTGTGGGTATGGTATAAATTTTGTTCCTTTTGAGAGTAAGTTGAGTTGAGACTTCGAGAAAATTGTTTCAGTGAGATTGATAAGGTTAGGTTTTAGAATAGAGGCAGACATGAGATATTCAGACAGTTTGTAGGTTTGAGTTGGTGATGTTATGATAAAGAGTTCAAATAGGTTATTATAAATACAATTCAATTCATTATGTTGAGGTGATGTTAAAATTTGATTATTAAATACAAGGTTTTGGTTATAGTTGAGGTAGTAAGAGAAACGAGTAAAATCAATTGTGAATAGTCAATCATCTCTATTTCTGTTGTTGTTGTTGTTGTTGTTATTGCGTCTTTGAGAATTCTCTGATCTGTGGTATGGGCTGTTATTATTATTCCGACTTTGGTTGAAGCTACGACGGCTTGGACCATAATTACGGTTGTTGTTGCCATTGTTGTTGTTGTTGTTGCGTGGACCTCTGTTGTCGTTGTTGTTGTTGCGAGGACCTCTGTAGTCATTATTGTTGCGATTGTTGTTGTTATTATTGTTGCGATTATTGTTGTTATGATTATTGCCATTATTGTTGTTGTGAATGTTGTGTACGCCTCTTCTGTTGTTGTTATTATTGTTGTTGTTGTTGTTGTTATTATTATTATTGTTGTTGTTGTTGTTATTTTCTGGTTGTCTCAGAAATGGAATGATTAACTGTGAGACAGGTCGAGGTTGTAATGCCCTGTTCACTTCACTGTGAAGTAGCTTTGTTGCTTGTGACAGCAAAGTGTGCAATGCTCGATTGTAGTTGATTATGAAAATCTGCATGCATAGATTAATCTTTTGTTCAGTTGTGTAATTCCTGGTTTGGTGCGTGAATAGTTCCAGTAAAGAGGCCACATGCTCCTCTATGCCATCACAAATTATTTCCGTGATCTGGCTTCCAGCATCGGTCAGGCAGGTATCAATTAATTCTTGGCAGCGTTGTTGAATATCACTGTCCAGGCCTTGTGGTGGTTTAAGAGCAGTTGTAGTTTGTTGTTTTTCTGTGTTGTTAGTGGATGCATTATATATTGGTGAGAAATTTAGTTGGAGTGTGTAGTCGATTATTTTTGTTAGTGTATGTTTGATTGCCTTAAAGTCCTCCTGGTCCATTCTTGGAACTCTCAGCTCTGTGGTTTTGAAGGAGAATACCTCTGGTAAATCTACCAAAGATATCACATTCAGAAAGACGATGATCAGTTGAAACATATTTTGTAGAACTGGTTGAGGATTATAGATGGTTTGAATTGCGTACGGTTTAGTTAGTTGTAGACGCTGGCGGATGGTTTGTGATGGTCCCGCTACTGCTGCTGGTTGTTGTTGCTGTTGTGGTGGTGGTGGTGGTGGTGGCTGGATTTCTTGTTGTTGTTGTAATTGTTGTTGTTGTTGTAATTGTTGTTGTTGTTGTTGTGGCGGCTGTTGTTGTTGTAGTTGGCCTGAGGTGCTGGAAGATGCGTTACCACCTTTACCATCCTGACCTTTGAAGATATTTTGTGTTTCAGGAATTACTCCATCCATCGGTCCAAAAAGATCAAACTGGCTGTTCTGTGTTGCCAAGGCAACAGCCTGGTCCGAAATTTCCTCGCCGAGGAGTGTATCCTCGTCCATGGCAGATGCAAGTGATGATGGTAACTGTACGATAGTAAAATCAGAGAAAACAAATGAAAGTGACTATCATTGGAAAAGTTGTAGATAGTAGGTTCTGATATGTTATGTAAAGCTACCCTGAGTGTTTTAAGGGTATATTAATGTGTGTATGAATTATGTTTAATGCAAGGTCAATTGGATGGTGACAGGATTGTAGGTCAAGACAACATATTTTTGTTATGTTTAATAGTCCAGCATAATTAAATTCATATATCATATATCATGTGGCAGCGGTTGTATTAATTGTAAAGTATTTCAATGATATAGTGTACATCATGTATAGTGATGAGATAAACAATATTGTATGGTATTTAATACCCAAAAAATATATATATGGCATTTGGTATTATTATGCCAGTAACACAATGTTGTTGTTTTTTGTGCAAAAGTGACTGAAATTTACATTTATTGTACCTTGATGGACTGGTCGTTGTAAACAGGTGGTCCTTGTTAAAGGTAAATTTACATGGTTCTTAATTGAATGTAAT
Source organism: Haliclystus octoradiatus (assembly GCA_916610825.1). Taxonomy (NCBI): domain Eukaryota; kingdom Metazoa; phylum Cnidaria; class Staurozoa; order Stauromedusae; family Haliclystidae; genus Haliclystus; species Haliclystus octoradiatus. The sequence continues at coordinate 22,061,686 of OU744446.1, forward strand.
TCGTAATAGGAATGCAGGCCAATTTTTAAGCAGTGATAGATGCATAGAAGATATTGTTGATTTAATCATCATTCTTCAATGAAATGGGGGGATGTGACCCCATTATAATAAATAAAATAAGAATAGTAAGATATTCAATAAGAGAAGTAAATTACAGATGAGATACATAAAATGAGGAAAGAAAGGGGGGAATTAATGACAGTATTGAAGTGGCAGATAATTGAATATGGTCATAGTACTTTTATCTGGTAAGTTGCTTATAGTATAGTATGATAGTGAGGCTGTGAATGAGAACATCTGTTGAGATGTGTGATAGCGAGGTTGTGAGTGAGGTCATCGGTGAGATGTGTCGTATTCCAGCCGTTTGTTTTGTCGATATAACTAGTTATATCAAACAATAAGGTATTGGTGGATCCCTTAAGTCTCACAGGGGGGAGAGCCCCTGTCAAAAGAGACAAGTGGTGGTACCACCCCTACGGAAAGCCTCAGTCAATGCAAATGTGTATGTGTGTCGGCCGTAGATGGCAATTGAATGCAGTGTGTGTTTTTTGTAAATTGAAGTTTTATATATAAGTAGATCAGTAAAAAATGAAAACAGCTGGAGCTTCGCTTCATCCATAAGAGGAGCATAGTGTGTTAGTGGCAAGTGCTCAGTGGTCATTAGTCAGAGTAGTCATTAATCAGAGTAGTCATAAAATAAGAGAAATCGTAATTATGTTATTATTGTGGTAAAGTGTTTCGAGATAATTATATTTGTTTGTGTCTTTGTTTCTTATTTTGTTTTTATTATTTATCCATTGTGTTATATGGTTTTGTCGTTGGTGTGGATTAAGATGTCATGTAAGTTCTCGTTTCGGCGGAAGGTGATAACCGGTTGGATTCTGTGTAGTTGCATGTGTGATTCAAAGCAAGGAATCAGGTTATCATTCAGTAGCGTAGTGAATAAATCAGTTACGCCGTCATGAAATGTGGTGATGAATGGAATAATCTCTGTGTTCCTCCTAGTTTGAAGGGGACCATCCGGATCCGCAAGGTGTTTTTGAAAAAGATCTCGGATAATCTGGAAGGTACGTTTTGGTGGATAAGATTTCGAGCAAAATATCAGATAGAGGATGTATAGACGTAACATAAGGATATCAGTATTTGTGATATTTCTGATGTATCTCGTTGTACATGATTTCACAATCGCCCATTTCGTTTGGGCGGGGTGATAGGATGTGAAGTGCAATAAATTATGAGTATCTGTTGGTTTTATGTATATATCAGTTTCGAGTCTGTTTTTGTTTTTATAGACATTGAGATCAAGGAAGGCGACATGTGTTTGAGATACGATTGAGGTAAATTTGATTCGTTTATGTATTGAGTTTGCCTTTGAAATGAATTCATTTAGACGGAGCTCAGAGTGCGGCCAAATAAGGAATACATCATCTAGGTAACGCAGAAATTTTATAGGCTTCCATTTAGATTGTTGGAAGAGTATTGTCTCCAGTTCAGCCATGTATATGTCAGCGTAGCTAGGGGCAAATTTTGTCCCCATAGCAGTTCCAGATTGTTGTAGGTAGTACTATTTGTTGAAAGTGAAATAATTTGTACTTAGGATTATTTTGATCATGTCAAGAAGGGCCGTAAGTGGTGGTCCCGTGTAGTTTTGTTCATGTTTTGTAACGAATGCCCTGACGGCCTCTATTCCATGTGAGTGTTCGATGTTAGTATAAAGTGCGGATACATCAAGAGTAACCAAAATGGCAGAGTCTGGGAAACTGACATTTCGGATTAGTTCTCTGAAATGATCCGTGTTCTTGACATGTGATTTAATAAGATGGCGAAGTGGTTGTAGTGCCATTTCAACAAAGGCTGATAAATTTTCAGTTAAAGAATTGCAACCAGAGACGATGGGGCGACCCGGGGCGCCAGGTTTGTGTATTTTTGGTAAGATGTAAAATATTGGTATTCTAGGTTGATCTGGTGGGTTTAATGACTCCTGTGTGGTTGTGTCAATAAGATTTTGTTTATGAAGTCGTTTTAGAAAATTTTTTATTGAGTTCTTAAAACGTTCAGTTGGATCCGCAGAGCCGAGAGGGTGATAGGTTGTTGTATCGTGTAGATGTGCATGGATTTTTTCTATGTACTTTTCACGTTGCATTACAACCAATGCCCCTCCTTTGTCGGCAGGTTTGAAAATAAGTTTGTGTTCTGTTTTTAGCCTAAGAATTTCCTGTAAAATGTGGTGATTATTATCATTTTGTTTGTGTTTTTTATCATTTTGTTTGTGTTTTTGACGTTCTGAAAGCCAGGTTTCAGCGAGAGAATCAAGTTGTTTTAATGAATTTTCTAATTTATTGCAAGATGAGCGATAGATGTAATTAATTGCCTGTTTTTGTTTATGAAAGACTAGTGGGACAATTGTAGGTCGAGGAGGACGGCTCCATGTAGCATATAAGTACCGTATGCGATTTTTAAAAAGTGTTATGTCATCCAAAACTGATTGGCGATAGTGAATTTGCTCTTGTGGGTATGGTATAAATTTTGTTCCTTTTGAGAGTAAGTTGAGTTGAGACTTCGAGAAAATTGTTTCAGTGAGATTGATAAGGTTAGGTTTGTATTACCTACTTATTACCTACTTGTATTTTCTAAATAAGATAAATAAAGTATTTACATGATCTATACTGCTAGTGGAATGTTAAAACATAATGAATAACATTTTTTACTTACTGTGTATATGTTTTTCTCGTTTTCTATGTCTATTTGTTAAATCTGGTTAAATCTGGTAGGATGGTAAAATGGCGGAGATAAAAAAATAATCTACAATAATCTACATCTATTTTATCAAACTGTGATCATATGTCTTTTATTGACTACAATGACATTCATTTAAGTTGCTCTTTTTATTATTTTTTATCATTCTTATCATTAGGTCTTGTTTTAGCTATTTTATCAATCGTTTTTTTGGTTTTAAATTGATTGCTGTTTTATCAACCTTCAACTTCAAGTACAGAAATTGAATCTTCCTATTCTTCTACTGTTTTCAAGCATTTATTTGGTTCTACATATTTACAATTGTAGGAAGAGGTTATTGTATCCATCAAACTTGGTTTATGATTGACTTATAATTCCAATCGCCATACGATATGTTTTATCTACGTTACCAATCGTTTTTTTTTGGTTTTAAATTGATATGTTTTTATCAAGCGTTTTAGGCTAGGGTTATATGGACGCACCGAACTCAATTCGAATTAGGTGCGACACCGAATTGCATTAAATTCGCATTTGGGGTTATACAGACGAACCGAATGTCGACGATCTTTAAAAACTGGCCAAAATGTCACGTGATAGGAAGTAGTTTTCTTGGAATTATACCGCATGGTTTGAAACCAGAGTGTTTTGTTTGCATTATTTTTCATTTTCAGCGATTTTTCCGTTCTATTTTGCCTATCTATAGTTTGAAGCTTGTATGAAGTAGTAATCTCACAGGTTTGCAAGCATTTTTATGGGAGACAGTTTTTGTTCTATCAAGGCATAGTACTCAGAGCAAATTAAATGCAAATTTCCATTATAATAACATATTATGATAAAAGTGACCCCAATTCTAGTGCTGATGCATTGTGATTGACTAAAATAAAACGTTTTTAAAATGTTTTAAATCATGATTTTGGAAAACATCAGCTTCCCTGTCAGCCATCTTTCAATCATATAAACAAGTCACCATAACAACATCCCAAAAGCGATGTTCTTTCTATCGTATTGCCATGGAAACATCCTTTAAAATAATTTATGATTTGCACATCCCCCGGTTTATTGCCATATAAGGTAGATATAGGAGCTCAGTCACGGCACCGTGAGTCGAATGTATTTAGTTCGGTGCGATGATAGCTCGCTCGTATAACGCGGCGATGAATTTAATTCATGGAGAAGAGCTCCGCACGTCAAGCCTTGACGTGCGGAGCTAGCTTGACGCATTTAATGTTTTTTGAGGAATGTTGATGAACCGAATGATGTTATACGAAGCGCGCTATCATGAGATTTAATTCGAATGAATGAATCAATTGAGTTCGGTGCGTCCATATAACCCTAGCCTTAGTTTTAATATTCAAATACTGAATTTACTGCGGCTTCTTTTCAACTCTAAGCATTTTTTTAATTGTATACATTTGCACATATATGAAATTTAAAAGCGGTTTTTTATCAATCAATTGGTTTTAGAATACGTTCATTTCATCTTTATAGAAGTTATATATCGACTACTATATCCACTGTTATCGGGAAATTTCACTCGGAATCGGAATACATTTAGCGCACTCATTTGCTCAAAACTTCTTAGTCTTAGTTACTTACGTTAGATATCTACTTTGAGATTATTGGTTATTTATCTGTTATTATTATGGAAGAAATTTTTACGAAAGATTTTACGGAATATTTTCTCAAGGACTGTGAGCACCAGAGAAGTATCCAAGCTTGCCTGAAAGGCATTGTAAATCTAAATTGTGAAAGCGATATTATTACCTTCTTAGCAAAAAAAGACAAATCGACCCTGAGCAATGCATTGTCTTACACTGTTCGATTTTTGTTTGAAAATAAATTTTCAAACTCAAATAGGTACATAGCAACAAACGCATACAACATCAACACAACAATAATGCAGCAGAATTAAAAACTGAGGAAAATAGCTGAACAGTCAATGTTGCAAAAACGTTGTCCACGATCTTATTCATAATAAACCTGGCTTAATCAATGAAGTAGATAGTATACCCAATATTGTTGATAGCACAGATGAAGACTTTGCTTCAAATGAACATGTATTAATTAATGAGGTCAATGAAATCAATGTCACCATTGTGCAGATATTGCAGATGGGGACCCCACTCACTTCAATCCTGGCATAATAAACGATAATACCAATATAGATGCAATTGATAATACCATTCACAATCTTGCAAATGATAATATAGTCAACAATGTACCATTATCACAAACTCCTATATGCGAAAATTTGTTTAAAGGTAGATGCAATCATGGACTAAAAGGCAGAGGCTGCTCCTTTTATCACCCCCCCCCCCCCCCCCCCCAATTTGCCAATGCTTCTTGCATAATGGAAAATTTAAAGATGGCTGCACAAGATATAATTGTAAATACTTCCATCCATTCATTTGCCCAAACTCTTTTGTGACCCGTTGCTGTTTGGTTGAAGATTGTAATGCAGGATACCATCTGCGTGGGACAAGTCGTAAATTGAGGTAATCCCAAGTCCTGCTTGGTCTGGAATTCACCATGCAGTTGAAAACTCTTCAGAATTTTCAACTCATCCAACTTCTATGCAACATTTTTTGGGATATCCCCCTCAACCACCAATCCCACCGTGACAGGAAGAAATTCATCAACAGAATACAAGAATCGCATTACTATGCCAGCAAATTAATCGCTTTATGTCATTACTAGAACACCTTCCAGCTTACAAATGATTCCTTAAATCATTTTGATGCTTCTACTAACATAGATATTCCAAATACGTCAATAAATAGTTGTACTCAGCAATCTACATCTACAGAAGATAACAATGGCAACACAAGCAATTTATCATCAAATTCAGTCACTCCTCTACACTTGCTTTCATTTAATTCTCACTCTTTGATGAACAAATTAGACGAATTACATATGCTTTTACTATCAAACCAATATGATATCATCACGATCACTGAAACATGGTTTTCATCTCGAATTCCAGACAGTCTCCTTTTAAATGACTCTGATTATGTCATTGTCGTCGTATGATGCGATCGTGAAAATAAAACTGGCGGTGGTGTAGCTATCTTTCTCAAAAGCAAAATTGATTTAGCATTGTTAATCTCATACTTATAACACCGAATATACCACTATTGATATTGGTCCTGCAAAACAAAAGACTTGCAGAATTGTGTGTATTTATAGTCCTCCATTATCTGCCTTGAATTTGCAAGAAAGTATCAATCTCTGTCAATCTATTGAGTCTGAAGTATCCGCAACTTTTCCATTTTATATGACAGGTGACTTCAATTTACCATTTATTGATTGGACAGTACCTCTTAGTAAAGGCAACACTGCTCACAATAATTTTGTAGATTGTATATGTCGCAATGGTCTCACACAGCTAATAACTGAACCCACACATGGTACATCCACACTTGATCTATTCATTTCAAATCGTCCTACTACAGTTTTAAATTCATCAGTTATAGAACAATTTACTCCAAGCTGCGATCACTCAATGATTGAGATTGATCTTGATATTCAAAATTGTACACATTATAATCCTATCAAAAGATTAAAGACTCCTAACTTCAGAACAGCAAATTATCAACAAATATGTTGTGTTTTGTCTGGATTTCGTTATTTTCTAACTGCATCAATGTTGAACAGTACTGGCCAAAGTTGTGCTCTGTTTTTGATAGTATTATTTATGATGATAATTTAAATACAAAATATAAATGCGGTAGGGTAAGGAAATACCCTGGTTACCCTAAGCATATTCATAACCTTGCAAAAAAAGCGTCAACTATATCATTTATGAAAAGACAATCCATCTTTAAAGTCGAGCTATAATAGCGCTGCCAAGATATATGCATTAGCGGTCAAAGGATTTCATCTTCAACTTGAAAATGAGGTTGTTGAAGCTGATTCAGTGAAAAAATTATATTCATTTGAAAATCAAAAATTGAACTCACATCCTAAAATTCCATCACTTCAATATCCAGATGGATCCCTTACTGATAACAATTCAATCAAATCAACTATTCTGAATAATCAATTTGCAAGTGTTTTCACTGTAGACAATGTTGTTATCCCACCGTTTGAAAAGAAAGTTTAATCCAATACACAATTGAACTTTATTGAGTTTTTTTATAGTAAAGTTATGAATGCTATCAAAAATCTACCTTCAAAAACATCAAGAACGCCAGATTCCTACTCTGCGTTGTTCTTAAAATCAATAGCAAATTAAATTGCCATACCACTCGCAATGTTATTTGAAACATCTTTGAAATCTGCTACACTTCCTGCGGTATGGAAAACAGCTATTGTCAGCCCCGTTTACAAGAAAGGACCTTCCAGATTAGCAGTAAATTATCGACCGATATCATTAACTTCAGTTATTTGCAAAGTTATGGAGTCTGTTATGGCGACAGACATTCTAAAGTATCTCAAAGCTCACATTTTAATCACTAAAGAACAGTTTGGCTTTATTTCTCGGCGTTCAACATGTACGCAATTATCAGCTGCTTTAAATGCTGCTGTAAATAGGCCCTCTTGTCTAAATAAATGACATTGTAAGCTGCTCGGAACTCAACTGTGGTATAAAACTCTTTGCTGATGATGCTAAGATTTCGTTTAAAAGATTTACCACTGACAGTACTCCTCTACATTCTACACTTGAAAACCTCTCCTCCTGGGCAGAATTCTGGCAACTCAAAATTGCCCAGGAGAAATGCTCTGTACTTTCATTTGGGAAATCATCTATTTCGGATGCTGCGTATCAGTCAGATGGAATGGAAAGGCATTATCACGTTCATCTTCTGTGAAAGATCTTGGATCCTACTAACTGCAGATCTAAAGTTCACAGAACACTGTTCCATGCTAACCGCTAAAGCAAAAAACCGTTCTTTCCTAATCAAGAAATGCTTTTCCTCAAATAACCCGGAGCTGTTAGTGAAAGCGTTCACAACATACGTCAGACCAATGCTTGAGTCATCTACGCCAGTCTGGAATCCCTATCTCATCAAGGACATAAACATTTTAGAAAATGTTCAGCGCTCTTTCACGAGATATGTTTGTTTGAAAAATAATTCTTACAAGCCCTATGTAGATCGTCTTGCCTATCTCAACCTTGAGTCTCCAGAGTTACGCCGCCTTAAGTTTGATCTTCACATGGTCTTCAGAATTTTGAAAAATTTGATTGACTTGGCTCCAGACGAGTTTTTCACTATTAAACATTCTAAATATTCCTTGCGTGGACATTCACTGACGCTTTACCCAACTAAATCATTTCACTATGACTGTTGCAAACATTACTTCGCAAATAGAATAATCAAACCATGGAACTCTCTTCCTGAAGAAGTTATATCGTCTAGTTCTTTACAAACATCCAAATTTAAACTTAATCACGTTAATTTATCACAGTTCTGTAACTATTGCTTTGCCTGTTAATTCTCCTTCGGTCATGGTCTCCTTCGCTAAGGAGTCAGAAATGAGATGTGCGCATGCGTGCATGTCTAATCAGTGTAAAGTGTGTTTTGTCACTACCAGTCACGTGCAGAATTTGCACTACAGTAAAAGACGGAAAATCGATGTATTATTGGTATATCTGTCTTCAAATCCACCTATATATTATGGGGAAAAGTCGTAGACTATATTATATGGCATTATGATATGTATTTGTACATTCAATGGGCCTGTTGCTTAACGAAAATCTTTGCTTTCTTGGCGAAGTGATGGCCCCGCCATTTTGTATGCTACGATAGTCAGCTCGCTGTTTATAACACCGCGTGCGTGAATTATCACTTATTCAGACCAACTGGAAGAAGTTATTTTGACTGTTACAATCATGTGCAGTCATTAAAGTCACCATCTTAATAAAACTGCTGCCAATTTGAATATTATCAGCCTTGTGTTGTGGGTGTTTGACGACTGTCGCTGTTAGAACACGGAAACGCAAATTCATTTCTACAATTTCCTGTCACGGTGCAATTGGTAGGTCAGAAAAACTGTTGTTTCTGTTTTATTTACCTTCATAATTATAGCTGTAGGGTATGTCTACAGTACTACTACACTACTAATGTAGCAATTGTTTTCTGATGAATTTTGTTGAATTGAACGACGACGCTGACCCAGCTGTGTTCATTCACATTTAGTCAGACTGAATTCATGCTGTGAAATATACATTCTATGCATGAACGTGTAAATTGTTAGCATAATGCTTAAAGCAATCATTATTGTCTATGTATTGATAAAACAAAAATGTCGACCCGGCTGTTTTGTTAATCTACTGACATTTTATACAAATATGTAATGCATTTTAAATGTGACTTGCATTTGTATTCATTGAACGAACTGCTGACTCAGCAGTTTTAGTATCATTTCCAAGGCTGTTTGACAGCCTGTAAGCCACAATCGTAGAAGCTCCAGCTCCAGTCTATTACCCTTGCGTGTCATACTTATTCTGTATTTTGGCAAAGTAGATGATTAATCAATCTAGTTGATTATTTATGCGTACCCCAGTGTATTGAAGAGAATGTGCTACTTTTGAATCACTTGTGGGGCTTATATACTAGCAACCTGCTATAGTATTGTATTGCTATATCGCAATACTTAACACAATTGTTGTGAAGAAAAAATTCAATGTTTTAGCTGCACGTCTACGGTCATAAATACCAATGATGTATTATATTTGAAACGTGAGAAGCATGATGAGGTTTATTTTAGCAACCTGCTATTTATTATATTGCTTTATTGCAATATATGACCGAATCGATGATAGAAAACATGGAATGCTTTAGCTGCAGTCATACATACCTACTGATGCATTATAATAACATGACATATGTGCAGCACAATGAGGTCTATACTGGCAACCTGCTGACATAGTAATAGTATCACATTGTTTCCTTGCCATACTCAGAAAAATTGATGCTAGAAAGCATACAGTGTTTTAGTTGCCATCATACTTACCAATGAGGTATTGTTATAAATATGACAGATATGCAACGCGATGAAGCTTATACTGGTAACCTGCTATAGTATCACATTGCTTCATTGAAATACTGAGTGCAATCAATGCTACAAATACACAATGTTTTAGCTGCTGTCATACATACCATTGATAATAAAATGACACATGTGCAGGGCAATGAGGTCTACACTGGCAACCTGCTGTAGTATCACATTGTTCCACTCTCACAGTCATAAACATTGATGCCAGGAAATATACAATTTTGTAGTTGCCGTCATACTTGCCATGAGCTTTAAATATATATGACAGATACGCAACGTGATGAAGCTTGTAACCTGCTATAGTATCACATTGCTTCATTGATATACTGAGTGCAATCAACGCTGCAAAACAATGTTTTAGCTGATGTCAATTGTTATATATGCAAATGATGGATAAAATAACATGACACATGTGCAGCACAGCGAGGTCTATACTGGCAACCTGCTATAGTATCACATCGCCTCATTGCTATACTTTGCGCAATTAATGCTATAAATGGCAACATACTAAAGTATCACATTACTCCATTGCCATACTCAGCAAATTTGATGCAAGAAAACATACAATCTTTTTGCTGCTGTCGTACTTACTTATATGACATAATGCAGTTCAGTGGGGCTATACTAGCAACCTGCTATAGTATCACATTGCTTCATTGCAATCCCCAATAGAATTGATGCCAGAAAACATACAATGTTTTAGTTGCTGTCATACTTACCGATGGGGTATTATTATAAATATGACACACATGCAACACGATGAGGCTTATACTTGCAAACTGCAATAGTATCATACTGTTTCATTGCAATTACTAACCACAATGATTGTGAGAAAACATATCATGTTTTAGCTGATGTCATACATACCAATGATGTATAATTATAATATGACACCATGCAGCACAATAGGGTTTGTACTGGCAATCTGCTATATTATCACATAGCTTTATTGTGATCCTCAATACAATTAATTCGAAAAAACATGCAATGTTTTTGCTTCTGTCGGAAATACCAACTATATTATTAATGTATTTTTTGATAATGATTAATAATTATGACACACATGCAGCAGCACAATAGCTTATATGCTATACAGGCAACCTGTAACATTACATTGCTTCATTGTTCACTCAACCTTTTAATGCTAATTTAAAGCTTTTGAGGTTAAGCTGTTGTCATATTATTGCAATCTGCTATAGTATAAAATATGCTTCATTGTTTACCATGGATACTGCTCATATGAAAAGCCTCTTGTTTATGATGATGTTGATTCTATCAATATGACCTATAGAATACTGGCAACCTGCTATATAATGTAGTCATTTTACATAGGTTTACATTGCATTGTGAGTAGCTGCGGCGCATCGTTGCGCATTGACAATCAAGGCCTATCTGCCATGAAATCTGTTGAAATTGATCTGCAGTGTCGCGGCTGAGATCTAAGGAGCGTTTAACATCATTGCTCTTAGCGAAAAGAGCCACTTCTCTAGAAATAGAGGAGTGGTACGGGTGCCTTCGGTAGGGCGACACCGTCCACATTACTTTTTATCTGTACTATCTAAAATCGATAGTGGAAACAAAACTTGTAGTCCTATCCATTCTTTCTGTTTGACATATTTGTGAGAATGCCACAATGCGAATACTAAGAACAACAATCAAATACTTGTTGTTCAAATCTTTTGCATCCTGCATCAGAATCAGCATTGTGTGGCCTTATTGCCAAAACTGTACCCCTATGGAAAGCTCACAACCACACAACTATTAAAATAATAATGCTACTGTTACAACTGATATTGCAACCTGCAAAATGTCGTCACAATTGTTGAACACGCATGTGGAATGTGCATGGTACTTTTTAACAAAAAAGGTAAACTACCTTAATTTATACTCCTTAGTGTTTAATACACAGAGGTATAAACGAGCTTACTTGCAATCTGCGCCTAGGCGATTGCTTTGTGAAATGGGACAGACCCTGCATTATTTCAACACCCATTCGATGTTCACACTGCAAACTAGTTAAGGGTATGCTACCAGCATAATCCTTTTACAACATTCTATAGATTCTTACCATGTTACCGTATCAGATTATGATAATGATGGGCATGATAAAATTTGGATCCATTGGTATGGCTGTATGTTTGCTGCTCAATACAAATACAGGATCATAATCATTCTAGCACATAATGTGTACATAGAAGCACTGGCTTTACCTGTGCTATAGATTTCTGAAATTTGGGAAAGTTCCGTTGCATAAAGATCACTGTGGTTTTGCAAAAACCAAATGCAACTGCTGATGCTCTGATGGTGCAGTTTTTTTGTTTAAAGTGGTTTCTTGAATCTTGCTGGTATTTTGCTTATTGGTATTTTGACCATGACCTCGGAGAATTACTATCAAACTTCAACTTACAGGTAAGTCTCGTTTAATTTTAAATTATTTCTGATAACATAATTTTCTTTATATATTTTTACTTTTTTTTAAAGGTCACATGTAAGTAAGGATACATTTAAAAATATCCTCCTTTGTTTATTTGCCTGTTAGCCATTGTGCTACAAAATACATACATGCAAATACATACATACATACATCTTCACACATAAGCCTCGTTTTAGTAGTTTGATATATGGTGACAGTAAAGAAATTTTAAGCACATTATATGAGCTAAATATTGCAAGGCTACTATGCCTGATGGTATTCCTTCAAATTGAATCACAGGATTGCACTGAAACTGGACAGCCTCGCTTTCATGTTTCTACTGGAAATGCCATTAATCAAACTGCGAAATTAAGACATTTTGCCTACTCCGATTTTGGAAAATTTTGGATATATTGTTAAGCATAAAATTTGACACTAGAATTGCTGAAAAATGCTTCTGTTTCAATTTGTGTGCGGTTAAGGCTTATATTGGTTTAAAATGACTGTACCATTATATGAGCCGTCATTGACATAGTACGTGATCGGAAAGTCGTATTCAAACCAATCTTATATTAGCAGCCATTTGAAAAAAATATTCTAATTGATAAGTAATATATATAGCAAGAGTGAGGACATCAGTATAAAATGTTTCTTCTCAACTGATATAGTTTATATAGCGTAATCAAACCAAGTATATAGCATTATATAATTATGATTCTGATCCTAAATGTTTTATAGTCATCTTCATAAAAATGCTAAAACATAGTAACAATGCCTTCCTTATGTATATATATAACTATTTTGATAGCCTTCTCAGCTAATTTAGCATCAATAATTCATTTGATAGGCCTTATTAATGCTAAATTTCTGTAATTCAGAAATTGACTCTGCACATGCGCAGAAATAAAAATAACAATTATGTATATTTATCAAAATCTTCTTGGTGATAATTTTGGTACAACACAACTAAGTTTGCACAACGTTTCGACTGATTAACTTCAGCCATTCCCAAGTGAATGTTTTTTATTAATAATTAAGCTATACACATATATACATAAAAATTGTCTGCCCCTTGAGGGTAAAGTTACATCATGAAGAATATTTACAATATGATATCGATATCAGTGACAACAGTAACTATGGTAACTAGCCTAGATATATTTAGCTAGACAATCGAATTTATTTTTGCACTTTTTTATGAATTTAAATGTTTTTGAAATTCATCAGTAGATATGACGTGCTCTTGACGGACGTGTGTACCAAGGTTACCTTTGTTGTGTTCATCTATGCGTTCATATAGGTGCTGGCATATATAGCCGACATAGTCACATTAAAAATTGAAACCAACATTAAACGTCTAAGGCGATTCCATCCGAGCCAAAGTTTTCAAATAACTACATGCATTTCATGATACATACAGCATTTCCTCTAAGGATTAGAAATATATCTAGGCTAGTTACCATAGTTACTGTTGTCACTGATATCGATATCATATTGTAGATATTCTTCATGATGTAACTTTACCCTCAAGGGGCAAACAATTTTTATGTATATATATATAGCTTAATTATTAATGAAAAACGTTAATCAGTCGAAACGTTGTTGTGTTGTTATTTTGTACCAAAATTATGCATATTCTACTCAAAAATATTTCATCCACGGGCTCTATTTGAAGTATAAACGATTATCTTTCGTTTGATACTAAATTTATACTGGTGTCATAATTTGTGGTAACATTTCCTTTAGCTTCCCCACTATACAGTAGCAATGTAAAGAAAACCAAATAACAAGCTTACTGCGCATGCGTAGTTATTTGTTCGTCTTTATCCTCCAAATTTATGAGAATAAGATCGAAATAATACTTTTCGCTTAATACATAAATTGATTGTCATCATTCCACTTATTGGTATTCCAATTTCTGCTATTTTTCGATGATAGTATTGCACCACATTAGGAGTTTCTGTAGCATACGGACGCGATTGAAAGCAGAAATTTGGAAGGTAATCTCAAGAGCTTCCATGTGGTATATGTTTCGTTAGTTCCGTAGTGGTATCATTTTATGCACAAAGTTTATCTTGAGGAACCCCACTACTAGGTTGATTGAGAGAATGTTCGTATTGGACCAAGAAGACAGAGTATCTAGTGCACTCTGAAGTGACAAAGGAGATGTAGAATAAAGAGAACGGAAATTTAAGATTAGAAATATTTCAAGCCTTATAAAACAACTGTCGTGCTGTCGTGCTGACGCTTGCAACCATCTTCGAGCTTCGAGCTTTTGCCGAGCTAGACAAATTGCGTCGTGCTTTACTGATTTATACGTCGCGCTTTTGCCAGGTCGCGCAAGAAAATTAGTACGGCGCATGAAAGCACGACGTTTGAAGACTGCCTAAATGACGTTAATAAAATATCGTTGTCGATAATCTACGTGATTGCGGATAAATATCTTCTGTGACGCAATTCATCCCTATCAACAACATCTTTACTTTTTTTTCTCGTATTTTACTGTTCAGTATAAATATATGAAACAGCTACCATAAAAAGGCATAATATGTTTTACAGAATGAGAAGCATAGAAGTACAGTAATTGCTGTCTTAGTCCAAAATAATAATGAGCAAAACAAAACAACAGCGCTTATGTAAGTTAACTTTCATTGTTATGACATTATAGGCAAAAGACGTTTTATATTTTGTTGCGTATTCGGAAGTTTGAATTTAAGTAAATTCAACAAAATCACCATCTGCTATTTCAGAGAACCTGTTAGTAATCCAGATATTTACATTCGAAATTTCATATCTAAAGTTGTTTTCATTCTTGATTCAGAGTAACAAAAGAATTTGGCGAGCATAAATCGATATTTCTGCACGCTCAATTGACCCATAAAAATGCATGAGTTCATTGTTTGTGGGATGTAGAGACCAACAGTGGCAACAGTATAATATGAGTACTTAATGTACATTTGATTCTATTCATCAATTAACATGAGTTAGAAGTTGTTTTTATAGAAGTTGGCTATTGCTTCTCAGCAGTTTTTAAATTGTAATTGTCGACTTTCATCTGATTCTGCACGGGATTGAAGCCATTTCCGACAAATATCAGCAATATTCTGTTGCTGGGTCCTCTCTGCTTCTGTTAGAATGCGTTGGACGTCAGGAGCTCTGTCAAATTTTACTGCTTCAAGGTAGGCATCTCTCAGTCGACCAACACTTAAAAGGGCGTTAACCTGCAATATCAAAGTTTACAACATCATCAAATGTGATACTGATTGCCAATTGGTTGTTGTTAATGTTTAATTCAGGCTACGTAGATTGTAGCCTGCGTCACATACCGCAATTCATTCACGAAAGAATAAGATTTGTATTGTAAATAAATTCTTTTGTAAATGAATCGCGGTCTGTAACGCAGACTACGTAGGATGTTAAATTACGGAATTTTGCATGAATCCCCAAAGCGCAAAAAATTGCAACATGAGAAAATGGCGTTCATATAAAGCAAGAGCGTTGTTGGGAGAACGCTTGAAAATACTCTTCAAATTCAAATTAGCGACAAGAAATCACAGTTCCACAAAATCATAAATTAAACGTTGACAAAAGTGTTCATAGAACAGTCTATAAAACTCCCTTGTTCATTGTTTCTGTCGTAGTTGTTGATAAACTCCAAAGCAGCACGTTACGTTACGATAATTTTGGATTTGGCGCCTTTATTTGGCGACGGTCGCAGTTTTATCTGCTCCATCATATTTTATTGGAATTTTCAACTTACGCCTATTATTACTAAATTTCTGCTTTTAAATTATATTTATCACTGGATAAGTTTTTGATTTTATCGTTATACATTACTTTTTACTTTTTAACTACATTTTAAATTATTTTATTCTCAAGTTGTTTGTTTCAATAATGTGAAATTATATTTATTTTTCATTTCTTTGATCATGTTATAAATATTATATACTCAATGGTTTTAATCTCGTACTCCAGAGATGATCTTTTTCAATTTCGAAGATCTTCAATTGTTACATCGCTGGTTTCAAATATTGATGATTTGGTAAAGAGAAAGAAAAGGAAGAGAGGGAAAAGAGGAAAAAGAGGTGGGAGAAAATTTGTTATTAAAAAATACTTAAAATCAGTGAGAAATCAGAGTAAAAGTTGTTATAAATCGTTGCACACGGTTGGTTGTAATATCAACAACCTCATTGTTATACCTTTGCAGCCTTTACAATCAAGTAATAACAAAGAATTATCTATCAATAGCTACTGTTTGTCTTATCAATGCTCGTTCGATATCAAATAAAGCTCTTCTTATAAAAGACTTTGTGGTTGATCAAGACATTGATTTACTTGGTGTAACAGAGACATGGCTGCATTCAGAGGGGGATGAGGTTTCAATTGGAGAGATTTGCCCTAGTGGTTATAGTTTTGCTCACGAACCAAGACCCTCTGGCGGAAGGGGTGGTGGTGTAGGAATTTTATATAAACAAGGTATCAGTTCAACGTCAATATGTTGCAAACACTCTTTCGAATCATTTGAAAATATTGATATGACATTTGCTACTAAAAAACGTTTTCGCGTAATTATTATTTATCGTCCTCCAGACACATCATTGCTGAATCTCTTTTTTGATGAGTTTTCTACCCTATTAGAAGAAGTTACTATTTGTAAAGATGAACTATTGATAATGGGGGATTTCAATCTCAATGTAGATGATCAATCAGATTTGAATGGAAATCGATTTTGCAATTTATTGTACATATTTAATCTGAAGCAGCATGTGATGGTACCAACACATAATCGTGGGCATGTTCTTGACCTTGTCATCACAAGACCAGAATCCAACGTCCTTGAAGTTAAAAATGTCAACATTCTTGATCAGCCAATATCAGACCATAAGGCTGTTTGTTTCCATCTCAATATCAAGAAACCAGCTCATATAAAGAAAACAATAAATTCACGCAAATTAGACGACTTTAGCATAACTTCATTTGATGAATTGATTAAATCTTCCCAATTATTAGATAATGTGATCTCATCTGATCTTACTTCTCTTGTAACGAGATATGATAAAGTACTGATGGAGACCATGGATATATTAGCACCGATTAAATCCAAGACTATTAATTAACATATAATTAACGTGTTCTGGCTTCCTTTCAGCAAATAAAATAAAGTTTTTCTGTGTAGATATAGCTACGTTGAATGTATTGATTTGACAGGTGGCCTCTATACATTTCAATCGACTCAGTTGATGTGAAATGAATTGAATTTTTATGAAGGAAATGATCAAGATATCTTGAGTAATTGTAAATCGTTTCAATGCGTATTGTTTCTCATGTTCTAAACCAAAGTTCACTCTCCGTATTATACAGTGATAGTCAGCTTAGTCAATTGTTTAATTATTAGTGATCTGACCTGAAGTTTTATCACACAAGGTCCATTATGGACCAACACTAATTGCTAGTATCTACTATATAATATTCAATATTTTACATTGTTTGAAAAAGCATTGCAACGATATACGGAAATTTAGCAAAAAAGCCCGGATAATGCAAATTTACCAGAAACTCAAAATCTTGCGTGGTCCAACATTGCTGGACGTCTGCTGCATGCAGAAGTATGTCGATATCTAGTAGAAGTAACACGATTCCATAAAAAAGTAACACGAATTCACAAACAAGTAACATGATTTCACAACAAGTAAGGCGTTCTCACAAACAAGTGCCGCAATCTCACAGGTAAGTACCAATTATTACACATCGGGTTTTGAATGGTCTGGCACTTCATATGTGACTTTGGCCTTGTAGATTGAACTTTTTGTTAGACATTTATTGTTGAGCGGACATGAGGGTTTTGATCTGCAGTTGCATAATCTCGTTCTGTTATTATTAACCTGTTCAGTGCTAGTTACTTTATTGTTGTAATTAGTAATAATAATTGTTTTCATGTTGGATGTGCAGCTATAGCTAACTTTAAGTGTGATTTTGTTGAAGTTGTAAAGAGGTGAAAATCGCGTGAGCACTTGAGTGAGAAAAATCCAAAACTAAAAACTTTTGACTTTAGAGGCTTAAATCTTCAGCTGAACGTTGAAAATTTCATTCCGAAAGCAGTTGTCATTTGGTTTAGCGGTTTTTTATTTAGAGACAAATAAGTAAAAAGTTTAATGTTTTTTCCGGTGTAAACTCTGTTGTTGAAAATAAACAGGTTCCTGTTCGAGGAAAAAGAGTGAGACACAAAATCGTAACTTTGATTGCATTTTTGAGGGGGAAATGCTTGCATAAAGTAAAAATACAAGAAGAACATGTACTGATAGAAAATTTGTCTCTATCTAAAGAAGCATTCTCCCAATATCCGGGAGATACACTTTAACTGGCTCAGCGTTAGAGACAGGGTGAAACTCAACCAGCTTCCCTGGGTACAAAAAGCTCCTCCTCTGTTTACCACATTTTTCTTTTCTCCATTAAAACCACCAAACCACGATCCTCAACCAATAATGACATATATATCAAACAAAGCCATCGTAGCTCTTTGAAATCAGCATGTCCTTGTTTGTGGAACGGTCTGCATTTCTCGATGAAAGGGATTGCTGACAGTGCCATTTATTTCTATATACAAATAGAGATCCATGCGTCGTGCCTGTATGAATGTATGTGTTCTTTTCACGCATTTATTATTCCATGAAATGTAATAAGTTATAGCTCAAAATGTTGGTAAGAGTTCAAACAGCGAGCGGCGCAAATAATTTATCCCATAATTTTATTGCATGGAGAGATATTAACGATTATCTACAAAAAAGTATGAAATTTACAATGCCAGTACCGTTCTTTTTGTCAAGTAGGTGTTCCTTTCTGTGTTGTCATGGTGCTCTGATGCAGAGCTATAAGGGACATATTGTTCAGGAATTTATTGTGCTGCATCTATAATGAAGTTTTTTTTAATTTGACTGGACTTTGCGAAGAGTTTACCCCAGCGGGGGTAAATTCTATCGCGCTTTGACCATAGTTTATAGAGAGAAATGGTTTGGAAGCTCCACAGGGGCTCACATTTGAGGTTTTTGTCCTCCGATTGTGCGAACTACGTCACGATCACCTAGCACAACATATCAAATCGTCTGCATTTAACTGTAAGTTGAACTATTGAGATCGTTTAATTTTAAGTTTACTCTTGCCAGAAAAAAAGAATAATATACTATTGTGGATGTATCTTATTTCTGTAAGATAACATGCTGGTTAACATACAGAAAATGCTTTGAAAGAAAATTAAGAGTCTATTAAGCAAGATACTTTGTCCAATCTTCAGAATCTAGTTCGATTCTAGAATTATATACAATTTTTCTGGATACGATATTATAGAATCATAGATAGAATAATATAAATACAGATTGTTGCTATATAACCATGGCCGAGTGTTCATATTACGTGCCAGCCAGTAATATTATAGTTTATGTAGTGGAAGTATAAACTTAAACTAGTTAAACTGGGCACAGAAGTAGAGAAATAAATTCTAATTTTAAATAGTCATAATTAAGCGTCCAACTGTAAAGTTAAAGATAAATTCGTCATCGAAAAGCTAGATGATGGACTTCTGAGAATAAAAAACTACACATGCAAAGAAAATATCTATCCAAACAAAATCGAAACATGATTCTTCTAGATAATTTGATTTATTCAGAAAACCCCACGTTACTTATTCTATCACATAATATACGTATGTACAGGTTAGCTGATCAACAGTAAATTATATTAGTATCTGCATGTATTAATGTACAGAAAATAAAACGGAACACATTGTATATATCGAAACATAGACGAGAAAGAATGCCACGTATTATTGATTGAAATATCATAATAGATAACATTAATTAAAATTTCTAGTCAAGTTGCCAAATTTTTAAATACATTCAACCAATCAAGTCTTCAATTTAATTTGATTTAGTATGAATTCTTTGTGCGATAAAATATCCAGGCGAGGATAAATTAATATATTGTTTCTATAACTCTTACTGAAAAGGGTAAGTCCAAGCATATACGATTCAATTGCTTACATGATGATATTGTTACGTTGAAACTGTGAATACGATTAAATAATCTATTATCTATAGCAACCAATCACTAAAAGATACCTCAACTTGTAAGATATATTTTCAATATCCTTCAATGCCGTGGACCTCCGCGCGATATACTCTATACTCAGGAATGACACCAAGACATCAGTTGATTATGTATCGCATGTCCACTTTTGTACTGAAGGTTTAGATATCTTTTTCGGTTAATATCTTTTCTGTATAATCATGTTCAAATCAGACGGCATTTTCCTTCCACATGTGAGATCATAACTCCGTAATTTTGAATTGCAAGGTAACAGAAATAGGGGATAATCCAGACAAAAAGTTCAAATAATTCATAACAACTTTGAACTGCCAAATTGTATTTTGCATACATTTATCTTGTTCTTTTGCTTTCATAGCCGAATTAAACAGTGCAGCAGGTTTTGCGATTGCGAACAACTAAACTCTTATACTTTTCGGATCAATATCATTTCCACGTATTTGAGCCACAGCTTTATCAATTATTTTTATGATAAGATGATCAGAAAATGAAGCCATATTCTATACAATGTATAATGATACTGAGCCAGATCAATGCTTGACTGTATTAATATGTGCCTTTTAAAACCTGCGACGGTCTTTCACAATCCTGCACAACCCTGGCATCCGATACCTTGACTTTCAACCTGAAATAGTAAAACTGTGATTCTTAAAAACATCAACAGTGAATAGAAAAAATAATATTTTGCTTTAATGTAGCAGTATATGATAGAAATGTTCAAAGCTAATTCTATTTTTCAGCAAGGCAATATAAATACTGTTGAAAGTAGGCTTTGGAAACAACATTATCGCAGTGTCATAAAATAGAAATAAACATTCATCAAGTTTTGGTTCATTTTGAAGTTATAATATTTACTAACCTGATTGGAAATGCTACGACAGTCATCATGAATAGCTTCGTGTTCTTCGATTGCATCTAAATGTACTTAAAATTACCTCCAAATGAAAAAAAATCGTTTTGATGTACTCCTTCCACTATCTCTGCTTGCTAAACTGAAATGGAAAATTTCCGTGTGCAGGGTGTTTGATCGCATGGCCGTGTGTTCAAGTTGAAAAGCGAACATTGATGTCTGCCGTGTTTCCAAATCATATCTATAGGCTTTTGGAAACAACATTATCGCAGTGTCATGAAATAAAAATAAACATAATAGTAATTTGACTCCTTGTATTCATATTGAATTAAGGTCTCCCACAAGATAATATATATTGATTATAAGTATAACAAGAAAAGTATACCAGTGCTTGTCTGAGTGAATCTAATTAATATAATATTTTACATGTACACAAGAGAGGTTACCTCAAAGGAGGATGGTTTAATATCGATTATCTCATAAAGAGGCTGGTTAATATTTAATCCAAGACGGAGTACGGGGGAATTTACAAGAATATGATTGTTAAGGAAATTACTTGCTTAGTATTATTATAATAATCATTTATTACATAGAATTATTATTATTATTCATTTTTTTTTCAACCAATAGATAATCATATTTGATTTAAATATGTAGCTAATTATTCTAGTCTATTTTTTTTTCTACATTATACTATGATATTAAGTAACTAAATAGTTCAATAATATATACAAAATGGATTAGGGTTAAATGTTACTCTTCTGCCAGAGCGTGCTGTGACTACATTTGGATGCAATGGAATATTATCACCATCATAAATATTCTTATCAGATACGTTAGTACCATCGAATGGTGTTGATGGTGAAGACTCAACCACTGGCTTCCAACGATTAATTGCAACAGTATCTGCTGTGTCTCCTTTTTGATGACGTAGTACCTTTCATGACGTGATATAACTTCATATGGGATGGTGTAAGGTGCCTCCAAAGGACGACGTGGACGATCAACACGGATCCATACTCTCCGACATTTATGTAATTCAGGAGGTACATAAGAGGATATTGTTCTTTTATTAGCAGGTGGTTTAGATTTAACAGTTTTAAAATGCTCTTGCAATGTTTGTAATAAATGATGAGAAGTTAATAAATCTTTATCTTCAATACATACACGAGGTATTAGTGGTTTTAAACATGTCAATAGCTCATAAGGTGAAATACCATCATCATCTGGTAAAACTCGAAAAGCCAACAGTGCTGAAGGAGAGGTATCATTTCATGAAGTATTTGCGGCTATTAAAATAGATTTTAGAGTGTGATGCATACGCTCTACCAAGCCGTTAGTTTTGGAGTGGTAGGCAGTTGTTCGCAGCTTAATAAATCCAATTAGTTTGCCGACCTCATGCATGAGTTCACTTTCAAAGTTTGAGCCACGATCCGTAATGACATAAAGGGGTGCGGAATACCTAGATACCCATTCTCTTACAAAAGCTTCAGCTGCAACAGGAGCAGTTTGGTCAACAATCAAAATGGCCTCAACCCAGCGCGTGCAACGATCAATCATGGTTAATACATATCTATATGTGGTGGTAATATTTGTCAATGAACAAGTTGACGCAGGTACTGAAAGATGTACAATCTGCAAACGATCAGCTGGTAAATTATATGGTAAAAGATGGACTAATGGGATGGCGAGTGATTTTAGTTTGTTGGCACTGTAAACAATGTTGTACCCAAATATTTATATCTTTGCGCATTTTAGGCCAATAAAATCTTTCATTAATTAGTTTAAAAGTAGCTGAACGGCCATAATGACCTGAATTATGAAAACTCTCAAAACGGTAGAACGATAAGAAAGGGGAACAAAGGACGCGGTAAAATTTCTGATGTCTCACACCACACAGAGCCTTCAACAAAATCAATAAATTCCAAATTAGAAGTATCAAATGGTATGCGCTTTTGCATTTGAATGATTTCTTCAAGGTTGATAAAATTAAAAGATACGGTGGAAATCGTTGAACAATGATTTGGGAATCGCGAGATAAAGTGTCGGCAACAACGTTACCATCACCGGGAATGTATATAATATCAGAAACAAATTCAGATAAAAATGAAAACTGCCGTTCTTGGCGAGGAGAATGATTATGAGCGGAGGGAAAATGCCAAGCAGCAGAAATTGGTTTATGATCAGTAAAAATTGTATCCTTAGTGTTTTCAATAATTGGGTGGAACCGTCTAACGGCTGAAAAAATAGCTAGTAACTCACGATAAAAAGTAGAATACGATAGTTCAGTTGTCGATAATTTGCGTGAATAAAAACTTAATGGCTGAGGGTTTTGTTTTTGTTCGTGTAAGACAGCACCAATAGCAAAAGCTGAGGCATCTGTAGTGATAGCATAGCCAGAAATTGAAGGATCAGGATGTGCTAAATAACTGCATTGTTGATAGAAGATTTAAGTTTGTCGAAAGCGAGCTGATGATCAGATTGCCAAACAAAAGGTGCAGAAACATGTGAATCCATAGAAGCATGGCGAAAACTAGCCTGCGCACAGACCTTACTTGAAAACCTTTCTTCCTCGTTAGTAAGGTCTGCGCATCCGAGCGAATTCTCTTGTTCTGAGAGGAAGTGTCATAATTAAAAGCTATTGTGATTTCAACCAATCGTTGTTAAGTACAACACATCTTGTACTGGTCAGTGATTGGTTGATGTTTTCACCTATTGTTTTGAAAATATTTTTACATCAAACATTCAAAATTGTCTTCGCATCAACGTGTAACGATCAATGATAAACAATTTACGCAGTTTACGGAACGGGATTAACATATCAAATTTTGATTTTACAACAAAGATGTTATCATGTTCTTGTTGGTTTACATCATTATCAAATATAAGAAAGGTTTTTCAAGCTTAATTTTATTTGAACTGCCGTGTTTACAGTTTACAAATATTTCTAAGAGTTGACTTGAAAGCAACTGATTAATAAAACAGTAGGCCTAAATCACTGACCTTTTATTGATAATGATTTCAGTCAAATATTCATTGCCTGTTAAAAATGAATGAATACTCAAGTCGAGAAACATTATTTAGAGACAGAAAATCCACAGCATCACCGATAATAACTTGGATTCGGCTTATTTAATAGCTAAACCTGCTGAACTCAACTGAATTTCTAACAAAACCAATTCTTGATGAGTTATGTTCTGGTAATTTCACTGAAAGAAAATTGAAAAGTTCCATAAAAGTGGAGCTGTGTATATAAAACTAAATAAATAAAACTTTTTTTATATTAAAAAGTATATTTTCTTGTTTCTGATCGTTTCTGGATGAGTTGTTTTCATACGAATGGTCGACATTGCAAAGGTATGCGTTTCACGCAGAGTGTGTCCATCTTTTGGTCATCTCGGCACTTCCTGTCAGAACAAGAGATTTCGCTCGGATGCGCAGACCTTACTAACGAGGAAGAAAGGTTATCAAGTAAGGTCTGCGCGCAGGCTAGGCGAAAACACGAAATTTATGAATTTAGAGGGCTTTGACCGTGAAATGATTTACAAATTTATCGTTGGTGAGCACCACAATACAGTTTGACTAAAACAAGAAACGGGAAAGTATTTATGGTATTTTTTTGAACATTTTGTGTAAATTTCAAGTTGCCCGGAGAAACCTGCCCTTTTATATATGTGGCGCTCGGTCTATCAATAGGAGAAGGCAGTTCTAGTAAGTCTGTTTTTGATTTTAATTTGGTGAAATGCCTTTGGAAGTGACTTCATACTCTAAAAAATCGATAGACGCAAATGAAAAAAATACATTGTGATAGATTAACGCGTAGACCATATTCAGCAAGTCTAGCAAGAACAAGTTGTAAACGGGCATCATGCTCTGCTTGACTGCTTCCATAAATCAAAATATCATCGATGTATCGAAAACAAGGTATTGAACGCAAAACAGAATTAATAAAGCGTGAAAAAGTCGCGGCACTATTGCGTAGCCCAAAAGACATTGTTTGATAACAAAAGGCACCGGAAGGAGTAGTGATAGTTGTTTTGTTTATGTCATCAGGATGTATTGGAATCTGATGATAGGCTTTAGATAAATCCAGACGAGAAAAACTTATATTTATGGCCACAAAGTTCATTGTTAAAAGATTGTAGATTAGGGAGAGAATAGCGATCGAGTTTAGTAATTCGATTAAGTGCCTGATAATCTCTAACAGGTCGAAAGGTGTCAGGTTCAGATTTTTGAACTATATGCAAAGGACTAGCCCAGGGAGAAGTCGAAGGTTTAATTATGCCTGCATCTACTATTTTATCAAATTCGGCCTTGGCCACGGCAAATTTGCGGGGGTGTAATCGGCGAGGTTGACAAACAACGGGCGGGATCTCTCACAGTTTCGATGCGGTGTACGACATCGTGTGGCGGTGTGTTTTGAATGAAAAAGGTGTAAATAATTGGCATGAAAATTTAAAATGTTACGCACGTTCGAAGAAAGATTTCGTATCGGGAAAAGGAAATATGACAGACTCGACGGAAACAGAACAGCATGTTAATGGGACAGAAACAGTTGTTGTGTCGTCAATTAAAACTTGTTTGGAACAATCAAGGGTTATTTTGTGTTTGTGTAAAAAAATCTATGCCTACAATCGGTTGAGTAACTTCAGCAATTATAAATGAATGGGGAAAAGAGCGTCTTAGTCTAGGCATAGTGGTTGTTAGCTCAGATGGAATTCAAAGCATTAGTACACTAGACTACAGAAAATTATCAGTGCCTCCGCTCGTGTGGTTTGCATGCTACCGAGATTAGAGCATATCACATCTGCGCTCGTCCAACTTCACTGGTTACCAGCCAGGCAGAGAATCCATTATTAAATCTCACTAATTGTTTTCAAAGCACTTCATGAGGCTGCACCACAACACATACAGGAAATATTGATACTCCGTAACAGCTTACGTCAAACATACTCTCTGAGGTCATTAACATCAAACCTCCTTGTTAATCCAAGAACACAATCCAAAGCATTCGGAGATCGTTCCTTCTCGGTAGCTGGACCAACAGTTTGGAATTCCTTGCCGGAGCAGGTTAGAAACTGTAACACATTGGACATTTTTAGAGCTTCTTGAATGACCTATCTCTTTCGAGATGCGTATTTCTCGTAATTATACTTTTAAGAACTTTTAATTAGTACAACAACAACAAAAATCTAGATAATGTATATATAATGATGAATGTGTAAAACAGCTCTTTACAATATTTTATAGTTTTAGCGCTTTATAAATTGTATATTATTATTATTATTAATATGAGGAGGATTGGATTAGCTCAGATGGCAGAGCAACCGAACTTCAGATCGGATCATATCTGATCGACTGCGGTTCAAATCCCCCGAAGTGCAACTCAGCCTTGACATTATCTGAAACATAGAATGGTCCAGAGAGAATTGCATTGTAAGTAGCTGGGGCGCATCGTTGCGCATTGACAATCGAGACCTATCTGCCATGAAATTGATCTGTGGTGTCGCGGCTGAGATCAACAAAGAGCATTTAAAATCATTGCTTTCAGCGTAAAGAAACTTCTCTAGAAATAGAGGAGTGGTACGGGTGCCTTTGGTAGGGCGACACCGTCTACATTATTTAATTTTTTATAGTGGCTGTTGTGGCGAGTTCACCTAGTAACATTGATGCCCTTTCCGGAGGCAAAAATTAAAGATAAATTGGAAGATGATAATTTTAAATCATATTTTAGAGAAAGAGAAATTGGAATTATAGATACAGCAGAACCAGTATCAATAAGAAAAGCTACAGCAGGCATTGTTTGGCAAAATAACAGTGACACACATAAATAAGCCATGCTGAGGTTCTGAATAAGGTTCATAAATAAGGTTCTGAATAAATGATGATGATGATGATGATGATGATGATGATGATAGATTCAACACGGCTTAAAAGTTTTCCGGGGCCGGGATAGCGGAGACAGAATTAATTGGAGTAGGCAAGACAGGACGGGTATTGTTTGGTGTTGCGTGATCATTGTTTAAAAACGTTGGTGGTTTTGGACCAGTACACCAAAAAAAAAGTGATATTAGCGGCATATTTTAGTACTTTGACCTTTTGAGTAACCTGTAATAACCGTGAATTGATCGTTATTGCGCGCGCATACTGAGTAGAGGAATTCGGTTGTTGATACCGAGCCGCCTGAACTGGTACAGGAGCCTGAAAAAATGTTGATCTAAGAGTTGAGTAGGTAAAAAACTAAGATTGTTAGAATAGGAGGTGTCATTACGGGAAGCGCCCCAAACAGTGTCAGCTTCTTTCAAAAAGGGTGGCATGGGCAATTCTGTATGGCTTATCAAAAGCTGACGAAAGCTTATCAAAAGAGACCTAAATTGTGATTTAAGTACGAAAAATACAAACCCAAGTGCACAAAATAATCTGAAACAGTATATAGCAGACTTTGCATTCACCAATTTGATAAATGAAGTAACACGACCAGCATCAGGTACTATTCTGGACACAATCATGACAAGCCACCCTAATTATTTCTACTCGTCAAAAGTAATTTCTACAGGTGCGTCTGACCACAGTATGTGCATGGCTCAGATGAAGAATAAACTACAACGCCTACCAGCAAAGAAAATCACATTCAGAAAGACAAAGAAGACTGATTTTGAAGCACTGAATTATGAACTTGCCTCACTGCAATTGGAAAATGTTTACTCGGACTTGGATGGAAACCCACGAAATGCTGACGAAGTCTGTAAAATTTGGTTTGACAAAGTGAGTACGCTAATAAATGAATACGCCCCTCTGAAAACACGATTAATTAAAGCTAGAAGACCAATATGGATAAACAGTGAGATTGAAGAAGCGATTCGCCATAGAGACAAACTTTCGAAATTACCTCGCACTCCTGCCATACTAGTCCAATTCAAAGCTCAGAGAAATCTAGTTACTAGCCTTAAAAGAAAATCCGCCCAACGCTTCCTTATTGCATCATCACATAGCGACCCTGCCAAGTTCCATCGCAGTCTACAAACCATCACTGGAATTGGAAAAGATAAATCTACTTCGATACATACAATCTTTCACAACAACAAGCTACATACTTCAGCTGAATCCAAAGCAAACCTACTACGTGATCATTTTTCATCGTGTATACCTTTCCCTCTACCACTCACTGATTCGCAGCTACAACAGCATAGTAGTATAACTACAATTAAAAATCAACAATATGGAACATTTAGTTTTTCACCAACATCTGACTTTGAAATATATAAAATAATATCCAATATGAAAAACAACAAAGCAACAGGAGCAGACTCAATATCAGTGGTATTTTAAAATCAATTTCATCAGGGCTTACCCCAGCAATAGCAACTTTGTTTAATCATCTAATTTCAATTGGCGAATTTCCTTCTGCTTGGAAACATGGTATCACTACACCTGTATTCAAGAAAGGTGACCGTACAAAGCATGAGAATTATAGACCTATTGCAATTTTAACTCATATATCAAAAATTCTGGAGAAAATACTAACGAAGCAGCTGCAATCTCACTTTCTTTTGAAATTTTCAAAAGACATGTATGGTTTTATTCCGAGACACAACACAGAACTGGTACTCTTAAAGCTAACGCAAGATTGCACAAACGCCTTGAACAGTGGACAGAGTACAACAATAGCAACATTGGACCTATCTAAAGCCTTTGATATGATCCATCATGGTCTGCTTCTAGAAAAATTGAAGAGTTATGGCCTGGATTTAACTAGCTGTGCTCTAATAGAAAGCTATCTAACTAGCCGCACTCAATCCGTCCGTGTGGACAACACACTGTCGACACCATATGAAACACCACGTGGAGTACCACAAGGTTCAATTTTAGGACCTCTGCTATTTAATGTATATGTTAATGACCTCTCTATGCTGAAACTTTCATCATCCTTAATTCGCTATGCCGAAGATACAACACTATACGTCCACCATAAGTGCACTACGCAAGCAATATCGATCATCAATACTGACATACGTAAGGTACACGATTGGTTCTTAGACAATTATATGATATTAAACACTGGAAAAACCCAAACTATCAACATCGTAAATTCAAAAGTGTTGCTAAACCAAATACCTATACCAAAAATCAAAGTTGGATTATCAGAGATACCTTTCTCAAATACAATCAAATTGCTTGGTGTGATTATTGACGAAAAGCTAAACATGAAAATTCAATTAAAAAACTGTTTAAAGAAAGGCAACTTTGCACTCCATCAACTTCGACAACTACACCATTCTCTAACCAGCAGTATATCAGTAAACTTATATAAAACATACATCCGTCCACACATAGAGTATGGAAGTCCACTTCTGACATGCCTGCCTGTTTCTGAACTTTCAAAGTTGGACAGCTTTCAAAGAAAGGCACTACGTCATCTCAGAGTAAATGATTCATACGTCAAGAACATCTCTGATCTAGCAATTAGAAGATCTGTAAAATTAGTGACTATCTTGCACGGCACCCTCACAACATCACGACCTTTATTAATTAGACAACTTTTTAAAACACCATCATCAAAATACTGTCTAAGAGGGGAACACCGATTGAAGACACCAACCGTAAATTGCAAGAAGATGAGTTTCAGTTTTGTAGTTATGTCAATAAGACTATGGACTATGCTTACTGAAGAAATTAAATCATTATCTATACAGAAATTTAAATCTGCTGCTGAAGAACATTTTATTTCCTTAAAATTGTTTGGATACTTCAACACTGATCCATATTAGTTATTGAATTAATTGGCAGAATAATCTATGAACTACACTAATAGATTTAAAAAGAGTAAAAACATTTCATTTTCAAATTTAACCCAATGATTATAACCTACCACATAATTTTGTAACAAGCTTATGTAGATTAATTAATCAAGTATATACTTCACTTACTGCTACTATTATTATTTTTAAAATTTATCTTGAATGTATTAATATTATCTCCTTCGTAATAATGTAAACGAGCAGGCATTGCTCATTTTATCAACGAAGTAAAATAAAATCAAACACACACACACACACACGAATGTTAATAGGCAAAGCATTTAGCAAACGATATCTTACCAAATTATCAGTGGGTGCCATATCTGAAGCAGACAGCGACCGTTGAATCTTCATACAGCAGACTGATGGTTTCAAACCCTCCAACGAAATTGTGTCAAGAGCTTCTTCCAGTATTTCTTGATCGTTTTTTTTGCAATATTTGTAGTAATTTGTTCTTCAAATCTGTGCAGGGTGTGGCTGATATGAAGAGCTCCGTGCTGACGACGAGTGGGCCAATATTGGACGGCAGTTCAGCAAAATGGTACCGAAATCTTGTTAATTCATTGGTGATAAATTTCAGATCAAACAAGCACTCCACTTGCATGAACCAGAATCTGATTTGTAAGGTAGAAATGGTGGTAATTTAAGCGATACAAAACGATTGTGTTGTTTGATATGTTGACTGCCTTAACTGGTTTGAGTTTTAGATTAATCTTCAGCAACTGACATCGAATTAGCAGCTGCGTTGTTGGTTGCGGGGTCACCAATTGTAGGAGATCTAATAACGTGAACAGGTGATCTTCTCGGTGTGATAGTAGTTTGACACCTTGTATTCATATTGAATGAAGGTCTTCCACAAGATAATATATATTGATTATAAGTATAACAAGAAAGTATACCAGTGCTTGTCTGAGTGAATCTTATTAATATAATACTTTACATTGGATTTTATATGTACACAAGATAAATTACCTCAAAAGGAGGATGGTCTAATATCGATTATCTCATAAAGGGACTGGTTAATAGTTAATCTACTACAGTACCGGTGCCGCCCAGTGATCAATTGATGACCAACTAAATGTGATCTGGTTGAATTAGTGAAAGGGCAATAAAATCTCACTTGATATCCTTTTCAAATTCAGATTACTTAGAAGTAGCATTTAGGAATGCTTTGCTTCCTTATTACAACTTCGAAAATGAAGATGATGATTCTACAATGATGTTATTATAAATTAAACTACTTACAGAATCTGATTCAAATATGTTGAATCTGATTCGCCTATCATCATCCGATTCATATCGGACCGCTATGAAATTATTTCTTGACGATAATGGAAAGAAGAAATTGCAAGTATATCAAAGATATTATGAAATTCAGTTTTATAACTCATGGTCAGCTATATGATCCAGGGTTATCCATGGGTGTCCAGTAAATATATAAATTGCAATCATCAAGTCTCACAGTTAAAGAACAAGAAATAATCAGTTTTTTGATATTTGTGTTTCTTGTTCGAATTCTGTAGACCTAGTATAGCGTAAATGTATATAGGTTTTACCATTAAAATCATAGGTCCTCATACATCGATCAATAATCTTTGAGTAATGTATTAAGTTATTGCCCCCGTGCATGCAGCTTGTATGCATGTAGCCTCTATAACACGCATTGCGTGTAACTGGTATTCTAGTAAAGAAAAATGTAAATCATATCTATCGAACGAAGACATCAACATTTATAAGCCACAATTGTTGCTTTTAACCATAACACCCATAGACATAGCTTATGCTTCATAATATAAATAATCAAACTGTTTATTTTATCTTCAAATCATGATTACAAGTCATACAGAAACTCTCCTAAAATGACGTCATCTTAGAAACTACGACGAGTGGGGATTTCAATATTAAATCGTTAATGGAACCAATAGTTTGGAAACAAGCATAAACGATTTTGAAAAAAGGTAGTATATACCGAAGGTTGCTAATTTTATCAATGTTTAAATAAGTGTCACACTTCGAGAGCTATTCTTTTTATGAAATCCAAAATTCAAATCCCAATGGTCTATTGACCGTGATTGGTTAAGAACAATGTTTGCAAAACACAAGTGACAATGCTAGCAACACCCACATGTAATAAAAAGAAAACCTTCAGTAACAGTTACCTCAATTTCGTAGAAAATAAACCAAACCAGTAGCATCAACATTATGAGTAAAAAAAGGAACACAGACGCATTACTACCCTATAACTGTATAGACATTCATGCAAGGTATGCAATTGCAAGCCTTATTGATATAAAAACGCAGGTCTTAAAAATCAACCTATTATCTCAAAACTGCAGCTGTATTGGGTGTTATATCAAAACTCTCATTACACTCGTGTTCATCTATTGTGTTCGTAAAAAGATACTTTTGTTTCATAATTGTTTAAAATCAACTTTGATTTTATTAAGTAGAAGCCTTCGGCTTGCGGCCTGCGCCCGGGGACAGTCAGCCTTCGGCTTCCTCAAAGAGGTCGCTTCGCTCCCGTTAGTAGCCTGCAGTAAATCTTGTCAAAGAGAATGTCAATGAAACAAAATAGTCATGAGAAGGAATTAGAAATGCAGCACACCACTGATAATTCATTTCAGTTTTGATAATTAATCCTTACGTACATGTAAAGCATAGTGAAAAGGAGATAATAGATACTCTATTGTATTACATATTTCAAATCAAATAAATATGGGTTATCTATAGGTAAATTTTATGTTGACTACATAGTTCAAATTAAATAAATATGGATTGTATGTTAGGTAAGCAGTTAATGAACTTGTTTTCACAATGAAAGGCATTGGTATGTAAATATTATTGCTGTATCGGTTGAGTGAATCTCAGCATGAGTCATTGAGTGTAATAACAACAGGTCAGATTCTGAAATTTGATACAGTAAATTAGATAAATGAGAGACCCAAACTCTAATATTTTATTAACTTTAGCCAGCTTCTCACAGAGAGGACACATGTCTATAATGGTCACCATTCACCAACCTCATATAATAATGATTAAAGAAAACAATGTCTGGTCACAGTGGACGTTGTCAATGTATGGCACATTATAAATGTACATTTCGATAAAACGATAGAAGGCAGCTAAATTACAACTCCAATTTTGTATTTATACAACTTACAACTGCTTGACGACTGAAAAGTACCACACTAATTCTCTGAATTTGTTTATTTGATATGGGTAAAATCTCTGTGTGTGCAGTGTGGATAACAGAACCGAACTGCTGACATAAAACGGTGACACAGTAAATCCTTTCTTCTAACGATAGGCCTACGAAGAGCAGTTCATAACAAATCAAGCTATTGGCGATACAGTGACACAGTAATCTCTTCTGACAACGATGACTTGATAACAAAGTAGGCTATTAGGGATTATGATAGCCTACTTAAAAGAAAACTAAAAGTAACAATTTCCATCAGAGTCCTGTAAGCCCTCGTGCAGCAGGGAAAAAGCCACGGTAAAACTGACTTCGACAGACTTTACACGAAGCATTTAAACATTTGAGTTGTAAAAGACTTACCGAGAATTGTGTCTTCTGTTTGCGATGTAAAATGAAGTATTGTTGAACCACTTCTCCTTCTAGGCATATTGGAATACTTTTGCAAAATATGAAACACTTTTACAAAATATTGGCATCCATTAAAATAAAGCGTGCTCTAAAATTTGTGATGTTGCTAGGCATGACAGGATACACCAAGGAAAGCAGTTTATTTTCACAGAACTTCCTTCGAAATGACACGATTTTGGAAATTTTAATCGCAATTTATAGCATTTTAAACTGTAAAAACAAAACGTCGGATAGTCAAAGGCCTATAGATAACCCAGAAGTGTATAAGAAGTTTGGAAAGTGCTCTGCGGAAAAGGAGTTTAACAGTAATGAAACAATGGTGATTTGATCACAGACAGGGTTTGCGTATTATTATTATTAATAATTTAACTTGAGAGTTTGCTGTTTTTTTGTTGGCGAGAGAGGTAATTGCAGCTGTTTAACTTTCTGAATTGATTGTATCTGAAGCACATTTGAAAACTTACTTTGGAAGATTTTCCTTTGATTTTCTTTGTGAATTGCTGAATTTGTTTCATCTGGAAAAAGGGAATACAAAGAGACATCATTGGTTGTTAGTTAAAGGAATGCCATTCAGATGTTATTCGAGGGTTTTCAGTATCTTCACCTTTTTGTGGAAGACTTTGTTTGCCGTAAGAATCACTATTGGTGCAAATTTTGAGTTTCCTACTTTTCATTATAAGGAAACTGTTAAAGCTGACTAAATTCATTCGAGTCAACTTTATTACTAACTTTTCAGTATACAGTGTAACCCACTTAAGTTCAAGTCAAAATTTCCAACGACTTTCGTTCCATTTATTCGATTTTGCACTTATCCGAGTTGTCAAATAAGGACTGAAGCACAATTTTTTTAGATGATGTACTTTGACACACTTGTCTTACACTGTATATACATTTATTTTGCATTTTAAAATTCTTCCACATACGGGGTAAACTACTAGCTTTAGCTGGTTAATGTTAGTATTTGCAGGAGCGTATTTGCGTTTAATAGCCGGATCCCCTTCCTGACGCAAACCAGTGATCGAACGCAAGACCATGTAGGTCGAGATCCAATGCCCTAGTCACTAAGGTTGCACTATTGCTTTCCGATAATGACATGAGAGAAATAATAACATTTTCAGGAGTTACTTCACCTGAGAAGGAGACTTTCCAAGTGTCTTTACAATCTGTAGCAGCAGTTCATCCATCTCCTTCACTGATAACATCCCTAATTCTTCGACTATTCGTATGAAATCGCTCAGAACTGTCAGTTCTTTTTCATTTATAATATTTAACACGGCTTTAACAAAGATTGGAAGACAAGGCAGTGCATAATCCTGAAAGAAATCATTTTTAATGAATGAAACACAAATCAAATTAGAAA
The DNA here is from genome assembly GCA_916610825.1 of Haliclystus octoradiatus. Lineage (NCBI taxonomy): Eukaryota > Metazoa > Cnidaria > Staurozoa > Stauromedusae > Haliclystidae > Haliclystus > Haliclystus octoradiatus. Next base: position 22,096,546 of record OU744446.1, read on the forward strand.
AGAGGCTTGCATAACAATTGCGTTTCTGAATGAATAATTTTCTAGCAGACAGAAATAACCATTAGTCAAAAATATATGAAAGATCTATTCAATAGAAAACGGTCTAACAATTAGCAAAGTGGTTATATTCATCAGAAATTTTTCATAAAATTGCTTCCAATTTTCAAAGTTAATAAGGATTCTATGCAAACAGATTCCTAAGTAAATATGTATAATAAAACCTTAACTGTGAATTGATTATCATATCGTTGTTCTAGGCGCGAAATGAGATTCATTGTTATAACATTTTGTTCTAGATGCAGCTGCAGAAAAAGGGAAGTAGTCATCCAAAAGCTTTCCACAAATCACACTTCCATTGAATCATTAAAGAAATGTGCATTATAAATATATCAAACAACTTCCAATTCAGGCTCTTAAAGTTATCATATCGGTAATTAAGGATATCAATGTGGATTTCTATAATAGATTCAACCACTAAAATATACGCTTTACCAATTAAAATGTATTTTCAAGTATGCATTTTATCCTGACCTGTTTTTGAGGCCTGTAGGAAAGTGCTTCAGTGGAATTTCACAATTTGAAAATGATTTTGATCTGTGCCTTACTTTTGGCATAAACAATGTTGAGTTTGATCCAAAACGTTTAGGTATTTTTGTATACCACTATTATGCACATACCATACAAATTAAACAAACCTGCATGATTCTAGATGCCAATGTGAAAGAATCTTCTGGGTCCCTGCTTAATAGCTGTAAGTAGAAAAGAACTACGTAATAATTGACTGTATAAGTCAAAACCTGTATCAGCCAGACAATCAGCACATAAAAGTTTTGTTATAGTGTAGGGTAGTTGTCGAGACATTTATGAATCAGATTATTTTCTATATACAGGATTATGCATACAGATAAAGAACTGCTAACACATCATTTTGTCACTTAAAGAGAGTACGGCGTAAGTACTTATTCTTGGGTGATAACTGAAAACTTTTAGATACCTTTTTGCAATCAAAAATAACATGACACTCCTTTTATCAGAACATGTCAAATTTAAATCTTTATGTCTGATAAAGGATGTCAACCCGAAAAGGTTTGATATGCTCCTTAATTTTTGTTGAATGAATTAATTAATGTCAAATTAAAGTTAAGAGCGGCAAATACGGAAGATCTAGATAATAATTTGAATTCACTGATAACAATTTTGTTTAATTTTGAATAACTTAAGTCGAAATTTCATAATTTATACTTAATCTATATCTTAATCCAAGGTTTACAAATCACTACCTCGGATAATTAATTCCATACTGCTGTAAAACGAGTGGTAAAATAATGAGATGTTGAATTCGTGTGTTGCACTGCTTTAGATTTCAAGCTACTGGGAACGTCCACGCTTACAAGTAAATCGAAGTAAAATATCTGAAAGGGCATGTTTTGTTTAGAAAGCTGGACTGAGCCAAAGATTATATTTTTTGCGAAAACGTAAACGTTTTGTGACAATATTACTTGAGCTGAATTTCTTGGACAAAATAACAAACAATTGACACAATTAACAACAAATAACACAACAAAGTTCAGAATAATAAGGCAGGACTGATTAATAATCAGTGATTATATTGTAGCCCCAAAGTTCCTTGAATTGTGTTATTTAGAAAAAATAGCTCCACCACGCTCAGGCCGGTAGTTGAAATGTCATGAGTGAACATGGAATTGCCCACAAAAAATTTTCATGGTCTGTGAACTGATCATGAACTGTTCACACCACTTGCAAAATCAGATGTTTCAGGTGACATGATACACCAGCTACTTACTTACTAACCCTAAAAACAAAATGACTTACCTCCACAACTAGATCTGCTCGTTCTTTTCCTTTACCGAAAAGAGTAGGAGTTATTTGAGAATCTTTGTAGTATTTTCCCCCACTTCTCTTTTGCAAATTAAAAAAATGCATGACTTTAATCTGTAGCTCTATTGTAGAGAGATGCATTTTGATATCATTATTAGGTATCTCGTTGGATGATGAAAATTTATTTGATTGACCATCAGGAAGAACCTCAGCATTTACTTGCAGACAATGCTTTGAAGGATTTCTCGATACTCTATCAGAGATTAGATGCTCGATATGCGATTTTGCTAGGTCTAGATATGACATCCTGGAGATCAAACCGGAAAGCTTCTGAGAAGAAATGCTGTTCGTCCCAAGAAAAAACTTGACACACGTCATGGCAGCTCGAAAGTAATCCTACAGAAATAAAAATTGTAGAACATTTAATGAATGATCAATTGTCATAAATGAAAAAAGCAAGTATAAACTTGCAGAAGATGCTAGCTAAATTCTACCAGAAGTCAAGAGAAAAAAACGCCATTTTGAGTTCAATCATTTTCAATTAGTTGTTCATGATGTTAATAAACATTATGTAAATTGTTCATGATTACTAAAAAACTGTAAACAATTTATGAAATTATCAAGATGAGCATTGAGTATAGTATCTTAAAATATTGGAGATAGTGTTATCTGCTTCAAGAGTAATTAAGTTTGTGTGTCGAATCCATTGATAGTAGAGCGGAACGACAAGTTGTGCCAGACCTTAATTATAACTACACAATTGCAATTCCCTCATCCTTCCCCAGTGAAAAAAGTTCATGAACGCTTCAAAAACCTGGGCTCATGAGCACAATGTTAATAAACGTATTCATGAAATGTTCATAATAAAACTACATATCTCAAGTTAGGCAATTAACATTAACAATACTGTAGAAGTAGATAGGCCACTTCTTGACAACAGTAAGATTATTAAATTTGTACTGTATGTTAAGTACCAGACCTCTGCGAGTTCGCTTAAGCAGTTGGGTGCAGGCATTTGGCAACTTTTAGACCACTTTACACAAGTAAAAAGTTAATAGATGATTAAGGGTATGTCAGCCGAGGCTGGGCTTATTGTCTGAGCAATGAGTTGTATATTTGATCAAGTGTGACTTGTGTACTTGGAGTTACGTTGGCTATAATCGTCAACTTCTTCATTAACATGTTGTTGGACATAGTGAGTCCGCCACGAAAAAAACATATTACCGCTGTCAGTTGTCAGTCATATTTACTGTTGTAAAGTGTGTCTCAAAATTTGCCTAATACACAAGACGCTAGCTATCAGGGAGTTTCACCCCGCATTAAGCGTGCAAACTGACTCAGTGAAGTCTAAATTATTCACATAATGTATTTTTGTATAATTAAAATAGTCATTGGTTGTCTTGTTTCCGTACGTAAAATTTCATTGTTATTATTATACAATAAATTATGTAAATTATATCAATGTTTTATAATATTTATACCATGCCAACTTTGAATTTATTTTCTTTTGCTTGAAAATGATATATTGTTTTGAATTACTTAGATTAAAATAGAATGAAATTGATAATTAGTAAGAATTAGTATGAATATAGTTTTAGTTTAGAAACTTTAGTTTAAAATTGGAGTAAATACTTACTATCGTGAAAATCAAGTGATTATATAAACCCGAATAAGGATAACTTCTTCCTGTCATAAGACATAAAGTAAGACTGCCTTGTGACCAATTAAGGTCTTATATTTTGTAAAAAAATGTATCACCTTAGTAAATTGAATAGTATAAATACAGCCATAAATTTAAAATGAGGAGGAATAAATAAACAGAACATATACCGAAGCCATCATCAATGCCAACTGACATCGTTGGGGAAATCACAAATGCAAGAATCAACTGCTGTAGCCTGTATTATAACTATTATTGTATAAATGTATTATGTAAATATATCTTAGTTCTATACCTTAACTGATATTTTATTGTTGTCTGCATTTAGTGAATTATATCAATTTGAAATCCAGTTCAATTCAATGGTGTTAATTTATTGTTTATCACGATTGGTAACAAGATTCAATTATCGACTGGAACACCGCTGTTACGACCACATAAAAGAAATTCAAAATGACAAACACAGATGAAGCACCATGATGAAAGATATGACAAGAAAGAGAAGCAACAACAAGAATAAGAAATAAACTACAAACAGTGATCAACGAAAAACAGATGACATTGAAGAATTAGAGCTAGACTTACAGCAACTTGAACTTTACTACAACGCAGCCCAGCAAATACACAAAGATTATACCTTGATCTTAAAAGACTACGATGAATTTGCCGATGAATGGGTCAATGACCTATATGTTGATACGTCTGCCAAACGAGAAATATAACAAGAGCATATATTGGAATTTATAATGACAGCCTTGAGAAGATAAAAACACATGAAAATTCCAGAAGAGTGTGGTCATGAACGAACACAACAGAGGAATGAAGTGACAACATATGAGGGTGACGGACATTGTAGAACAACATTGAAAGTGGAACTTCCTATCACAATGAATACAGTAAATACATTGATAGATAATAATGGGACTGACAGAAATAGAAAATTATATGCATTGAAAGGAAGAATGTCAAAGATACCAGAAAAGTAAATTGACAAATATTGAAAACTATGAAGATTTGTGGAAAAACTTGATATAACGTATGGCAGAAACGATCAGCTGACGGATGTATGCTTTAAAGAGATCGACCGACTCAAGCCAGTGAAATGTGGAGATGCAAATAATTTCTTGCAATTTGTGGCCTTGTCTCGGGCTTGTCGGTATATGAGAGAATGCAGTGGAGATGATTTCCATAAAAATCATAACTCATGTTACATGATAATCGTATGGACTAAATATCAGTTATGGCTGAATGTATTATTGTAATGAGAGCGCATGCTTTCATGGCCGGGTGCGTTTTAAATTACTTAGAATAAAATAGAATAAATTGACAATTAGTAAGAATTAGTATGAATAAATTTTTAGGTTAGAAACTTTAGTTTAAATTTGGAGTAAATACTTCTTATCGTGAAAATCATATTAATAATCATCCAGAAATAGAATAACTTCTTCCAGTCATAAGACATAAAGTAAGATTGTCTTACGACCAATTAAGGTCTTATATGATTTGTAAAATAATGTATCACCTTGAGAAATCAAATAGTATGAATACAGCCATAAATCTGATATCAGGAGGAATAAATAAAGAGAAGATATACCAAAGCAATCATTAATGCAAAGTGACATTTTTGGAGAAATCACGAATGTAAGAATTAACTGCTGTATTATAACTTTTCTTATATAAATGTATTATGTAAACATATCTTAGTTCTATACCTTTACTGACATTTTATTGTTGTTTGCATTTAGTGAATTATATTAATTTGAATTCAACAGTGTTAGTTAATTTTTATCGCAATTCGTAACATTATCACATATTGAAACATTGCAATTGAGTTTTCTCTTATCACTATCCTTCACTTTAAAGTTATCTATTATTATTAAGGGAAGCAGTAAAAGGTTATCATTTGTTAATAGTGTGTTTGTTATTTGTAATTGAAGGGCTTCTTGGCAATAGTGTCAATGAACTCTTCAACTCTGTCAACTGTGTTTATTCATTTCTGTAATAAAGTTTGAAGTATTCTCTGTACTATACCTTGATAAGTAATTGAACAGCATACAGGCAATGAAACAGGCCTCGTCTGCTTAGTTGTTTACATGAATAATGAATATCTGTGACCCAATCACAAAGGTTAGGATTGAGCTCCCTGATTATATTCAAAAGTTCATTAAACATTCCTTCGTGGAAGCATGGTAGCAAAACCAGGTCAAAGAATAAATGGCTTTGACAATTCTAAAGAAAAATAAATCAAGTTGTACATTCAAAACATTGTATATACAGACAGACATGCATAAACTAAGCATGGTGATAAATAAAATAGCTTCTTTTGCGAAAAAGCTCATGGAACGTTTTTTCATAAACTTTCATGAACTAGTTTATCAACGTTAAATGGCACAATATCCATATTTTCATAAAATATTCCATAGTAAAATATTAAAGAGGTCTTCTTGGTAAGAATAATATGGCTTAATAATGTTGTCTTTGTTACAGCTGCACCCAGACATATAATGATTGTCTGAGACATTCAATCAATTACAACACATTTGAGCAGTTCTAGATTGGACTCTTTCTGCATAAATGATGTATGATGTGACAGGCTCATAATCTACATGAATAATTTACATTTACATAGTCTAAATGTGATGAACAATGGCCTTTATGTTAATAATAATAGTTTATAGGTTTACATTGTGTTTTAGAAAGTCTTCTTGTACCTTTTGTGTTAGTCTGATTAAATGTTATGACATGGCGCAGTTGATATTTTTCTAATGTGAAAAGTATTTACGTATTATTGATATATAACAGATAAACTTGAAGATTTATCTTACGGAGAAAGTAAAAGAAAGCATATTGCAAATAAAGGTCACTTGACCAGAGCTATGGGAACACTAGAAAGTGTTATGAACTCATAAAGTAGCGGAAATCTAGAATGTTTCATTTTTGAATCTCACTTTATATAAATGCACTGATTAATTTCATTGAGCACTATACCAAGAACTGGTGTGGTACAATCCCACCATTAATATTATTACATTATTATTATTATACCATTCCTATCCTGAACAATGATAACATATCTAAATATTTGCTCTTCAAACTAATAAATGGTAACAGAAAATAGTGCATACCTTTTCCCGTAAGTATACACATGCATTTCTAAGCAAGCCATGCCTAACATAGTAGCAAATTATCTGTGAATGTGTGCCATATGTTTCAAGGAAGTATAAACATTCGTCATATCTTCTACTGCCAACTCCTGAACCTGACAATGGATTCTGAAAGGAAATTGAAACAAAAAGTAAAGCTGACAGGATACAGCTCTTATTTCTCATGTAAGACAATTAGGATTAGAGCTAACCCCTTCCCCTAATAACTAACCTGCCTAATAATAAAAGGATAATGAATCATTATGATGCTTATATATAATTATTCCACACAAGCAATAGATACTAACCTCAGATTTCTGGCTGTCTTGTGAGCTTCTTATAAACTCAATATCATCAACCTTTAAAGCAACATGGAGTAAATTTATTGTTAAGCAGTCAAAAATATGAAAAGGCTTAACTTGATGTTGGAAGGTTTGAAGTGATTGAAATCTTTATGGAAATGAGAACGCCACTGATAGCTAGTTTGATAGCTAGGTATTGCAAGACAAGATAAGATATGAAGATAAATGGAAGCCTGAAAACTATGAATTGATAAACTAGTGATAATGTGCTTGTTGTTGGGTTGGTTAGATAGCTTCCACAATTTGGCCATAGATGAATGATACAAGTGCACCGGCACTGATCCAATCTCTGGTTTATGTGGATAAAGTGCTATTTATATTAATTGATAACATTAATAGAAAAAGTGCTGGTGATTTCAATTGTAGAATGGATCAGAATTACAGAGAATCATGCAAAATCTAATGTCGTTGGAACACTTTTGTTAGTCTTCACACAACAGAGGAAGGCAAGTAATATGATTTAACTCACAGTGTAAAGACTAACATCAGAAAAACATTTTTGAAACTATTAAAGAAACACTTCCCAAAGACACATTCCTTTCACAAAATATTCAACCTCAAAACAGTAAATATCCGCCACAGTTGCACTGAAAACATGAAGACGATAAAAAAAGCCACAATAACAAAATAATCAACAACCAACAACAAGAAACATCCATCGCGACCAACTATGTAACTGCCGAAAATAAGAATTATGCCCTATAGATAATAACTGCTTCAAAGGGAGCATTGTGTATAATGCTACAGTCACAATAAATGAAGACCAAGAAGGGCAAAACTACTTCGGACTAACTGAAACACATTCAAGACACGCTAAAATCAAGACGCGCACTCATTCAGAAATACAAACGATATCAATTCTACAGAGCTTTCGAAGTATACATGGCACTTTAAAGAAAACAACGAAGAATACAACATCAAATGGTCAATCATCTCAACTGCCAAGCCATACAGCAACAAAACAAAATAATGAGATCTCTGTCTCACAGAGAAATATCACATCACATGCTCTTACGCTTACCTAATAAAAAAAACAGACATAATATCAAAATGTAGACATCAAAATATATTTTACTAGTCAAAGTTTACAACGTAGCCCTAAATTATCACCGGAACCACTAACAATAAAGATCAGTCCTTCGTAACATGTAAACAATAGCATAAGTAGATAATAACACTCCGATTGTATGTATCCTGAAGGTATATTGTAAGATCTTCATTGAATAGATTGCCTGATGATCGCATTGGCGTGAAACTTAACTTTGAGTAGCAAACATGATTGTCTAATTTTCGACTTCATATTTTATATATTACATATAGCCTATATATTTTTGATCTTAACAAGTTCACAAAGCTATCTAAACAATTGAAATAAATAGAAAGATTGGAAACAAACCTGACATTTCAGAGACAGGATAGGGCAGGTCTCCAAGACAGAGATTATTGTTTCAATATATTGAATATTTGATGACATAGCATTACCACCCTCTGATGCCTGAAATTGTAAAAACATGTAGTTACAGCGATGTAACTAAGAAGTCTAGTTTCAAAAATAGTCATTAACATTATACCAATATTTCTAGAAAAACGGTCCTGCAATTCCATGAATAGCTCCCAAACAGGTTGTGTTTTGGGTTTTGTGAATTGTATGGCTCTTGTGATTGTTTCATTGTAGAGTAAATGGGAGAGGGTATCATGGGAGTGATCTTTATAAAAAAAATATAATTCTTTTAAAACCTCACTTTCAAACATCAGTTGTAACATCTGAAATCGGTTTTGTGTTTTCAATGCGATAAAATCTAAAATTAACACAAGGAGTGTTTCGATGACGTTAAAACATTTCCCAGTACAATATGAAATAAAGAATTTGGTTTAAAAAAACATAATGAAGATAATTGTTTATATTTGAACATGTTTACAAATCTTATGAATGCGGGATTTCTTGCAAAGAAGATATATAACGAAGCCCCATTTTGTTTTTGACTACGTCAAATCAGAAATCAACGCCTTATATTCAAGTTCTCAATTACACTTAATATTATTGAGCCTCCATCGTAACAAAATAGACATTATATGTGACTACTGGTTGGTTTCTGGATGGTTGGAATATATGAGCTACTACAGCAAAATTGATTTGAACTGTATTTATTACTGACTGTTTCCATTAGCTTTCTATTTCTGCGTTTCGTACTGCGATGTTGAATTGGTAGCAACTATCTGGATGAAATTTCTGTCTTTCTTGCAGGAATGATGTTTAGGTCATGTGTTGTGTTTGAAGCCCTGATTATCGTTACCTTTATTCAATTATATTTATTCAATTCGCAGCTTGCTCATTCTTTTCCAGAGAAGCTTGTCAAAGTACACAACTCAAATATCCATTCACTAAAATATTTTGGTGCAGACAAAAAGATGCAAGACTCCATTTTGAAAAATCCAATGCAAAGGCTGCCGGTCCAGTTTGACCCAGCTTCTGCTGATTGTGAAAAAATAGAGAAGATTTCCTGTCCTAAATTGGCATAGGAATATAAATACAATTTTGCATGCTTTTCCGTAATTTGTTTCATAATACATTGAAATTCTTTATTGATGATACAAATTACTGGGCAGCAACGTATGTGAACAACGGTCACTCAGAAGCAAACAAGTAAATGACTAAAATCAAATTACAAGAAGCTGGCCATATAAAAAGTGAAAGACAAAGTTTACCGAGATTTACCACCAAAGTTATATTCATTGGACTAGATAGAATGATTTCCTCAGATCGTTTGATTGGGTGAAATTTGTAGGTCAATGTGGTAGGCTGATGAGAGATTTGTAACTATTTATCATCAATTGAGTTAGCTTAAGGCACTGAAAAGAGCTCGATTCACACATGAAATTTATTCTGCATATACAACCTGTTCCTGCACATCAAATTTTTATTTCTCTATGCATAACAGTTACATAAAATTGAAAAAAACAATACATACCATCATGCACTTTGCAAAACTTTCTCTTGCATTTGCAAAACATCCAGACTTTAACTTTGACATCCCCATTACAAACCAAACTGCTTTAGGATCTAGACCACATTTTCCAGTGATTTCAGAGGCAACTGAAAAGCATTCGTCTTCGATTAGGCGATCTCTCAGTCGCCTAAGAATAAGATTATACAATCATAAAAACATGCAGTCTCTTGATCTTGCTTCTACTTAGATAGTATAATTTTGAGACTAAATATCTATATAATAAATAGAGTTTAATTCATTTGGCAAAACATTATCAGGTAAGAATCCTCTTCCCCCCGTAAACGTTATCATTAATTTAGAAAAACTGTGGCCACATGGTTTAAGCAAGAATGTCTCCTTTTCTATAATAAACTTTTTTGCGCGGTTTGCAAGTAGCTACGTACATTACAAGAAACAAAGGGGGTTTAAGGCATTTGAAAGTTGTGTTATCATTTTTCACTAGCACAAAAATAACATATAGTAAATTTACAAACTTTTAGTAAAAATTGGAAGAAAAAAAATCAAGTCAAAGAGAACACATGCAAATGAAATGAGTGAGAAAAGAGACATGCAAATTCATGAGACAGCTATATTGCAAAACTGTATAGAATAAACACAGTTCATGAACTAGTTCATTGACATTTAATGGTCCAACTTCAATGGAATTTGTTATGAACATGAAAAGTGAGCTAGTTCACACATTCATGGACAGTTTTCACAGGGGTTAGCACTATATTAGGACTTTTTTTACCTCACTATTAATCTATGTAATGTAATGTTTCTTTGTCAACTCTTACTACTGACAAAGAAACAATATAATCAATCGAAATGAGACTTAGTAAAGCCTATGAAGATCACCAAAACAACACTATCAAAGAGATCAGTGATGACGTATCACAGCATTATGAGGCAGGTCGCAACAGCGCTGTATGGAAAAATATCGCCAAACTGACTGGAAGGAAGATCAAAGCAAGAGCTTTTGTCAGTACCTCTTCTATCAGTAATTGCATATCTCAATTCAGAAGTCACTTCTCTGCTATTCTGAACAATAATGCACCTCCTCCATCTTCTCCTTTGATAGAGTTTGATCTACCAATTTAAGTTGCTGAAATCTCAACAACTGAAATATCTCTCGAAGAGCTTTCAATCAGATGTGATTCTGTCAAATAGGGCAAAGCTTCTGGTCCAGATAATATTCCACCTGATGTAGCTAGACTCAAAGCCATTGCTGCTTATTTTATTCTTCTGATTTTGAACGGATCAGCAGCCCCTCCAGAGCAATTGATCACCTCAAGGATCGTAACTGTCCAAAAGAAAGGGAATGCAATTGACATTAAAAAACAAAGCGGGATCGGCCTAATGTCAACTAATGCCAAACTATTCAACCGTATGCTCTAGTTGAGATTGAGAGACCCTCTTCAAGAGGTCATTCTCTGACTTCAGGCAGGAATCTTGCAAAGCTGACACGCAAGAAAAATGCAGTTTTGGTTTTCAAGGCATTTGACAGCATCTATCAAAGTGCTCTTTGAAACATTCTTTCGTTTTATGGTCTTCCCCCCTCTATCATTAACGCAATTATGTCAATGTATAGCAACAAAAAAGCTTACACTCGTACTCCGCCAGGGAACAACAGTACCTTTCCAACATCGTCTGGCGTTCTGTAGGAAGACACACTGGCTCCACTTTTATTCATCATTGTGATGGACTATGTAATGAGCATTTCTTTAAAGTCAGACGATTCATTCACCGTGAGGCGTAGATTGTCAAGTAGAGATGCGGAAGTCAAACTTCCTGCTCTAGCATACGCCAATGACAACTCATAATCTGCACAAAGACAATTCTCAAGATTCAGGAAAGCTTCAGACGCCGTTGGATTTGATATAAATCAATCGAAGACTGAAGTGATGTACATCTGAGGCGCAGCAAAAATGACCTGTTTTGAAGAATGTCGGAACTGCTCTCCCTGTCTGCAATGATGCAAAATATCTTGGATGCACCATTCTACATTGCAATTCTGAATTCATCAAGCGTAGAAAACTTGCTTGGATTGCTGTCCACAAACTAGATACAGTTTGGTCATCATCAGCCGTTGATAAAGTTAAATGTCATTTATTTAGAGCATGTATCGAAAGCATCCTTTTCTATGGTAGCGAATCTTGGACATTTACTTCAACGTTCACATCTCAGTTGAATTCCGCTCATCGAAACCTCCCCTGCGAAAAAAGCCCATGAGTTCATGCTCAGTTCATAAACAATTTATGAACTTCATGAACACTTCATGAACCGGTTCATGAACTGGTTCATGAACGTGAAATTGCCCAAAGGGTCATGAACAATTTATGAACTGTTCATGAACATTAATAAACTTTTCATGATTAGTTTGTGAACTTTTGGGCAATTTCACGTTCTGAACTCATGAATTTTTTTTCCCAGGGGCTGGTTTGCCACCTCCTTGGAATTCATTATCCAGGCCTCACTTCTAACAACGAAATTTACTTTCGTTCTTGTATACCAAAAATCGAAGCCGTTGCGATGGGTTCTCCTCTTGGTCCGCTTATTGCGAATGCCTTTATGTGTAACTTGGAGGATAATTTAAACGATTCGATTAAATTACCTACAACGTATTGGTGATATGTTGATGACACTCTAGCCATTTTACCTCATAATAATGATGCTGTAATTCTTTTAGACCATCTTAATGCTACCCATATTAATATCAACTTTGCTATGGAAGAACAATGTAATCAGCAAATTGCTTTCTTAGGCATTTTATGGGAACAATCTGGTACACATTTAAGTAACACAGTTCACAAGATGCCAACAAACACTGGTCTAATGTTACACTACCAAAGCAATGTTGATCACCGAAACAAAACAGGTCTTCTGAAAACTATGATTAACCGAGCTTTCCAAGTTTGTTCATCTGGGGAACTTTTTAATCAAGAATGTACAAATATTAAGAACAATTTTAAATCTATTTAACAGTTAGACAACGAGCCCGAGTTGGCTACCGTTGAATAGTCACCGAGGTCCTCCGAGGTGACTATTCAGGACGGTAGCCAACAAGGGCGAGTTGTCTAATTGTTTTAGTAGAAACCAACTAGTGGTACAAGCCAAACACAACAAAAGAAATAAATTCCAACTATTTATTCACTTCTTGCATAATTAATTTTTAATACAACCGTCAATCAAAGGAATCCATGACGACTGCAGCGTCGTGATTTGGAGGATGAATTTTAATTTGACTTGATTCAGATTTAATTTTTAAAACAAAAAAGTTGGATATCAATACTGGCTACAAATTTACAGCCCCACAAAATAGCAAACTTGAGCAAGGTGACTATTGAGTATCTAAAAATACATAAATGTTTGCAGTTCGTAATATAAACGTTTGTTGTTTATAAACTTTTGCTGACTAGTGAACTAATTTATATCTGCAATAAAGTAGCGACGAAAAAATTGCGAGAAGATTGTTAAATAAGATTAATTAAAATTGTATATGCATAGCCTACCATTAAACAACTTTATCTCATATTTCTCGGGCACGGAATTTATAAGACTCTCCTATAAAATTGATTCAAAAACATTTGCGAATCGCTTGTTTACTTCAGAATTTTGCAAGGGAACTTGCCAGCGTTCACTATGAGAAAATAGTGAACGATTGAGATGATCGAATAGTACCCTAGTCGGTTTCGACTAAATACAAATAGAGATCCATCCGTCGTGCCTGTGTGTATGTATGTGTTCTTTTCACACATTTATTAATCCATGAAAAGTAACAATTGTAATTCAAGGAGAGATATTTACGATTATCTACAAAAGGTATGAAATTTACAACGCCAGTGTCTTTTTGTCAATTAGGTGTTCTTTTCTGTGTTGTCATGGCACTTTGATAAACCATGAATAAACAGCACCGCTGCTATTGTTTAAATGTAAACAAATTTAGAATGACATGGATGTATTTATTAAAGGCCCTTGGAAATAATAAAATGCTAATGAAAATGTTTAGAAATTGCATAGCTACAGTGGACTTATTGTTCAGGAGTTTATTCTGCTGAATCCAAGTTTTTTAATGTAACTGGACTTTGCGAATAGTTCACGGTTGACAAGCAACAGTCTATTTACTTCTCTTACTGTGAAATACACACATTCTTAAAACAGCACTACAAATGTTAATCATGATGATATTATCATCATTCAAGTTTCAAATGAAATAGTTTTCAAATTGCATTCAAGTAACAAATGTCACAAATCGTTGGTACCGGTGCTGCCCAGTGGTCAATAATTGATCAACTAAATGTGATCTGATTGAATTAGTGAAAGAGAATAGAGGGCAATAGAATCTCACTTAATATCTTAATCAAATTCAGATTATTTAGAAGTAGCATTTAGGAATGCTTTGCTTCCTTATTACAACTTAGAAAGAACATTTGCGTTAATAAACTCAATTTACAGAACACGTGATGAATTTGATGATGATGATTCTACAAGGATGTTATTATAAATTAAACTACTTACAGAATCCGATTCAAATATGTTGAATCTGATTCGCCTATAATTATCCGATTTATCTCGGATCGCTATGAAATTATTTCTAGACGATAATGAGAAGAAGAAATTGCAAATATGGCAAAGAAATTATGAAATTCAATTTTATAACTCATGGTCAGCTATATTTAGCATGCTCCAGGGTTATCCACGGTATCCCGTAAATATATAAATTGCCATCACCAAGTCTCACAGTTAAAGAACAATAAATAATGTACAATAAAATAAGTTTGCCACATAAATGTGTAAATAATGCATCTCTTATTATCTGCTATTAATCAATTTTTTTATATTTGTGGACGTTATAGCCCCTCATGCATGTAGCTAATATATGCATGTAGCCTCTACAACACGCATTGCGTATAACTGGTATTCTAGTTACTTAAATATCCTGTTAATATTTTAAATCAATTTCTAGCCCGTTTTAATTTTAATTATTTTAGCAATTTTATTAAACCTCATAAAGAGGACTCCGTTGCAACTATCATACTCTCATGATCCGACGATTATCTACGCAATGACATGGATCGGCTTTGTCGAAAAATTAATACCAATATTAGAGTCGTTTTTAAAAGTAAGAAATAGATACTGTTCGGCACCGTGAACCAAAACCTTCATTATTAAATCGACAATCCGTAGTATATTATTACAAGTGTAACTTATGTAACACAAGTTATGTCGGCTACACACGTCGACACCTCTATATAAGAATTGAAGAGCACAAAAATGCAGACATTGGAAAGCTGGAAAAACCCACCGAAACCGACAGGACTACGGAAGATTGTTGAACTGTAATGTTGTTTATATGTTGGCTCAAATGCAACTTGGATGTGTTTTCTCGTAGTTTAAACTTAGATTTAAGTCTTTGAACTAGATTTTAATTTTATTTATTATATCATCATGCTTTTATTGGGTATTTCAATCGTTTTATCTGGAGATGCGTCTGCTGAATGCAGTTTATATACAGTCAAACTCGCTTAATATCCCCTCGGTTAATATCCCATCTCGCTTAATATCCTGCTTTCTCAAACCCGTTTTGTTATGAAACTCGTTTAATGTCCCGTTTCTTTGAATTTAAAACAAACGATAGTCGTTTCATTGTTAGCGTTTACCTTTGTTGTGAAAATTATCATCACTTCGAACTTGATATTGGACATGACATCGACAACATTGATTGTTTTACATACGAATAAACATTTTAACACTTTGAAGAAACATCTTTCTTTGTTTGTGACTCGAATAAAATAGCTTTGAACATTACTTTACTATAGCTTCCTTATTGCAGAAGCGCCTCTGTCAATGACAAACTTTTAAAATGGCTTCTATCAAACGAAAACGAACTGAGTTCACGTGGTTGTGATGTAGGTCACATCACAGATTATAACGACCAGATACGGCACTGAACGTTCGAAAATTGTGATTGGTCAAATAACGGCCATTATGTTTGTTGCCCATTTATTGACGCATTTCATCGTTGTCCATTACGATTTTAGGGATTTATCGACAAAATGATACTTGAAATAATTCACTTTTGAAGCTGAATTCAGCCTTTCTCAAACTACTCAATGCAAGTGGATGGATGATACGCTATATGTAAAATTCAAAATCATGATTTTGGTATTAGCAAATTTATTTTAAATGCCATAAATTCAAAAACCTAAAAAGTCTACGGTTGAAATGAAGAAAGGACGGCAATATTTATAGTTTATCACATAAATTTCATTCCAAACTGTAAAATAATATGCACTGATGCTTGGTGATATGGAATAACGCAATCACAGTCAAATAATAGGCTATTTGGAGTGGATTTTTATAGAAATTACTGCTTACGTTTTTGCCACTATTTTCGATCAAATACGATCACACGCACGCCAAAAATCACGGCTCTTCAAACTGGGAAAATCGTATAGAAGAGCCACATATATTCGATAAATTAATTAAATCATATTACGAAATATTATTTGCAATGTAATTGTAAATTTTATTCATCAAAAACTGCTTGTATTCATAATTTATAGCCAGTTTTTCTCTTCGGTAAAATCAATGATTTTGTTCAACTTTCATAAGTCAATAAAATATTGTCTTCCAGACACAATATACCATTATCAAACGATCATCTCAAAATAGAAGATATACTTTCCTGTTATTTTTCTTTAGCATGAAAATTGGGCGCAAAAGAAACGTGTAATTTGCCTATATAATAAGTGCAAATTTATCGTGCTTTTCCATTGCGATTTTAGCGCGTAACTGCAGCCAGGTCGTCGAGGAGCAACAAACATAATGGCCGCCGAGAACAATTGAATTCGAAAATACAATGAATTCGACTTTCAGTGCCGTATCTGGTCGTTATAATCTGTGGGTCACATGTACGAGTGTTATCAACGCATGCACACTATATTTCATTGCACGCTTCGTAGAATCACACAGGAAGACTTTCGTGATCAAGAGAAAGAAACTGTACGAAACGTTTAATATATCTGTGTTAATTAGACTTATTTTGATCTCATTCTATGGTTATCCCTAGTATTTACTATTTTACTTACTTTGATTGAATAGCATTGGTTAACAATGAACGGAATTCCTTTGTTTTGACGAATTTCCTTTGTTTTTTCTCAAATCGGATAATATCCCTCCTCGGATAATGTCCCGCTTTTTGATTGCACAGAAGGGGGAATATTAACCGAATTCGACTGTACTACCGAAGATTGTTGAACTGTAACGCTGTTTATACGTTGGCTTGAATGCAACTTGGATGTGTTTTCTCGTAATTGATAGGCCTACCAAGATTTGAAGATTTTAAACTCGATTTCATTTTTATGTATTATATCTACATGCTTTTATTGGCTATTTCAATCGTTTAACTTGAAATATGCCTGCTGAAATGAAGTTTATAACCTGTCGAGATGGTTGAAACTGTTACACTATTTACAGATTGGCTCGATTTCAACTTGGAAGAAAACACTGCCCTAAGAAATTAATCATTTGCTTGTGTTGAAACACTCATTGCAGCAATTGGGGATCTATTGATCTAAAAATTTAAACTTTGGTATCTGAAATGACTCAAATGAGTGGAAAAAAGCTGGTAAACTGGCATTAAAGATGAGATCATCACAGGCAAATATCATCATTTTACCTAAATGTGGCAGACACACTTCATTCTAGCGGCATAATATTGGACTTCAATTAAGGATATTTTTATCATAATTTGTTACTTGATTGAATTACAGGTAATATTTTTGTGTAGATACATATGAAGATGAAGATGAACATAAATTGACAATGATGATCAGATATGAGATACTACAACGGCGACGTAAGCCATGCCTCTGAAAGATCGAAAAAGCTACCTGGTCAGTTCCTTGTTCTCTGAGCAGTCATGATTACTGCTAGTGGCCAGAAACAGTTGCTTGTCTAATGCCTATATTGGTCATACATATATTTTATTAGTCGTAAAACGTTCAGTATTATATTATGTTATACATCTGAATGTAAATTGAAATGAGTTTGAATGCACTTGAATAGCGCGTACAGATATGAATATTTCTACCAGGAAAGTCCAATCAACGACATTTAACAACGTGAAACTGTAAATTGCTGTATTTTTGTACTCTGTTGTAAGTAATATTTGTGTGGTAACAATATTAATATATTTGTTCAGCTCAACCTTGTTTTTTCTTTAACAATTTGTAGAAGTTGTGACTGCATTCTTTTTTCAATTCATTTCTGCAATGTTAATTCGCTTCGAAATGGCTAGGATTTGGAAAGCTAAAAAAATGCGTTTTGGCTTTGAAATCTCCTATATATGATTGGAGTCTGACTTACATGTCCACCAGTAGTGATGGTTTCTGCTATATAACTGAGTTTTTCATTATTTTCCGTAGTAATGCATTAAGATCAAAACAACCAAAATAATAATCAAGACGGTACGAATGCAACCGACTGATCACACAGTCAAATTGTTTGTCTGACTAGCTATCCCATAATTCATTGCGGAAATCTTGGCGCGGAACACTATTTAATTCTTTTATTCTGAAATATCTATAAATATCAAATAATTATAATTTTTACTTTTAACTTGAAAATGGCTGATGTTGATAGCCAAAATGTTGTTCGAATAAATAAAAATCCGTTATTGTTACCACTGACCACTGACTTTTTTATTGAAGTGTTTCTCAAAGAAGATATTTTATTATTATTTATTATTATTATTGTTATTATTGTTATTATTGTTATTATTATTATTATTATTATTATTATTATTATTATTATTATTATTATTATTATTATTATTATAGTTGTTGTTGTTATTATTGTTATTGTTGTTATTGTTATTGTTATATTATTATTATTATTGTTGTTGTTGTTATTATTGTTATTGTTATTGTTGTTATTGTTGTTATTGTTATTGTTATTGTTATTGTTATTGTTATTGTTATTGTTATTGTTATTGTTATTGTTATTGTTATTGTTATTGTTATTGTTATTGTTATTGTTATTGTTATTGTTATTGTTATTGTTATTGTTATTGTTATTGTTATTGTTATTGTTATTGTTATTGTTATTGTTATTGTTATTGTTATTGTTATTGTTATTGTTATTGTTATTGTTATTGTTATTGTTATTGTTATTGTTATTGTTATTGTTATTGTTATTGTTATTATTATTATTATTATTATTATTATTATTATTATTATTATTATTATTATTATTATTATTATTATTATTATTATTATTATTATTATTATTATTATTATTATTATTATTATTATTATTATTATTATTATTATTATTATTATTATTATTATTATTATTATTATTATTATTATTATTATTATTATTGCTCCTAACACTTAGTAGAGCACTATCATCTTAACGCAGGGAAACATGGAGAAAGCCACATTCACTTACTCTATGAAAAATATACCAATACCGCCTAGGAAAACATACGTAATGCAGCTAATCGATAAAATTGAAAGTGCAATTAAAAGAATGCGCTGGAAAGCGTTTTTCTTCCAGGAGAGCGACAAAGAAAACTTAGATAATTTAAAAGATGACCACTATGGATTTAAGACTAGAAATTGTCCGCCGCAGATCCCAGAATTGGAAAGTTTTGAATCCGATTTAATGAAATTGACAACAAATATCCAATTCAGGCCAATAAATGACAAATTCCAACGCCAACTTAGACAAGATATCAACGCAATCAAAACATCTTCGAAAGCGTTCGTCCCTGCTGACAAAACAAGAAATTATTACAAACTTGACAAAAGCCAACATGATAAATTACTACACAATAATATCACATCCACTTACAAGAAAACTAATGAAGCTACAGTGAATAAGATCAACAGAGAGGCAAAAGAGATTACGAAAGAACTAAGGATTGACAAGCGAACGGAGAGAATCGCCCAGCAAAAGGCTTTTATCACCATCAAAGACCATAAGGACAACTTTCAACATAACCCTACCTGCCGACTAATTAACCCTGCAAAAAGTGAGGTCGGAATTGTAAGCAAAAAAATAATCGAAAAAATTGTAATCGACATCAAATCAAAATCAAATGCCAACCAATGGAAAAATTATTTCTCCGTAATCAAATGGTTTGAAAATTTAAAAGACAAACACAAATTATCTTTTCTAGTTTTCGATATAGAAAATTTTTACCCTTCTATATCCGAAAAACTCCTCAAAGAATCTATAAATTTCGCGAGAAACCTCACACAAATTTCCGAAATACACGAAAAAATCATAATGCACTCCAGGAAATCAGTACTATTTAATAACTACTCAGTATGGGTGAAAAAGAACAGCAACAGCCTATTGGATGTCACTATGGGCAGCTATGACGGCGCTGAGGTGTGTGAACTGGTCGGATTATTTATCTTACA
Source organism: Haliclystus octoradiatus (assembly GCA_916610825.1). Classification (NCBI taxonomy): domain Eukaryota; kingdom Metazoa; phylum Cnidaria; class Staurozoa; order Stauromedusae; family Haliclystidae; genus Haliclystus; species Haliclystus octoradiatus. Next base: position 22,116,973 of record OU744446.1, read on the forward strand.
AAAAATAAGCAACATTTTAGGGAACGGGAACGTAGGGCTCTACAGAGACGACGGTATCGCAATCCTGAAGAATAAATCAGGCACACAGGCAGAAAGACTCCGAAAGAAAATAATCAAACAATTCAAAGACATTGGACTAAATATAACGACAAAATCAAACTTAAAGGTAATTGACTTCTTAGACCTAACATTTAACTTGAACACTGACACATACCAGCCATATCGAAAGCCTAACGACCAACGATTATACATTAACATCAACTCCAACCACCCGCCAAATATACTAAAACAGATACCAACAGCTATTAATCAAAGACTATCTGATTTATCCACTAACTCCACAATATTCGAGAACAGTAAAGAACCATACGCTGACGCTTTGAGAAAAAGGGGACACCATACGCACCTAAAATACAATCCACGAGAAACACCATTAAACAACAATAGAAAATGCCGATCAAGAAAAGCCATATGGTTCAATCCACCCTACAACAAGAGCGTGAAAACTAACATCGGTCGTACGTTCCTTAACTTAATAAAAAAAACACTTCCCAAAATTGAACAAATTAAACAAGATTTTCAATCTCAACACAATCAAAATCAGCTATAGTTGCACAAATGACATGAATTCAATCCTAAAGAGCCATAACAATAAAATAATCAATTCGACAACAAACACCACAACTAACACCAACCAATGCAACTGTAGATACAAAAACTTATGCCCTTTCAACAACAAATGCCAAATGAAAAGTATTATCTATAAAGCAAACGTCACTACTCCATTTGACCAAGAAGGACAGAGCTACATTGGGTTGACGGAAGGCACGTTCAAACAACGCTACACGCAACACAAGGCAACACTTAAACACAGAAAATACAACACTAGCACACAACTATCCAAACACGTTTGGGATTTAAAAGACAAAAACATCACATACAAAATCGAATGGTCAGCCATCGCTAATGCAAAAGCATACAACAACATCTCGAAAAAATGCCATTTATGCCTCTTGGAAAAATATCATATTATATGCGCAAAAGAACCAATAATAAACAAAAAAACTGAATTAATATCTAAATGTCGTCACGAAAATAAATATTACCTGTCCAATTTTAATAAATCAAAAACATAATAAATAATCATTTACTGAGAATAAAGGAAACCATCACATTTTTCTACCACTTGTATTAACAATAGCAATAAAAATAGCATTGTATTAATTAAACAATAGAAAGCAGCATTACGGAGAGTTTATCATAGAACGTAGATATCATGTATATTTTTCATTGCGTAAAAAATCTGTCTGAAGATCGCTGTGAAAAGCGTGAAACTTGAGTAACAGTAAAGAATGTGTATTCTTTGACTCTTTCGCCATATATTATTATTATTTACCGCTCTGTCAAATGAAGACATAGAGCCCTATACTATCTGCTATTAGATAAACATAAATTTTATTATTATTTATTATTATTATTATTATTATTATTATTATTATTATTATTATTATTATTATTATTATTATTATTATTATTATTATTATTATTATTATTATTATTATTATTATTATTATTATTATTATTATTATTATTATTATTATTATTATTATTATTATTATTATTATTATTATTATTATTATTATTATTATTATTATTATTATTATTATTATTATTATTATTATTATTATTATTATTATTATTATTATTATTATTATTATTATTATTATTATTATTATTATTATTATTATTATTATTATTATTATTATTATTATTATTATTATTATTATTATTATTATTATTATTATTATTATTATTATTATTATTATTATTATTATTATTATTATTATTATTATTATTATTATTATTATTATTATTATTATTATTATTATTATTATTATTATTATTATTATTATTATTATTATTATTATTATTATTATTATTATTATTATTATTATTATTATTATTATTATTATTATTATTATTATTATTATTATTATTATTATTATTATTATTATTATTATTATTATTATTATTATTATTATTATTATTATTATTATTATTATTATTATTATTATTATTATTATTATTATTATTATTATTATTATTATTATTATTATTATTATTATTATTATTATTATTATTATTATTATTATTATTATTATTATTATTATTATTATTATTATTATTATTATTATTATTATTATTATTATTATTATTATTATTATTATTATTATTATTATTATTATTATTATTATTATTATTATTATAGAAAACACATTTTAGTACAGTAACGTAAAGTTTCACGCTTTATTGTGATCATCAGACAGTTAAAACTAATCAATAATTAACATGATACCTCATAGTTAAACTTACAAAATGCGGCTATTGTTAAATAATATAAAACACTATTGTCAAAAAAATATAAAAGGCAATTGTCGTTGCTAGATGCGATGACGCGATAATCCTTTGTGGTCATTTCATATGCGGTAGTTAATTATTACAGATTATGTTTTTGTGGATTTATAATTATAGAAATAAAATTTATTTTCATGGCTACATTTAGATATTAGTTCTGATTTTTTATTTAGTAATGTTTTCTTAGCGCATGTTATGTGGTATTTTTCAGAGATGTCTGTTCTGCCAGCGTATTAAGAAGATAGAGTAAGTTTAAACCTTGCAAACATATGTTTGATTGCGTAATACTTTATCATTGCTTAAGTAGAAGATACCACCTGCAATCCATGTTTTGATTTTGGGAGATTGAAGGAAACGTAAGAAAACAGAATCCAGGAAGAATTGCAATTTTTGTTAGAAGTTTGCCAATCTATTTTCAAATTTTGTTGAAGCAATTGCTGACTGAAGTGAATATGGCTTTAGAAGTGAATAGATCATATGGTCTGATGTTAATCTGCTTTTTCTTGGAATCTAGCTATGTAGGAAGAATGATCAAGAATTTCTTTTCGAATAGAATTTAACTTTCAATTTGCTAGATTTTAGAATGAAGGATAGCGACAAGAAACTAAAAGATAGAAATCAAAGATTTTTCCTTCACTTACCTAGTTGCCTCAGGCTTACATAACTCTTGCATTGTTGGTATATCCTCCCAATTAGCATCAAGCAGAATTTTGAGAATTTCGACATGGGCTAGATATCTGACTCAAAATTAACAAAAAAGAAACATATAATTACAGTGAAAACATATAAATAATTATAATGTACTGTTGAAATTATAATCACAATCATCATCAGAACAATCTCGTCACATTATAATTCATGCAGTTCATTAACACAAAGAGATGGATTTATTGATAAAGATTAATTGACGAATATTAATTTATTTGCTTTTCAATCCAACCTAACAACATTTTACTTGAATGGTGAATTGGATATCTAGGCCTAATGTACATATTTCCATATTTTATGATTCTGTCATCTACAGTATGAATTGATACTGTATGATTTTAATGAATTATACAAGTTAAACGCATGTTAAAAGTAATACAAACTAATATATATTGGCATAGCTCATCATAGTATTAGCGCATTTGTGTCGCCCCATTGGTTCTAAAATGATATAACCAACTCTTCTGTATATAAGATTCATTCAAACTCTATCTCTGAGAAAGTGTTGCTTTATATGAAATCAATTCCGTAGTATCACCTCTGAGTTGGGTTATAAATTTCAGAATCTGACTTTATGCAGACCAATGCAGAGTAGTTAAAGATTTTTCAGCTTTTCGTTATTTTATTTGCTGCCACATAGCCGTGCAACCTACCATGAAACTTTATTATAGCATATTTGTTGGAAAATGAAAGTTTTCAATAGACACTTGGCAAATCAACTTATGTGGCACAGCAAAACTAATGGCATGTTGTGCAATTGTACAAGTTCATAATGACGTAATAAGAGTGACTTGCAGTTGTTGTGTAAGCAGATCAGATGGCTAAATTAGCTCAACGGCTAGTGCTCTGGACCGGATATTAAGAGATTGTGGTTGCGACTCCCACGCTGGTATATGCTTTTTGGCTTCACAACAATTTCCTAGATTTTAAGAACATTTTCAAGTAAACTTACGTATCACATGACCCAGCTCCTTTGCTATCTCCCGATTTGGTGAATAAGACCTTTGCATTGAACAGTAAAAATTCTATAATCCTGCAATTGTGAAAAATACGGAACAAGTTTCATAGATATGTAGATCTGCCCATGTTGAACTTTCAAGTAATTTATCAACAAAGAAGATATCAAGGAAGAAGCAAACTTTTATGTTCATTTGTAAATGAAAAATGTGCTTGTGTGAATGAACTCATGGACAGTCCATCAAAATTTCCTACTGGGAAAGTCATCATAGCTGATCCAAGAATGTGAAAGCGCCAAAATTGTTTTGAACAATCCATCAGCTCACAGTCTTTTACAGGGATATAAAATAAAGTACATTTTGAATTTTTAAATATTTTGCCAGTAGCAGACTCTCCAGTAGAGATGATCGTCAATTAACTTAAATAGTTAATGTTTGGTAGTATGCAGTTGTTTGAAAAAAAGGGAAGCAAATGGGAGGATAAGTTGAATTTAATGTAATGAGTGGTGACGGCTAGTTTAATTGATGCTATTCTGTCTTTGTAAGGGAGCCAACCAAGTTAAATGTTCGAATGAGAGACACATGTGCTCGATTATCCAGTTAACCACAATATAATGTAATCAAATATGGAAAAACAATGGTATTGTGCTATTGTGATAGATTCTTCAGTCACATTGCAGCTTTTTCATTGACCTCTGCATAAAGGCACATTATCATCAGATGTGAATCAGTTGTAAATATATCCAAATCAAGTATTATATACAGATATTTACTTTTATTAAATACCGATATACATTACTGTGTTGTTAATAAAGATAAACACATTTTGAAAGACTAACCATACCTAGTGACCATATGTACATCAATTTCGCCTTTGCCCTCAATATGGTGACTAGATTTCAGGTAACGAGACAAATCATTGCAGCATTTCAACAAAAGTCCACCACACGCTTTGGTGTTACTGCACATATCCAAGATGGATAAACAAAGAGACGCACTTGGTGCCTGAAAACAATTTATGCTTTCACAGTTGAATTCATGTAAAATAAAAATTATTCAAACATAAATTGTTTAATTGTTAAATTGTTTTGACTTAAGGTACTATTAATCCACTTTGTGATCCTCTCTTCAGCTTTATAGATCAAAACCTGGCATACTTGTTTATATAAAATAAAATCATGAATAATATGCATTTGAAATGTATTGTTTACAAAAGCAGTGTTAACTCACGTGGAATTCGATCGAATATGAATAATTAAAGGCATTTTGAATGATTTAAAAATCCAATTTCAACAATAAAAACAGATAAGAAATACTAGCATTACAGCATTTTATTTAGATCAAATAGATAAATCTTGCCTTGTGTAACTGACCACCTATCTGAACTTTTTGAATGTGGATTTTGGAAACCTGGATTTTTACTTTTGTGTAAACGTAGCCTTGATGTCGAATCAAAATTCATCCTCCAAATCACAATGCTGAGTCGTCATGGATGCTTTTGATTGACTAATGATGTAAAATTCATTATTCAAGAAGCGAATAGATTGTTTAGTTTGTCCTTGTTGTCTAATTGTTAAATAGTGAACTGAAAAGTGTCATGGCATGAAATTATGCTGCAAGTATGTCATTGGAGAATCCTGTATAACAGGATTTTACTTGTTCTTCTTGTTTTGTTAAATTTTTACACATTTTAATAACAGAAAACGGATGCTGTTAGAAAACATTGACAACATCAAGTTGATAATCGTGAAGAGAATCAATGTTTACTTCCATTCAGACAAATCAAATAGTGCTACAAAATTTAGACATCACTCTTGCAGGGTAGAGACGTATGGTCACGTCATCCAGTCATGGACGTAACAATTTCAAAACGAGACCACCCTTTAGAAATGTATTTCTCTTGAATCTCATCAAATCCGATTTCACTTTAAATCAATCAAAATATTCGATTGACATGGCCGTCCACAACTTTAGCAATTACCGTTAATTTAATATGTGATTATTGAAATAATTACATATTTCGTTGCCAATGGATTTAAGCTTTATAAACTAGGGTATGTTTCTGTACTGATGCTACGTATTTATTTTAATCTATGTGCAAGATTTACTACAAGTACAGATATTTGTCTGCAAACTCATCTATTTCCAAGTCTTTTATAACAGGATAATAATTTTATCTCTAATTTCTACAAATAATATTTTTGATTTATCTTCTTATACTAATAATATTGTCTGTTTATACATCACTATATTTTGATATTTCTGTGTCTGTCCGCGACTTATGTACGTCTGACTGGCGAAATAATACAGATAATCCGTTATCGGGAAATTATGCAACTGTTTGTGTCGAGATAACCACGTACAGTAACAAATTTGTTATATGAATATTATGATATTCTGGCGTTGTTTTGAAACAATAAACTTCCCTTCATACTTTATTTGATATCGTTGTCTTAACAAATTTAGAGATTTGAAAAATTTCATAGGTTGATAATCTAACGGGCAGCCAAATCGAACTCAAATTTAAATCTCCAGAACGAAAATATTTAGGTTTTGAATTTAAGCTACGAGAAAAAGATTTGAACAAGTCAACATCAGTTTTATGATATATAATGAAAATAATACAAAATACTGAATTGCATTGAATTATTAGAATAACTAAAGTCAACAAAAAAAGTTTTGAAGAATCAAAGAAGCGTATGGTGAAATAAACAATCTAGAGGGGAGCAAAAACGCTTTGAAAATTAGACAGAGTTTAGATCTTTACTTTATTAATGAAACAAAATGCAGTTCATAATTTGTTTTCATATTTACAAACAAACATTTCATTTCTTTTCAAATAATTGTTTTAATATATAATTTGTGGGAACATTGATCAAGCAATCTGTTTTGTAATCAAAGCTACGTTGGTATGTGTTGGTATAAACAATTTAGCGCGGGGCACAAAAATATAAGAGCTTTAAAGAAAATTTTAAAATGACGTCGGCGTTCAAAAAATTTGAAAAAAATTCAAGACTTGATGAGACTATCGAAGAGTATACGGAGAATTTAAGGTTTTTAATTCTGAGCTAATCAAAACATTGTACAAGAGTGTTTACATAATTCATAATTAAATGTAAATATGTGAACAGTTTGGTTTACGAGAGGGCAGGTTTTGGTTTTCAGATTTTATTTCCATGATTAAGGAAAGAGTTTTAAACGTGATTATAATTCAGATTGCATTACGTTGTCCAGCAATAAGAACAAGACACAGTATTTTGCTACAGTTTAGAAAATAAAATAGTGTGTCTTGTTCTAATTATTCCTCATCAACATTTACTAAAGTTTAATGAAATGATATATAATTCAACAAATTTTAAATTGAATTGAAAATATAGCAGAGGATTTGTGATCAATAATAAATACAATATTTCTAGCATTCAAAAATAGCTTTCAACTTAAAAAACACAAAAACATAACTAAAAAACATTTCAATAGTTGATACAATTTGGATATGAGTATAACAAAACTTGTGTTACAAAAATAAAAAGTCAAAAAGGTTGCATATAATAAACGATCAAAGAAAAAATGAATTTATTAAATATAACTTACAATTTTGCAAAGAAGATAAAAATAATAATTACGAGCAGCATAATCTCCAACAACATTTATATACGTACAACTATATTGCAACCATACTTCATCGAAGAAGAATATAAACCCAATAAGAATAAAATATAAATTGTATTTTATTCAAAATAATTTAGACGAAGATAGATGTCATGTCGCGAGCAAATGCACAGTAATGTAAATTCACTTTCTATATAAGTAAATCCTTTTCATCATACGTCATAACATGAGCATTTAAACATTACCATTGGCTATGGTATTTATATATCTTTGAAGCTGCAATAAACATTTTAACTCTAGAAAATCATTGCGTCCGTTTCAAGAAATTCTGAATAAGTATGCATATCACGAATCTGGCAAAATAAGTTGTTTTCATTTTTCTATCAAAACAACTAATTTATTCATAATCGTCTTTTCTTTCATTCTACATCTATAAGGTATTATAAATAGCACGTACAAATATTGACAACAAGATGTAACATAATATTAATATCGAATTATTATTGCCATTCATTATAGAATTTTATTTCCTTTTAAAAGAATGTTGATGCCATTCTTGAAACTTTGATAACAAGAAGAACTATGAGGCTCATTTTTCATTTTTTTTTTACTTATAAAATTCTATTTTCAACAAACTCTTAGTATTTTGATAGACTGCCATGAATCTCACAGTTTGCTGAGATTGTTAAGATCAAAAATATATAGGCACATATACTATCATATGATAATATTATGAGATGTTATATATATATATATAGATAATAAAATTTATGTTTATCTAATAGCAGATAATATAGGGCTCTATGTCTTCATTTGACAGAGCGGTATATAATAATAATATATGGCGAAAGAGTCAAAGAATACACATTCTTTACTGTTACTCAAGTTTCACGCTTTTCACAGCGATCTTCAGACAGATTGAGTAAAAAATCTGTCTGAAGATCGCTGTGAAAAGCGTGAAACTTGAGTAACAGTAAAGAATGTGTATTCTTTGACTCTTTCGCCATATATTATTATTATATATATAGATATATATTGCAATAATGATTTGTGAATCCGAACCAAACGCGATCCGATCGTGTCTTCGGATCGGATCGGATTTGGAGTGCTTTTTATGGATAATTTAAAATTTCGAAATTTGACTGAGTTGAAATTTGTAATAATTAATGTGTTCTAGCTTCTGTTCAGCACATAAAATAAAGTTCTTCTATGAAGATATAGCTACGTTAAATGCATAAATTGGACGGCGGCCTTTGCGCTCTGTCTTCAAATATGCACTGATTCACAACATTATTTGTAGCTTGAAAATTTGCATTCACTTTTGAACTTTGAGCCTGCAAGGCGCTTTGGCCTGTTTTATGCCTTTAATATGCCGTTCTCTATACAGTTCAATCAACTCAATTAATGTGAAATGAATTAAATTTTTATGAAGGAAATGATTAAGACGTCTTGATTAATTATACATCGTTTCAATGCGTATTGTGTCTCATGTTCTCCACCAAAGTTCACTCTCCGTATTATAGGGTGATAGTCAGTGTAGTCAATTGTTTAATTACAAGTGATCTCAAAGTTTTATCACACAAGGTCCATTATGGACCACACTAATTGCTAGTGCAACAGCTAATTTATACGACAATACCGACGATTGAAAGGAACTATAATGCTCTCCAGAACGACAATTCAGATTGGAGAAGTGCGCCTTGGCACAAGCGGATAGGTACAACACGTCAGCCTAGACAAACGATCATCACGATACTTGAGACAATATCACGAGACTTGAGATTATATCACGGTCAGCCATCACAATCGAGGCTCGAAACCCGTTAGTGTGTTAGGGTTAGGGTAAAGTCACATGATACAAACCTGTTAGTGTGTTAGGGTTAGGGTAAATTCACGTGATACAACCCGGTCAAAATTAAATACATTTTTGTCTTGTAAGTTTTCATCGGTCAAGCGTGCGGCGTATCCAGGTTCGACTCCTGGTCTCGTCGTAGATAATATTCATTTATTATCATTATTTATGTTTCAATAATGTAACTAAGTTACGTATTGTAATCGCCAAATACAGATTATTTTAACACCGAGATAACACGAGAAAAGAACAAACTCTTGTAGTTTTGATATCTTTTTTACCCTTTTTCTAATAGTTAATAAACAACAATAAAATTATTATATGATAAATCTAACATAATAGTAATTCATTAATTGAGTTGTTTACATTCAAATACCTTTGGTGTAGCGTTGGGCGCTATCTTTGTTTATCTTCAATAATTAATAATTTTCTGAATACAAGTATGAATGATACGTATAATTTAAACTCAATTCTTCTCTCAATCAATGAAATCACGACTGATTTTAAAACATAAAACATACACAGTTCATCTATTTTACTTGATCAATATTAGTTCCGTTTAGTAATAAAAATATATACAAACAATGACAAACGTGTCCCTAAAGGTAAATCAATATATACAAATCGCATTAACATTCTCACCCCTAATGAGCGACTTAGCTCATTACAATAGGATAAGGCGATTTTCAAATTCATTCTATCTGTTTGTTCTATTAAAATTTTAAAAATATGCTTTTTATTTATCAGAACATTCGAGTGAACATAACTTTGTGACAGGGCGCACAAGTTCTGTATTGCGTGTTCTAACCTTAACTGTGCGCACGCAACCATCTTTGCCGGGAAATGTTTGAATAATCCTACCAAGTGGCCAAAGATTTCTTGGAGAAATATCATCAGTAATGATCATTAGGTCGTTCACAGCCAAGTTCTTCTCCTTCTGGGTACATTTGCGTCTCAGTTGTAATAAAGGTAAATATTGTTTCACCCACTTTTTCCAAAATTGGTTAGCAATGAATTGAGCTTGACGCCATCTCTTTCTTGAATGATTGTCATTTTCATCAAATATTCCAGGTGGCAATGGAGGTCCATGATGTTGCATCAATAGATGGTTGGGTGTCAGTGGTTCTTCATCAGTTGGATCGTCACTGATTGCTGTAAGTGGGCGACTGTTCAAGATTGACTCTATTTCTGTTAACAGCGTGGACAATGTTTCATTGTGTAGAAGTGCGGTGCCAATAGTTGTCTTCATGATGTTTCGAACTGATCTTATTATTCTTTCCCATACACCACCCATGTGACTTGCAGCAGGAGGGTTGAAACACCAAGTTACTTCTTGTTTCTTGAGGAATGTGTTAATCTTGCTTTGATTCATCTCTTTTAAGCTTTTTCTTAATTCGTTGTTTGCACCTGTGAAGTTTGTGCCGTTATCACTATGCATCTCCTTTGGTGATCCTCTTCTGCAGATGAACTTTCTCAAGCAGTTTATGAACGAGTCTGTTTCTAAGGTATATGACATCTCCAAATGAACAGCTCTGGAGTTGAGACATGTAAAGAGACAGCCATATCTCTTGGTGTGACTTCTTCCTATTTTTACCAGAAAAGGACCAAAGTAATCCACTCCTGTATAGGCAAATGGTGGCTCGAAAGGTGTTAGACGAAATGCTGGTAAGGGTGCCATAAATTGTGTTTGCTTTCTTGCATTTAATTTCAAACATTTGAAACAGTTTCTTTTCAGCTTCTTAGCTTCATTTCTGCCCCCAATGATCCAATATTTCCGCCGCAGAGACGTCAGCATATGGTTTGGACCAGCATGACCAAGTACAATATGAAAGTGTTGTAATATCAAATGACTGATGTGATGTTTTCTTGGTAGAATTGTAGGATGTCGTGCTTGATATGATGTTGGTGCGGCATCAACTCTACCTCCTACTCCCAATGTGTTATTTTCAAAACATGGATCCAAAGGTGCTAGCTTGCTTGTACGTTGTACTTGCATCCCTTTCTGTAGTGACTGTATTTCAATCTGGAAGGACTGGATTTGAACTATTTGTATAATTTTCTCTTCTGCTTTTTCTAGTTCCAATGATGTGACACCACCAGTTACAAGTTGTTCGTCTCTGTGTTCAACTTTGCATTTCAAATATGACTTAAATCTTGTTAACCAGGCGATTGATGTCTTGAGTTTTGACTAAGACGAATATTGTTCGAACAATTGATTTATTGTATGATTTTCATTACAGGATAACATATTTACTTGTGCATGTTGCTTAATCTCAGGATTATCTGAATCAATTTCACCAAGGACTTTCGGAGGTTGTGGCCATTCAGCTTCTTCCTTCTGCAAAAATTGTGGACCACTTATCCATTGTGACTTGTTTATCAGTTGGTCCATTGTCAATCCTCTTGATGCATTGTCAGCTGGATTTTGCTTTGTTGGAACATGATGCCACTGTTCAGATGTTGTTTGATCTTTAATTTCAGAGATTCTGTTAGCTACAAAATTGTGGAATCTTTTGCTGTCATTTCTGAGAAATTGTAGCACAATTGTTGAGTCCGTCCAAAACGTGTTCTTATTGATGTTAATATCCAATTCTCCTTTAACTTTGGTAGCCATTCTCACTGCAAGTACTGCAGCCTGCAGTTCCATTCTTGGTATTGTCTGTTTCTTGATTGGTGCTAATCTTGACTTTCCAAACACATATGATACTTCAACTTGACCATTTCCATCTTGTTGGCGTAAGTATATACAAGCACCATATCCATCTTCTGATGCGTCGCAAAAGGTATGTAGCTCGGTTGAAGTTACATCAGACTTTGGCAATATGCAGATATTTCTTTGAATTTTCAGATCCTTTAACTTATGTAAATCTTCTAGCCAACAATTCCAAACTTCTAGATGTTCTGATTTCAAGGGGTCATCCCAATCCACTTTATCCTTCCATAATTGTTGCATTAATAACTTTGCCTTTAAGGTATAAGGTGATAAAAATCCCAGTGGGTCATATATGGTACTTACTGATGACAGAACTCCTCTCTTTGTGGATGGTCTCTTATTTTCACTGGTTGGAAAGGTAAAGTAGTCTCTTTCTGTGTCGAGGTGAACTCCAAGGGTTCTTTCAATAGGCAGTTCTTCAAAGTCAAGATTTAATGTGGGCATTGCTCTTTCCTCTACAGCTATGGTTGCAAGGACATCTTTATTGTTGCTGGACCATTTAATTAGATTGAGTCCACCATATTTTAATAGATCTTTTACTTCAGATGCTAAATGGATTGCTTCTTCTTTCGTCTCTACCGCTACTAGTAAATCGTCTACATAGAAATTTCCCAGGACAGCATTGATGATTTCTTCCTTGAATTCTCCTCTGTTGTCTTCTGCTGTTCTCTTTAGAGCATATGATGCACAGAAAGGTGACGAGGTGGCACCAAATATGTGGACAAGCATCTTATAACATACAATAGAATTATTGAAATCATCACCCTCCCACCACAGGAAACGGAGAGCATCTGTATCTTTGAGATCAACTCCCACTTGTAGGAACATTGCTTTGATATCTGCGGTGAGTGTGATTTTGCCTGTTCTAAATCTAGTAAGGACTCCAAATCAAATTATTAACCAAGTCTGGTCCTTGTAATAAGGCACTATTCAATGATATACCTTAACTTTTAGCAGCTGCGTCAAAGACAACTCTAATATTCTTCTTGTTTGGATTAACTACTGCGTGATGTGGAAGATACCAACTTTTGTTTCTGCATCATTCAAATGTTCATGTGGTACCTTCATTGCATAAACTTTTGTCAGATATTCATTTATTATGTTTTTGTATTCTTCGTGAAATTTACCATCAGTTATCATTTTCTTTCTAAGGGATTTCAGCCTGCTTAATGCTATATGTTTGTTACTTGGGAGGGGTTCTGCTTTTTTCCAGGGGAGGCCCATCTGGTAATGACCATTCACAATTTTGATGGATTCTTGACATGAATGCAGTGCTTTGTGGTCATTTTGAGAATATCCTGCATCACTTTCCAGCTTGCTACCTATTGAATCCATCTCCCAGAATTTTGCCATTTGTGATGACAGGTCACCTTCGTCAATAGCTTGAGTTACATGTGAGTGATATGGTTCAGGAGAGTCACTTCTGTTGAGTGGTCCCATTATTGACCAACCAAGTACAGTTTCAATTGCCCACGGTTGATTATTATTTCTTTTTTTGTGGTTCAATGGGATAAGGGCATCAGGGCAGGATGTTCCTATCAGTAGGGGAACAGAATTTCCTTTCAATTTGGGAAAACTTATGTCCTTCAAGTGGTCCCATTTAGTTACATCTATTTCCTTCACCCCTTTGCTGGTAATATTCAGGGACTTAACTGTCCAAACAGGTTCTAATTTTATCATCTGTTGGTCTTCATTAATTTTTGAAATGTTCACATTTGTTTTCTTTGCCTTAACTTGTTGGCCGCTGTTACTGACAGTTGTTAGGGACATGTTGCCTTCGTTTCCAACTACTCCTATTTTGTTTAACACCCAGTCTTCACACAAATTTACATTGGATGCAGAGTCTAGAACTGCATAAATATCTAGACTCCCTTTCGGGCCATGCATTCGTATGGGAATTGGGAATGTCTGCATTAGAGTATGCGTGGTAGTTACATTTGTATTTGCTGTTGCTTGGCAACGGTTTACTGTTGCCTCGGCTGTAGGTGTGAAGTCATTGTTTTCTTCTGCAACAGCGCTGGCATTTACTTGTGAGCCTGCCCCCTGTTGTTCTGCAGGACGATGTAATAAAGTGGCATGCCGTTTTTGACAATTTTCAACTTTACATTTTACCAAGCTGTAACATTCCTTTGATGTATGACGTGGCTTTAAACATCGGAAACACAAGGCTTTGGATTTAACAAAATCAAATCGCTTTTGCAATTCCATTGCTTTGAATTGGATGCATTCGTCCAGTTTATGATTGTCATCACATAAACTGCAAACTCGAATATATGTGGACTTATTTTCCGCCGCTTTCTCTGTTTGGTTTGTTGTCATCGTTGTAAACGAATTGGCGTTCAAGTTGTTTTTCGATGGTTTCTGGATTTGATTGATCTGACTTTGGTTAGTTTGAGTTTTCAATCTGCCAAATATTGGGTCATTTAATGCCTTGTTATGGCGATCAAGAATTTTGATAAGGTGGTCAATTGTCGGTTTAGTTTTTACTTCCCTAAGCTTGCCGACTTCGTTCATCCATTTATTTATGATGTTTTCAGGTGTTTTTACGACAATTTTAAAAATGTCATCATTTGAAATTTCACTCATGCAGTTCAAATTCGCAAGAGTATTTCGAGCTGATCTGACTTTGTCGACGAATTCCCGAAACAAAATGGCGTTCCCAGATTTAATTGGCTTGCAGTCTGTTATTGATATTAGACATGCGTTTACAATGGAAAATTCTTGTCCATACCTTTCGTCCAAACAATCCAGCGCTTGTTTCAATTTGCCTGGACCAGCAGTTTCATACCCTTGCACTGCTGTCAGTGCTGGGCCAGATACAAATTGAAGAAGCCGAGACATTTTTTGAGCTTCACTCAGTGGTTTATCTAGCACCAGTTCTTGGAAACGACATTTAAACCTTGGATATTCTATGGTTTCACCCGAAAACTTCACAATTTCTGGTGTTGGCAATTCTTATGTCGTACTTATTCGCTGAATTGCTAACAAAGCTTCTTGTAGTGCAATATCTGCCGTTGGTATGGATGGTCGCGCCGCTTCAGTAAGGTCAGTTTTTTCAGTCGTGCTGTTTGTTTTTGTTTGTAACTCAGGCATTACAGTCTTACTGAAATTATGTTTTGTTGTCTTAGATTTAACAATGCTATTTGTTCTAGACGTACTATCCTCGTCTGAGTCTGACGAAGAGCTACTGTTATCACTATAAATTTCACTAAGGATGTCTAATTGTTCTTCAGCCATGTCAATTTTATTGGCTGCTTCTAGTTGAGCGTCTAAAAGCTCAGTTTTGATTTGGGCCTTCTGTCGTGCTAGTGCTAACTCTAAATTTGCTTTTTTAATCTCACGTTCAGCCTTACGAACATCGGATCGTACGGATGAACGGCTTGACGTTGTTTTATTCGATTTCCGACTCTTGGTGTCTTCATCATTAGGTGATATTGCCGTGAATAAATTTACATCATATATCACTAAAAGTTCATCTAATTTAGTTTCATATTTATTTTTTCTTATTATTTCTGAGCTATGTTCTTTCTTGTGAACATCATCTTCAATGTTTGTAGTGGACATAAATAAATCATAAAAACCGACATACCGTTTCCATGTTTTGTTTAGATCACGTCTTACTTGTATTACGTCTTGCTCTTGCTTGTTTGAGTCGAGTTTCGCTACTAC
Organism: Haliclystus octoradiatus; assembly: GCA_916610825.1. Classification (NCBI taxonomy): domain Eukaryota; kingdom Metazoa; phylum Cnidaria; class Staurozoa; order Stauromedusae; family Haliclystidae; genus Haliclystus; species Haliclystus octoradiatus. Next base: position 22,132,895 of record OU744446.1, read on the forward strand.
ATCATAAATACTATTCAACTCTTGCTTCACTTCATTTAATAGGTTGGATAATATTTCGTCTTCTTGAGTCATCATCTTTGACTTCGATCTTGTCATCATCTTCTTGGATGGTTGTCTAATCTTTTACCAGCTCCCACCATTTACATTGGAGTTTTATAACGCCACAAAGAAAAACTTAATGTAATCGCCAAATACAGATTACATAGAAATTTATTTTAACACCGAGATAACACGAGAAAAGAACAAACTCTTGTAGTTTTGATATCTTTTTTACCGTTTTTCTAATAGTTAATAAACAACAATAAAATTATTATATGATAAATCTAACATAATAAATAATAAATAAATAATTAATAAATAGTAATTAATTAATTCAGTTGTTTACATTCAAATACCTTTGGTGTAGCGTTGGGCGCTATCTTTGTCTATCTTCAATAATTAATAATTTTCTGAATACAAGTATGAATGATACGCATAATTTAAACTCAATTCTTCTCTCAATCAATGAAATCACGACTGATTTTAAAACATAAAACATACACAGTTCATCTATTTTACTTGATCAATATTAGTTCCGTTTAGTAATAAAAATATATACAAACAATGACAAACGTGTCACTAAAGGTAAATCAATATATACAAATCGCATTAACACGTATCGTTCATAATACGCATGCGTTGCTTCAATTAAAGCGAAAAAGAGAAGGCGGACGTGTTGTACCTAACCGCTTGTTCTTCTTGGTGGTCACAAAATAGATGCAACGTTCAATCAAGCAGTACTACAAAATATTGTAAAATAATTGTGATAAATATTTACTTTTAAATAAATTCAAAGTTGGCGAACAGTTGTTACAAATGCTGTTTTACTGCTACAATAGTTTGACAATCTTTCAAATGATTTCAGATTTGATGTGATTAAGGAGAAATAGAGTTATAAGGATGGTCTTGTTTTGAAGCTACATGACTGGATATGGTGACTGTTCATCTCTACTTGCTTGCAGTTGTTGAAAAGATTTAAAATGAAATGTGTCTGGATTCCTTTGAACTAAAAACTAATATTGAAAATGCCAGTTTATTTACGTTTGAGAAAACATAATTCTCAGATGAATTCACAATACAATCGCAAAAAGAGCAATCTTACACCAAACATAGCCTCCTAACACAATCAGTTAGGTTGATAGCCTATGTAACCTGATATGGGAAATGGCCAAGGCACAAATGAGCATATTTCTCTTACATATACAGTAAAATCCGGCAATAACGGCTCCGGATTTAATGGTACTTTGTCAATAACAGTAAACCAAAAAAAGACTGAGTATGAGTAATTTACAGTCAAACTTTGCTAAATATTTACCGCTAACAACAGATTCTGCCAAAACTGGTAAATAGTTTGTCTCCCTAGCGTACTGCTATTAGCGGATTCAACTGTATAGGGAATATATAGTCATAAAGCATAGTAGTAAATAAGAATTTATCAAGTGAAACAGTCATTGAGAAAATTAATTTCCAAATTTACCTCGACAAAGCAAAATTCTTCAATTAGCTTGATATCACGCTCGCTATCCCCAGTTAAAACAAATTCAGGTTCAAATACAGAGAAATTACTTGGCCGTTTTATGAGATTGGTCAGATGCATATACATCGGTGCACTACCCTGCTCTAAAATAGACTCCTTGACGATTGACTCTGAAACAAAATACAACATTGACATAATTATAAACCGGCTGTGGCATAATCAATCAATGGTAATTGACAAATCTTGCTATTGAATCCTCAAATTTTACACTGGATTTGAAATTTTGCTTAATAATCATCATCATCAGCTATTCAGCAAAACCTTTACGCTTTTCTCATTAACAAAATTAACTTACAAAACATATGTAATTATATCATAGAAAATGGACAGGAAAATCCCTTTGTTGAAAAATACAGAGACATAGAGATGAGGGAAATGAAAATATTAGCAAATGGTTTACAACCCTTAATTCTTAGAAATCTTTACCTTCTGCAATTCTTGATTCCAAATCTGCATTTGGGTTTGGTTCTGATCCCCTAAACACAAGAATATCACCATTATCATCAATGGTTGTCAGTATCATGGTAGGTGGTTTTGGCCCAATCCTATCAGTGAAACATGTTTAGCCAACATAGCTAAGATTCATGTCAATGTAATATCCAATTTGAGACATATTTCTAGTATGCTTGGTGTAAACTGCAAGCATATGTGTATTTTAGGCTAAATCTAAGTTGTCAAGTGATCCTCAAATTATATTCAAACATGCCTATTTTTGCTTGTTTTGTACGTTTATGTCACATAAAAAATCATTCCTTGGACAGTCATCTCAAAAAGCAATTGCTTTTACAGAAGGTCCAATTGTGTGTCCATAAAATACTCTAAACATTTTAACTTTTTGAGAATAGAATGGATATATCCATGGTTTGAGCTCCTATCTTCCCTTATAAAATTGTGTCTCGGGTTTCTAAGCTGTGCAATATGTTAAACAAAATATTGTGTAACATTTCCATACCTTTCTCCATCAAAAACTTATTCTTGATTTACGTTATAAAGCTAGATGCAATCTATTTTTTCTCTGTGAGTCTTGGCCTTAAATACCTGCTTCGATGACAGTTTACATCAAAAAGAACATTCCATTTCAAAATAAAAATTACACCATTTTATTTTGAAAATTAAGACATAATTTTGAATTATTGTTCCAAAAATTTGTTCTTGTTTAAATGGATTTCACTATCTTAATAGATAAAACAGATCATAATAGCTTATATACTACCTCTGAGAGTAAAACAATCTGTGACATTTGTCACATATTCTGACTGAGGTAGTATAACCATGAACAAGACAAAGATGTTTTGAACATTGAGAACAAACAACATATCCGCAATGACGGCAATGATGACGACGGTTGAACTACAGAAAACATCAATATGGAAAGAATAAATTAGAAAAAATTAAATGTGTGGTTAGTAAAGGGAGGTTATGCATTTAGAAAGGAGCTGACTTGGCAGATGTTACTACAAATCTTGTATAGAGTTGGTAAAGGGGATCTGGATCACATAATACGTTTCCAAAATCACCCAAACCATGTTTGACACGCTGCCAAAATGCTTTTTCACAAATCAATAAAAACATTATGCATTTGGCCTCTTCGATTTGAAAATGTGGTAAATCTGGATGTTTCAGTGTCTTGTCTAATGTACATGACTCTATGCCAATCAAGTGAGACACGACATAAACATTGATATTGGGTATAGCCACCCACATAATCAACAATTAGGAATACTAAACAATTGCGATGAAACATAAAAAGAATATTAGTACGGTTGGAGAAAGGTCATTGCGACTGAAGTGAGAAAAAGATTGCTGACATCCTTTCCAGATAGCATCACTGTAAATACCAGTAGTATATTTGCATGCAGTATACTAAAAGTAGAAGAATTTATACTTTATGTGCATGTGTGTGTGTGTATTTTTGTAATGTTTGATTGCCCTGCAATAAGTGAAATTACATAATATCATATCAACATGTATAGGCTCACCATTCCAAACTGAGTAATTTTGCAGACCATGCAAACGGGTATTACATCGTCTTTGATCCAATCAGAGAAACCTCGGGCTTCTGGTAGGATAGGAAGTTTCAACATGATTGATTCAAGATTGCTTGATTCACGTTCTGAAGAAGTATCTATTTTCTCCTGCATAGCTGCAAGTTTGGATTCATTCCCTGATGATGCTGAAGTAGTACTAGGGCTTCGCGAATGAGAATGCATGTAGTGTTCTTCTGGCTTTGGCTTCAGCAAAGTACTTTCATCTATGGAGAAAGGAATGGTCTGAATATGTCTGTTATTGTGAATATTCATACTTATGATTACGTAGTGAAAAATATGAAAAATATGATTACAAAAACTAACTAGCTTACCTATACCGAAGTTCCCATCTTTGAAGCTAACCTCCAATGCCTTGGATGCAAATTTAGTCAACACTTCATCTATCTCAACAATTAAATTTGAAGCAAGCTTTGCATTATATCCATGGAACCCTTTGGCGTTAACATGCAGATATGCTATTATTTCACTGGCAAAGTCAACCTTTAAATTCAGAAAAAGCTGCTGAATAATAAATATTGGTTTGTCCTTCAAATGGACATAATATGACACCATATCATTCGGTAGGAAACTAAGGAATTTTATCCCAATTGCTGTCAATGAAAACAAATGCAATTGATGACTGCTGAGATGGCTTTGCAAATTGTCTGTTAGATATGCAAGTAGAAAGAGTATCTTTTCCATGGAAATATTTTCATTTTCTAATAATTTGGAACATATTTCAGCTGTCATTTTACGGTCATCGATGTTGTCAAGGTGTTTACAAACAAAGAGCAATGGTAAGTCAGAAGTCAACAAATGTTGAATTTTTCCCTCCAGACATGCCTGTCAACATCAAAAAATATTAGCATTAATAACATTGCAGGAATAGACATAAAAATATCAATATTAATCCTCCAATAGTAACAATGCCTGCATACGGCTACACTACAACGTAGGGAGAACCAATTTGACCTAAGGAAACAATACCATAAATTTAGTTTAGCAGTGTGCATTCAATCTTTAATTGAGTCATAATGGTAAAATCTTAACATATGAAGGAGCCATTATTATCAAGGATGGAAAATTTTAACTTTGGATTCTTTAAATTTAGACTTTTTAAACTAATTAATTACAGTTACAGGAATGGGCAAAAACGCCAACAAAGCAATCTTAAAAGTCACCTCCTGTCATCGTTATCAAAAAATTGATTTGTATGTAATTATTATAATTGAATATTAGATCATACCTTGTCATTTGGAAGTATTTTATTAAAAAAGTAACGCTGTTCGCTAGTTACAAGCAAGAGCCACAATAAAAATAACCTTTACAGGTAATGACACTAGGGAAGTGGCGGACCCTCAATTGAGAGGGCGCTCGCCCCTCCAATAGTTTTTTTTAATTTTGATCATGTTTTTATTTTTCATATTTGTACTAAGTAGACAATTTTTATCATCTGATAATTATTGTAAATAGTCTAGAATTATTCAATATGATATTTTGAACTAATAAGAGTGAAAAAAATGTTTAATGCGCAGTTGCGCACCGGACTAGCTCCAGGACCTATTCATTTCCTATCTGAATATTAACTATAAGAGCCTGAAACTAGTTCTGGTGCATATTTGAAAATATTATAATTAGTTCAGAACATCATGGTGAATAATTCTAAACTATTTCCAATAATTATCTGATAGTAAAAGTGTCCATATGATTGTTTTATTTTTCAATAATTACTTTATTATAGTATATAATTCTACTTCAATTACAAATATAATTAATACTTGGTGTAATGGTTTTTCAACGGTGTTACTTTTAATCCATTCATCAAGGATATCAAATGATTGTAAGTCAAGTAAGAACTCAGCAAGACGATGCGGTTCCACTGCTAGTAATTTCATTACATCTTGCCAAACTACGTTTCCAGTCAGTGGGAATATTTTAGCTGTTGGTTGTCCATTATAAAGCTTGGCAACCTGTAGGGTTATAATTGAGTAGGAATATAAAACACAAACTACTTACACAAATGTCTTACTTAGCTGGGCTTTCAATAATATATGCTTTCACTGACATTCATATAGAAATGACACATTGCTAGAGAGGGGATGTCAACCGTTGGCGATATCAATTCAACATTTGCACTAAACAGTGGTTCAGAGGCAGAAATAGTTATTGAAACAATAATAAATAGAACATTTATCATTTGCTGTCTTATCTCAATGAAATATTTGGAATTATAAAGCCATGAAGAACCCTACTTCTTATCCAATTACTTAATTAGTGTGTTTCGTTTGACTGAACTCTTGACAACAAATCGTAATTGAATTGCATAACTGTGCCTTGTGATTGCACGTGGAAAGCCTCAATACTTAAAAAGCAACAACAATTTGAAAAGAAATTGTAAAAATGTTTTCGCCATGAGACTTTTGCTCTTTCAGATGCTAAAACTGATCATAAACAGTGCAATACATATCAAAAATATATTCAAAAGGTATATGCCTTCCAAATATATATTACAAACAGACCTAATGATAACATCCACTTCAGGAAGAGTTATTGAACCCCATAATCACAAATAAAGTTATGTCGAAGCCACATTGTGGTAATACAGATTATAGTTTACATATCAATATGAAATCATGAAGATATAATTTGTGTGCAAACCTAACTAAATATTTCTGGAATATCTCATAATATTGCTTAAATACAATTGTGCTGTGAAAAAATTCAGAATTAACAATTATAGAATGATTACTAAAAGCGTGTTCATACAAGAGAGAATCTTTCCTATCTTTTGTTACTTAAAAATAGGTTGTGAAAGCATGATACTGATTTGATGGGAAAACAAATGCTATTTAAAACATAATTATTTGGATATGGGCTGGAATATTGAAATGGATTGAGTAACCAAGGTGATACTGACAACCTATGTATCCAATTATGTTTGTTTGTTCAATTTATTGTTCAACAGAATTAAATACCTCGGAGCACCATTCTATTTGCTGCCATTTTTCCTGAAATTTCATTTTCATATTGGGTAAAGTTTCTGATTCCAGTGCAATGTTGAACAATGCATCTGCATCTTTTAGGCACAGTTGGTTGAAAAACTCCATCAATGCATTTCCTCTCAGTGTACTATCTTGAATCATAAGCAACAGATCTTCACCACAACTGTGCAAAGCACGCGCATTTGGATAGGAAAGAGAGCTAATTACAGTTTGCATGAGTAGCATGTTGCCACATTTTACTGGGGCACTAAACAGGAATTGCCTTGTCAAATACACAGACAAGCAATTGTGAGGCTTGAATTTTAATACAAGATTTAGCAGTGACGCGATGAACATATAGCAGTTATGTGACAACGGTCTGAGAAAGTATGCTTCAGATATCATTAACACAGAATTTACAATATCGCTGACTTTTGTATTATCCCTTTTCAGTTGATGGATGATATCAGCAAGAACTGTCAACACCATTTTATTACTTGTGAGAAGATTTTGCAGAGGAAACATATGTGCTTTCATAAAGTTTATATTACTGGCAATTTGTTTATCAGAAGCTTGATTATCCAGAGGAAAATTCATTTTATACTTTTCATTTTCAATAGAAGACAACAACTCATGCTTTATATCTTTTGCTGATAGCGAGAGCTGGATTACTGCAGCAGCTACAGGAGACGTTTCTTGTACATATTTTGATATAGGTTCGGCAACATTTTTGATCAACAGAGCATTACCATCTGATTCATCATTGCAAAATATTTTGTGTTGGTTGTTTAGAAACATGTGGCTATCCAATGTATAACTGCATGTCCAAAATGTTGATGATACAATCATTGAAAAAAGTTTCAAATCAACACGCGTAAGGATCTTCGAAATTTTCAGAGAAGTGTTGGAATCTCTCAAGAATTTTAGAATTCTTGCCTCTTCATCAGATGCAGTGACTAGTGTATCATCTGTGCATTTAATATCAATTAATATTTCCATGTGAAACATCATCAACTCTGGTATCGTGATCTAAAATGGAACAATAGATTATAGAATAAAACAATGTGGGAGGAATGAGCCTCGACCTTTAATCATCATCAGCTTTATTCAAATATTTACTACACCAGTATAACCAATTAAACTGAACGAGTGATAATTGTTTAGCTAATGTGACAAATCAAATAATAATAAATTAATACAATGTTTGTAACCGATGGAAAAAAAAGTTGAGAAAGAAAAGAAGAAAAATATTTGACGTGGGGGGTTCGAACCAGCAAATCCTACAGCGTTGCGAAACCTTGATATTCCTGACGCACTAACAATTGAGCTACAGTCTCTTTCGTTGATTGGCAAGATATTTAATTCAAGATCTTAAATTTAGCATAGCGATTGTGTTTATTTCATAATTACCTACCTCATTACAGAAAGCAGATATAGTCTTAGGTAATACAAATATAACTTTTCAAACAGGGCAATGTTTTAATAATAATGTCAACGTTTATATTATCCAATATCAGAAACAAGTAGAATAATTTATTCAATAAATCAACTCTTTTTATCCTATAAATTGCAAACAATTAAATTCCCGTTCAAACGGAGAACTTTCTTCCAGTACTGTATTAAACGGGAATGTTTAGTAACAACACTTTGGTGAACAAATCATCTTACTATATTGGTATCAAACGCAGCAAACAGTTAGTTTATCAGCCAAGAAAATTATTAATTTTGCTTGTTAGAAAAAGCGAGGAATCGAAATTATGATTCGAAACAGACGATTGTCAATTCCATCCTCAATTCCAAGGTGCAAAATTTGCTTCATGTGTCGCAAAGTAAAAAGTTTTATTTTTATCAATATGGTGAGCATAACAATAACTAAGCAAAAAGAATATTCCAAAAAGTCGCACAACGACATTATTGTTCTGATAAGCTATGAAATAGGTGTTGACTTTGGGCCATTTCTGTGAATACTTCGTCAACAATTTTGGCCAAATCGGCGACCTAATTTTAAAGAGGCTCAACTAAAGTTGAGGTTCAAAAAGGTATAGAACCTATCCAATTCCAACGCACCAATATTACATAATGTTTTCAAAATATATCAAAACATTTTTGCCATGAAAATTGTTCACATTATTCAATTTCAGAAAAACATGAACAGTAAACTTGAATAGTTATCCATTGCATTTCCTAAGGTTGAAGATATGCATTTACAGAATAATTTAAACATTGATTACATTATAGTGTCTATCGGATTAATTTATTATCAATAGCAACAATAGAGTTCAGTTCCTCATTCAGTGGCTCAAGTGGTGCTGAGACCATACCATCTATCAAATTTTGATTCATTTCTGAATCGTATTCCGCTTTCGCACAGGATTCAAGAACAATGGTAGGTATCTGAGCAAATCTCAATCTATTAACTTTTACATACGATATTGAGAACATAACTAGACAAGTTGAAGACATAATTTAATACACATCTCCAGATCAATTTCAATGATTTATATATCCCTGTTCAAGTCCAGGAAATAACTTGGGCAAGAACTGCACTTGCATCCTGATCCTTGCAATCAATTTTGAAAGATGCAAGGAAAATAATTTATTAATATAAACACAGCTTAAAATCATAATGTTATGAATTATAATAAAGTGGTGAAAAAAAAAAAATGAAATATTTACTTTGGTAACAAAAGCTTTTTTTGTATGTATGGCTGCTGATAATTATTTTTCAAAATCTGGATAGGACATCCTTAATTGTTTTCATAACTATCAAAATTGGTAACATTTTTAATTACAATTTAGACATGTGCATGCATTGCCTCTACTTTGATCAATTGGAAAGCAAACCTTCAGACTTCTTTCATCAACTACAATTGAATTTTCAGTGTATTCTTTAAACGCCGATTGCAGTTGCACAGATAAGTCTTTTGATGCCAGTGCCTACAAGAAGCCCATAGCATTGATCATATCAAAAGTACAAAGCAAATAAAATTTAAATGCATGGCTCCTGGCATGTGTCCCCTCTAAAAAACAGATCATCAGATGTTAAGTTACTCAAGCAATTCAATTCCAGTAGAAATCAACAATACTTTCAGAGAGTTAGCTATATTTCAGCATATTGATCAAATGTATTACTGTAAAATCGTTATTCCACAGCCGTGATAAATGCTCTTGTGTTAATGAATGAATGAATGAATTCTATTCAAATTGCTACAATGGTAATGATAAAAAGCAATGATAGAAGTATCTCATAACCAAAATCATAACCAAAACAGCTTTGATTGTATTTTTGTGCATTGGTTCTATAAATGATTGCAATAGATCTATATAGATAAAACTCTAATAAAGTTACAATGCGTATGAACTCACTTTGAGGGGTGCTGATTCTGGGCAACCAAGACAAAGGGCAAAACTAACTATTTTGCTGTTAGCTTCAGGGAAATACTTCAAAGGAGATTGGTCATCGCCACATGCTAAATAGAGAAAACAATACTAATTGCTTCATGTTTATATAGTCAGTTAAATTGATTGTCAGTCCTTTGAACAAAAATTGTTTGTAACTTCAAGGTTTCTGAATAAATGAAGTTTGTGATAATAATTATTCAGCTACAAGATTCATAACAGAGGTTTACAATTGCAAAAGTAACAATGTTAACTGTATTTCTTACTTTGAGAGTAACTTCCATTTGTAACTACAGTAGTTAGTTAACTTGTTGTGAAACTTCTACAACAACTTACTAATTATTATTAAAAACAGTAACAATTACATTATAACTTTATTATCCTCTCCTAAATATTACTTTTTATTTAGTACAGAAATAGAAACCAGTTTGTGTTTATCAGTGTTGAATGCCATAAAATGGCTTTGCTCCCAATAACACTCCCTTGAACTTTTCACAAGGATGGTGTTGTAGTTTTCGTTGACAGTGTATATATCGCCTTTTCGGATACAACGGACTTGGATATAATTTTTTTTATCCATACATGTCCTTGCTGCGTCTCTACATAGCGCAACTGTTTCTCCGTCAAACTTGACCTTGATTATGGTATTTTGGAGATTTTACTGTCCCATGTTTTGAAACAAAAAAAAGAAAAGTCTATAAATATGAAACTACTGATTGCATTTTGTATTATCGAACAACATTTTTTCTAACTGTTCTAGCGAACACCATTGTGTCATTTTTCTAGATCTGAAATAGTTGTTTGACACCGTCAACCACGAAATAAGTTTACAAAATATGTACAATTATGGATTAACCAGTTGTTTTAAAAGTATCTTTTACAAAGGCAACAAGCTGTCACAAATGAAAATACTACAACTGTGACTCAGACCTGTGGTGTACCACAGGGAAACAATCAAACCGTACTTGCACTATTTGTACATTTTTAATTTACATAAATCATTTGCCTTCAATTTCAAAATTCCATAAAAGTTTTTGCTGATGACATCACCTTCAATTGTCTGACTCTGATTTCACTAAGCTCAAGTTCAATGTAAACAAAGAGCTAAAAATTATTGCAAAGTAGTTTTTTGATAATCAACTAACATGAAATGAAAACAAAACAAATTATATGGTCTTCTACAACCCAATAAAAATAGACATGTGAATAACTTTGTCCCCCAAGAGCAAAAGAAAAACTGCTTAAGGAGTGACAACGATCATTGTAAATGCAATTACTCATGTAAATATGCATATGTGGTATGTACATTATCAATGATTGAAGTAAACTTCTATCTGTCCATTCTAGCTATCTAATTCCATTTTTGAAATTCCCATAGGATCACAATATATCAAAATTTAGACATTGAGTAGTGAATTTCGTATCTATTTTTTTCAATTCTATTCCCATTTAATATGTATTCAAAATTCAAACTAAGAAAGGTTTGACAATAAAATTAATATCCCTGTCAATACTGTGCTGTTATGATTAATTTGTCTGATGGGTTCAACTATACGTTGACTGTGCCTCGTGAATTGTTACTTCCTTGAAGTAGATCTAAATGCAGTTAGTTACCATGAAAAGTCTATTGATGGATGATTTTTGTTCAATGCCTAACAGTGTCTGTGGTCAACGTTCTATAATAAGTGGTACCAAATATATGGAGGTAAAAACTGCTTCTCCAAACGTTAGTATTTTCAACGAAGTACCGGTACTTACAATAGTGACTGATGTGATTATATCCCTTTCCAAAAATTGAAGATTTTTTTTCACCAGCAATAAGATACTGATATATGTCGCATGCACTAGGAGAGTAATTGTAAAACAGATGTTATCAATACAAGATTAAACATCAGAGATATATCAAATGCTTAACATCCTGATTAACTTACAATCTATGTTTCCAAGTTTTGTTGATATAATAAGCTCAAATATTTGAGCTAACTAATAAAATAGCTAATCCAAACTAATATGAAAATCTATTCATGAAGGTAAATACTACTTCTCTCACTTAAAGAAACTAAAACCTAAACTTCAAATAATGCTCTGTAATTAAGGAAACTAATAACTTGATACCTTTGTACTTCTGAAGAAAGCAGCATTGTAGTAAAACAATAGCTTTTAATTCATCACACTTGTCTACATAAGAGTAACTGGTTCATATTTTTCATTAATAGTGTCTATCTGGTGTGTGGTCTTTGTTTCCATTATATTACCATGTGTGTGTTAAATGATTACTACTTCATGGGTTATTGGGTCCATATGGATTTTATTCACCAGTTATGTCATATCATGAAGTAGACAGGCGAAGGCTCTGTGAGCCATAAAAAAAAAAGATTTTTGCCAGAAAAGAGGTGAATTGTGATTGAACGTATCATATTTCTCACACATGAGTAACATCGTACACAGCATTTGATTGGATGTATCGTTTGTTCACAAGTGAGAAAGTGGAATGCTTCACTTATTGGCTAAGATAAAAAACTAACGCAAAATATTGCAGCAAGTAAACAATGGAGAATCTCGGTGGGTATTAAATAATTCCATCTTTTATCAAACATATCTGCTGAACAAAGAATGCTATTAAAGAAAATCACGATTATCACGGTTGACAGAAAAATGTTCAAGGGATGATTCATAACTAACACAGTTACATCTAGCAATATTCAAATCAAAGAATGAGCAAACATACCTCAGTACACCTGCTTGGCCAATCTTGTAGCTAATAGATTGAAAGAAAGCCAGTCGCCCAAGCGGGGTAGACATCACATTGTGATATGCATCTTTCTCCTCTTTAGATCTCCCATCTTTCACGTTAAAACCTGTCAACTTTCCAGCAGTAAGAAGGATGACTCCATGCCAAAACATTAGATTGAATGCATTTAGAAAAAATGATAGTTTTTCATTTTCATTTATCAAAAGATTGAGATCAATATAAGCCAGATGACAGATTTCTTCAACCAAAGATTTAAATTCTTGTGACATGTATAACTTAACAAGGTTTTCAGATCCTGCAAAGGAAAATTAATTATTACCTACTGCATGTAAGCTTATTCAAAAAAAAACCTAAAAGAACAACACAGATGTTGTGGCCTTTTGATCATTTTGAGCAAGATTTTTTTGAGTTACATATCATTTGAATTAATATTTTTGTGATTCTTATGTGATGATAGATTTATACATTTTTGGTATACGCTACATCATTATCTGAATTTGTATACAGGAACAGATTTATCCACAGCAAGTCCATAACTACTTCCTTACCCTCGACCTTGTGTTAACTCTAACCCTTCCCAGACACATATTGAATGTTGAATATGATACTCTAGCAATTGGGTTCATATTGAAGGTTACTTTTTCAAGTAAAGAAATATAAATAAGATAAGAAATAGTATTTGAAATTGAATATTCATTGAAAATAATAAAGAATTATAGTTATCATGCTCAATACTTACGTTTGTTTAAATTGACTACTTTAAGGACCAGATCTTCGACAAAAGAGCAGGGCGATTGCTCAAATGATTTCTTTGGGGAAATAATGCGATCCTGATCATTTAAAACGAAAGGGTTCTCAAAGCAGAGGAGTTGGTAAACATCTGAAATAGACAACAAAAACATCAGATACTAATGCAATATGAAGTGGTAAGAGGGCTGTATAGTGTCCATTAACAGGAACGGTGAGTAGTGAGTCACAGGGTAGTAGTTAAAAAATGACTTGCTGCGGTGAGTGAGTTTGGCTTTTAGCATGAGTCACATCCATATAGCCTGTAGTAACAAGCTCCATGCCGTATTTATGAAATTAGATACATCAGGATGTTTTTGAATCCGTATTTGAATTATTTGATTCAGCACTTCCCATAGAAGCTAATCTTTCTATCCTGAAATTATTCTGTATAGCCCCAAAATGAATCTATACAGCTTGATTTATCCAGTCCCGTCCCCCATTGGCACATTCTTGGGTCCTTGTTTGGATATTGTGTTAGTTGTTTGTCTGTAGATCGCTACTACAATCCAGGCACGCAATTGATATGAAGACAATCCTAATATGGAACACCAGTTACAAAATTCAGTTAACATCAATAGACATACTGAAGCTTCAGAATTTGGAAATGCAAACATGGCTTGTCTCATTCTAATTAAATACCAGTTGCTACAATTTATTCTGATCCATCTTGTAGTTAACTTTATTCAATTTAAAAACAGTCTTATCTCTCCTTCTTGTAATTAACTTAGTGGATTCATTTACTCACCAGTGTCAATCGAATTGTTTGTTGGAAATATTTTCACTCCACAGTGTCTTGCAATAACTTTTACAAGGTTGACATTAACTTGCTGAGCTATTGGGTCGAGTCTGCAATGTTTAATAATATAAATTCGAGAATTATGATAGTGAAAGAAAAACTACAAACACTGTTATCAGCTCGTCTTTATTAAGCACATGCTTGAGAATACCTTAGGGTCACATTGACACAACATGTTTACAAACAATTCTAACCTCCTAACTTTCAATAATGTCTACCTTCGCTATCACTATTGCACACAACGCCAGATGTCATTTACAGGCATTGTTTCTTAATACTCATCAACCTCTGTAAGGTGGCGGTCGATTGTGTGACGTAGAAGTCAAACTATCTTACACAGCATTCTTCACTAGCTGGCACACTAGGATGAATTTTAGTTCAAGACATAGAATAGAGCAAGTACATATACATAAATGTCTTTATTAGGAAAAATATGAAATATCTACTTTCAAATCAAATTTTAAATTTACGCTATTTCCATTTGTATGTGTATAGTAAGTGAGGCGGGGATTCACGATGCCGTTTCAGATGCAATATACTTGAAACACATATCAATAGATTCGTCATTAACTAAAGGGGTACATGGCCGGCTTTATTTTTCAAATAAATACATCTAAGTTAAGAAAAACTAATGAAAACTGTTACCTTTATCAACAACAATCATCTCTCAGACTGAAGCGCTAATTAAATAGTCCGCACTTAAATGAATTTCTATTGTCTCGCAAATACACAACAACACGATCCTTTGTTTTGTGACTTCAAAGATAATTTATGTATTGTCATCATAGTAAGTTCTCAAAATGAACTTCAAACGTAAACAAACAAAAACACATGTATTTATATGATAGTAAAAGTAATTAAATGTGTTATCATCTGATCTTTAGTTCGAAATTATATAATTTATATAATCAGGAATTATGATTAGAGAATGATTAGGAATAGAACGTTATAAAATTTGTAAACAAACCTGTGTAATGGAAATTAAACTACCAAGATATACAAAAGAAATAAAGCAATTGCAATACCAACTTTTCGATCCCAGAATTCGAGGGGACGATTTGCTCAAACCCTACATCGATTCAGGAAAAACTATCATCGTCATGTGAAACACATCATCAACACCTCTTACCAACCAAGCACCTAGGCCAAATATATGGTAGTATTTAGGTGAAGGGATTAACTATAAATTGATTGTCTATATTAGTGCTAGCCACTACCTTGTCATTAAAACTTTATTCTGTCATAAGAATAACATTAGCAGCAGTGTGTTGAGCTCACTTTGAAACTTTGATTTAATAAATATGTTGCTTATTGCTTGAGTTTACAGAGTCAATTATAAAAGAGTCAGAATCTGAATTTTTACAATAATTTGATTAAATAGTTTCTCATATATTTACTTCAACAAGTATGTGAAATGTGTTGCTCACTTTACGCTGGTGACACTCTTCGCACTAAATAAGATTTAGTTACATACCTTGTTGGTGACATATTCCAGACAAAGAGCAACCTTTCAAAGATTTCTGTAATTTCCTCTTCAAGCACCACAAAAGGATCTGACGTTCCAAAATTAGTATCCGCATTTTTGTTTTTCAATACGATGCTGTCAGAAACCATTTTTTGTTTGTAATATGACTGCAGTGTTGCAAGCGTATTAACATGCTTCCATAACATTCCTAGATAGTCCTTCATAGAGCTTCCTCCAATAAAAAGTTGCTTATCTTTACTGAAACTTTTTCTTGAGTTCTGGATATCATTATGAAACGGTGAAGGTGCATCATCAGAAGAACAAGCTTTAACTTCAGGTCTTGGCTCAATAGAATAAACCAACTGCAGCAAATTTTTGAAGCAGACATCTTGGTCAGCTGTTCCTTTGGTGTCGAATGGCAAATTTGTAGTGCCATCAATCAAAATATGTGTGAAGGCACATGAAGAGATTTTTGTACATTTAGTAGCTGATATTTTTTCCCAATTGTCAACAAATTCACACATCTTTTCAGTAATTAAGCAGAAATCTCTTTGTTGTTCACTAACACTTGCCAAATTATCAACTGAAAAATAATTGCATATTCCAAACTAACAAGATGAAAACATAGTGTACATACAATACCTGGACTAACTGTAATTTTCTATACTACATTTTGATCATACAAAGGCTTCTTATCCAGTTGATTTATAACCTCTGATTAGCAGCAGAACTTTAAAATATATCTGATCACTTAACTCAATTAGTGACAGAACAACAAATTATACATCAAATTTCCAACCAGATTCAAACAACTGCATTTGTTTTTATATATATATATATGACCTGGAAAAATGCTTGACACATCAACAGTATACATCTTGTGAAACTTATCCCCTGCAAAAAGATTTGCTGAATGCAGGAACACTTGATTAATGTTACAAACGTCCATGAACACCTTGTAAACTGTTCATTGTGCCGTTTATGAACAGTTCATGAATAGTTCATGACCAGTTTGAATAATCCATAACAGTTCTTGAATAGGTCATGAACTTCCATGAACAGTTTCCACATGGGATATGTTTATAATATTGAACGTATGCGAATGCCGTTGCTTTTATGTTACATATGATTACATTGAGCTATATCTTTCCAAAATAACCAAAAACCATAAAAATTACATTTGTATTGAGATATAGAAAATATAAGAAAAATAGGTATATTTGATCAGATATTAAAACATGGTATCAAAATAAGCTGATGATTCCCATCATTGTGTATCTAATTCTTACCTGCATCTAATTTCCACTTCATAGCTCGTAATAGTCCACTGGTTACATGAATACCAAGATTACCAGCAAAAGCAAGATCTGCAAGCAAAGAGGTGCATGTGAGATCCTTTTCTAGAGAGGATGCTTTGTGGGTGAAGTTTTGTAATGCTTTGTGATGGAGAGCATTCTCAACAATGTTTGCAACAGAGGTTGATATTTTCCCTGCTTCAACAGCTAAGCGAATAGAGCCAAGGCTTGAATGAGATGATGATTCAAAATCTTTGCTTTTTTCTTCAAGTGTCCCCTCTGGAATTACAATCTGTGCTAAGGAATCAAGCGAACGTGACAGTACTTCTACAAAACCAACCCAAATTGCAGAAATTTCTCCTGTAACAAATCAGATACATTGCATATAACAAAATAGTTATGAAACAGGCTGAAGCACTTGAAATAAATATGTACTCCAGGAAAGCAATTTGGAAAATTTACCTTGCAAGTTTAGGATATCAATGACTTTGTATGCTTGCTGTAATCCAGTTGTTTGCAATGCCATGTAAACTAAGCATTCAGGGCGCGAGAACATCAAACGTAACATCATGTCAGTGTTAATAGCTCCTTCACTGTTGAACATCATCCATTCAGAAGATACAACTCCTTCAAATAAATTGAAGTAATTTAATAATTAAAACCAAACCAAAACTATTTGAAACAACTGGTATGCAAAGTTGACGGCAATTTAAAAAAGTATGCCTCAATTCAAATGTATCAACAAAAAACTACAATACGATATGTAACAACAGTTATCACCTTGACAAAGAGTCTATTGTCAATAAAAACTGTTGTCAATATTGTATACACATATTTTGAAAGTTTAGAGGAAATGGCAGATTGATTGGGCTATTTTAAACCCAAAACTCTAATATATACAAATGTACTGGTCATTTCGATATCTCACGCTTGTTGTTATGATAAAATAATAAGGATGCATACAAATGAATATAACAAGCACAGAGTTTACTTACCAGTATTTGCACCAGGGGATGACTCTGTTTTGACTGTGCCAGCTTCAGCCTTCGTATTTTGAGACATGGCACTTTTTACCAACTCATAACGCCATTTTGCTTCTTGGATTACTTTTCTTATAGAGACCAATCGTGAGACTAGTTGTTGGTCTGAAAAACAACCAAACAGGACAAATAAACTAATGTCTCAATATTGATTGAAATAATTTAAAAATAATTGTGATGATTGGATTTAACATATACACATTGCTACATTAGCAATTTGATTATAGCAACACACAGACTTTTGTATAGAAATTTATAAATCCAAAAACTCCTTGAAAATCAAAATGTCTATCTGTATAGAAGATCTCTGTAAAAAAAATATATTTAAAAAACTAGTATCCAATATTTCCTCTACATATTATTATTACACGCATGTGACATCACAACCGGGCCCCACTTACATCTCGCTAGGTGTACCAGTCTACCAGCCACTTATTTAAGGACCGGGTTGATCACCTGTCCCATCAAAACTAATGACACAAATAGTAAATGGGGAATTTATCGAACTGGTGGAACTGCTGGCAAGAGATTCTGTTGAGGTAGAGAATGAGCCATAGTTACTTGCTGATAGAGAACTAGTCCTTACTACACCAAAGCAGATAGGGTTGCTTTATCCATATTGGTTGAGGTATGGCTCCTATTTGTGAAATTTCAGCAATGTTACGGTATTCATCTCACGGTGGATGGTCCTTTAATTATGCGCGTAAAATCGGAGAATCAAAACGTGCCTGCCCATAAACCAAATTGTTCATATGTCAAATATTTCATTATTCAAAGCTTCGTATTTTTCTTTTTTCCTTATAAACTCGCCTGGCAGCACATGATTTTTACACCTCTTCCGTGTCTCATTACGCACCCAGCCTGCTTGTATCAGAGTACATAAAATTCAGAGCACCATTTTCTATCTGATGAATATAAATAATAGCAACACATGTGTGTGTACAACCGATTATTATTATTAATGATGCATTAGAAGTGAGAATGTATTAAAAAATAATAGCATATGAAATTATGAGTAATTTGAACATATGAATACTAACTATAACTATGCTAAAGTTGAGTAGATGTTAATTAAGTTATTGAATATTCAGACGAAGAGCAATTTTTCAAAATGTCTTTTTAATGTTTAATAATCCTGCAGCATTTTACTGTAATAATCTTATGAAGGATAAAACAGACTAGTTGCTACTCTATCATTTGCTTGCTGTCACTTGTGTGACTTCTATGAGAAACAAAATATATAACCTACTGTGAAAATGACACTGAATGTGATCAGTGCTAGTTGTACATAAGTCTTACCATCAATTTGTTGACAGCTTGATATCTTCCTTTCAGCGTCAGTGAGGAAATCCAGCAATATATCAATAACTGAATGATGTGCAAGGAAAGAATAATCAGATAGATGCAAAGGAACCAGGTTGCATAGATTTGTCTTGAATGCAAGAAACATATCTTTGCTATCCTCCAAGATAAAAGGCTTATCTCCTTCACCTATTATTGCATCACTTTCATTCCGAGTATCGTCAATTGGAAAGAGATTTCTTGCAGTACCACTACAGTTTACTTTGGACAGAGAAGCACCATGAACAGGAGAGTACATTGTTCTTATTGGTGAACTGATATTCCTGTGTATAGTAGAATCACATAAATCTGGGTCCCCATCAACGGTTGCAAAACTTTCAATGCTACTAGACATACTGCTATGTAAACTGTATGCAGGTTCATCAAGCACTTCATGCTCGAGGCTGTTATCCACCAAATCACATCCACGTACAAGAAATATGCCCAGTAATGCCTCTAGTGTATCAATCTGCTTTTCTTTGCTCTTTATTTCTTCAAGCAAAAGAAGAATTTTAGGTAACAACAAAGCAACCATATCTTTGTAATCTGCCTTGTTGAGATATCTAGTTTGACCTTCACTGCAAACCATAGGCAAATCATGCAAGCTAGAGGAAGCAACCATTGTAAAAAGAACATCAACGATATGATAACATGTTGATATATCAATATCACGCTGTAATATATCAAGATCACTGATCCTCGATAAGTCACCAGCCACTGGTTGTGTTTTTAGTAACTCCAAAACTTCTTTGTATGACAAATGAGACATAAATCTGGCTTTATTTAATACATATAAAACCGATTTTGATTCCAATTGTTGGAAGAGCATAGAAATATTATAGTCCGATGCAATCCCTTCATTTGATGTGAGACTCCTACAATATAATACAAATTAAATCAACAATAATTGAAAATCCTCCATCCAATCAAAATAAAAGCTACGAAAAACAAGCACTGTTGAAAAAAAAAATCAAAAAACAATTTAAAATAGGATTTAAATATAATGTATTTGCAATGATCACAACATATCACAATTGTTAGCTGCTTGGAATAAGCGAATTATGTGTAACATTGATTACCTTAAAATCAGAATATCTGACCTATGGAAGACTTGCTTAACTGTCTGATTGCAGAATGTTTCTAAAATCTTGGCATCTTGATGAACATGGGAATTCATATATGCACAGAGAAGTTGATTAGGTTAAGGCAAATGTGATTGTTTGTTGTTTAATGACTGTGGAATATTGCAAAATATATCAAGTTCCCTTGTTAGCTGTATCTACAGGACACCTTGAAACCTTACTATATAGGAAAGTTTTGATTAATCTTTCTTATTTCAAAAGAGATGGTGTTCCATATAGCCATGAAAGCATATGATGCATTCAAGACACTTACATCGTCTTTTGTAGACACCATGCTATAAGTTTTGTTTCGTATGCCAAATGTTTACAGGCTTCAAGGAGGAGTGGTTCTTCAGTGGAAAGCTGCATCATATATAAATATATCATTAGAAAATTTAATAGAAAACAATCACATAAGTAGTTTTAAGGCAACAAAAAACGTAAACAACTTATGTAAGAACTTGTAACTGTGTGTGTTGTATTTGAAATTTTACATGTTTCCGGACTCATATAGCAGATTCATTAAAATCAATAAAGCTACTGTGTAATTCTAATAAGAAGCATGCCCAACATCAATAAAGAGTACCATTTTGTACAAATTAAAATAACTACCTCTTCATTTTCCAAAAATACATCAACAAGAGACTTTGCATCAGTAAATGATAAGCAATTTGACCATGCAGCAATAGCAATCAACGACTTCAACTTACAAAATAGAGGAGATGAAAGAAGTGATGCAGCAAGGTCAAATAAACCATGCTTGCATAAATGAAAGAGTTTTGTCTGAAAATAAAGATATAAAATGTGTGATAACAGTAGATTCTAATATAAACATTCTAAAACCACAAAATATATCTATAGGTCTATCATATATACCATAATTTCATCCATGAAATGAGACTTTGTTGAACAAGACATGTATAATGTTCTCCATTCAGCTTTTTCATTAGGAATCAATAATCTTTTATCTACTTCTCTCTGAGATACTCCTTCTAATTCAGATAATTGACTCTTGGAGTCATTTAGAGTATACTCCGAGTGATGGTCCAGAAACTGTTTGAGTATAAACGTTTTATTGTGATCGAAAACACATTGACAGCAATAGTTTAATGAACAAATTTTGGAGAAAGAGCTGCATAATAACGCAATAGACTTCAAGCTTTCAGTTGAATGTATATTATGGTTGAAACAGGTAAGTGAAATGGCAGTAATATTCCCAAAAAATATGCTTGTATCGTAATATCCAGCCAGACAAGCATTGTGGAATGTGTCAATAACTTTGGTTAGATAGCCAATAAGCCTCAACTGAAAATCTCTGTTATTTTCAATAATGCACTCCTTAGTGACAAACAACGAAGCTAAATGAATTATAGATTCAAATTCACTATCAGTAAGAGTGACAGCCAAGTAAATAGTGAGAATAAAATGCAAAGCATTATCATTGCTGTGATGATCTTTAATGTATTCAATTGCTGCCATGTAAAGGTTCTGCAAAGAAAAATCACAACAATTAGATTCCCTTACAAATACCATACAATTGTTTTTTGTGCCACAAGATCATCATCCCCGAAATCATCACCTTGCCGAACAAGATTGCCGATAGAAGTATTATTGTAGAAATTGGAAATTTAGTCGTTGTTTTATATGGTTTTATGTTAACACAAATATCACAATCTAATTATGTGATTTGATTGTTTATTTTTACATTACTAATATTATCTGATGTGTCATTATCAATAGATATTAATTACCGAACATGAAGGAACGTAAACAAGAATGACTCAGTCCTGGTTATAATCTCGGCTCTTGAACCGACATACAAAGAAAACGAAGAGAAACTACATAGCATGAAATTCAAAACAAATCACTGGGAACGACGAGTCATGGCAAGAATAAGTTATTTTCAATCATTAAAACTAAATGCTTGGATTAAAGAAAGTAAGGCAACCGATCAGACAGTAATTGCATTGGAAACGACAAAAAACTACAATAAGTTAACAAGTTAACAACTCTTTTCCTAATGACACAGTATTGATATTGGGAAAGGTGTTTGTCAACTATGACAGTCATGCTAAAGTCTTGGTTGGTAACCTGGACCTGAATTTACGAAACCCTGAACAATTTTAGTGACTGTAATCCCTAGCGTTAAGGGCACAAACAGGAAATCAAAGTGCACATTAGTTCGCTTAGCACCGTCATCAGGAATTTCAAAAGTCTGGTTAGGAAACGTTAGGAAACGATTTCAAAAGTCTTGGTATACATAGGGAAACTTTGGTCCACGGCGATACTGCCAATAAATATAGGAAATACTACAAGTTAATAAAACTATTCGATAAATCTGTTCATACAAAATAAATCATGCACATTATGGTATTGATGTGTATATCGTTTACAAACTCAATGTTAATTCACATTGCACTCAAGTGAATATGAAAAATAATTCAAACAGCATTTTGAATGATTTAAATTAAAAAAGAAAACATATCGAATTCAAACCCTGAAAAGCTATAGAAGCGAAGAAGTATAAAACTCCAATTTCAAAGAAAAAAGAAATACAAAATAGAAACCGATAAGAAAGGCTGGAGTTACCGTGTTTTATTTAGACAAAATAAATAAATATAGCCATGTGTAGATCGACCACCTATCAGAACTTATTGAAAGTGGACTTTTGAAAGACTTTTGAAAACTCGGGGGTAACCTTAAATACATCAGATCAGTTTAATTGTCGGAAACGCAATCCGATAACGACTCAGACTACGGTAAAAATCAATCCTAGGGTAAAATATGGCTCTGAAAACCGGGAAAAATCGCTAACTTCACAAAAATTTGATATGTGACAAAATACAGAAGTTATAACTTTCCACCATAAATCCAATAAACATCTCACTTATGGCAACGACTTACAAAACGATATTTATCTCAACATGTTTATATTTAACATATAAAAGTGTGGTAAATGAGCTATTGGTTGTGCAGCATGCAAAATAAAAACACAGAATGAAAGGCAACTATAGGTAACACTGTTTCAAGGTAAACCTAAATTTTATATAAAATAAATTCCTGGAGAACTATTGTACAATTTATATTACAGACATTCTTGTATATGTCTGTCTTTACTGAAATATCTATCTTGTTGTCAATGAAGAAATCCCTTTGCTTTGTTTACGAATTGGAATGAAATTTTAAATTGTGAATTTGTGAATTGAAATTTTGTCGTCGAATGAGATTCCGACGTTTGTTTTATTTTAGAAAAGGGTAACCACACGCTTGCAAGTGTTTGTAATCGTATTTACTAAACTCGAAAATTTGGGAGCCCCTGCTCTTGGTCTCATGCTTGACAGCTGTCAATTTGGAATTACTGTTTTTAAGATTGGGCTCAAACATTTGCCTGCCTATATTTGCATCTGTAGTGATCAAGTCTGCTACAAAGGTCACCATGATCAACCATGGTCGATCCTGTAGAAAATCCGCAGGACGGTGGACAAGACATATGGAAGTGAATTAAATAATTCATTGTGCTTTTGGCTTGGCCCGCACTCCATCGTCAGTAGAACTGTTGTTTTATGTAGAGAGAACAGAAAAAAGACCAGATGGGATAGCCCAAATCACGTGGAAAGGAAGGAAGTACAAGGTATAGGATTCCATGTGTGTTGATACTTTAGCTCCAAGCCATCTGAGAATACCAAGCAGGAAGAGCTGCAGATGACTCGGGAAGCTAAACATCACTTGCTCGGAGCTCGTGATTAAATATGAATACAAACATGGCAAGTGTGTGGTAACCCTTTAGATTTAAGACTGCGTTTATATTATTAGGTTTTAGTTTTATGAAAGTTTGATAAATAATATTTATTTTTGTCCAGCATTTACTCATTAATTCTGATCTTCTGTTGAGAAGTGGCTGTGTTGCGCAGATAATATGATACTTCTCTCCCAGGCACAAATGGCATTTCTTAGAAATGTTGATGCAATTGTTGGCGTTAGCTATATCTGTCCATTCAAAACGACAGTTTTGTTTGTTTATCCTTCAGGTCCTGTATGTGTTTTGACCATTGCGTGCTTGCTTTGTGTTTTCTATGCCTGTATGTCGATTTATGGTGAGTATACCGTTGTTTAAATGTTCCTTCCGTCAACCCAATATAATATTTCTCGTCGTTGCCATGCAGTAATTTTCGCTTTGTAGACAAGGTGCTTCATTTGACATTTATTGTCAAGCGGGTATGTGGTTTTTGCACAAATACCACCCAGGATGGGTGTAACCACCACCAATCTTACTTTGCAGATTTCTAATTGTTAAAAGACTAATATTATCCGATTTGCATAACAGATCAACATATTTTGAAAGTCTCAGGCAAGCAAAATATTGCAGTACATACAATCAAGTTTCTCCGCCATAACATACCATGTTTTCAAAAATTATAACAATTCAAAAACTGAGCATGAAACATACAAGACAATATTCAAAATTCAGATTTAGAACTGTTAAATTTGCAACATCCCTCTCCTGTCGCTAATCAGATTCATAATTCTGCAAGTATACAATCTAATTATATACAATATAGTTTCATTTTCATTATGTTGATTTGATATAATTTAGACTATATTCTATTATTTGATATATAATATTCTAATTCACCAGTTTAATAAGAAAACAAGCTTGAGTTAAGAAGTTTTGTTTATTACTTGGATTCTGTACTGGTTGACATGCCTGTATTTTATTCAAAAAGAGTTTTTCTATTAAGTATCACAACTAAGTGCAAATTAGGCACACAGGAGTGTATTGCACAGCATTGTATAACTAACACATATATGATTAAAATAAAACAGAGTTATGCAAAATATTTTGATGTTTGGTCGCTTGTCTTATTTTGTCCTTAAAACTCTATAATAGCATCTTATAGCAACCAACGATTGGACAAAACATTACATTGCATGTAGTTTAGATAATCTCATATAGAAAACAAAACAGAGTTTTACTTACCTTTGCTACATTTGTCTCAATATCTCCAATTATACTATATATCAAAGAGAATAGTTCCAGGACATCTTTTTCTTTGCATGATAACTGCAAATAGGAAACATCTATAAGCTATTGTGAATTTGGAGACCAATAGCAAATAAGAATAAAACAGCATTTATTATTTTCATCTTTGTTTTTTATTTAATAATGCTCTGTTTCCCATCATCGAGTTCTTCATACACATGTGTGAGTTAGAGTTTATACTCACTATTACTATTTATTTATTTATTTATTTATTTATTATCCACTGCTGTAGAGATTTCAAAGCGAAGTCAAATGTAATGAATAAAATAAAGGCAATATGCAAGGGCAAGGGGGAGTTGACAATAATCTAGTGATGTAAATACGCCCCATTTTTAAAAGCATTATTTTCAGAAGAAGCGCAGTCTTGCACCAAGAAAGCCATGTCGTATAAATATGCCTTTGTGCTTACGAACATGCGTAGTTTAAGGAAAAATGCCCGCGAAAATCAACCAATAAAATCATGTCGGATATACCTGCCAACACTTGCAGCAATGCATTAACAAGCACAAGAAAAAAAGGGTCTGCTGTTTACACACATGGAAATCAACAACACGGAAAATTCATTTCTGAAGACAATTTTAATGTTCTAAAAAATGCAAAGACAAGTTTGACAGCTTAATTCACGAAATGCTTACAATCAGGCGAATCAAGCCAAACCTTAACACTCAGTCTGATACAATCAAATCTTGGCTTTTCCCCGCAGCATATTTAAAAGCTATTGTTCTTGCCTTTGTGTGAAATAAGCTATTGCTATCTAATGAATCCTGTTTTAACACTATATCTAGCACTTTGTAAAACTTTAACATTTGTAAACTTGTGTATTTAAATAATTTTTCTTTTTAAATAGATTTCTGAATATGACATATGCAATGTCGAAAGCTCAAACAACGTCTAGTTTATCGGCTTATCTTTTACTTTTATTACACAATTAATAAGTAGATACTTAAGCCTACAGATATGAAAAGAAATTTTAGTTGCGGAATAATTACTAACTACCTTGGACTAATTAGATGCGGTAAATTGACCTTTCAGATGCGGTAAATTGATTGAATATATATCAGCGATTAACTAATTTCTGTAAATTAACTTTTTAGCCTTGGTAAATAAACTGAATAGCTGGAACTGGTTATTAGCTGAGGTAAAGGGACTTTTTAACTGCAGACATAATTATGTCTCGTTATAAAATACTAATGTTATTGCTATAGTTATAAATCTTTTGTTGAAATTCCAAACTAACAGTCCTACTCATTCACCAGATGTTCGAAGCTCTCCTAATGTTTGAAAAAGATTGAAACATAAATCCACTTGAAAATTTAAACCTGCATGGTTTTAAAAAAAGAAACATTTTCAGGACACATAGTTGTCGCAGCGTTGCCCCATTCGCACATTGGTTGTTGCTATCCTAATTTCACACATCGGTTGTTGTTGGCGCTTATCAAGAGATAGGCTTTTTACAATAAGGTTATTGTATTTTGGCCTGCTTGTTTGACATAAACTGTAGACTGCAAAATAATTTATGGGGATCATTCTCGTTCATAATTTTCTACCCCAATTTTATTTCATGAAACCATTTCTTAATTTTGCGAAACAAATTATTATAATTATTCGGAACTGGATAGTGGATTATGAGAGTGAACTTCAAGGGTCCTTCCACGCACAGGTCCTTCAACAGAATTGTCTTTCTGCTTCCGGACTGAAGTGTAGAGAGGAGTAGGAGCATGATAAAACTACTGCTTGTAGTCTGATGGCTTTCGAGTTCTGTGAACCTGGTACTAGATGAGGATTGGTTAAGTGCAGTAGGTATTGACGTATTTTCTTAAATAAAAAAGTAATTGTGATGGTATCGCCCTACCAAAGGCACCAGTTTCCTCTAGAAAACCCCTCTATTTCTAGAGGAGTGGCTCTTTTCGCTAGGAGCAATGATATTAAAGATTCTTTATTGATCTCAGCCGCGGCACTGCAGATACATTTCAACAGAATTCATGGCAGATAGGCTTCGATTTTGAAATATATTGAAAAATAACATCAAATTCTTCGTTCTAAATTGACTATCGCTTTAAATGTTTGTTTTGTGATTATCCCAAGTTCAAGGTGTTGATCATGTGAAATAAATTATTAAAGCTTAAATTGTTGATAATCAATAGTGTCTACTTGGTCAACCTGATATTGTGAAGTTGTCTTCAGCTGACACAACGGCTTGTAATGCAATGATAGTTAAACCACTACCCACCCTTGGTAAAGCAGTTCAAGGAGGTTAAATAGCCCAGTTTTCATGCACTGCTCATGAAAAGTAGGCCATTGAATGTTCATTACAGTTCATGAACTGTTTCTTAAAGGGTTATTATACACTTTGCTGTGATTTACTAAAATGTCCTTGGATCAAATTTAAACTTCAAAACGTTAGTCTTTCTTAAGTAGAGATAGCATTGTTGATAATTGTTTCCTTACATTGCAGTTTCCTATTCTTCTTGAGCTTTGAGCATCTGACAAAATTTTATCGACAGATTTCGATGGGAATTTTCAAAAAAATGTTTATCCTTGCCTTTCCAAACCGACCAACCAATCAAATTGCAATATTAGGCCTACATTCGATTTCAATGTCATATTTTAGAAAGGTGTTTGTGTTCATAAACAGTTTAAGAACTCAGTAAATTTATTGGCAGGGGAACACTTGCACCCACAACACAGACTCTACTCTTCATAAAAAAGACATGCGCCAATGATTCTAGAGGCCGGAGCGAAGCGAGGGGCGGAGCCCCGAGCTCAGGAAAGCGGTCGCGAAGCGGCCGCGACCGCCAGCCCAGATCTGCGCATACGGAGTCAAAATTCAACCAAGGATATTGGAGACCCAAATTTCAGCCGATAGTTTCTCCTGCGCGGTTTACAAAGATGATGTTTGTGTCGCTAGAATGTTCCACTACTTATTAGCATCGTGGTTCTGTTTTTATCAAGATCAATCAAGTATTTTATTTTATATGAATTTTTAAACTCGACCTTTTCTGTAATACCCTTTGTTTCACTCTTTTGTCTTTTACGCTTTTTTACAGTCACGTGGTCTTGCGATTTTGTCCGCTCGCTGGTATGTTGTGCCTCAGGGCACGTAGTTGTAGCGCTGTCACGTTTACACAATGGTTGTTAATTGTTATCCTCGTCATTGTCTTATTCAAAGTTGTATTCGTGAATGATTGTTCGTGCCGCTATTATGATTGTCTAATGTCTATTATGTTTGCCTGCTGATTACACCTATTGTTGTTTCTTATTTACTGTGTTATGCTCTGTTAAATCCGTCCAGCTTAATTATTTTATGCACAAGGAAGTAATGCTTTCAATCACCATTGGACGAGATTGTTTCTGCCTAAGTATGGAATCGTTCTGTTAGGCCGATAGTGATTTCTTGCTGCAAAGGCGGTTATGAGAAAATGGGCTTTTCACTAGAGAGTTTTGCCTAATGACCTGCATGTTTGACACTAACTATTGACAGTAAAATACTTTCTGGGGTTCGAAGAGCTTCCTGACGGATGGGAAAAGATCTGTGATGTTTCTTTCTTTTTTTGCGTTTGTTTAATTCAACGTTAATTTTATTCTTGACAATCCTGCTTAAAGCCTCCCTGAAAATACCACAATTCTATTGGGTGGTGGGGCTGATAAGATTAGGGGACAGTGACATCACCAGCTAGCATTCCAGAGATGGTGTCCCGGGGATCGTGTGCTCTGCATAAATAAATACATAAATACATCGTGATCACTTCAATCAAGCTATATCAGGTCAACCTAGTCTGTGAACAGTCATTTTACTAAATACTGATCAGGTCATAACTTTGTGGGCATATATTGCAGTGTGACATTCTTATAATGAAGTTACATTACTAATTTTTTGTACGCAAGCATAAATTTAATTGAAAACATGGCAGTCAAACGAAGTTTTTCTTCAAATAAAGTTGGTTAATCGTGTTTAATAGAGAGATATGCTACGGAACTGGACTATGGATTATGAGAGTATCCTATGGAAGGACCCGTAAGGGTCCTTCCACACAATTACATTACTGCTACTGGGATTCTGTTAGCAGATTAATCGAAGGCTCCAAAAGACACTATCTTACATAAATTATTACATTTTCTAAATTTCCTGGACATAATCAATTGTTTTTGCCCTCATTTAGTAGCCTTTATATAGTTCAAATATTGATAGTCAAATTATGTGCGGTTCATTAAATAACAAAGCTGCTACCCCTGTGAAAACAGTTCATCATTGTTAAATGGCACAATGCTCATGAACTGTTCATCATGAATTCAACTAAAATGTTGGCAGGGGAGAGGAAAATACAATATTTACTGCATATTTACATTCAGGAACAAAAAACATACCTCCTGATGATTAACAGAGAATGCTTTTACATACCAGGCAAGTTCAAAAGGCGAAGACCATCCACTGGCTTGAGGACTGCAATTAAGAAATATAATTTTTTTTGGATTGTGCGCCGTGAGAGGCAGCGGTGTATTGATTTCTGCTTCGTAAAATTTGATTTATATGACTACCAATCAACGCTTCTAGTGTTTATTTGTTTTTATTTTTTAAATTGACATTATTTCTTATAATCTTCTAGAATCACATAGAGTTTATACTTTTTATATTTAAGAAAATTTTACACTTTATATTTTTTGATTACTTATTTATACTAGATATGAGTTTGGAGGGACGGTATGATTACAGCCGGGAACATCTCCTTGACTTGCAGTGATGAAATTCAAACAAACAGTGATGAATTTACCTTTGATGGTTATAATTATATGGATTATTCTGTGAAGAGACGTAGAAGGAGAGGAGTTAGGAGTGGTTTCAAAGTCAAATTAAAAAAGTTTTTAAAATCCTTGCGAAATTCGGAGAACAAAGATTGCCATGAAAATCTTCCTGTTGTAGCTGATTTGCCTTGTACAGAGGAAGACAATGACGCAGCGTCTACTATTTTTGATTCTTATAATAGTGATCTCTTTGATGTATACAATTGTACACACGAGGAAATTCAATCAAGTACAATACCGGTTATCATTTCTACTAATAGAGATATTGAAAGCTTTTCTGACAATAACAATGCGGGTTTGAATCATGACATAAACAACTGCATATCGGTACCTATTACTCCTCCTGAATCTAAATCTGTGAAATGTATGATTAGTTTCGGTTGTATTAACATCAGATCTATCAGAAACAAGGCATTCGCAGTTAAAGAGCTCATTGAAGACCGTAATCTTGATGTCATTGTTGTAACTGAAATCTGGCACGAGAGACCCACAGATACCTGGTTGACTAACGCAAGGCCTTCTGGTTTTTCAATGGTGGAACAAGCCAGATCAAGTTAAATCTGCTGCAACTGTGAATGGAAACTTTGTTAATTATGGTGGTATTGTTTGTCTTGCTCGTGAGGGGATCAAACTCACCAATATTGATCTTCCAGCCCAGCCTTCTACTTTTGAAGTTTTATGTATTCGTTTGCGTTCTAGCAACGCTACTTCAATCATCTCTGCCTTATACAGACCTGGCTCTCAACGTGTTACGCCTAAATTTTTCAGTGAATTCACGCAACATTTTGAATCGTTGCTTTCTTATTCTTGTCTTGTCTACGTTACTGGGGATTTAAACATACATACTGAGAACACCCTTGATGAACATTGTCTCGCGTTATCTACTGTTCTTGAGTCACTACGCTTTGTTCAGCATGTAAATGAAAGCACTCACAAGAAAGGTGGCATTTTAGACTTATTGATCTGCGATGATAATCTTGTTGTATCAAACCTACACGTAGATGATGTTGGTCTTTCTGATCACTACCTGATTAGCTGCAATATTTCCTTCTCTCCATCTACACCAAAGTTCAAGACTACTACATCACGTGATTGGCGTAATTTCAGCATCGTTAAGTTTAGAGATATTATTGTTAAATCACTTGGTCCTGATGTATCATTATCATAGGCTGATAAATATTTGAATGATCTTACTAGTTATTATGACAATGTCATTACTACCGCTCTTGATGAAATATTACCGTTGAAAACCAAAACATTTTGTGTAAGAAAATCGAACTGCTGGTATGATGACGACTGTCGATCAGCAAGCGAAGAGTGAGGCTACACGAGCGTAGATATCGGCGCACTAAGAACTGCGATGATAGACAAGCCTGGGTGGAAGAGCTCCGTTTATATCATGAACTTTGTTGCGTAAAGCGGAATTCTTTCTGGAAGTTACAGCTTTCAGAAAATGTCAGAAATCCAAAGAAAATGTGGAAGGTAATACACAACCTTCTTGGAAAAGAAGACCAGACAAACCCATCACATCATTCTGCGGATAATTTCTTAACATTTTTTAAAGAGAAAGTTGATAATGTACGATGTGATACAGCAAATTCTCCTTCGCCTTCATATTATGAAACGTATGGCGCTGACTACCTTGATGATTTTTCACCTGCCACTGAAGAAGAAGTGCTAAAACATATCCATGCTCTTCCTGATAAGCAGTCAACGTTGGATCCATTACCGACTACGATTCTGAAAATGATTTCAAATGATATTGTATTGTATTTAACCACATTATTTAACCGCTCAATCGTAGAGTCTATGAAGAAGGCAGGACTTGATATCGATGAATTGAGCAATTATCGTCCAATATCTAATCTGCCAATTTTATCAAACTTACTGGAACGTATAGTATGTGAAAGAATTACAACTCACTTACAAATCACGCAAACTCTACCTTCTGTACAATCTGCCTACCGCCAGAACCACTCTACAGAAACAGCTTTGCTTAAAGTAATGTCGGATCTCATAACGGCTGCGGATGAAGGGAATATATCTCCTCTTGCTCT
The DNA here is from genome assembly GCA_916610825.1 of Haliclystus octoradiatus. Lineage (NCBI taxonomy): Eukaryota > Metazoa > Cnidaria > Staurozoa > Stauromedusae > Haliclystidae > Haliclystus > Haliclystus octoradiatus. The sequence continues at coordinate 22,165,375 of OU744446.1, forward strand.
TTTGGATTTGAGTGCTGCCTTCGACACGGTTGATCACTCAATCCTATTAAAACGATCACAACTTACTCATCATATAAGTGGGAACGTATTGACATGGCTTCAAAGTTATTTAACTGGTCGATCTCAGTTTATATACTATGACCAACAAATATCATCGACTATGATTCTAGAACATGGTGTACCTCGGGATCGGTACTAGGACCCATACTCTTTCTTTTTATATGTCGGACATACCTCGCATTATTAGTGAATCTAATTTAAAATCGCACTGCTATGCTGATGACACACAAATATACTTTCATATAAAGCCGAAAAATACATCGACAGCTGCCCAAAAGATTGGTGAATATATTGACATCATTCACAAATGGCTTACGTCAAATTGACTCCGAATGAATCCTTCCAAGACTGAACTTGTCTGGTGCTCGTCGGCAAGAAGGGTAAATACGTACTCTGCACCATCGGTCCATTTTGCTGACATTGAGCTTCATGCAAAACCATCAGTTCGTAATCTTGGGGTACAAATACGCTCTGATCTAAGTATGCGCAGTCAAGTTACCAGTCTAACTTGCTCCCGTCATTATCAACTAAGACAGCTGCGATCAATCAGAAAATCGCATGATTTTTACTCTCTGAGAGATGCAGCATACTCATTGGTATTATCTCGCATTGATTACTGCAATTCCTTATTTATTAACTCACCATCCTACTTATTGCGGCCAATACAGACTATAATGGACACGACAGCAAGAAGTATATCTGGTAAATGCAAATTTGCTCCTATCAGTGGTTACGTGAAAGAAAAACTACACTGGCTACCATTTGAACAACGAGTAAAATTTAAAGCTTGTGTTTTAATGTATAAATCAATGAATGGCATGGCACCGGATTATTTAACGGAGATGTGTATTACTCGATCTACTGATGGACATGATCGATCTCTCAGATCCAATTCAAACTGTGACCTTGTTGTACCTCGTTCAAAAAACAAATATGGAACTCGGGCATTTAAAGTTGCTGGTCCTTCAAACTGGAACGGTTTACCCAGTGCCATACGTAAAGCAGACTCTCTGTATATATTTCGCCGTCAGCTTAAGCATTATATTTTTAACAGTTCAGACATGCAGTAGTTTATTTTATAATTTATTTTATAGTAATTTATTTTAATTTATTTTATATTTCTCATTTTTAATATTAGAACTGTACAACGCCGTTGTGGAGATTATTCTCAAAAGGGCGCTATATAAATACACACTTATTATTATTATTATTATTAATAGACTTAGACTCTTATGGATCCGAATCCGATTACATTGCCATGTAGCATTTCAAATTTCTCAGGCTTCTAAAAAATAAAATTCTAATTGGCTAATTATTTGATATTCCTTCATATGTACTATCAGGAACAAGCTTATTATGCTTATTAAGCTTACTATTATTATTATTACCATATATCTATTTCATTTTCTATCTTTTTGGTACTAAACATATCATGCCTGAAACTGAAATTTGGTTGTTCTGCCATTTTTATAACTTTGTTGGTTTGTCTTGGGGTCACAAAGCAATGTTTTGACCTTGGCGCTTTCACAGAGCTTCACATGCGCACTCCACAACCAATCAAATTCCAAGGAATAATTCCATTATTTTATAAAACACATTCAAAAACTATTGGCTTATCTTGCATGATCAACGTGCAATTTTCTAGCTTCTGTGGAATGTCTATATATTGTAATAAAGACGCATAGAGACAATATTCTTACCATACACGCCATGGGTACTTCATTACGTCAGCTGACCAGCCTTGGCAGAACTTTGACAAAGACAGACATTCTTGACACAAAACATGATCATCACAGAGAGTTTTGAAAGATGCTCGAATGAAATCTAGCCGCCCTTCAGTAGCCAGAGAACGAAGAAAATGACACATTTCCCTCTGATTGGAATCGAATAAACCATGCATATTTCCGGATGAGTGGTAGCTATCCATTGGATGGATGAATATAACCCACCCACACACTGTAATTAAAACATATATAAACAAAAATGCAATTATTTTATTAATATTGGATTGGTATGTAGATAATATGATTACACACCAATGTCAAAAAAGAAACTGCCAAGCCATTGAATAACCTAAAGAGTCAGTCCCGTGACAATTTGTGTGGTCTTTTCATAAGAGCAATATGTAGACAACACATCCAAAATTATAGTGGTGAGAGGTTGGCTCACTATGATCCATCATTTAAAGTAGATTTCAAGGAATTCTTATTCGAGCCATAAGCACGCAATAATGTAGGCCTTCCCTGAATGATAAACTTCTCCCGAATTTTCCTCTAAGGCCCAGTGGGCTAACTAAATCACAGCATGCAACTTACAGCAGATATTTTGGAAAATTGTATCCAATCAATGTCAATTATCAAAATGAAGTATCTGACTCCCTTCCATAACTACATCAGCTTCTCCAATTCCTATGGTGGTCGAGTATTTTTCGTGCATTAAGCACACACTCTCAAGTTCTCAAAGTTGTAGTTGCTTACTCTCTAATCAAACAATTGATCGCAAAATTGCTAGGCCCAGCAAAGCTCAAAGCGTCTCTAGCCGTCTCTAGCCTAATAACATTCGAATTAGTTTGATGTTGGAAAAATAATAATATTGGTAAAATCTATGCAGTACAGCTGAAATACTAAATGACAGCTTTTTCCAGAATCTCTATCGAATATCCCACTCATGAATTTGAATTAATAACGAAATCAGTGGTGATGTTCGCCATTTTTCAATTCAGTCCAATCATAACCATGGTCCAACTTTGATCATGTCCCCGCATGAACTATGGATTGACCGTCACCTAACCGTGACCACTGACTACAACTATTATAATATACCATAGAACAATATATAAATTATTATGCAAATTAGAATTTTATTGTGGTTAAAATGATTAATTTTAAGTGAGGTTAAACTGATGCCTATATGGCAGTTAATAACTTATTAAAGTTGAGATTATCATAGCCTGCGCGCAGACCCAAATCTTTCTTTTATGATTAGTAGTCATCTACTAATCATAAAAAAAAGATTTGGGTCTGCACGCAGGCTAAGATTATCATGGCAAGTGCTATATTGAATAAATGGTCAGCGGACAAAGTGATTGACGTTAGGATCTTCTTGGCCACATGACGTGAGTATTGACAAGTGAGATTTTATGAATTATTTGTAGTGCGCATGTCTCTATTATCTGGGTGTGGTAGTCAGTCTTGCCATTTTTGTCTAGCTTGCTAGCAGAATTTGAATCGCTCTTTAACTCGGTATATTTGTTTTGATAGTTTGATACTGATTTTTGACTCATGGTTACGTAAGTGACCTTGAGTCTATAGGGCCATTTACACTGCAGCAAAAAAGGCACGGTACTCGTCAATTAACACTCGAGGTGTTAACAAGAATGCGGCCCGTGCTGTTTTTTTTCAGGGTTTACACAGCTTATTAAAAACTGTTTTCAAGATCGCCCGTGCCTATTTTTACGCCGGCCGAAATTGAAAACTTACAAACTGAATTATAGGTTTCTCGTTATTTAATGGTTTTACAGGTGAAATTCGATAAATTGAGATTCAATTATGTTAAATAACTTGTAAGGATTCCGTTGAACTGAAAATCACTATGTTTTTCATCAATTATAATATTTAAATTTTTGTTACATTCCTATCTCCATTGAGCAAAATTCAAATACATTTGGGTTAGTCTTTCACCTCCTGAACATGCTACCACGCCAGATCAGTATTTCTGTGACAAAAGACACATCTAAATTTACGCTCCGCACTCGTAGTTACAATTTGCATAATTAAACCTTATACTACAGAAACTTCATTCATTTTCAAAAGAAATACGTAACAAAATATGCTCAATGTGCTTATCTAGCTTTGGTAAACTTAAGTCTGTTACTGATTTTATTAGAAAACCTCAGAATTCCACTGTAAAGAGACGCAACTTCTACGATGACGTCATAATTACTGCAAAACGGCACGGTGCCCACTTTTTGAGCGGGCCGAGACTACCTCGAGAAATAATCTCGGCCCGATCAAAATAGTAGGCACGGTGCCGGTTTTTCAATGTCTGAAAAAGCCGTTTAGACAGTGTTTTTGCTTGGCCCGTGCTCAAAAACACTTGACACCTTCACACCTTTGATGTGTTAATTGACGAGTACCGTGCCTATTTTGCTGCAGTGTAAATGGCCCTTATGCTGTCATGGTGGTCTGGTGGAAACGTTTTCATTTCATTTCGTTTCATTTCATTTCATTTCATTTTTGACTAAATCTATTGTTCTTTTGAAATAACGTTCAACACACTGCTTTGCGTGCTAACAAAGGTCGAACAAAAAACGATTGCGCAAGAAACACCATTTTATTGTTAAAAATACAATGGGCATGCTGTGTGATTATTCCAAATTTTTAGCCAAATTTTTTTGACAAAATTTTTTTTCCATTGCCCGCCATGATGGCGGACTCGCAGCTTAGCGAGATTACAATTGCATTATTAAATGAAATGTTTTCTAATACTCCTGGATTAGTTTACATCGTGATTATCTCTTCATTGGTAGAACATATGATTGTTTTCTTCTTCTCTTCATATGAAATGGTTAATGAAAGATTTTAATCGTTCTGTAACATCACTATTTGAGGTGAAACTTCGAAGATAATTGTTGTTGTGTTTAGACCATGAGAACTTTTGAACCGACAATTCATCATTTGGTTGGGGGCTTAGACAAGACAGTATTATACACTTATTGTTTGTATTGTTTTCTGAAGTTATTTATTACATCAAACTGCTAAGCCAGTCGTCATGGTTTTATTTGTTTTATTAAAATGTTTTAATTCTGCTGCGACATCACCTTAAGAAGAGACAATTTCGCACGTCATTTACAACTCACACCTGTATTCTAAGTAGTGAAAATCAGGCAGTCTTCAAACTTTCTTTTGCATTTTGAATATTCATGGCAAAAGTAAAATAAAACTTCCAACCTCCATCGCTAATGAGTCAATAATGAAGTGCTTCGAATCATTGTGGGCTTTTCTGAACTGTTTCTGTCTCATCCCACCCGACCCTCATTTCCGACAGCCATTTCCTGTTACAATCACTAGTCTGTTGTGCACAGAAAAGGGAGCAGTATGCTGGGGGAACGAAGGGGGAAACCATTCAAGCTTGACGAAGAATCAAAAACGAAGCATAAAATGAAACAGGATGTCAAAAACAAAACGAAGCATAAAATCAGAAATGAAGCAAAAAATAAGAGACGAAGCATAAAATGAAACAGGATAACAAAAACAAAACGAAGCATAAAATGAGAAACGAAGCATAAAATGAGGAACGATGCATAAAATGAGAAACAAGGAATAAAAATCAAAGCATAAAATGAGAAACGAAGCATAAAATGACGAACGTTGAATTTTGGCGGAAATATGACGCCATATTTACATGCGCCGTGCTTTGCTTTGTCTGGCACGGCAGAATTGGAATTCTGGTTTCAATTCATCAGCGTGAAATTGCCGTGCTTTGGCCATTGACGTCATCAAAATTGAAAGGCGTATTGCGCAATTATTGAAAGTAAAATTAAATTTAGCAGTACCTGAAAATGATGTCACACTGTCTGAGATATAAGATTTCGGTTTAAGAGATCTAATATTTATTGGTTAAATTTCCTTCGAATATAACTGTTTTAATTTAAAAAAACAATTAAATCTCATAAAGAAATATTTGTTCTATCAAGCTATGTTACCAGTTAACATGCAACTGAAATGAGGGGCATCCTAAAATGTTTTCAATCTACATAGTAATAACATAGTAATAAAATTCACTATTTTAATAGACAGCAGAATACCAAACAGTTGAGCATAATGGAGTAGTTTATAATTGGACTTTATGTTCACCAATATCATAGAGAAGTGAATGAAATGATAAAAAAACATCATAAAAACTACTATTTTATCCCCAATTCGCATGAATTTGACCGAACATTCGTCTGAAAACAGACGAATAAAAGCTCGGCATCCTAAAAAGCACGCCTTATAAAACAACTGTCGTGCTGACGCCGCTCCGAGCGGCAACCATCGTCGTGCTTCGAGCTTTTGCCGAGCTAGACAAATTGCGTCGTGCTTTACTGATTTATACGTCGCGCTTTTGCCAGGTCGCGCCAGAAGATTAGCACAGCGCATGAAAAGCACGACGTGTGTGTGTAACTTTTATTTTGTTTCGTATTCAAAATGAGCAACATGCTCGTTTACAATGAAACGAAAGATCATACAGTTATTACATAATAATTACAGTGTTACAAGTTACAACAAATAGGCTTATACAGAGTACAAAACTACGATTTACGGAATAATTTTTAACATTACATTTATTTTCTGTGATTTACTGGTAACATCGTTCTAATAGGATGCCTTTACTCTCCATCGCTCTAGTGGTTTCCAGGATTGATTTGTTGAGTCCTTTTCCTTTCAGTTCTTTTATTGGATCTGGCGTGGATCGCCATAACCTTGTTCCGGTTGCAACAAATGATTTTCTTTTTTCTTCGGTCTTATATTTTTGTGTCTGAATTCTAAATGGCCCTCGAAGAGAATACTTGCTTTTGACTGTCTTAAATAGATTGCTGATTAGCTTGGGTGTTATGTTGTTATAGCTTGATGAACAATGATTAATATGCGTGCTGTTCGCCTAACTAATAGGCTGTCCAATAATTTGTTGTTTTTGATGTTTTGATCAATTGTTTTTGTCCTGGCACTGGAGTTGAGCTGCCTTATAACTGATATCTGTAAATTTTCCAGCTTCTGTTGGTTAGTGAATGACAATACAGTGAATAAGGTGCTGCAGTATTCAAGATGTGGCCTGAGGTATGTTTTGTATAAGTTGATGGACATAGAAAAGTTAAGTGTGCCTCTGATTTGACGAAGCCGATGTAAACATAGGTTAAACTTTTTCATGCAGCTCTGGGCGTGTTCTCTCATGCTTATGTGCTTGTCACCAAGGAGTTTAATGGAATCGGACCACTCAAGGGCCATTTACACTGCAGCAAAAAAGGCACGGTACTCGTCAATTAACACCCGAGGTGTTAACAAGAATGCGGCCCGTGCTGTTTTTTTTTCAGGGTTTACACAGCTTATTAAAAACTGTTTTCAAGATCGCCCGTGCCTATTTTTACGCGGGCCGAGATTGAAAACTTACAAACTGAATTATTAGTTTCTCATTATTTAATGGTTTTACAGGTGAAATTCGATAAATTGAGATTCAATTATGTTAAATAACTTGTAAGGATTCCGTTGAACTGAAAATCAATATTTTTTTCATCAATTATAATATTTAAATTTTTGTTACATTCCTATCTCCATTGAGCAAAATTCAAATACATTTGGGTTAGTCTTTCACCTCCTGAACATGCTACCACGCCAGATCAGTATTTCTGTGACAAAAGACACATCTAAATTTACGCTCCTCACTCGTAGTTACAATTTGCATAATTAAACCTTATACTACAGAACTTCATTAATTTTCAAAAGAAATACGTAACAAAATATGCTTAATGTGCTTATCTAGCTTTGGTAATCTTTAGTCTGTTACTGATTTTATTAGAAAACCTCAGAATTCCACTGTAAAGAGAAGCAACTTCTACGATGACGTCATAATTACTGCAAAACGGCACGGTGCCCACTTTTTGAGCGGGCCGAGACTACCTCGAGAAATGATCTCGGCCCGATCAAAATAGTAGGCACGGTGCCGCTTTTCAATGTCTGAAAAAGCCGTTTAGACAGTGTTTTTGCTTGGCCCGTGCTCAAAAACACTTGACACCTTCACACCTTTGATGTGTTAATTGACGAGTACCGTGCCTATTTTGCTGCAGTGTAAATGGCCCTTCAATGAGGTTAGATTTTATTTTAACTTGTGGTGTGATAAGACCGGTAGATGAGTGAGACTGGATCAATATTGCTTGTGATTTTTTTGGGTTGAGATGAAGGCAATTTTCATGAAACCAATTTGTTACGTTTTCAAGGTCCTTGTTCAACGTCTCAACGGCATAGGCTTTTGACTTCGATGAGTAGTAGACAGTAGTGTCATCAGCATATCTTAGTAATGAAGCATTGATGTCGAGCCAAGATAGATCAGCAACGTAGATGTTGAATAAAAGGGGTGACAAGATGGAACCTTGGGGTACCCCTCGGGTAACTGGAAATTTGCTGCTTGGAAATTTGAAATTTGAACCACATATTTTTGCTGCTTGCGTGCGCTCAGTGAGGTAAGGTGCGCTCAGTGACGTTTGTAGACTGCCTCACTTCACTTGTTGTTATCTTGGTATGGTCTAGTAGTTAAGCGTCTGCATCAGGCGCGCGGGGTCTGGGGTGCAATCCAGGGTTCAATCCCATCGGTCTGCCTAACGTTTTTTTTTCTTTTTACTTTGATTTATTATTTGGATATATTTTCTTTATATTATTATATTATTTGGATATTGTTATAATTTATTTTATTTGATTGAAGTTGATTTTTTTATTTGATCTGATTTTTATATCATTCGATTGGATTGATTTACTTTTTTGAATTTGATTTGATTTGATTTTTCTTTGCATGATGATTTGATTGATTTGATATTCTATTGAATTTGATTTCCATTGGTTTATTTTAATTTTTTTAATTATTCACTATGAGTCCGAGCGTGGCGGAGCTATTTTTCTATTGGTTATTTGGATATTTTGAGTTTGATTTAGAAGTTGATACACTGATTGTTTACACATCATAAATGGTGATTTCTCGTGCATTATATTTATTAGAGTTATTAGGTTACTGAATGATGTTATTAATTATTTGATTGAAATGCGAAGTTGCATTGAGTGATATTAGAATATTGAATGATGTTATTAATTATTTGATTGAAGTGCGAAGTTGCACTGAGTGATATTAGAGTATTGAATGATGTTATTAATTATTTGATTGAAGTGCGAAGTTGCGTCTCTGTCGAGCTGGCCGCACCACTTTCTTCGATGTAGATCATTTTGGTCTTAAAAGTTTGATCACAGCCTGATCAAACTTGATCAGTATGTTATAGTTTTTGATCAGCTTTGATCAGCGAGTTATAAGCGAATTCAAGATGTACGGCTGGCTCGACACCGAAAATCCGAACGGCATAAAATAATAAACCGAATTTGGTATCAAAAGTTTGATCACGCCCTGATTATTACTGATCAAAACTTTTTTTCGTTAATTATAATTATTAAACGTGCAATCGGCAATTTAGCTTTTGATGCGGCCAAATCAACACCAAAATTTCGAAAACGAGGTTATAATCTTCCGAACTCTACGAATTTGGTATCAAAAGTTTGATCACGCCCTGATCATTACTGATCAAAACGTTTTTTTCCATAATTATAATTATTGAGCGTACAATCGGCAATTTAGCTTCTGGTGCGGCCAAATCAATACCAAAATTTCGAAAACGAGGTTATAATCTTCCGACATCTACGAATTTGGTATCAAAAGTTTGATCACGCCCTGATCATTACTGGTCAAAACTTTTTTTTTGTTAATTATAATTATTAAGCTTGCTATCGGCAATTCAGCTTCTGGTGCGGCCAAAACAACACCAAAATTTCGAAAACGAGGTTATAATCATCCGAACTCTACGAATTTGGTATCAAAAGTTTGATCACGCCCTGATCATTACTGATCAAACTTTTTTTCGTTAATTATAATTATTAAGCTTGCTATCGGCAATTTAGCTTCTGGTGCGGCCAAATCAACACCAAAATTTCGAAAACGAGGTTATAATCATCCGAACTCTACGAATTTGGTATCAAAAGTTGATCAAGCCCTGATCATTACTGTTCAACAACTCATTTCCGCTCATTATAATTATTAAGCTTAATTACTTAACCCACGAAATTGTAATCAATTTTCAAAACCAGGGTGGAGTAAAAATTATTTTGGGTATACATTTTGACTTAAATAAAATATGCTAGGTATTATTTTTGGAAAAGCAAAATTTTGACGGGCGATTTTCTGAACACCAAATTGGCACTCCACGTCCCTGAAATTTCTTGAATAGATGTTCTCGCAATCGTTGACGCATTGTGTTGTGTTGACGTTTGATGTGTTGATTTGGGCAATATGATTCGAAGACCGGTTTTGTTTCTACTTATTCTATTTATCCACTCTCGACATCCTTATTGGGACAGTTTGGGGTTCTTTTGATGTAAATTATTCTTGGTTAGTGTCAATTAATGTTGTAAATTTTTAATATTCAGTAGAGGTCAACTGCGTAGCCTCCAGATGTCGCTATGGTGTATTTAAAATGATTGGTTATAGAAATACCAAATACATCATACAAAGCTTATTCTAATTTGAACCTGTAGAATGATAAAATTTCCAGCACAGAAAAATCATAAAAATATCAATGATTATAATTAACGAAAAAAAAGTTTTGATCAGTAATGATCAGGGCGTGATCAAACTTTTGATACCAAATTCGTAGAGTTCGGAAGATTACAACCTTGATTTCGAAATTTTGGTGTTGATTTGGCCGCACCAGAAGCTAAATTGCCGATAGCAAGCTTAATAATTATAATTAACGAAAAAAAAGTTTTGATCAGTAATGATCAGGGCGTGATCAAACTTTTGATACCAAATTCGTAGAGTTCGGATGATTATAACCTCGTTTTCGAAATTATGGTGTTGATTTGGCCGCACCAGAAGCTAAATTGCCGAGAACACGCTTAATAATTATAATTAACGAAAAAAAAAGTTTTGATCAGTAATGATCAGGGCGTGATCAAACTTTTGATACCAAATTCGTAGAGTTCGGATGATTATAACCTCGTTTTCGAAATTTTGGTGTTGATTTGGCCGCACCAGAAGCTAAATTGCCGATAGCAAGCTTAATAATTATAATTAACGAAAAAAAGGTTTGGACAAGTAATGATCAGGGCGTGATCAAACTTTTGATACCAAATTCGTAGAGTTCGGATGATTATAACCTCGTTTTCGAAATTTTGGTGTTGATTTGGCCGCACCAGAAGCTAAATTGCCGATTGCACGCTCAATAATTATAATTATGGAAAAAAAGTTTTGATCAGTAATGATCAGGGCGTGATCAAACTTTTGATACCAAATTCGTAGAGTTCGGATGATTATAGCCTCGTTTTCGAAATTTTGGTGTTGATTTTGCCGCACCAGAAGCTAAATTGCCGATTGCACGCTCAATAATTATAATTATGAGAAAAAAAAGTTTTGATCAGTAATGATCAGGGCGTGATCAAACTTTCGCTTATAACTCGCTGATCAAAGCTGATCAAAAAATATAACATACTGATTAAGTTTGATCAGGCTGTGATCAAACTTTTAAGACCAAAATGATCTACATCGAAGAAAGTGGTGCGGCCAGCTCGATAGACGTCGAAGTTGCACTGAGTGATGTTATATTTTGATTGAAGTGCGAAGTTGCACAGAATGTGGATATTAGATTCCCCTCCCTCCCTCCGCAGAAAATATGGTAAGGTAAGTATATTAGGTACTCCACTGACTTAGCAGTGTGACTGGTGCTTGGGTTGGTGGTGACAGGTATGGTTTAAGCTGTATGGGTGCTAATATATTTGGGTCATCTACCAATATCCACCAACCAAGCACCAACGCTAAATATTCAATATAGGCAAGGAGTTTAAACTATATATAACATAAAAACGTTTACAGTATCAGATATCTTGATTATAATATAAAGATATATTGAAACTGTCGCAAATAACTCTTTTGATGTCTTTTTGATTTATCGCTCAATATCTACATTCTACATTCTACATTCTACACTATGAAATTTATTTCTGTCATATTATTACCCGAGTAACTTCCAGCTATGCAAAAACGCAACAGTGACCACTGACACGTACGGATAGAAAAAAAAGTTGTATCCTTTCCGTTCTGTCCTATCGGCGATAAGTACACTTTAAATTGCAATATGAATTGAAATCGTAGTGTCAGCGCTTCTTAGTTTGCTAGCATCACGAAAGGGCAGAGGACGCTTTTGCAGAGCTAAGTCTATTTAGAATTTATATTTACTTCAGCAACAGATGAGAATATGAGAGGATTTATGTGCATAGCTGCATGACTGTAGTACACCCCCTGCGCTCCCCGCCAAAATACCCAAGAGCCGCCACAGCTGCTATAATGAATCTTTGCTGTACCCTTTCAATTATGCTCTTGAAATCTTCAATTACACAAGTATGATATGGAGACAATACTGGACACACATTTTCCAAAAGTGGTCTTACTCTATATACTTTATTGTGAGTGTATAAACTCTATAAACTCAGTTGCATATATGAATGTGATTGAAAGTGCTCAATGTTGTCAATATTGGGTACTTGAGGTCTGCATTGACTAAAACTCAAATATCTTTTATGATCTATTCAGCTGATGCTAATTCTTTTTCTTCCAATCAAATACTTGTCGAGGAATATTGCCATTTCCGAAGGAAAAGACATATATTTGTGAATAGAAAGGCGTAACTACCCTGTCCCTGTCTGCACCCAGTTATATAGCTCATGTATGCATCATATGTATTATATGTATGTTTATTTATAAGTAAATTATAATACTGGCGCCGAATAATTTATGAAAGCTTTTTGCTCGCAATTATGTCCGTACATAGGGTAATACATAGCCTACAAAATGTAAATTTAGATAAAAAAAAATAATTAAATGTTGAAAAACAAGTAAATGTTAAAGATTTAATTATATGCTATTTATTCGAAGCTAAATCAGTACTAGCCTGCGTGTCAGACAGACCTTTTCAGACAGCTCAAGTGAAGTCAGTACTGATGTTGCAATACTGGCTTTGATTAGCATTGACTTTTTGAAAGCCGAAACAGGTATTGAAGAAACATATCGGCATTTATTGTTGGAACGATGGACGCAAACCCAGAACTTTTATGTTTGACAGTTGGACAGATATTTGACAGAATAATCATATAGTCAATCATAAGTCCTACTTATAAAGAACATATTTAAAAGTCCTTCAAAAAACTAAGAACTAAATACCCGACCCGACTGACCATCATTAAAACTATCTTCTCCATGCACAATTACAACTATAAAGGCCTCGCCATCCAAAAGTAGAGATTCACATATGATATGAAGGTGCCAATATGAATATAAGTTTGAATCAATCAGGATCATATGACAAACTCCGACTCTGGCATTAATATAACCAGGAACCAAGCTGAGTAAATGTCTTTCTATATATATATATATGTATACAGTAGGAGTAGGAGTTTAGGGTACATAACCTGATCATTTCATAGCCGATAGATAGTCCTTTATAGATGTCGATGCTGTATTAAATATATTTATATATATTTTCCAAATGATAATCATCTTATTATTATTTAAGAAAACCTTTTTCCGATTTTCTCTTGACAGCGATTGATCATAAGTTGCGGAATGAAACGTGTTGGTATATTATAAACTTCAAAACTGAGATGTTTGTTCGTGGAAATGCCATTAGATGCATGGTATATTTTCTTGCTCGATTCTAGCAAGTACGAAGAAATTTTCCTAGATAAAATTCAATAATTTAAAGTTTGGAACTGGTTAGCCCGACGCCGAAATTCCCGAATCAAAAATTGGGGAGGTGTCATTAACACAACCATCCCCAAGCACCCTCATTATATTTGGCCTTAATTAATAAGAAGCATTTGATTGATAATTGATAGGTCATATCCAATATAATTTTCATCTCAATACAAAATAAGAATGATTATATTACTACGATTTAAATTGGATATCATGTTAAGCATGTTAAATGGGGAACGTATTGGTTGGATTTTATACATATTTTGGGTTCTATTAGACTATTTCTTTTCTTTTGGCATCTGTTTTGTACTGTATCTGTTTTTTCTCATTCTTCAATCTTTAGTTGTGCCCGATCACCACCTCTTTGTAAAGGTTTGCTTGATATAAATTTCATGATGGTATTTGCGTTAAAAAAACACACAGGGAGTGGTGCAACAGTTTCGATTTAATCTAAAACCATCTTCATGCAGAGGTAAAAAGAGGCCAAAAGAGAGTTAAAAAGTTACATGAATATTTACGAAAAACCTAATTTCTTTGTCTATTAAATTTATCAGAAAGGTATTATATCTTTGAACAATGGAAAACAATAATTACGGTAGAGATATTTTAGCACAAGAACTAATTACCGATATACGATACAAACACAATGAAATGACAATCACAATAAAGTAGTTTATCAGCGGCAAAATGTTTCTTTGTATTGTTCTTCCATTCTCTGCATTTCTTCTGGTCGTTGTTTAATAATTATATTGCCGACCTGAGTGGTCGACATGACAGCATCGCACATGTCACACAGTCACACATGATAACATTAGTTAGAATTAGCGTAACTATGAGTATGGAACAGTAATATTTTAGATCAAATTTATCGACAAAGAGAAAAGCTAAGTACGGATATACAACAAGGCAGATACAATGAAATAATTATTACAACTAAAAATAAATAATCCAAAATCAATTCATCAATGGCAAAATGGCAATACCAACGCAGTCACCCGCTCCACCCGTGCAATTCGTAAACTTGACTGCACCTTCCTTTAATAACCTAGCTCTCAAGATGACCAATACAGCACAGTCATCAGTAGCGATTGGACAGGGCTCCTGTTGGGAAATTGGTACTAGTACCAACTACCAACGCAGTCACCCGCTCCACCCGGGCAATTTGTAAGTTTGACTGCACCTTCCTTTAGAAACCAAAAAACATTTTGCCGCTGATAAATTATTTTTAATTGTGATTGTCATTTCATTGTGTTTGTATCGTATTCCGTAATTAGTTCTTGTGCTAAAATGTCTCTATAGCTGTAATTATTGTTTGCCATTATTAAAAACAACTATATTCAATAAACAAATAAATTAGATTTTATATAAATATATATGTAACTTCTTAACTCTCTCTTTTTTCATTGCCTGAAGATGATTTTAGATTAAATCGAAACTGTTGCATCAATTACTGTGTGTTTTTTTTATCGCAAATACCATCATAAGATTATTATTGATCTACATTTAAAAGTATTGTTGTTGAAGATATACGCAATATAATTATTCATGTTTTCCGTATTGCCATCTTTGATTTAGTGCCAGGCTATATATTTACCAATACTTGTCAGGGGACTCAGCTGTGCAGTAGAATTTTGAATACATTGCATATGATACTTTGATGCCATTGGCCAAGATGTTACAATGATCTATTCTGAATGCGTAATAAATGAACCAATTAAAATCTTGAAATGCTTGAGCTACATCATTTATTGGATTTATTTGCAATTTACACCATAGCCTGCTCCTAGTAAATGGACACAAAATATTTGGGTCTGCGCGCAGCCTACAGCTGATCATTTGTAGCTCCCATTTGTTTCCTCGCCGACAACACTGGAGCATAGATTCTATAGTCTAGGATGGACTAATTTAGTTCCGTTCAAAATACTCAAATTAATAACGTCAATAACTATCTCTACTTTGAATGCGATTTCTACGGTCTTATTATAGGAGAAATTTAGTCAATTCGCAAGTTGTAGATAATTAAGGAGAGAGCACATAAAGGGGGTTTGAAGTATATCTATAAAAAGTATAAAGGGGGTCCTAGAGTGCGTCATTCTTTGATCACGAAATAATTTTTTATCAAAATTCAAGTATTCACGCATGTCAAAATCTCCCAATTCCAGTAATGCGATAGAAATCACTGGTTTAATTTTCCTGAAACTGAGTCTTTTTCAACCCAAGAAGACAAGCAATTCTTTTCATACAGAGTATTTTTTTTCATTTCATTTTTACCAATTTCCCAACAAAAAACCGATTTAATGGGCCTTTTTGAACTAAATATTATGTGAAAAATGATCATGTTTTAATGATGTCGAACAATTTCTCACAACTTTCCGTTTCACTCTTTCGAAAAAGGGTGATTATTTTATGGACCATGGCTCGTTCATGTCTAGGTCAAATCTAATCAATACCGTAGCAATGCAATTGCACTTATCTCACTTCAAGGGTATAGCTATATAGTATAATGGATATGATATATAAAGTCAACTGGTGGCTGTTTGGAGAATCCTCCTCTGTCCACAAATCTAATGGTAATGCCAATGTCGTCTTACCCAAATAGAAAGGGCAGGAAGAAGAGATTCCAATGGATGAGTCTCTGCTTGATTTCGATGCAAGAGGGCTCCACGAGATTTTAACGATAGTGCTCTTTCACAAGAGGAGCAAAAGAGGTTACCTGTTGAAAGATAGAGAAAGAGTACGTTAAAATTCAGAAATGCGATATAGCTAGAAATGTGGACAATAACAAATCGAATGATCTTCTTCTTGAAGGTTTGATATTAAAATTGACTGAGTTCTAAGCGAGCACATACAAATTACAAAGAGACAACGGCATTTATAAGTTAAGATATTGTATCGTTTGGTCATCAAATATCCATTCTTGCAATGAAATTGTCTTCTATTATTATAGTAAAAATTATTGAACGTTTCAAACCTTTGAATACAAATATAACAGCGTCACAGCTACCAAGCCTTGTAGAACATCTTCGGCAAGTAATGCACATATTGTGCCATACTCTTCCTGCAATTCGCCTTTGATCATTCGCATACAAGCAATTATTGCAAGTTGGGCAACGAGGCATCTTTCTGAAGATTGCAGCTAACAGAACATATAGAGCACAAGAGAGCGTTTAGTAGATTGATTGATTCACTTATTTACAGCTTCCCAAAATACAAGCTATTGGCGACTGACCTGTATTCTTTAAGATGTAAATACAGATTAGGTTATGTTTACATATCGATTTAACTGCTCGCTTAATTATTGATCTGGATAAAATGAGAGATTCGTCATATATCGCTAATCATAAATAATTTTTCAATTTATTTCATCATGAAATCATTAACTGCCACGATACGTTGCCATGTCAATGACATCGGTAACGGTTGGTCGAATCAAGCAACTTTAACTGAGTCACTTCTTGTTAAAAGTATCAGATGTTTCATCTTATTGACAAGAGTACTAGATAAAACGAAAACATTTTATTTGCTTGGAAACTTAGAACGTTTCAGATTTTTCAATTGCATCAAGGGAAGGCATCCATTTTCTCAAGGGATCATTGGAACTTGAGACACACCCTGGGAGATCTTATCCAAAACCACCCAACCCAGTTTAAAAACTCAACAACTGCGCAACTATTATTTACTTTTTTGTCTATAGAGAAACAATTACGAACATAAGTTAGACAAATCGGATTCATTTCCATGATGTAACTCAGCCAAGCCATGTATCAAGGATAACACTAGTTTCAATAAACGCTGTTTTGACCATAATGATTGCGAACCATACAGCTACACGTAAACAACACAAGTAAAATACATTAAAATAAAAGAAGCAGTCATTATCATGGTGCTGGCATATTTAAGAGAAGTCCTTGGCCTTGAGGTAGATATACAACATTTCGAGATCGTGACATTCTTTCAGCTATGTCTTCAGCAGCTTCAATCTTTCGCAGTTCAATCAATCCTTCTCCAGATTCTTTAAAAGACTGTGCTAACAATGCTGCACCCCTAGCATCACCTTCTGCAGTGATGATTGCAGCAGTTTTCTGTTGCTCTGCCTACAATGAAAAATATACATGGTTACTCAAAAAGGATATGGTGCGGATGTAATAGTAAACACAAGTCTGAAAACAGTGAGCAGAAAAGCTACTATATTAAAACGATGGAGAACAAGATAGTATTCGCATTCGATATAAAGCATTCGCAGGTTCGCTTGTTAACATTAAAATTTTTTTCTTCTATAAATAGCCATCACTTTGAGGGAGTTAGCCCCCTTATCGGAAATCCTAGAAAAGCACATAGAAAAGCATTTGATGCCGGTCTATGACTTCCTCTTGATGTTCTGCCTCTTATGAAGGTTACCTGACATTACATAATTTGTCACTTACTTCCTTACAGAATCAGTTTGATATCACACTTACCCTTTCGACTAAGAAACGTGCCCTTTCTGCCTCTTGTTGAGCTGAATTGAAGATAAAAGGTATAAAAAACGTTATTTATTGATTCTTTCTCTAACAACTAAGATTTTGTAACAATAAAGATAATGGCACATTCATTAATCTTATTTAGATTTTTGCTTGCTCTTTAAGAATATAGTCACTCAACATCGTAGCCTCATTGCATATCGGCCCTCAACTCCACGCAGATGCTCTAATTAGGGCCTAATTAGATTGGAGGGTATAAAGCATGGTATAAAGTGATGCGCTCAAAATGGCTGAAGCAGGAAAAACCTACCTAGCTAATCACAGAGCAGAACGCTGGGCTGGGCATACACTTAATGATGATTGGACCTCATAGTTCAAGAAGACAAAGAAATTCAGGGTTTCAAATTCAGGTTTTGAAAACAACAAACTTTGATAAGGAAATACTTTGATTTAATCTAATTTAATCTGGCTTCAATTCCACACACACAATATTGAGCAGTATACACAAGGAATATGTAATCTAATACAGTAAATCATGGGTAAATGTAAACTGTTCAATGAGGTGTGAGGAGTCTTTGATTAATAACATGAAAAGGAACCGCTCTTTGACAGACCAGGTAGATCTTTCTTGCTTGGACAGCCCATCACCTTATACCCTCCACTTTTATTAGGCACTATTTGGAGAGTCTGCGTGGAGTTGATTGTCTAATGTGAGACTAATTTGATCTGCAATGTCGCGGCTGAGATCAGCAAAGAGTGGTTAAAATCATTGATCTCAGCAAAAAGAGCCACCCATCTAGAAATAGAGGAGTGGTATGGGGTGCCTTCAGTAGGGCGACATCGTCTACATTTCCCCTGCGAAAAACAGTTCAGAAGTTCATGAACAGTTTACGCACGTTGAATGGCCCCAAATGTTCCCTTTTGGGACATACAATGTCAACTGTCATGATTACAATTTTGACATTATCTTAAATTTTCTTCTATAGTTCTTTAAAACCTACCAACTTGTTTGAGTTCGACAGCTTCAGTAAATTCTTTTCCAAAAGTCAAATGAGTCTAAAGATGAAAGAATTGATTGAGAATTCCATATTTTTACAACTTTCAAGGTCTATTGTCTCAAGTGCAAATGCCTCAACATTCAATGAATTAACTTTAGAAGTATAAACCGTGGATTGTGATTACTATACAACCAATATTTTAGATTTTGATCCAGTATAATGATCAGTATTTATCTATGTCTATAGTAGAGCCTAGGCATTAACCATAAAATCTTTGAGTGAATCATAAATCAATGCAAAGAATGATAGGTCGTATATTGAGAAGTAGGCCTACCATTGTGAAAGTGCAGATAATGCACATGCGTAAAAAGCTGTCCTTTAGCCTACCTTTCCTTTTACACATGACATATTTGCTCTACTGTTGACTTACAAGTGATTTCATGACAAATCACACAGTTGTGACTATTGCCCTCTCCAATTTTGTTGAAATTTGGTACACAAGCAAAACTTGTTGGACAAAGTCAAAAAATTCAAAAAGTACCTTAAAATTCCAAACAGTAGGCATAGCGATTTTAAGAGATCTCAGCTTTTCGAAAAAGGTGTGGAAATTGTCAATAATTGGCCAGATGTTTGATTGACCATATTTTGTCATTTCTGTTTCAAATGTTTGAACATCTAGTTTGATTACATATTGCAATGTACACATGTTTATTTTCAATAGGAATGCTATTCGAATAGCAATTATTCAAATAATATTCAAATAGTTTTCAAAACCCAACTATCCAAATAATTTCTCAATTGTTCAACACTAAACGGCAAAATAAAGAGTTTTAATGAACAAGAGAATGCTGCGAAAATCTCTTTTAAAATACTTCAAAACCATCATTATAACGCTGTAATAGCGCATACATATATGTTTTCATAAATCCTTCTTCTTTAAAGGAAAACAAAATGGCAATTATGAAAAATCAAAACGACATTTGACTACCACTATCTTGTGAGCGAGGCTGTTTCTATAGTTTACGAACAATTAACTATTGCCCTTTTATAATAGGGTTTACAAATGACTTTTGCGATGAAAAATTTTAATTTTGCGTGAAAGGAAATTTTTTACATTTTTAAAACAACTTCGATAATTTTGACTCCATCTTTTTCATATAGTAAGTTTCTTGCTGTCGTTATGAGTTTTTTAAAAGTGAATGATTGAAAATAGCGTTCTTTATACATTAAATATCTCTGCTTATATGCGCCCAAATTAGAAAAATAATTCACACCATCCAAATATTAAAATCTGTGCAATTTGATTGCAAGTGTAGGTTTTTTTATATATGATTATGAGGATTGCTACTGTGAACGAATGTAAATGTCTCACTTTCCTGAACACTCTCAATAAACTGTGTTTGAAAACATGAGTGTGCACATAGTGGCTTTCAATTACCCACAAAACTAATTACAGGAAACTTACCAGTGATATATCATCTAGAACCAATCCAAAAGAGCTGCATCTTTCTAGTAAAAGCTCTTGGACAGTTTGTGAGACCTGTGACACACGATACATAGAAGCAATTAATGGACTGTTAGACTGTTAGGATACATATATTGCATGTAACATACACTAGTGTGCAGTTAGTGTGTAGTAAAATAGGCTATCCTATTTAGAACATGTTTAGCCTCAGTTATTATCTGATCTAAGACCCACCTCATGGGATAAGCTGCATTTTGATGAGCTGCAAAGCAGTAATTATATTTTCCATACAACCAAGGTTTGAAAAATCTTGGAACAACAATCCTAGATTCTAAATGGCTAGAACAAATTCAGCAGAAAATGAATATTTTTCTGATTTACAGACCAAACTTCACTAACAAATTTGAAAGAAAACATGCTGGAATGTTCTAGGGGTGATAATAGCATCTATGTAACCGTCTACATAATTTAGTTTACTATGTTCCTGACTTGTAACAGCTGCGACTGGGCTTCGAGACAGTGCGTCTGTGGCAACAATCTCTTCAACAGGGACATGCTTCACAGTAGGATTAAAACGCATCATTCTTATCAGAAGTCGTTGGCATTGGGCACTAGTCCAAGTTCTTGGTAGTAAATGATGGGACCAGTGGCTTGTGATCGGTTAGTAAACAAAAATCAGGGAGGCCAATTTAATATTACTGTAACATCGGCCCCTGTGTCATTTTTAAATGATATTGGCTTCTCTCCAAACTCTAAGTCAATAACCATGAATGGTTATCACTTCTATCAGTAATGGAATCAGATCCAGGAAAAATAGATCATTGTCACTAAAATGTCTTGACTATTGACTATAATTTTATGAGATTTTTAATTGATTAAATATTTGTTTTAATTATTAACCAGATAATACGTCACCAAGCATGCAAGTAATCAGCACCGGGATGCAATCCAAAGATGCTTTATCAATTGATGATATTAATGAAATTACAAAATCTGATGAGAATTCCATAATCAAGCGAAACAACTGAAATTGCATATGCCAAAGTTTTATATTTTATCATGCCAAACAATTGTAATCAAAACGTAATTCTTACATATGTAAAGGTTAACCAATATCTTAATTTGAAATTATCCAGTAGCAGCAGTCTATTTTATCAAAGATGAAAATATCAGAAAAAAATGTTTCAAATGTACCGATATAATTCAATCTGTTTCTATTGCAGTTGATGGCGCAAAAACCATGTTTATTGAATTAATATATGATGTTTTGTTTTACTGATATATAATTTGCAATTTGTAATGTTAATTGTTAAGAAATAAATTGTAAGATGAAATTTGTTATATAAAATTATTTATTATAATTATGTGTTTATAATGTGATTTCACTACTACCGATACACGTTTACCTGTTTTCAACATCATAATAAAACCAATAGACTGATGAGAACAGTGAAATATGTGAACCTATTAGTAACTTATTAGAACGGTCACCCCTATACAGTTGCCACCTGTCTATAGTGGTCACTCTTGAAATATCTATAGAGGTATTTTCTATTGAATCAATCCTCAATATAAAGGACACCCTGCAGATAATGGTCAATTTATTCACCTCATAAAGGTTCACCAGGCGGTCACATGCAGGTTCCACTGTACATAGGAATGAACGTAAGAACTTCTACATAACGAAAGGTCAGATGCAGGCTATAATAATGTTCAAATTTAAGTTTCCTAGATTTCCCAACCTTTTCATTACATTTTGGTGTTATTCAAACATTGTCCATTTTTTCACAATTTTTTCACAAGATTTTTTTAATTGCAAAAATATCGATCAAATTCTTGACAAGGCCTTTCACAAGTTTTTCCTTTTTCACAGGGTTTCATAATCATTTTACAATTTTATTGGTCCATAGTGACTGCCAGACCCAACCTTTGTATTTTGTCCAGTAATTTCTTTTAATTCTTTTCGTTGGCCAGTACGTCTGCAAACTTTTGCAAAATGGTTTTTGCTTTGGTATTTAAAATATGTTTGGTCATATGCTGGAAAACAATTGTTAGCATGCGACATTCTACAGGGTGAACATTGAGCGTTGTCCTTCTGGTTTGTAATGTCTTTGTTTTACTACTGCTTCAATTGATGTCATCAGTTCAACTTGCCTAGCTTTTGTTGTTGCTTTCTTTAGTGTTCGTGTTGCTGTGAGTTGTAATTTCTGTTTGACATGTCTATCTCCAAGACTAATTACAAGTCTGTCCCGAATTTGATCTTCAGGATAATTATAATTATAATGTTGATTTAGCTTTTGTAACTCTCTGATGTATTCTTCAACGGTTTCATTAAATTCATTTTGTGACCTCTCATGCTCAAAACATTGCCCTTTCGTGAATGACATTCCGCTTTGGGATAAAATAATTGATAAAACCCTCAGTTTGGGGTTTATAATGTGTTGCTCTTGATTTCCCAGAAATTTTCATTGGATCTTCACTATTGCTTGTAGCCAATTGTATGCTTACACTGGAGCTTCGCTAAAGATTTTTTAAATTCTAGTAGCATCTTTGCTCCCCATGCAGTAAAATAATGTGTTTTTCTGACATTCATAGTCGTCCTTATCCAATTTCGTAGTTATTCAGAAACAGTTGAAGTCATTAAACCAATCCTCCCATTCTTCAAGGCATGGCAGACTTTTGAGGTGGGTCATGTAACAATAATAGTACGTAAATAAATCTAAGCAATAATATAATATTGATCGATATGAACAAGTTTCTAAATCTAAATTCATATATAATGAGTTACAAGAACTACAGATACCTCAAGTAGTGAGACGTCTTGTTAGGTTGTGAATTCATTTCTAGCATAGCTCTCAAGAGCACGTGGTAATACGACTAGAAGTCAAGCTCCCAGATGGGACAGCAGGAAGATTAGTTGAACAAATCAGGTTAAATTGGAAATTACTACTCACCACTTCTCTTTGAGTGATCAGTTCAGAAGCATCAAATCGAGCCTAACAAGGAGTAATAAAAGTAAAAGCATAAATAAGATATGATATATTGACAAACAAATATTATAAGTAGAAGTCAATAAGATAATTATTTATGACTGTTTTGCCTAAATTGTCCTTCGAGTGATGAAGTTAAAGACGACGACAATAAGAATCACTCCAAACCAACTTCCTTGTTAAATGTACATAAATATCTTGTTCAGAACGTTACAAACGTTATTCATACACAATTGTTTTTACATTTGCACATACCTTATTTATACTTGTACCGTATGTGGCTTTGTTATCATATAATAAGCTTTCTTTTATTTAATGCCACATTTATGCCACAATTAACTTCTTTAATTGTAATTTCTACACTATACAAATTATAGTTTATACTGATTTACAAACACAATTCAATACATTTAGATTAACAAAACAATGACTCGCCACTAGAGTTACAGAAGAAGCAGTGAATTTCCAAAGGGGGGATGGCATTGATTAGTAGGCTAAGCCAGAATTGGCGTTTTGGGGTCTGTATCTTGCCTTGATTCTTTCTCAAAGCCAAACTTGACTTTGGAGAGAGACAAAGCAAACTACATTTCTTCTATTCTAAAAATAATCTTGCTTTTTCAATTAATTACTAATTTTTGAGAAACTAATATTTAAGGGAAATTTAAGAAAAATTTTGGACTAAAAATGACACGGAATGCCAGTAGCATGCTAATTGAATTATACAGTAGTATTCTACATTATCCAACTTACCACAACAGCTTTAAGAACCTCAGTTGTGATGGATGGCAAAACACGCTCATCGTAATCTTCACCAAGACTCATATAGATCTTTGGCAACTCAACAGCCTTGGGTCTTACAAGAATCCTCAGGGTAATGTTTACATTCTGCAAATCTAAACAACAATAGAGGAGACAAAACTTCAAGCAGACAATTTTGACTGGCATTTATAGTTAACCAAAGAATAAAATGATTGAGATTCAAAAGGGAGAATAGTTTGGGTCAAAAGGAGACAAATATATACTTGTTCCCTATCCTTAAATATTTAACATGCTATCAAAAATGCATATATGTATCACCATTTCTTAGTAGTTAATCCAATGGCATTATGCAATATAAATATTTCAAAGTTTCAAAGATTTTCAATGAAGGTTTATAAAAAAATAATATTCAAAAATTCAAAAATAAGTCTGACCAAACATGGATTTGATTGAACCCCCAATATTGAAAAAACATTCAAAGCCACTATGCTGAGTCACTCGCCTACAAACAATGGTTGGCATTGTGAAATTTATTACCACATCTAGACAAAGGTCTCACTTCACAAAAATTACTTAGAAAGGTAATTTTCAGTTTCCATAGTGATCTTCGTAAAAATAAATTACATCACGAATGAGAATTTCCAATTTGATCAGGAGTTTTCAAAAACATTTTATGGGCAAAATGTCATGTAAATGTTTATAAAAGTTGTGGAAGTGAGAATACAAAGCAAGTGATTCACAGTTGGGTCTAAATTTTGATGGCCCACGAACAAGAGTAATGTAATCATTTTAATAATCATGTCACATAACCTTTGTCTGGAAAATCAATTATCTCTCATCAATTTCACTACAACAATGAATTGCCATTTTCAAAACATGTGTTCTAGCAGTTTGGTTAAAACCGTGCAGGTATAGGTGTATAACCGCACACGTGCGGGTATAGACCTATACCTGCACGCTTTTAGTGGTTGCCATGGAATCTTGTGGGTTGTTTTGACATAACTGCTAAATAGGTGGTAAAAGTCCGACAAGAGGTTTAATTCAGTGTCCGACAAAAGGTTTAGCCTTCTTGAATCTTATGAAATTTTCTATATTTTCTTCTGAATTTTCTGTTGACGTTTGGACCATAAATCAAAAAATTATCAATTTTCTTCTGAATTTGCTCTAGCCTTCCGGGAACTAGGATCCCAGGGTCCCCACTTTTGTCGGAATCTGGTTTAAAAACAAGATAATCAAATTTTGAAGGTCGTCCGACATCGGGAAATGGTCTCCTAAGGCCCCTTTAAATTAATACGTAAAGTTGATGCAGAAAATGCTAACATTTTTCAAATGGGAATGCGTTATCTTTGCGATTTTACAAATCTGAATAGAGGGCTGTAAGCCTGTAAAGCTGATGATCTGAATAAATTCAATTTATTATTTAGGCCTATTATTTGACCGTGCTTTTTGGGCAACAATAAAATAAAAAGTTGGAATCATTTTATTTCTTTTCATTAAAATTTAACCGTTCATTCCGATCCTGCTAGCTACTTTTCTTACAGCACAACATATTTCGAAAAGAGCTATAGGCATATATACCTTCAAAGATGTAACTTTTCATTTTCACACTTTCTATCATATACCGGTACTTATAACATCATCAGGATTATCGTGTTGCTACGCAGCGATACTGAAACTCGAGATTAATATGACAGAAATAGATTTGAGATGAATTTCAAGACGAAAAACGTTTGGCTTAAGTTAGAGGGGCCTTGGGAGCACATTTCCCGATGTCGGACCGACTTCAAATTTTGGACATGCTGTTTTTAGAGCAAGTCAAACAAGAAGATGGATCATGCCTCAAACATTTTACACAGTCTACAGTCCATTCCTACAATAATCATCTACAATACAATAATAAGATTAAAACTTCATTTCCTTGTAATTGATCAATCATCACAGAATATTGATTTTGGAAATTTCTACAGTGCTGTTTGAAACTCTCATATACAAAATACAAACACACAACTATTATCCAAAGAAAGATGGTTTATTTTATTTTTAAAAGAATATGCAAGCTTCGAATTGTAAACAACATCAATGCGGTTCTTTTCAATTTTTTTTTTAAGATTGAGTTCTGGATCCGTGGTTGCTGTAAAAGAACCTCTCCACCAATACAAGTAGGCCTATCGATTTGAATTTCATACAGTTGAAGAATGTGCATAACCAAAAGTAATTAGGCCTATTCACATGATTACAGAGAAAATAGAAACAGGGACAATCTGTGGTTTCATCTTTTTCAATTTGTAGAAATTAAATAAAAATGAAAGTATCAGTGGAATTCACATGGATATTATTTATCAGTATTAGAACACAGAAAAGAATATAGGCTAGGCCTACCATACCTACTTGCAAAACCTATAAACGACATATGCTGTTTTGGCTGTTTTTCCCAGTTTATACTTTAAGCATTTAGGGCACTGCTTACCTTTTGAACCAGTGACAACAGGTATATTTCTGGGACGACTGCGGATGTCATATATGATTGGTCTTTGAACCCAAGGGATTAAGAAATGAGTTCCTTCTCCTACGACATCAGGGCTAACACCACGGAAACGGTCAAAAATAACAGCACGGTGCCCTCCATCAACTAAAATGAATAAACAGATCTCAATAACATAAACAGATAATCAAATGTCAGACCACGAGTCAGATTAGTTGGTCTAACATTAAGCCTATACACATGTGTTATATGGTATTATAAATGAAAAAACAATGTTTTCAATGTGACACTTTTTCAGCAGTGTTGCGTAGCAACACTCAAAAAATTTTGCTGAGGCATTTTACAAGAAAAGTGTTAAAGGAGAGTTACTTCAAGGTCAATTTTGGATAAGGGAAAGAGTTGCGATATGTAAAAACGCAATGACATGCACAAATGGAATATTTAAGTTCCTAGTCCAATCTGCTGTTTCCTAGCCTGCGCTAAACCCACATTTGTGTAGGATTTGTAGGGTCTGCGTAATGCCGACAGAGTACTTACGCTTGACTGAAGCAAGGGAGTGACTAGCCTGCTCGCAGACTCATTGTCAAAATGTAAACTTGGTAAACAGTAGAGTCCGCTAACTCGAGGACAAAAGCTTGCCTTTGCTGATTCAGCATGGGGCGTGGAAAGGTGTAACAACTATTGTTCTACAAGGGCTGTGATTCGACGCCAAGATTTTCTGACGACGAATCAGCAAAGAGTATTTCAAAGAGAGGCTTGGTGCACTAGACTGCAGTAACTCCCCTTCCTTGTTATTTTTCAGGAAACTTCATGCCTTTCGAAATCGTTTCATCGGAACATTTGAGATAAACTTCAATGCTAAGAATTGAGAATTAATATCATTTCCAACAAGTATTGGAACCATTAACTGTCGTAATTGTATCAATTTTCTAGTTAGTCTCTGATTAGTCTCATAAATGTATGAAATGTTTGAGATAGCGTTTTTATTCAAAAGCTATTACAAGCGAAGAGGCGCAACACAAAAACAACATGGCAATGAAAATTAATTATAAAAAAAAAAAAAACACTGTAGTTCAGCCGCAGTATTTAATGCCAATGGCTATATAAAGGAAGCTATTGTTGAGCCACTGTTTTTCGTTGTTTCCTTATTTTCATTATGATTACTCTATTACTCTATATTTGCTTTGTTCGTTCGACAAAACAAGTCTATCACACGGCTCGAGTTTAATTCCGATGAAGCATGAATTAATAATCCTCGAGTTAGCAGACTCTACTGTTTACCGAGTTTACATTTTGACAGTGAGTCTGCGAGCAGGCTAGGGAGTGACTGAAAAGTGAAAAAATCATTGTTTGTCTATTGTTCATCAGCTAATCGCTAGCGAGTTACTGCCAAACTAGAACAAGATTGTGATTGGTTGATGAAAAATAGTAATCCTATTTGAACTATTATTCTTTGGTCTGGCGAGCAGGATAGGACTACTTGTGTCCCAGAAGGCGATATATTATATATGCACTGTAAATAATGTTTTCAGAATCGGACTTTTTATTTTGTCATGCTTGTTAGCTAGGCATTATATTTTTGTTTGTATGTTTTTGTTTGGCTACTCAATTTTATGGCTCTGTTAGTGCCGGATTCATTTTTTGGGGCCTATAAAGGACGCTCAAATTTAAGGAGGTCTGATTTACTATCAACTATCGAGTGTGCACAGGGAAAGGTTTTCCAGTGCAGTATATTAACTGCAGTGTGGAAGTATGCCTGTAGCTTGCATGTTAAAGTGTATGTAGGCAATTCTGCAGAGTAAGGTAATACCGCCCTAAGATTCTGAGTAAAGTATACTACAGTTAGGCTACAGTGAAAGTTATTATTTATAGTTCTACACCCGGTTCTACACCAATCACGAATCAAATAGCTTAATTGCAAACATGGACACGTTGGTCACGATACTGACTGGATCATGCTCATTCTGAATCAATATCAGATGGCTATTCAGGTCTAAACTAACTTTAACATACCATTATATAAAGCACTGTTTCCCACCCCACCAATTACGGCAACTCCAACACCAAGTAATCCAATGTTATTAAGAAATCTAGCCGCCATGCTTTGCAAACTCTTTTGAATCAATAGTGTATCTAGAAACTATAGTGGCTGTAAGCCAGGCATTTGCTACGCATCTAATTTCACAAAATTGTCATGGCACATGTGATGAGAGAAGGCAGCCTGAAATCGAATCCTACCCTCTTTTTCACAATTCAAGATGCAGGTAGAAGAGACTGACCAGCTCCCAGTCTTTCGATAAGCGTTCCAAAGCTGAACGCACGTTCTTTCCCCAGAACCGACTCGCAGGGCAGAACGAAAATGGTTAGTGGCAATAGAAATCTAATTCATCTTCTCATGTTGTATGTCTTATTCCCAATACAAACGCAATAGATGGTACATTTCTAATTACCGTCAATTTTTTTCTTTTGTGAAAACGGAGATTTAGTCATGACAATCCCAAAGTTTGAAGGAATTACAATCGTAAACTCCGTTCTTTTGTTGCCTATAATTTTGATATGGGCTATGGCTAAATCTTGAAGTTTAAAGCGTCAATATTCATAACTCTTCCCTTCATATAAGATTGATCATAATGAAACTATGCTGTGAGCTTTCATTTTATTATGCCTTCAGATATGCAATGATATTCAGTAGATATTCAGCAAATATTCTTGTCTAGCTATATCCTTCAATATATAGGTTCAAGGCAGCCATCTTGTTCGAAACTCAGAAATTTCGATTTGATCCCGCAAGGTCTGCTAACTGGGCAGAGATTTGATCCACCCCAGCCAGAATGATGTAGCAACGGTAGCATCTATGATTTATTAGTATTACCCAAAAGTAACATCTAAACTAATTGCATCTTCTGATATGTTTCCATTATAAATCTGTTATTATATATAAATTTTGGGAAGTAAATATTTAGTACTTAGTAGATTTTTTCTTGAAAAAATATTCTATTCCAATTTTAAATATGTCACGGTCAATTGGTCATATCCTACTGTTTCTCAACAATTCTGCTAATGTTATTATTGGAGTTATTGTACACATACAATGTGTATAACACAAGCCTGAATACTCTAAAAATTGATTAAAAAATTAAAAATTTATGCAAATCTGTCGTACTTGTTGAATCTTTTTTAATTTGAATTATTACATGTTATTTCAAAATTCAAGGTCTTTGAATTGACCAGTTAAAGCACAACATAGCATCAAATCAAATCCACTTATACCCTATTGAACAACAGAATATTGTACTTGTTCAAAAAAGGGTTGTAACATTGTGTGTTTAGATCTATTGAAACTGTTTCGTATATGCGAATTTCATTCAAATATCTAATTGCTGTTTTCTAGACGCAAAAAAGGCGCAATAATGGCCGTTCGAAACATGGTCGGGGTCACGTCAGACATGTACGTTGCACCAACTGTGCAAGATGTGTACCAAAAGACAAGGCAATCAAAAAGTTTGTGATCAGGAATATAGTTGAAGCAGCTGCTATTCGTGATTTGTCTGAGGCCAGTGTTTACGAAGGTAATTGTATATATTTAAAGTCGAGTGAAATAGTTTACAATTTTAGTGAGGACTATGCATAATTCAATTAATAATGTCATGTTATTGTTATTATATATCTTGAGCCTGGTTTCCATTATAGCAAACTTGCAAGCGACACGGTAACCATAAGCATGGGTAAATTATCACTTTTCAGGCTATTGTTCTACCGGAAACAGTTTAACTTTTGCTGTTGCCGTAAGCCAGCATACCAGAGACCCCGATATCCACCATACTCATTCAATGAAAACCATTGTTTAATGATTCATCGCGTCATAAATATGATCTGATGAAATCAGTTAACGAAAAACAGGGGTTGATTTCCCTGCCAATGAAGAAATCACAAAAGCTATTTTGCAACATTGTATTGGTATTCTTGTAAATTTGGATTTGTGAAAGTGTTGTATATATTATCATACAATAAAAAGACATTCTAAAATATGATGTCATTCAAACGTAATTTTCTAAATTGGTTGGTCTGTGTGTTGGAAATACAAGGTAAACATTTCTTTGAAAATTCCCGTCAAATTTATCGATAAAACTTTGTCAGATTCTCAAAGCTGAAGAAGAATAGGAAACAATGTATTACTAAAGAAATTATATCAACAAAGCTATCTCTATTTAAGAAAGACTAGCGTTTTGAAGTTTGAATTTGATCCAAGGACATTTTAGTAAGTGAAAACACACTCGGGAAGTGTTAAAACACTCACCTGCTTGCTTTCAACACTTCTCTTGTGTCTTCCGCCATTTCCCGTGTAGTAAATACGAATACAAACACGACAAAGTGTGTGGTAACCCTTTAATGAAATATTGTGAAATACTCTAAATAAATGTACTGTGTTGTAATAAAGAAGATGTTACTAAAAGATGGTAAAATATGCTGCATGTTATTTACTTATTTGTTATTTATTCAATTATGTATGCAATTGTTTCAAGGGGAAATACAGTATATCTTTTTAATGTAACGGTGGTAGTTGTGTCCCAGCTCGCAGGCTATTGCTGGAGGCACTACTGCTGGTAATATCACATGCACATTTGCTATATGGGTACCATGCTTCAATGGTACATTCTATTGACAATAGTTGTATGTCTGTACAAGCAGTCTCTTCATAAAGTAGTATCAAATCACTAATTTGACTATTTACTATTTGACACAAATGTAAATACATGTGTGTTGATTTGGATATTGGTTTACGCCTCCTCCCATTGACATGTGCTATATTATTGTTTATTTCTTATTTTAGTTTATGCCTTACCAAAGCTCTATGCGAAACTAAGCTACTGCATTAGCTGCGCAATCCATTCAAAGGTTGTAAGAAATAGGTCAAAGGAAGATCGTAAAATCAGAGTCCCACCACCACGTTTCCCACAACGAGTAAGTATTATTTTTAAAGGCTCGAGAAATGATTGGCTTAATCGTAGAATGTAGATTCAACGAAATATTTTATTCTGAAGTTTATAACTGATGATACTGGTCAGATGTTGACCCTGCTACCATCACATAAGAACGTAACACATGTGCAAATAGCAGTATTGTCACAACCTGCATAGCTTTGATGAACACAGGCAGAATTGTAACCTCTCGAGTCCTGATGCAATTTGGATCAGTGCAGTTTGATGTGCACTTTATACGAGTTGTAATGTTATGTACTTTATACTAGATGTGATTTAGGTATTCTTGTGTGCAGGGCAGGGGTCTGATGATTTTTCCTGGAATTAACTTTTATTGTAAATGTTTGAGATTCAGAATAAAATTATTTTACTCTGACAGCTAGCCAGGGTTAAGTAAAATAAGGGATCCCGGCAACAATGGGCCCGGAATGCTTGCACAAACTCGAAACAAAAGGAGGAAGTACTTTGTTTGCAAACTTTTCTAAATACCTTTTGTAAATAAAAGAAGAATCAAGACCAGTTTCATAATCCGTTCTGTTGCTTGCCGAATAATTCTTTGTCTGTTATGTAAGAAGGTTTCACTTGATTTATTGATTAAGTACTTCTTGAGGGTGGAGATTCGGATTGTTTGTATGTTTGTTGTTGATTATTCTGCAATCTTAGTAATTTATAATGTTGTTTTCAGCGTGATGCAAACCAAGCTCGCCCTGGCCAACCTGGTCAACAACAACAACAACAACGCTCATAATTGTTTTAATATGAACAAATTATAATGAATACATTCTTATAATTTGAACAAATCATTGATTGTTCCAATTACATGCATTGAAGTGAACCCATGCGTCTTTTTTTTGTTTGATCGTTTTGCACAAATTGTTGAATGTTGATCATCTTCTTAGTGTTCACTGCTTATCGGTCATGCTGATGTTGCAAATTAAACAAAAAATGTCTGTAATGTGTTATAAATTGCCTCGCTTGCTACAATCTACAAAGCGTTATAAATTATATCATATTATACCTGCTGCTGGCAGGACTAGTCAAGTTGATTCATAGTACCTACACGCTTGCTACTTCCCCAACTATAGTTGTTACCAACACGAAAATTAATTAATTGCTACTTGATTGCTAAGTTATCTTTTCCTGAACCACAGATTACCTGTGACTTTTGATACATTTCATGATGACGAATCAACCGCGTCTCTGGTTTACTAGCGGTCTGGGCCCAAGTGGCACAAAGCTATGCTGCAGCCTCTTCCCAGATTATTAGACCTTTCCAACACTGCAAACTTTCACCTTTCTAGTTTTCAAGAGTTGCAACAACAATTTTCAGCACTTCGTGTTGAATATCTATAACAAGAAGGAAATAAAATCGTAAGTAATATACATCGACCTTGTGATTTAACTTTACAGAACATTTACTACAGCTGTATGCCTTGCGACGTTCGGTTGTGTTATACTATGTGAACTCAGAAACTGAGACCACCACTTTGCATCTAACTTCGGTAGTAATTTTCTCGTCCTCCTTCATAATAAATGTCATTGACTGTTCTCAAACTCCTAAATTTCTCATTATTCATCATCACCACTAGGTGTTGTGGAACAAACTGCTAAAGCTTAGGTGTAATTTTCAAGTTAAACAATCATATTAGCAGGCGATCCGACTAGAGCATTCAGTTCACATTTATAGCTAAGTCTATATATCTTTAAACATTTCAAGATCAATATTTAAAGACCACTGTGTGATACACCAGCTTGTTGCTAGATTATGAGTACCACAAGGAAATTTAAACATCAGCAAGTTCACGCTAATCAGTTCCTAAACAGACCCTAGTAGTAAAACCACGTTTCGGGTTGAATCAAGTGAAACTATCCCTAAGAATAAAGGTTAGGCCTGCTGCACGGCAGCTGTGTTTGGCTTCTATGGTACCAAATATTCGGGATTTTGGGAGACAGGAGAAAGCATCAGAGAAACACCAAGCCGTAGGCCAGAGTGCATAGTTTGCTGTCTGCGATTAAGATCTTAGCCGCAGAACAGGAACTTCAATATTGATCTGGGCTCTTTTTGGCCGCACATTTTGTCTTGTTTTTACACTTTCTATACGTTTTTAACTAAATCCAGCCACAGAACAGGAGAAAGTAACAAAAACGGTTCGTCCAGCTGCACAAATTACAAACTCTGCAATTGGTTGTAGGGCGAGTGATTTTCAGCTTTCCGAGTGTCTCCCAGTCCCACCACTCAAGGGTTGGTAGCAGAGAACCAAAACACAAGGCTGCCGTATAGTAACCCTTCATTCTTAGGGATAGTTTCACTTGATGTGAAATAAAATATATTTTTATTACGTATAAACAGATTTAACTTGAAATGATTCACTGATTAGCTCGTGATAACGCAAAGAAAAGACGTTCAAGAATGATTTGAATTCTAATCTTTGAAAATATTGTCATCAATGATGTTAGCATCGTTTGTTGATGTTAGCATCGTTTAATTGTTTATTTAAAATAATTTGGAAATTTGGGGTGTATCTCTAAACATGATGCCCAAGCTATTTGGGCTTGTGTGATCCCAACACAGCAACACGGGACCTGATCGAGTCACTAGAACATCATTCAAATATTTCTACAGTTTACAAATTCCTAATGACATAATATCATCCCTGTTTCCCCGATCTAAGCTGAACCATAGGGTAGCCTACACGTTGCCAAATTTAAATTACAAGATTTTTGAATGCTTTATATTGCTGTTCCTGAATCTGATTGGTCATATTCAACAATTGGTCATTTTAACATGCAACAGAAGAGCTCATTTACAATTCCAGTTCTGAATGTTCAAATTGGCATTCAAATTGTCTTGAATTCAAAATATTCTTGATTGCAAACTTGAATAAATAAAAAGATGAAAATACGCTATTCGTTTTCGGTCACTACACGTCAGCTCTCAAACGAAAAGGCCATCACCCATCTCAGAATTTTATTTTACTAAAGGATAATGAAGTGAATATCAACTTGGAAATTTGAAGTAATTTTGTCAAAAATTAATACAATTAGAGTATGTTAAATACTACGAGATAATTAGGTGATTACATAGCCTGCGTGCAGACATATTTTCTTTTTCATATAGTCTGTCTTCGTATGGGCACCAAGTATCGCGTACTACTACCAAGCGTTTGTACTGAATTTGTATTAAATAAATATTTACATAGTGTGGTTTCCTGTCATAACTCCATTATCATTATTGTAAAATACTCTCTAATTGTTCACATATTTTATTAGCCAATCACAACATCCTACTAAAAACATGATAATGGAAAGAACAATCAATACGTTGAACTCTTCGCTAATGCACAGACAGATTAGACGAAGAAAAAGTCAAAACAATTCAATCAGTCCTGTGGTCAGGCCTAATGAGATGAGATGTGATAATTATAGTTTTGATAATGATTATTGCTTGAATTACCAGTGGATTTATCACTTAGATGTAGGCCTATCTATTATCAACTGCTGATAATTGTGCTGTCTGCAAAGAATGGCAATCACGTAGAGATTTTTGGGATTTGCAGCGTCACAAAAATCAATCCCTGGGGGGCACTGCGGTACTTGGAAAACTGGCTCATTTTTGAATGAAATGAAATTATTATATTTTCATAGGATCATAATAATGGCTGGCGAATCTGCAGAAGCTGCAAATCTCAAAGGTTGGCAGAAGCATATCAATGCTCATACTATTCCTGGAAGGCGAAATGTAAGTTGAAGATTCTCATATTTTTTGCCCTGCAAGCATTGTGCATACAATCTCAAAATTTTTCTAAGAAAAACTTATTATTATAATGTTAAATGTTTATGATAAAAATAGAAAAATATAGTACTAAAATGAAGGGGATTGCACTTTAGCTACTTACACTTATCAGGAATGGAATATGAAGATGTATATTGTGTTGGGAATAGAGGTGTGTGTCTTAGGGGATTTACAGAAAATTGATTACCGGTACAAAAGCGATAGTGATCCTAATCCGATTCGAAGCAATTGTCATACTTACAATCCGATCCGAAACAAAAATTTCTAAACTAATCCTAATTTTTTTGTATGAAATCCGAAAAAATCCATTTTAGAAGCATCAAAGATATGTAAAAATGTAAACATCCAATAGGCATACATTTAGTCAACATAAGTGAAAACGGTGACACTTTTGAATCTATAAACGCTTGCTTGGTAGTACAGTCTCAGACTCACGGTCAGATTTTCATTCATCCTAAAATCTATGATGATATACAATACTCATTTCTATGACGCTATGCTGATGGGCATACTACCACACTCTAATAATAAATTCCAAGACGTGAATATATGACGTTCAATTTGACGTACTAAGCTGTTTATCACGGTATATTACGAACAGTAAGCTGTGGATGAATGAGACACGGGACACATTGTACTATTAATGATAACTGTTGATGATTCAAGTGTTGAAAGGGAGCCAGAATATAATTAATTACTTCCAATCCGCAATAGTCCAAACCAATAAATACCACTACAAATTCGATCCGAAGACCTAAAATATCAAGCCGAAATCGACCTGATCCGATCGGTTTCGGACTCGGATTTGCACATCTTTATTAGGGAAGCATTATTGTATACAATTAGAAATTCCAGGATTCACATTTGAATCTTCCCAATTTCACTTTTAACAGGTTACATGTAGCTCCCATATTGCAATTGCAGTCAATATTAATTTTATATCTCTTATTATATTTCTACAGACTGTGCTAGCTGTCTATGGGACCATATTTGCTGTTTATGGTCTATACAAGTTCTCAAGCAGAGGAAAAGCAAAGCCAACATCATCATAAAGATAAATTCTGCCAATAAAGCAGCTGATTAAATTGTACCTAGTTGGATCCACCTATCATTGGACCAGTACACTGTGTTAATTTTTTGTTTAAAATTAATCAGTAACTTAGATTGTATTTATTTTTATTGTCTCTTCTCTCCATGTCAGAACTCGCATCTTGCTTGTTCTCGTGTCGATGTTGGAACGTTGAGAAAGGGGATCACACTCGTCTTGAATTATAAGGGCAATTTAAATCATCCAAACTTCACAGTTTTGTTTTATGTATCAAAAATGCTGTATCTGACTCTACATTTTAATGATTGTCAGATCTCTCTCATTCTCCCCTTGTACTCAGCTGTACGCTTTTGGTATGACCCTCACTGTAGATGAGTACATGGTACTTAGATGGCACATTATTCAATAAGCATGCAGCCTGTGTGCAGACTAAACATTCATCAAGGATTGAATGCTGAATAATATGAAAGGAAATAATGACGTACAACGGATAATTATACCATCTAATATATTCTTCACAAACATTGATGATTGCTCTGAAATTACATAATTATTATACATTGTTATCAATAGGCTATTTAAAATTGATACTCAAAACTGATAGTCTGGATTATAAAGTAAGGTTTCCACAAGTGCTAGCAACGTTTTAAAAAGACATACAACCCTTTTCTAGAGCAGTGTGTGCATACATATCCAGCAGGTCAGATCTGATATGATTTCAAACCACATTTGATTTGTTAGAATATTCCACTATAAGATCTGGATTGATGAGAAACAGAAAGTGGAAGTTACCAACCTGAAAACAGAGAAACAGAAGGACCACGTTGAAGCGAATAACATCTGATGCATTCTGCAAGACAAGTGTTTTCTTACTGCCTGCATTTAATTTGAACACATTTTATAGAAATGAACTGTAAGTAATTCCAGGTTCATGAACTTTTGATTGACTGTCCACTTTTCAAATCTAAAAATCTGCTTTTAAATTCGCATTAGATATAAAATATAAAACTTTCCTTGATTTCAATCAGTAAAAGGAAGGTAGCATGCACTATTTAGAGGCCAAAGAGACTATTCTCGCTTGCTTATCCATTTCTATCATCATTAGGTAGGAGGATTAGCTCAGATGGCAGAGCAACCGAACTTCAGATCGGATCATATCTGATCGACCGTGGTTCAAATCCCCCTAAGGTCAACTCAGCCTTGACTTTATCTGAAACATCAAATGAGTACCATCTGAGGATGGCGGATGGAATGGTCCAGAGGAAATTGCATTGTGAGTAGCTGCGGCGCATCGTTGCGCATTGACAATCGAGACCTATCTGCCATGAAATCTGTTGAAATTGATCTGCAGTGTCGCGGCTGAGATCAACAAAGAGCGTTTAAAATCATTGCTCTCAGCGAAAAAAGCCACTCGTCTAGAAATAGAGGAGTGGTACGGGTGCCTTCGGTAGGGCGACACCGTCTACATTACTTTACTTATCATCATTACTTCCAGCATCACTTGTGCGTGAATCTTGCTATGAAGAACATCACACTGCAAAAATGAGCATTGAGGAGCTCTAATGGATTATTTATTTAACTTTATCAGCAGTTCACAAATTGCATTCCCATGTCCATGAACTTAAGAATAAATGTTTATCAACTGTTTCACAGCAATGTGCTCAAACCTGTTATTTGAAAATATGCGAATATGCGTTTCTGAATAAAAGATAAATCATTCACTATGACCTGGAAAGACTAAAAGCCCCAATCAAGCTGAACAAGTTAGATGGAGTTGCGCTTTTGTCCATAATTTTCAAAAATGGATAGAAATGTGGACTATTCGAAAAATATCTCATGTAACAGTATAAACATTTATTACGACCATCGTCCAGTTAAACTTCAAAGCATAATTTGGAATTGGCCATTTGCCAACATATCAATGTATGAATACCTCAATAACTGAATTGTGCATGAGTTCTCTATTACAGCCTGCCACTAATGGGACCCCATTGACATAAAAAGGGTGACGGCCTTGGCAAAACAAATGGAAACGATTAGAATCACTTTTGACAATCCTGCCCTGAAATAAAAAAGAACAAAATACTGATTACAGTATACTATAGTATTTACAATAATTTATTTAGTAACAAAATTTCACAACAATCAAAATTCAGGTCAGTTTCAGATAATATCCACTTTTAAAGATGATTTTGGTGCAATTTTTCGTGTTTAGGTGCAGCGAATGATTACTTGGTATATATTTACAAGCATAATAGTAAAACAGTGTCAGAGGGGTACAGTCGCACATTCTAGCCACTGTCTCTCGATCCCTCAGTAGTATCACATACATAGATCCACAAAATTAAATGTTCCATTTTTATTGTAAGTAATACCTGCTTTCGAGATATTTTTGACGCAGGCCCTTCTAGTGAGAGATCAATGTCTACTGCACCATCCTGTGATGCCCTGCCAATCAACGCCTGAAAACAGAGATGATGACGTACAGATTGTATTTAAGAATGTAGAAGAGGTATATATAAGGAGCACTTTCTTGCTGGAGATGATGATGAATAAATGATGATGATGATTACGATCACTACTAAACAAGACTATTTAACAGTTCAAATTAACATTTGTCAGTCAGCTGTGATGGAATTTTTGTAACTTGTTGTAGAGAAATAAAAAATATTAAACCGCATTACTAAATAGAATTAGGAAATGGTAAGTACAGCAAACTCTTTTCCACAAGATTGACTGATGTTACTTAGCTATGAGATAAACATTAACAAATATAAAATTATTCACAGCTACACAATTAACAAATAATAAAAATAAAAAAATAAAGAGGCAATAATATGTTACCATGTAAATGAGTATTAAAGAGAGATTCTTTTTACACTAATTTCGAGTACAATGTTGATGTTGCAATGTCTGACAATGTATCCCTGGCTGGATTTGATAGAATATCATTGTGGGAATAGCTTCTTGCTTTGAAGATTGAATGAGTTAGAAGGAATTGAAAGAAGATGATAATTTATGGCAGGAGATAAAGATACTGGAAAAACTGAGTGCTTCAATGTTCAGCCATAAGGAAACAGCCTCTTTGAAAAAGTTCATGACCCGCATTTCATGGACTTTTTATGAATACTTTGTGAAATCAAATATGAGCAGTATATTAAGATTTTGGGAGTTCATGGAGTATTTCAAAGATACTGAACTTTTTTTCTAAAACTATCGAATGATTCCTAGCAATTTTATTGGTCTTTCAGAGTATGCAGGTAAAAGTTGATGAAGTCACACGGCATCAATTGTTCTGAAATCATTGAATCGACTTGTGAAATTAACAGTTTAAATGATTTCATTAATAGCTTCGGAGACTAGAATGATCAAATACTAAATAGGTATGATTTTTGTTTTAGGAAAGCGTTCATGCACGGGTTTTGCCATGCTGAATCGCAAATTCCTGCACTCAGGATGTTGTCCAACACTCGGGAAGCTAGAATTAACATCACTTGTGCAGAAATTATTTTGCAATGAAGCATGGCAAGTCAACCTGTGCATGAACCCTTGAGTGAAGTTTCACAAGGGAATGAATTTGTGAAAAGGTGTAAGAAAACACTTAATAAATTGCACCAGACCCAAACCTCTATTCAATTTTTTATTTATAATGTACTATCAAATGTCATCGTTCAAAGTCCCAACCAACGCACTAAGCCACTGTTGTATCGATTAAGGTAGCTAAATACTTCTGCAGATTCACATTTGAAGAGATTTTCATTAAGCTTGAATTCAAAATTTACAAAAAGTAGGATCCTGCTTAAATTAAAAAAAATAAAGGGTCTATTGTCTAATAATCAATGGAGGTATAGTCAAGAACCAATGATAACAAGGATAACAAACATTTCTTGATTACTACTAGTGAATACAGTGATATATGGCATTTTTAGCAGCCACATCACCACAGGTTTAGTTTTTTCCAAAATAAACATGATTATTAATTTGAAGTTACCTCTTTTGATTTAACTAGATACTGAACTACTTTTCCACGAAGTAGCGCATCAGTCGTTTTATCAAATTCAAGGTGTTTTGTATCTAGAATGGAACGCAGAGGTTAAATAAAGAAGAGGTTTTTCTTGCAATTGATCAACTGTAAAACATTACATACTGTTTTCTGTCAATCTGTCGACAAGTGTTTGCCATTTTGGTATTTCAGTCTCAAGAATGTGGATTTCTTTTTTTACTTGTCTATCTGCAAGTGATGCTTCATGGCTAAGGCTATCCTCTGTATTGTTACTAGAATAAAAAAAAAAAAGAATTTTTTATTTTAACTAATAAACAA
Organism: Haliclystus octoradiatus; assembly: GCA_916610825.1. Lineage (NCBI taxonomy): Eukaryota > Metazoa > Cnidaria > Staurozoa > Stauromedusae > Haliclystidae > Haliclystus > Haliclystus octoradiatus. The sequence continues at coordinate 22,206,263 of OU744446.1, forward strand.
AAATAAAGATGCATTAAGGGCCATTTACACTGCAGCAAAATAGGCACGGTACTCGTCAATTAACACATCAAAGGTGTGAAGGTGTCAAGTGTTTTTGAGCACGGGCCAAGCAAAAACACTGTCTAAACGGCTTTTTCAGACATTGAAAAGCGGCACCGTGCCTACTATTTTGATCGGGCCGAGATCATTTCTCGAGGTAGCCTCGGCCCGCTCAAAAAGGGGGCACCGTGCCGTTTTGCAGTGATTATGACGTCATCGTAGAAGTTGCGTCTCTTTACAGTGGAATTCTGAGGTTTTCTAATAAAATCAGTAACAGACTAAAGATTACCAAAGCTAGATAAGCACATTGAGCATATTTTGTTACGTATTTCTTTTGAAAATTAATGAAGTTTCTGTAGTATAAGGTTTAATTATGCAAATTGTAACTACGAGTGCGGAGCGTAAATTTAGATGTGTCTTTTGTCACAGAAATACTGATCTGGCGTGGTAGCATGTTCAGGAGGTGAAAGACTAACCCAAATGTATTTGAATTTTGCTCAATGGAGATAGGAATGTAACAAAAATTTAAATATTATAATTGATGAAAAACATAGTGATTTTCAGTTCAACGGAATCCTTACAAGTTATTTAACGTAATTGAATCTCAATTTATCGAATTTCACGTGTAAAACCATTAAATAATGAGAAACCTATAATTCAGTTTGTAAGTTTTCAATCTCGGCACGGGTAAAAATAGGCACGGGCGATCTTGAAAACAGTTTTTAATAAGCTGTGTAAACCCTGAAAAAAAAACAGCACGGGCCGCATTCTTGTTAACACCTCGAGTGTTAATTGACGAGTACCGTGCCTTTTTTGCTGCAGTGTAAATGGCCCTTTAGTTAGTATTCCATTAAGCTGCATACATTAAGTCTTCATCTTTGTTTCTTGTTTGTATAGCCATCATACTTCTTACCGCATCATGAGATCCAGACAATTTAACTGAAAACAGAAACAGTGCACAATATAAATATTAATGGAGGAACTAAAGGAATAGAGACAGTTCATATGAAGATATTTTAAAATTACTCCTTTAAAACCACATTGAAATTGCAATGTGACTACAATTAAAGTATGCAACCATGTTGAAGAACAAACACTTTGTTGAAAAATGATGTAGCTGTTGTTGTTGCATATTCATAGATTTAAATCCCCATAGTTCCACAGAGACTGTAAATTTTTAATACTAGATTTCAAATTGCATGCAAATGCATGCTTATATTGAGTTGAAACACCGGCAAAGCCTGGAAAAACTTTATGATTATTCATCATTCATATTTCATAACGTGCTTATTCAACATTTGATTCAAGTGTCTTCCGAAAAAGTATATAATGGGAAATTATTTATTATTTCTTAAAATCTTATTTCGTTAATTATAGTCATGTACTTTCATATATATTTTAATTTATTTGTTGTCAATGCTGAAGTGGAAATTGGTAGTGCAATTGTTTCTCTATTTTATTTGTTTCATTGCAGTACAATTACTGGCTGTAATTATCAGGAAATATATTATATTACTGCATTGTAATTTAATTTCCATAGCGAGGGTTTGTTTACAAATTTGATTTTCTATTACAAGTCATTTTCCAATAATAATTTCTGATTAAATAATTTCCAACTGAAGACCAGATGATAACACATCTTACTTTTTTTCACTTTCATATAAATATATGTGTTTTTGTTTGTCTACGATTGAAATTCACAAAACAAAGGATCTTACTGTTTTCTATTTGCGAGACAATAGATAAAACGGAATTGTGAATCCCTGCCTTACATACTGCAGATGCACAAATGGAAATAGCCTAAATTTAAAAGTAGATAATTTAATATTTAATTTGAGCAAAGGACAATAATTCCCTAAGCAATACTGCTGGATGTTGAAAAAACATTTTGCTGTAATATTAGGAGTTAAGTTGTAATTCACTTTTAATGTAATTTAGTAGAAATTGACCAATTGAAAAACAGCAAAGCCAAAAGTTTATGGTAGATGGATGTTAAATAATATAGTAATTGAAACTTGTAGGAAATTGAGCATTCAGAGTATCATGAAAATGTGAAAAATGCCTTCCATTAGAATGCAAATTCCTGGAGAAAGCTGCTTGCATATATATTTCTCTGTGAAAACAGTTCATAATTGTTTGGTGACCTGATTTTCATGAGTTATTAAATACTCTAATAATTACTACTTAATAAACTTAATAAATAATTAATAAAGGCTACTAAATAATTATGGGCAGTGCATGAAACTGTTTATATGCAGTTTATGAACAATTGATTGACAATTAGAACAGTTCATGAGCTGTTCATGAAGGGTTTTCGCAGGGATTATTAGTTAACTATTATCATTACTTACTTCAAGTTAAGTATTACCATTATTTACCTATGCTTCAACCCATTTATCTACATATCTATCCAGAATATTGTTAGTATTTTTGTCATTGATTCATAAAATGTAAAGTCTGTAGTTTGCATGAATATCCTGCTTTGACTGAGGAGAAATCAGTTGAGAGGAAAAAGTGAAGTGGACAGGTGGACACTGGACAGTCCCTTAAATAATTTTTTTTTTAGATATTTAAAATTATATGGAGTTATTCAAATTGTGTTATTCATTGAAATTATTCAATTCAAGTATTCTTCATATTTGCTTGTTGAGACTGGTTTCTTTACCCACACATTGTCCACTTAATTGAGTTGATAGATAAAAACGCCACTAACCAGTTTGATCAGAAAGTAGTTCATAATGTTTAAGAGAATGCCAATGAATCAGTAGTGTATTTGGTGTTCTTGATTTATGGAAAACAGTGTTATTATCTTTTAATAACTCTTCCAATCTCTGAATAGCTGGCGTTGTCATCTGAAAACAAAATTAAATCGAAATTAAAGAACACAATATTGACTTAGTGAACACATTGTAACTAAATTCATTATTTAGAATCACATGCAATTACCGATGGCAAATCTATTAGAATTCTTTCTTCGTCTTTGCTCCAGGCTGCTTTGCTTTCCACATCAGCTATGATCTCTGCAGGCAATATCTGCATAGCTTCTTGTGCGAGCCTGTATATACAAACTGCAGATGTTGATGATTGTAGCAAAATCAAGAATCTTCAGAAATGCAAACATGATGCAACTGCAACAATCAATTGTGAATGTTTTCCTTGGGTGGAAATATATACTTTACCAGAAATGTAAAAGATGTACATTGTAATTTTGTCACCTGATAAAGAGTCACTTGGATAGCAAGTAACAACCAGTGGCGATTGTGGGTATTTTGATAGGGAGGGCCCCTAACAAACAAAATTTATATTCTTATATTTTTGGATTGGAATGATATTTGCATAGATTTATCAATGTGACATGCTTTAATCTCCTTTAAATGCACATATGGATGACAAAATAGCGCAATAATATACTTGGTTACATTAATTTGGTTTCTTGGTATGAAAAATAACATTAATATAACAAACAATTAATTTCTATATTTGTTTATAGCTGTTGTAATACATTATATACAGCAAAATAATAATATAGGCCTAATAAGTGCTCCAATAATGAATCAACGGAATCCATTTTTGTCATACAGAAAAAAATACACAAATGGCTAACAAATTATACTTGCATTATTATGTCTATAGGACACTTCCCAGATCTCACTAATGTGTGACTCCACAATTCACATGCACCCGCAGACGGTGTGATAGAAACGTTTATTTGTATAATCTATCCAATAGTCAATCAGAAGTATACTCAGACAGATATAATTGTTTACACAAGGCTTTGTCTGAGATGCTAAGGGCAACCGTCGTGTCTGCACATAACAGCGCTTATCTCTGTCCTATTTAAGCGTCTGCGCATAAGTATCCAGTTGATCAAAACGATTGTTTTAAATGGGCAAGAGCGTTCCCTGCCCTTATCAACATTTGTAAAACGCGAAGCGTTGGTGCTACTGCGCAAATGTTTTTGAAAGCCAGTGTCAAAAAATTTGCGCTAAAAAGATTCACTTAAGTGTTTGACCAATTTGATCAAATTGTCAATAAATACATTGTCCATATGCTAGCTAGAAGAAAGCAAGTATTTTACCTATTAAAGGCACAAAAGTACAAAAATAGATGAGAATATTAACTTGAGGGGAGGGGGGTAGTTTTTATCTCACATTAAAAGCATGCTTTTTAAAAACACTATTTGAAACAAATGAGAGGGCGCTGCCCCTTGTGCCTATAAGAAAACTATTATTGAACTATTGTTTATTTTTCAATGTGAGAATAAGGTTTCATTTTGTGGAAACTGTTAATTTATGCTAACAAATGACTTTTAATTGAAACTACTTTTGACAATGGTCATTTTTGCTGCGGAAACTGTCAATTTAAATGCAAGAGTTTGACCTTATTAGCTGTGATTCAACGAGTATAACGCAACATAAATAATTAGACGGCATTTACCTTGATACAACAGGATCATACAACAGTGAATGCCACCGTTCTTGGACATCTTTAATAGTAAATCTACAAGAAAACTTCACTACCATGTGAACAGCATGGAGATCATTGAGCTAAAAATATACAAACATAGTTCTTTGTTAATTGGTGATTAATTTGGACGCAGATAATAAACAAAGACATTTCTGTAGAAAGTACATTGTCATTATTTTGATCATTTCACCTTTAAAGTAGTCAATAGACACAAGGATTATTGCACACCATTTACTGTACAACACAATTACCTGTTGGACAGCAGAAATCAAGGCAAGGTCATCAGTTGGTCTCCATCGTCCATAGTCACTGGGAACAGGTTGCTGCTACACCAACAAAAAAACAAGGATCAATAATTATTTTTATAAAACACTAACTACTATTTATTATATAATCATCAATGGTATACAGGGTTTTCGCCACTGAGAAAAGCTGTATTCCAAAGAGTCCATATTTCACAAGTAAAAAAAACATGTTATTTTGTGGTAGCGTTTCTTTTGTTGTTTCTATTAAAATTCAGAAAGTTTCAAATAGTAAATTTGAAATGGCTGAAATGTTTGAAGCTCGGAGGTTGAATTTTCCAATCAAGACAGAAGTTTTGAAGTCTAAAATTATGTTTATTTGCAGTACATTATTATACTTTATAAAGCTTCATTTGCATCATTGTTTGAATGATTGTTGAAAATAGATCAAATTCGAAGCTAATTTTCTATTTGAAAACTTGAATTTCTATACTATAAATACTTGGAGAAGTTACATTTGAAATTGTACACATTGATGATTTTACTAGTGTTCATAATCTATCAAAAAGGACTTCAGCACAACATTCATGGCAATTTTGTTATATAAGAAACAGAATAATTGATGAGCGCTTGGAGATATGATTTTATTTTTTTCATGCTTAAAGCGATATCCAATGTGCTCGCAGAGCCTCTCTTGTATCCCATATTTCAGCGCCCGTGAATTATTCTCAGTATAGGATATCATAATCAGCAATTTACAAAAAATATATAGTAAGAGACCTACATCTTCTCTTATCCTTTTCTTTCCTGAAATCTTGGGTAAGTGATGACTCTGCACAAATAGATAAAAAAATAAGTTTAAAATAGCACATAAAATAATCAAGTTGATTTACTAAATCAGTCTAACAGACTAATGTAGCAGTTTGTTTTATGTTATCTCTTGGAATGACATTCACAGACGCATGTTGAGTCAATCTGCTTCGCGAGATTCTACTGTTGACCAGACTGTGTTAAAACGAGGTGAAATCCTTTAAAGTGCACATGACACGAAAATAATTTTAAAACAGCTTTGAGTAGCTGAAGCTAAATGATGAAGAATGGTGAAAAGGATGTTTTTAATTTGGACGCTTATAAGTGGAGATATTCAAAGTCGAGTGTACCCCATTTTCGATCATTCACTTACGGTACTATAGGAAAAAGTAAGGCTTACTATAAGAAAAAGTAAATAATGTGTGACGGTTCGTGTCAGAATCGACAATTCCACAAATTTTCGGATTTCACTTTATTTGATAATACACTGTAGAATTTAATGTTCTTTTTAAATCTCCAATTCGTTTTCTGGTCAGATGACTATAACTCATTTTATTTAGCAAAATACATTTAGTTGTGCAGAAAAAAATTGAAATCACACAACCGAGAAAACGCAGCACAAAGTTTAGTCAACTTATAAATTTTGTAAAGCCCTTGACAACGCCACATTAGAGCACTCTGACTTAAAAAAAAATTTAAAATATAAACAGAAGACGACATATAAAATCAAACGGTACCTGCTTTTATTCTCTTTTATTCTATCTCTCCGGTACCTGTGTTACACGGCTTTCCAGATTTGCAAACATAAAACAACGGTTTGAAAATGCCTTAAATGTGTTTACACAAGTTTTGAAATTACTAAATTATAAGACTAGAGTTCATTTCAGTTCTATAAATGATCAGTTTGAATCGAAGAAACACTTTAATTAATGAATTAACTCAATAATAGTTTTACTTATTAAACTATAAACATAATGAATTAACTCAATATTAGTTTTACTTATTAAACTATAAACACTTGAGCTATCGCTTTTATCACGATAAGGAAAAGTCAATATTCAAACTCATTTCTTTAAAGTTCTGTTCATGATGAATTTGTTTTCTCTGATACTTTAATTCAATATTTCTTAAAGATTTATGATTTAACTTTCATGATTTAACGTTAGTTTTAAATTCTGAATAACATAAGTTTAAGCGATTTTGATTTCAATTTTAATACTGTAATGTCGTACATTTTATTTCATCAAAACTCCGTAGCAATGACTTTAAAACAATAATAACCATTAAAGTGCACATGACACCAAAAAATGCTTTAATCGAGTAGACCATGCAAAATAAATAGGAATGGCGACAATAATTTTTCGATTTGGACTCTTATAAGCTGAGTTATTTGATGTTAAAAGTACCATATTTCAAAACTAGTGCTCTTCAAATCAATAATTCAAAAAATCGTAACTTTTTTCTCTCGAAAAAGAAATGGTCCACTTTCCAGAACAGATATGCCTATATCTTTGGGACGCCTCGTTGGCCATAAATGACTGAAATTGAACGTGAATTGTAGAGTTTAGAAAGGTTTTATTAGACTTTGATGGTGTTTTTCTTTACGAAAATCCATCTTTACGTGGCATAAAAGTAAAACATTTTTTTGCGCGGTTCAGGTGAAATCTTGAAACCCGGTTCTGTTTGATTTTTTGCCACGCGCGACATTTCAAAACATATTGAATATCAGAAATGTTAAAAAAATGTTTTACTTTTCACAAGAAACCAAGCTTGTTTGTTTGATAATCTGAACCCGGAAATTTTTCGCATCGAAACGAGATAATCTTGACTAACTTTTGAGGCCAATTCTCAGTGATTTTGCCGTGGCAGAAGCGATCAAAATGTTTGGAAATGATCAATATTGGGTCAACAAAGATAGACTTTTGAGGATGTTATTGATGTTGGACGAAGACGTTGTTTTTAAATTTGAATTATTCAATACTAGAGGATGTTGAATACATTTTATTTGGTTGATTTTCCCAAAGGTAAGATAATACTATGGCTTGTTTAAAACTCTTTAAAACACAAATCTGAGTTAGACTATCTTGGTTCTATTATAATATCTAGCATATTATTGTGTCAGTCATACTACTGTCTTTACCCAGATTGTAGCTCGTAATTTCATAGAATGATTCAAGGACTGCCCATGTTGTTTATGCAAACAACATATCCTGAAGTATTTAGTACAACTAATTAGTAATTTATCACTGACTGTGAAGGTAATTTAGAAAAACAATTTTCAGTAAGTAGTTTGATTTGATCAAAGTTTTAATATTGATGATGTTGACCTTTAGCGGAGAAAAGTAGCAATGAACTTTCAACAGCTAATGTTGAAAATGATAACACCAGTAAACCTAATGATGATGGCGATGAAGGAAACTTACAAGAACCTTGTGATACTATTGCGTGTGTCAAGTACCAGAAGAAATTACAACAGACTTGAATCGCTTGCTTGAGAATCGAGAACCTTGAACTGTAGAATAATTTGATTTGAATTTGGCACAAAAACGTATTTTTCTTTGATAAAAGTATTTTCAAGATGACGACAAAAAGTGATGAATCTATTGTCCAGGGCTCAATAAAATGGGGACCGCTAGGACCGCCGGTCGCAGTCACATTTTGGGAACAATAGAATTAATGCAGGCACAGCTATAAAGACTATTGCAGATTTTTCTGAATTAGTAACTGTTATGAACTCTATGCATGCTTCAATCAATGTTATTCTCATTAGAATAAATGTTCTTTCATAAGCCAGTAGCCAAAACAGCTTGCAGGCACTTTGTAAGGGGAAAATTTGGTCGCAGGCACACATATATTTTGTAGATCCCTTCTTGAATTGTCACCACCCTGTGTTCCAAACAAAGAACATGTCATATCAAAACATGCTGCTTGTCAATTACTTACAAAACATCAATATTTCAAATAAAAATGGGAAATTTTAATAAGCAACGACAAAATGGAGTACTTTGCCCTCACTTGAAAATATTATTAACTAGCGTTGCAGCTGTGATCTAATACTCTTAGTCTTCGATGTTGAAAAGTTTTATTTCTACAAGATCTGATTGGTTTAAAAGTAACATGTGACACATGGCTAAGGCATGATAACCCTGGATTGTGTGACAAATCCCAGGTAAATAAAATAACCAAACATGAAATAATAATATCAACCTGCCTTCCCAAAAATCTGTAAAAGAAATGGATTCAAGTTGTGAATTTGATGAGGTGTTTTCTGGAGAAGCATAAAATATAATGGTAGCAAGCTATGTTACATGAAAAAATACAAAATACCTATTTTTGCTTTTATATTTCATAACAAAGGCACATTGTGATATTTCTTACCTTTCTAATCTTTCCATCGCTAGAACCAAACTCATGAGAGCGCCTTGCATTTTCAGGAGGAAGTTTTAATGCACTTTCAACTAGCTCATCATCAAACTTTTTTCTTTTGATTGATCGCGAAGAGCTCCGACGGGGAGTATGGCCGTCATCGTTGAGGTCTGCATTCTCTTGTAAAGGAGATGACATGACTTTCTTTTCAATTTCTTAACAACATTCTATAACTGTACAAATAAGCACATCCTTAGTTCATATGAGGTGGGCCAGCCCGGCAAGGTGATGCGACACCTTTAAGTGAGATCATCAATCACTATTGTTGTCTATTGTTCTGCAGTTGTGAATTTATATGGTTGCATGGCTAGCACACCCAGGTGGGATCTAACCTGATGAGCAGAGGGATGTTACCTGGGTGAGACAGAAATTCTCTATATAAACACAGTTTCTTTATATGCGCAGGCGCATCAAATAGGTAACACTGAGTTTAAATGATTATTTGCAATAAATCTACCATTTTAGATAAAACATTAAGATCAAATTGAGCTATAATTTATCATTTGCTATTTTTGTTGTAAAATTTGAAATTATAAAAATGAAATTGTTAAGAAGTTTGAAAAGCGAGGCCAGCTTAGTGACTTATGTGATGCAGAAAGTGGGATAAAATTGCCACATAAAATGGCGGCATAAACAGTCCATCTCGCCGTCATCCGGGCTAGCCTGACTCATATAAACACCCTTTAGTGGACTCAACTACATTTTTATTTTTATCAGCACATCCACGTGGAAACCAAATTACCATCCATTACTATTACTAGCTATCTGATGAAATGCATTTAACATCATTAAGTTTCAGATTATCTCATGCAGGGTGACTTCCTAAGACATCTTAGGCAAGTAGGGGACAGTTAATTTACGCACATTCAGGATTGAAAATATCCAAATTTTAAAATAATTATATTTTATTGTTATAGGGCTATCTCAATTTAACATGATTAAGATTTTAAAATAAGTATAATTCTATCAAGGAAAATCTAAAAGGAAAGTTAAAAACAGGTAATGGTAGCGTAAGTATGCCATGACTCAATGAGCGGTTACGAATGCAGCAAATGATACTGATGCACACCAGTCAACGTTTGTCAGTCAGTATGACAAACTTTCTTAACATGTTTGATATACCTGATGTCTCTAATGAAGCCATTGACGTAAAATGATGCAAGATGACGTAAATTATTTTGAAGTTGTCCAGGGGGTCGTCTTCATTCCAAATTCGTTTTGCAAACATGGCATACAATTTAAACACGATTTAAACGATTTAAATTTGGCTTCATGATCATCAGCTAAATCTTTAGAGCTGTCGAAAATATTATAACTAGAAAATATGCTGTTGTTCTTGCTTCAACAAGCTGATTTTGACAAGTTGCTGCTCTTTAAAATGCTGCAAACTTTCTCAGTTTTGAATGATCGTTGTGATGCCATAGATTTATTCCTGTAGTCAGTGTATTAGTAAGTTTTGATCAAAAATCAAGCAAGTATTGAAAAGAAATTGTATAAACTCTTTAAAGTTAGATGTTTTTATCCATAACTTGACGCAATGTGAACCCCCGATTATTTCATCTTTCGAAGACGTAAAGATTTATGAAAACAATGAGATCAGACAAGCAATCCTGCCCAACACTCCACAAAGGACACAAGTCCCGCTTACCAACCATCAAATCTCGGCACATCAAAGTAAGCGGGACTTGGAGCCAGTCAAATGAAGCCACAGCTTCCGCCCTCTCTACGTGATTCTACGTGATTTGATTGATAGCTGATCAAATACATTGGCAAAAAATGAGAAAAGACATAGCAACATGGGTTTCACAGTGTTTGAAGTGCCAGGTAAAGAATTCATTAGACAGACAACTAGCCCTATCTAGCCGTACACAACACCCTTTGATCCCTTTTACTAACAACAAATATATGCCATACGGTATATAGTAGCTGTACGTCCTTCATTCTCTTCTCTGATACATTCACACATCCCAGCTCTGTTGTAAGTAGTGGGTGATTGTGGAAAACATTTTAAAAACACTTGAAAATCATCAAAACTTAAAATTCTGTAGCAAGACTTTGAAGTCAATATGTTGGTCTACTGATACCAATTGCAGCTCATACAGAATAGGTTGAATATCATCATCACTATGGGTGAATGTAATTAGTCTTGCTGAGCAGGGTACTTTTTTATAAGATCTCAGGACAACCAACAAAACATCAAATAACAGCCGTAAAATTTGTTGTTTTTGCAACACTATCACTTAAAAATTCTGAAAACTGAGATATTTGACTTAGATTGTTGAGTAGTTATTCTATGGAAATATTTGCTATTCGGGTAAAAAAATCCTTTATCGGACCCTGGATAAAATAGTGCTAATAGGGTTCCCAGGAAAAATGTTTGCGAGCGGCTAAAGATAATTGAAACATTTTATCTGGGTGTCTCTGCTCTGCTCTGCCGTACTCTGCAAACTGGAATAATCTTCATGTCAATATGAATTTTGTAAATCTGATAAACTATTGAAAACATACATAAAAGTTACTGAGTAAGTAGGCTACTACATTAAGGATTGGGCACTTTACAAAAGGTCTAGCTTTCAAATTTAAGGTGCGTTCAATGTGTAACGCTTCGGTAGTTTTTCAAAGACCGCCTAGAAATCTAGAACTATAACTGAGTTGATGAAAAGAATCTTTAATCTTAGGCCTAGTAATATCAAGGTACTTATGTTGTCTTTGCTGTTTCAATAGTGCTCGATGCCATAAATGCAGAGATGTTTAATAATAAATAAACAAAAAAATCATATTTGCTATTATTAGTTTCACGCCAATGCGATCATCAGGCAATTTAATCTGTGAAAAACATGTAATTTCTACATTGTATGGTATATATATAAGCAGCTACTGTAATTTTATTGTCAAGTTTTCTATTGTTTATATTTGGTAATTACATTGTTGTTATAGCAAATGTTTCCTGTTTATTCTTAAGATTTAAAGTTTGATAAATAGAACTTATTTTGATGTCGGCATTTGCTGATCATCTCTTTTTTTATATGAAAGTTTTTTATCTGAACAAATAATATGGTATTTTTCAGTAAGGTAAAGGTCACATTTCTATGAAGTGCCAAAAGGCTCAATACTACTTCTTGTTTGGTGCGGTACTTGTTTAGAGATCACGTAACTTGTTTGCAAGATCGTGTTACTTGTTTTGGAGATCCCGTCACTCCTCTTTGCGATCGCGCTTCTTGTTTAGAGTTCCCGTCACTTGTGAGAGAATCACGTCACATACAAGATCTATAGAATCTATAGATCTATAGAAGGCTATAGAATTGACACAAAATGAGGCAAAATTAAGCCTTAGATTATGCATGTATGTATTTTGTATGTATGTATTTTATTTTGTCAACAATGGTGACAGGCAAATACAGGGAAACTTGTGGCTCCCACTTATGTAAAGCCGTTAAAAAAGTTAAGCTAGGTTATTAAGATAAAAGTTCTACAAACAAAATTGCTACTGAAATATTTACAAGGCATTTAGAACTATCTAGCTAAGTTGAAAAGGTTAGAAGATAAAATTTTAAGGTTACGACAATTGTACTAAAATATTTACAAGACATTTAGATCTTTGCTTGCTAGTGAACGTTTGAACTATTATTAGACTATAGAAATAATTATACAGTATTCGTTATTGAAATATGCAACAAACTTACAACATGACATTTAATGAATTATAGTCATTAAACAAAAATGAATACACAAGCTATTGTCAATGAATATTTCTCGTACATTATTCCTCGTGTTACATATTTACCGAATCCTTATTATTTACAGTTTAGAGTTAGAAGTCTTGAAATAAATCACCGCAACTGTACTTTTCACGCCTATGATTATCTTTAATTCTTGTATGTGACGTGATTTTCTCACAAGTGACGAAAACTCTAAACAAGTAGCTCGGTCACCAAAAGAAGTGACGAGATCTCCAAACAAGTAGCGCGATCCCAAAGAGAAGTAATGGGATCTCAAAAACAAGTAACACGATCTCGCAAACAAGTAACACGATCACTAAACAAGTACCGAGCCGAGCAAGAAGTAGTAGTGAGCCTTTTGGCACTTCATACATTTCTTTGATTTGCTGTTGTATGCCGTGGCAGATGATAATATGGACCAGTTTATTGCGTAATCTTTTTTGTCGTTTTTGAGTGTCCAAACATCTTTTTATACTAATAATACTGTCTGTTTATATATCACTATATTTCGATATTTCTGTGTCTGTCCGCGACTTATGTACCGTTTTACTGGCAAAATAATACAGATAATCCGTTGTCGGGAAATTATGCAAACAATTTGTGTCGAGATAACCTTGCACAGTAACACATTTGTGGTATGAAAATTATGACTTTCTGAAGTTGTTTTAAACTTATAAATTTCATTTGATAATCTATTTGATATTATTGTATTGAAAACTTTAGAGATGTGATTGAAAATAAAGCCTATGACTTGTGATCAATAATAATTTCAATATTTCTAGCGTTCAAAAATAGCTTTCAATTTAAAAAAACACACAAAAATATAACTAATTATAAACATTTCAATAGTTGATACAGTTTGGATATGAGTGTAACAAACCTTGTGTTACAAAAATTAAAAGTGAAAAAGGCTGCATATAATAATCGATCACAGCCAAACATTATTTATTAACATATAACTTACCATTTCCAAATAAGATCCAAATAATAATTACGAACGGCATAATCTCCAACAACATTTATATATACATATACAACTATATTGCAACCATACTTCATCGAAGAAGAATATAAACCCAATAAGAATAATTAATATAAATTGTCTTTTTTTTTGAGATAAATGACAGCGATAAAAGAGACATAATTGGCAATATTTCGTTATCTTCAAAATAACATTGTGACAATATGTTTTCAATGTGACTTGTGTGATGCAAGTTATGTTGGCTTCACTTGCCAACATTTACATCAACGCATTGACGGACATAGCGGATCAGCTATTGGATCGCATATTCGACATTCTCATGGTATCACTTTCCGCGATTGCCATAAAAATTTCAGAGTAATTAAAAAATGCAAAAATCGCTTTGATTGCCTTATTCATGAAATGCTTGCGATTCGGCAGATCAAGCCTACACTCAACACACAATCAGACTCTGTGAAATCCCGGCTCTTTGTTTAATTATTAGCACTCTTTTGTTATAATTTTACGCTGTATTTAGATTCACTATATATATTTTGTAAATTTCCTTTATCACTCTCTTGCCTGACGATGTTATTATGAAGATAACGAAATATTGCCAATTATGTCTTTTTTATCGCTGTCATTTATCTCAAATTTAATAAGTAAAAATTTATTAATCAAATTGTCTTTTATTTGAAATAATTCCGACGAAGATAGATTTCATGTCAAGAAATAATTCCGACGAAGATAGATTTCATTTCGCGATCAAGTGCATGGTAAAGTAAATTCATTTTCTATATAAGTAAATCCTTTCCATAATACATCATAACATGAGCATTTAAATATAGTTCAATCCACCTTTCAATAAAAGTGTTAAGAACAATATCGAAAAAATATTTCTCAAACTTATTACAAAACATTTTCCAAACAGTATCTACATCACAAGATATTCAACATTAACACAGTGAAAGTTAGTTATAGCTGCACACAGAATATGAAAGCGATTTTAACCAGCCATAAAAATAACATAATTAATCCTAAGAAAACACAAAACGCACAGCCCAATAAATTATGCAACTGCAGAAATAAAACAACATGCCCACTAGAGAACACATGTCTCCAAACAAGCGTCGTATACAACGCCAATATCACAACAGAAGAAAATAGGGAAGGACAAAATTACATCGGCCTGACAGAAGGGACATTTAAAGATAGCTATTCACAACACAAACTAACATTTAAGAAAGAAAAATACACTAACTCAATGGAATTATCAAAACAAATTTGGACACTCAAAAACGACAAAAAAGATTGCACAATAAACTGGTCCATATTATCATCTGCCACGGCATACAACAGCAAATCAAAGAAATGTGACCTTTGCCTTACTGAAAAATACCATATTATTTTTTCAGATAAAAACTTTTAAATAAAAAAACAGAGATGATCAGCAAATGCCGAAATCAAAATAAGTTCTATTTATCAAACTTTAAATCTTAACAATAAACAGGAGCCATTCGCTATAAGAACAATGTAATTACCAAATATAAACAATAGAAAACTTAACAATAAAATTAGCTGCTTATATATATACCATAGAATGTATCACATATTTTTCACAAATTAAATTGCCTGATGATTGCCTTGGCGCGAAACTAATAGTAGGGAAATTCCATGAAAATGTCCTTTCAAACTTGAAAATTAAAATTCGTTTTCCAGCCAATCCAATTATGCAGATGTATTCTCTATTACTTCAAATACATTAATATAAAAAAATTTATATATTTGAATATTTTTGGGAATGAAATTTGGTTTTTAAGATCAGCGCGTTGAAAAATAATTACGAAAAACTTTACGAGAATTTTTCTTTCTGACTGCGTGCAGTTTAAACAATACTTTTAAAATAACACATAAATATACGTCATAAACCAATATTAATATGTTTGTAAAACATTTCACTCGAAAAATTAAAGAATTATGAAATTATAGGCCTTTATTCAACATCCTGAAACTCCATCACGAAAATAATGACGAAAGTTAATATAATGTTCATTCGCATGGTCATTCTTTAAAAAAATTATTTCGCGAGTGTTAGAAGATTTGATTTCTACGCCTGCCTGCGGCAATTTTCAAGATAAAAATCGGCCAACGACACCAAAATTAATATCAATGACGAAACTCCATCACGAAAATCTGTTGTGTTTTGAAACTCATTCATTCGTAAAATTTTCACAATGAGGAAACACGCGCACGAGGCGGAGCAAAAGGTGTTTAATTGCAGCGGTGTTGTGCAGAAATAATGTGATTTCTACCTTTTATATTTTATGTTTATCGCGTTACACACCTTGATTTCTTATTGTTCTGTAACTGTAGTTCGTACAATTTCTATTGTGTTGTTTTCATTGTTATATTATTGAAAGTGAAAGCGTTTTAGTTAGTTGAATATATATATATCACGATTATACATTTTTTTGGGATTCTTCAACTATTTAACTGTGTATTATTCTGCACAGACTTTGGAGCCCAACTAAATGCTCGAACTCAAGTTTTTTATTGAGTTTATTGCATTATTTACATATTTAATTAATGATTTTGAGTTTACCACTTTCATATTTAATTGTTTTGTGTTTTAAAGAGTTTACAAGTTTCCTTATTTTGTATATAAATTATTTCATTTCATTTTACTTTTATAATATTGTACATTCTCTTTGGATTGTTACCAAAAGGGGTGGAGAAGTGTGTAAGATGAA
This sequence comes from Haliclystus octoradiatus, assembly GCA_916610825.1. Lineage (NCBI taxonomy): Eukaryota > Metazoa > Cnidaria > Staurozoa > Stauromedusae > Haliclystidae > Haliclystus > Haliclystus octoradiatus. The sequence continues at coordinate 22,222,677 of OU744446.1, forward strand.
TATAAAATGAATTTAGAAGGAGATATCGATACTGATGGTATTGATAAACGGTCAAATATAACAAACGAATGTCATCATCTGACCATAACGATGATTGGCCTGATGATGTTAAAGAGCTTGTTGAAAATTATGTGATAAAGATAAGAAGTCAAATTATACCATCATATGAGAGGGTGCGGCAGGAAATTAATCTTGGGCGTTATGATAATCCAGCGAAACTATACAATGAGTTTCATGAAGCCAGAGTACCCTTTCAGCAGTACCTCTTGAAAGCTGAGCAGATATTATCAACCGTTTCTAGAAACTCAGCATTCAAAGACATTCATGAAACATTCAAAGCTGATTCAGAGTTCTATTCATTGGTTGGAGAAGAATATAAAATTCTTAGAAAAGCTTTGAAAATTAAGGAAAAGGTTATCATAGTTCGAAATATGATAGAGCAAGATTGTGATCAATTATCAGAAAAGCAAAGAGAAATGAGACACAAAGAAAGCATTGAAAAAGAAACCGATCTACACAGAAAGTTAAAAACTAATGGTATGGCATCTACCTCTACATCTTATACAAGTACAAAAGATGATCACTATGAAATTCCAGATCCATCTAAAGACACAGTAAAAGAAATAGGACAGTCATTATTGCAATCATATAACAAGCTTGTAGATATGTGGAATAGAACTATTTATAATTATCCTGATGCTAACCAGATACTATTCACAGGAGGTCATTATGAAGTTATGCTCGACAAATGCGAGGCTCTGGAGAGTGCAATTTTAAAGCGCCTTGAAAAGCTAAGAGATCAAATAGATGTACCAATAGAAGAGAGAAGATCATCCCTGGCAAAAGCGCTACAACAAGAAAGAAAGATGATCAATTACACAAGAGAGCTAAGAGATAGAAGAGAGATATTTAAGATATGGAAAGTTTCAGATAAAACAGAAGCACGTCATAAGCTTAAAACAGACCCATATACTAAATTACACGATATTAACATCGATTTTAATGAGGAAAGTGATATTCAATCAAACAGTGCAGGCGTAGCTCTCGTATTGTATACAAAATCAAGAGAAAATTAACAATATCTTAGATGAAAAGATTGATAATATGGAGAAAAGTATTTGTGAAGTTCAACAAATGGTTAAAAGTTTGGTAAATAGCAAGAATTCAACTGTACATCTTACTAATTCCAATGAAGCATTAGATACACCAGCAAGTGAACATATAAGAAGCCGTGGCATTAAAAGATATAAAAAATAGCTCCGCTACGCTCGGATTCATGGTGAATAATATAATAATCAAAATAAACCAATTGAAATCAAATTCAATAAAATATCAAATCAATCAAATCATCATGCAAAGAAAAATCAAATCAAATCAAATTCAAAAAAGTAAATCAATCCAATCGAATGATATAAAAATCAGATCAAATAAAAAAATCAACTTCAATCAAATAAAATAAATTATAAAAATATCCAAATAATATAATAATATAAAGAAAAATATATCCAAATAATAAATCAAAGAAAAAAATTTAATGCAAACCGATGGGATTGAACCCCAGACCCCGCACGCCTTATGCAGACGCTCCACCATTAGACCATACCAAGATATAACAAATAAAGTGATTTTCACAGGTGTGAGTTGTAAATGACGTGCGAAATTGTCTCTTCTTAAGCTGATGTCGCAGCAGAATTAAAACATTTTAATAAACCAAATAAAACCATGACGACTGGCTTAGCAGTTTGATGTAATAAATAACTTCAGAAAACAATACAAACAATAAATACTGTCTTGTCTAAGCCCCCAAACAAATGATGAATTGTCGGTTTAAAAGTTCTCATGGTCAAAACACAACAACAATTGTCTTCGAAGTTTCACCTCAAATAGTGATGTTACAGAACGATTAAAACCCTTCATTAACCATTTCAAATGACGAGAATAAGAAAACAATCATGTGTTCTACCAATGAAGAGATAATCACGATGTAAACTAATCCAGGAGTATTAGAAAACATTTTATTTAATAATGCAATTGTATTCTCGCTAAGCTGCGAGTCGGCCATCATGGCGGGCAATGGGAAAAAATTTTTGTCAAAAAAATTTGGCTAAAAATTTGGAATAATCACACGGCATGCCCATTGTATTTTGACAATAAAATGGTGTTTCTTGCGCAATCGTTTTTTGTTCGACCTTTGTTAGCATGCAAAGCAGTATGTTGAACGTTATTTCAAAAGAACAATAGATTTAGTCAAAAATGAATTGAAATGAAAACGTTTCCACCATGACAGGATAGACTCAAGGTCACTTACGTAACCATGAGTCAAAAATCTGTAAAAATGTGTTACAGAGTTGTTCCTTTATTTATAGTAAACAAAGGTTACAAAACAATGATAAATGCTGTAATGGATGAAGCATCCTCTGACACATTCATCGAGAACAAACTCCTGAGATCTCTTGACTTGGTTGACACTGGCACACCACAAATTCAACAGATTGGTACACTCAATGGTGAAGAGTATACCCTTCACAACAAAGTTCATTTATTGAAAGTAGAATCGATCAATGGAAAATTTACATGCGACATTCAAGTTAATTCCACTGAAGAAATCAACTCGGGGATTCCTTTACCTGACTACAACAGGATAAAAAAAACATTTTCCTTATCTGGAAGGTTTTGCGTTCCCTCAGTTAGCTGATCACCCAATTCAGATGTTGCTGGGATTCAACTACCCAAAACTTCATGCTGCATTACAACCAGATGTAAGTGGGACAAACACATAACAGATCCAGTTTTGAGAACAACCGTACTTGGAAATACGATCGGTTATACCGCTCAAGAGTCTGCAAGTAAAGTGATGTTATCAAATATAATATTAAACACAGAACTGTCCATGATACTAAAGGAACAAATGGCAATTGATAATATTGGTTTAACCACTTTATCAAAATCAAAGTCGTTGTACTCGCCTGAAGATCAAATAGCAGAAAAAACTGTTGAAAAAGAAATCACTCAATTGTCAAGTGGCCATTTTGAAGCCCCATGTTCCATGGAAGAATGGCGAACCTTATGATCTTCCAAGAAATTGCTGACTAGTCAAAAAGACAGAAGCTATTCAAGAATGTCGCCTGGAAAAGAAACCACCAGAAGCATGGCACAAGTAGATAGAGTTATCAACAAATGGCTAGAAATTGATTGTGTACGAAAATTGGATTTTCGAAAAGATAATATTGCGGAGGGATTTTACATTCCTTGTGTATTTGTCATCAAACAAGATAGACAGACTACAAATTGCAGAGTTTGTCTTGATTGCTCTCGTCCATATGGCAAAGAAGGGAAATGCCTGAATGATTTATGCCTGGTAGGACCTAAAAAACAAGGAGACATTGTGGAGATTCATTTACAATACAGAAAATTTCCATTTGCTATTGGAGCTGACGTCACAAAGATGTACTTATCTATTAAGCTTAAGCCCAAAGATAAAAAATATCATCGATTCTGGCATCGTGGAGAACCTTGGCAATTTGAATCTGTTCCCTTTGGAAATGCATCAGCACCATTTATTGTCCTAAACATCATGGAAAAAGCAATGAAGAATAGTGAAATGTCTATGCTGACCCACAAAACTCTGCAAACTTCTCTTTACATGGACGACATTGTGACTTCGGTAGAGAAATTAGAGGAAGCCAAGCAATTATAATATGAGATCACTGGTATATATGATACTTCCCGGTTAACATTCAAGAAATGGTGTAGCAACTCACAGGAATTTATGGAATTTGTTCCTCAGGACAACAGAACAAAAAAGATGGAACTCACTGCGGAATTGCCAACTGTAACAACCCTTGGTATTGTATGGGAAGCTGCAATAGATATCATCTTCACAAAACCATTGAAAAACATAAGTAAAGATATCACAAAGTGAAACCTGGTTTCTATTGTATCAAAAATATTTGATCCCTTGGGTTTAATTTCACCAGTCATGGTAAAGTTTTGCATCCTTATTCAAGAGCTGTGGGCCTTGGACAAACAAATTGGGTTTGGCTGGTATGGAAAACTGAGGGAAATCGACAACCCACAATTACAATTACTTCTGAATTTTTGGGATGAATTTTCTAATGAACTTCTTTATGTTGATGAAGTTAAGTTCCCGCGACCAACAATGCTACCAGAGAAAGTGGAAGACATAAGCATTCATATCTTTGTTGATGGATCAAAATCCACATTTGCAGCAGCTGCATATATCACTTTGAAATATTCATCTGGACAATCAATCATTCATCTACTGTTTTCAAAATATAAATTAGTTCCACTTAAAAGGAGGACTATTCCTCAAATTGAACTGATGGCTGCAACCATTGGAGCAAGGTTGTCAAAACTTCTACAAGAAAAATATACAGAAGTAGAAGACATGTTTTTTTGGTCAGATTCAATATGTGTTCTGAATTGGCTAATCAAATACTATAGAAAGTATATACTTTTGTAGCAAACAGGGTAACGGAAATTTATGATTTAACAAAATGTGAGAATTGGTATTATGAAAATACTCAGCATAATCAAGTGGACTTTCCTACAAATGGAGTTTCTCTTCAAACATTACAAGTATCAAACTTATGGAGACATGGCCCTTTATTTCTTCAATTACCGAGAGAACAATGGAAATCAAAGATTTCAGAACCTACAAAAGATCAATCAAAAATCATCAGTGATGCACGTGCTAGCCTCAAACTGTCCACGGTGACATCAGAATCAAAATTAGTGCCACCAAGATCAACCTATATACCTCCGTGCCAGCTGGATCACATCCTAAAAGAAGAGGATGTTTTGAAAGTTATGATGCTAGTAATCGGTGGAGATAGAGATTTAAAAGTAAATCAAATTGACTGGGATAATAATTAATTGGAAAAGATACAAAAAGAGATATCTAGAAAGACAACTGTGGACCCTGAAAGATTTTCCAAATGGTCCCGATTTGCAAAAAACAAGAGCATGGATGAATTTGGCAATTGCCAAGATGCTAAAGAAAGGACATTTAGGTGAATCAGATACGAATGAGGTCAAAACAGCCAAAATTGAAATTATCAAAGAACAACAGAGTGAATTTTTCATAATTGAGCTAAAAAAGGCTTCAAAAGAAGGCAGCTGGTCTATCAAAAGTGAACTTGGTAAAATGGGAGCATTATTTGACACAGATGGTCTATTGAGAGCAAATTCAAGATTGAAGGGTATGCCTGGCCTACCAATAGAGAAAAGACATCCAATAATTTTGCCAAGAGATTCCAAAATAACAGAACTTATTATACGTCAAGCTCACGAAGAAACAGTACATTTGTTCTCCATATCACAAGTAAAGTCAAAAGTAAGAGAACTGTATTGGGTTAAAAGTCTGCGCACTATCATAAAAAGAGTAATTCGTCAATGCATTATTTGCCGGAAGAAATTCGGGAAACCCAAATCACAACATATGGGAACATTACCAATTGGCCATGGATTGATACAATATGACAGCTTGTCTATATTTCAATCTATGGGTATGGACTATGCTGGACCATTTATTGTCAAGAGGCGTCGTGCCAAGGTAAAATGCTATCTTCTTGTGATTGTATGTCTTCAAACCAAGGCATCACATGTAGAACATGTTAAAGCTTTAGACACTAATGACCTGGTAAACGAATTGCAACGATTTTCATCATTAAGAAGGGTACCCGAAAAGATAAGGACAGATAATGGCAGCTCATTTATCGCAGGCAAGAAAATTATAGCTCCAACAGAAGATGAACAAACACTAAAAGATTTATTGAATAATGTTAACTGGGAAAGGGTTAAAAGAGAATCTGGCGTTAAATGATGGACTCTCTCGTCACCGTATGGTCCTGAAATGAACGGAACAGCAGAAGAATTGGCTAAACTTGCGAAACCTAGACTCAACTGAAGTTTGAAAACTACTCTGTTTACTGAAGATCAATTCAACACTGCTGCAGCAATGATCACAGATTCATTGAATTCTAGACCACTTAACTACATCGGTTCTGATTTGTCGGATATTATTATTATCACAGAAAACACATTTTTAAAAGCTGGAATTGAGCCATGTGGATATCTAGTTTCATCTGAATTTTGGACTTCCAAATACATCAAACATTGGCTACAGATCCAACAAGTTCTTGATGAATTCTGGCAGCAATGGCAGAAAGATGTGTTGCCAAAACTCCACTCATATCGTAAGTGGCCGGTATGGAGAAAAGACCCAACTGTTGGTCAAATCGTTATGGTATTTGACAAAAGAGTTAAAAGAAATGAATGGCCTCTTGATACAAAGGTGATCAATAATAATGATGGTGCAATCAGAAAACTGATGGTTAGATGTCCATGAGACAAAAACGAAAAACATAAAGAATTTACAAGAGCTGTAAGACAAATTGTCCCATTAGATATATTTTGTGATTGGCCAAGTAATGATTTTGTGAATGACAATCAATTTCAAGAGGAGAAAGAAGACATTGGCGATGCAGATTGAATTTCCACAAATATCACCAACATTGAGTTAAAACTGTTATAGATGTTTCAGTACTAGTTTGCATGCAAACTGGGCGGGAATGTGCAGAAAATAATGTGATTCTACCTTTTATATTTTATGTTTATCGCGTTACGCACCTTGATTTCTTATTGTTCTGCACAGATAATAACGACCAGATACGGCACTGAACGTTCGGAAATTGTGATTGGTCAAATAACGGCCATTATGTTTGTTGCCCATTTTTGACGCATTTCATCGTTGTCCATTACGATTTTAGGGAATTATCGACAAAATGATACTTGAAATAATTCACTTTTGAAGCTGAATTCAGCCTTTCTCAAGCTACTCAATGTGAGTGGAGGAATGGAAGTGGATATATGTAAAATTTAAAATCATAATTTTGATATTAACAAATTTATTTTAAATGCCATAAATTCAAAAACCTAAAAAGTCTACGGTTGAAATGAAGAAAGGACGACAATATTTATAGTTTATCACATAAATTTCATTGCAAATTGTTAAATAATATGCACTGATGCTTGGTGATATGGAATAACGCAATCACCGTCAAACAATAGGCTATTTGGAGTGGATTTTTATGGAAATTACTGCTTACGTTTTTGCCATTATTTTCGATCGAATAAGATCACACGCACTACAAAACCACGGCATTTCAAACTCGGAAAATTTGTGTAAAGAGCCACATACATTCGACAAATTAATGAAATCATATTATGAAATATTATTTGCAATTTAACTGTGAATTTTATTTACCAAAAAATGCTTGTATTCATAATTTATATTCAATTTTTCTCTTCAGTAAAATCAATGAGTTTGTTCAACTTTCATAAGTCAATAAAATATTGTCTTCCAGTACACAATATACCATTATCAAACGATCATCTCAAAATAGAAGATATACTTTCCTGTTACTTTCCTTTAGCATGAAAATTGGGCGAAAAAGAAACATGTAATTTGCCTTTAAAATAGGTGCAAATTTATCGCATTTTTCCATTGCGATTTTAGCGCGTAACTGCAGCCAGGTCATCGAGGGGCAACATACATAATGGCGTCCGAGAACAATTGAATTCGAAAATACAATGAATTTGACTTTCAGTGCTGTATCTGGTTGTTATAATCTGTGTTGTTCTGTAACTGTAGTTTGTACAATTTCTATTGTGTTGTTTTTATTGTTATATTATTGAAAGTGAAAGCGTTTTAGTTAGTTGAAAATATATATCCCAAAGAGTCTTTTATTTATTAATAAATTATACGTTTTTTTGGGATTCTTCAACTATTTAACTGTGTATTATTCTGCACAGGTGTCTCTGAACTACGATTTCAACAAGTCAAAACAAAACAAAACTAAACAATGGTAATATGTTTTCGCTGCAAACTTTGAATATTAGTTAGTTCATTTTCCACTTGAAATGATATATTTGTATCAAAAGCGACAGCGATAAAAACACTGGATTTTACAATGTTTCGCCATATCATATCTTCATGATATCATCAGCTACATAAATAACAATTAAAAATTAAAAATATATAGAGTTTGAGTTTACAAAGGAAATTATAAATTACAATTACACGGAAAATAAACAAACAACCGGGATTTTATAGAATCCGATTGTGATTGAAATTATATATGATATCTTCCATTTCACTTGCTTGTTTACTATTTCTATTATTTGAATTAAAATTAATCATTTACGGCATAATATTTGAATAAAAATGTTTTTTATTCACGCGGAGGTGTCAATTTCGAAATCAAATATTCACTCGTGCTGAGCGATACGCGGGGTAATGACACTTCGGATCGTTCCAATTTCAAAGTTTACATGCCAAATCAGATAATATTCAAATCATAGTCCATTATATTGCTTCGTATTTTATTTAAAATAGAAGAAGAAGACTACAAGAACACTACAAAAGACTATTTTAAGTTTGTAATTTAAAACATTTTATCAAGGCTAACAGCAATGAAACTCCATCACAAGCGAAATTTTCAGAAGAAACTCCATCACGAAACGCGTGAAACTCCATCAGGACGAATAATCAATAATTCTGGATTATTAAAAGTTTTAATCACTTTTTAATTGTTGGGACTCGATTTATATACCATTAAGCTATACAATCATCATTGATTCAGTAAAATTCCAGCACAAACTTCATAGGAGTTTACAAGATCAAACTTACGATTGAAAAATGGAATTTCGTTAGGAAACTGAACTGCATCACGAAGGTAAATTGTAGGGATGAGACGATTGTTCTGAAAACAATCGGATTTGCCGATAATAGGCGCCAATTTTTACTAATCGGAAAATAATCGGCATCGGCAAATCAACCACTTTGTCAATCATTGAACCGATTGTTTTCAGACAATGAAATTCAATACAAAATTTCTTTATTCGAAAATTTATTAATTTAATGTTTTGATGTCATCTTAAATTTAATTATAAGTTTATATCGCTCAGTGCAGTCGCTCTGTTTTGTTTACATCGTTTTGTAATTCAAAACCTATTCAAAACGTTCCAATGATTCGTCATGCCACTTGACACCTTCTATTGTTATAAAGTGAAAAAGGTCAACACATTAGCGTTGATGAATAAAACACGTGAGCATGGTCGAACGATTAATCGACCGATTGTTATGACTAATCGGCGGCTAACTAATCGGCATCGAACATCGGTAAATTTCATTATCGTCTCATCCCTAGTAAATTACAAAAATATATTTTTGATTTAGAATGAGGTAAAAACATCTGTAAATTGAAACTCCATCACGATGGAATTGCCCAGTAGCAAATATGAATGTCTGATTTTTTCGTTTATTTATTATTAATCTTAGCTTTTCTTAGGACTAATAGATTAAAGTGTCTGGTGAATTTCAGTACCATTTCAGTATGTTTTTAGTAGGTTTGCAGTAGCGATTCAGTATATCGAAGATTGATAGTGTAGCCGAATAATTTAGAAGATCAGAAAGCCAAACTAGGCTAGGCCTAGAACTCTAGAGAAAAAGACTACCAGCAGTTTGAGTTACTCAGATCAGTTATTAATAATATTTAGAGCGAAAACTTACCAATTACCATTAAGAACTGCCTTAGATTGTCATTTTTCGATGTTGGGCCAAACTAACAAGGGAGATGCAACCCTTGTATAGCACAGTTCGCAATGTAGCCTACACATACAGACCAGGAGGAGTGTAGTGTGCGGACATAACTGTGAATTTGCTCAAACATGGACGAAAACGAAAACAGCAAAATATCAGGACTATTGAATTCGTCTCATTCGTCTTTTAAAGCTAGATCTCAGTCTCTCTTCCGTTCCTATTGTCCTACCACCAGTCCCAAAGTGAGAATGACGCGCTCGCTTTACAACAACATGGCCGCCTACTAGATCAGTTCAGTAGTTTCTTATCGGCAACGAAGTAGACCTAGCGTGATAGTTTGATTTGTAATTAGATACAGGCTACTATCTGGGTGAATTAAAAAAACGAGTAGAGAATTTTGGGAGATTTGGATTATTGTATTATTGTACCATCTTAATTACAAATACGTAAAAAACAATGCTTGACTTTTGATTCGTAACTCAACTGCGAAAGCGAAAACAACACCGTTACATACACGATCCAAAATGGATTTACGAAAAACATCAGATACTGAAAAACTCAAACTTTGTCGACAGTACTATTATGGTGGATTTGCATTTTTACCATGGTTATGGCTAATAAATGCCTTCTGGTTTTTCAGAGACGCTTTCATGCGTGATCGATTTGACGAACAATCTTCAATAAGGAAGTATGTTATTAGATCTGCCGTTGGACTTATACTATGGACAATCGCCTTATCTATATGGATTACATTATATCAAACTCAACGGGCAAATTGGGGAGAACTAGGCGATAAATTATCTTTTCTTATACCGCTTGGAGAGCCGTAAAGAGCTGCCGTAGAGCCTTTGTAAAACTAGTAATTAAACACAATCGTTTCATTGATATGTGATACATTTGTTTTGTGCTATTTTCTGTATTAATAAAAATTTTTATGAATCACACTCTGTGTATTACACTCACCCACGAAACATGTAAAACGATTATGTAACTAGATCTAGATAAGTAAGGGGTTTCAGGAACCATTTCCAAAGTGCCCTTCTCTTACGCTTTTGATAAGAAATGCAGATACTGATGAATGCTCGTTTTGATCTCATACGCGACATGCAGATCAATCTAACTGCGGTGACTGAGTTGACCGATAATGGGGTTATCTTTATGCATGCCTTATGGCATTTGATCTTATTCTCCTTCTTGCCAGAGTTAACCCTAGAACAGTTGTCAGTAGAGTATGCACTAGTTGTCAGTCTGACAAATATTATGTCACATGAATCAATGCCCTGGGTGAACAATCTGCCAATGTAATGACCCCCAATACCAATTCACTTTGTATTATAACGAGATTGATTTGATCAATTTGATTGGTTTATAGTCATGAAACCAAATCAACATAGCAAAACTAGGTTCGAAAACACAATCGAACTTGACATAAAGGGCAAGAATCAGAATTTCCAATTTGATCAGGAGTTTCAAAAACATGTTATGGGCAAAAAAGTCATGTAAATGTTTATAAAAGTTATGTAAAGCTCCAGATTTTCTGATGCCTTCTCGTTTTCTCCTTACGTTCGATTTTCAAATTAACTCGCTTTCAAAAATGAACACCCACAAGATCAAGTGTGTGGCCAAAGGGTGAGTGATCAAGCCATAAAATATTGATAGCCATGACGTCATTCATTTTCAAATTATGCGAGCCATTTCAAAATCTGAGAAACGATTTGAGTCATTTATCAGTTACAAGTGTTGTTGTGATGTCGTCCATTTCTCAGAACGTCCGCCTAATGCTATAAATTTACTGTTTTTAAAATGCAGAATAATTTCTTATAATAAATAATTGTGTGCTTCAAGTACTTTATCAAAAACCAATACAACATTCAAAATATTACGTGTAATCCACTAATCCTTATACAATTCTGTAAAACCAAAGTTTCTACTTGGCTTGCATTGAATGACGTCATGGCTTGCATGTTTTGGTATGGTTTTAGTTATAAACTTTATGGAAGGCTTTGTACCCTTAATCATTGCAAATATTCATTAGATATATTGTTGGGTCATCAAGTGCAACATTGCCCTTACTACATACAGAAATGCAATATGGATGGAAACAATACACAAGAGAAGAAACCTGACAATGAAATAAGTTAACATTTAAAAACTTCTAATATATAAATTTACTTGTGAACTATTTATATTTTCTAGATATAATAGAACCATGACTTGCAGTTTGTACATTCCACTTTTTGACCAAATTCCCATCCCATCAATGCTAAATCCTCGGTGTTCTAAAATATCCCCTATGAAATATCAGCCAGACCCCTGAGGCCCTAAACAAAAATAAGATATCTCAATTTAAAAACCATTTTCACAGAATATTAACAGTCAGTTTATTGACACAATGTCCGAATGAAGGCAGTTGAAATATGGAGATGCAGCCTTTTTTAAATGATAAATGTGCCAGTAATCTATTTACAAAAGTTGAACAGGGCTCCACATTTTACATTGTTATTATTTCATCAGGTTACATAGCTGTTAAATTGTACTCTGTACTCATTATCATTGCCTGTAGCCTTTGAGTTAAAGCAGCTGTCCTATTGTCATATTCCAATTATAATATAATTCATCTCTCCATCTCATCACACCCTCTCCTTATACTACAGTGTTGTCCACTTACCAGCCACATCTTAGGAACTTTTTAAACCAGTTAACCAATCAAAGACCTCTTAGATGTCAGAAACTCTTTATGTAGAGACTCTACTTTTGGTCGCATAGCTTCAATCTTCTTTTGTATCTCATCTGTTATTGTTTTTCTTCTATCCATCTGAAATAAGTAACAAAAACTGATAACTGACAATGGACATCCTTTAATTTCAAGAACAATCATTGTGTAATGCAGCATTACACAATTTCATGAACTTACAATCAAAGTGTTATCTTATGACTTCCTTGTGGTAATCTTCACATATAAAAGAGAGTTGCTTCAAGCGTATGTACGCTAATAACTTTCCAAAATCTCCATCAAAATGTATGACAATACCGGTAGTTATGATTAGAATCATTGTGTTTTCTTGTGTTTTTATATCCCTTCCTTTGTCTATTTTCGCTTCGTATTGAAACAAAATGTGAATTTTGGTTCCTATCATCTGAGCTAGCCCCTTGTGCATTGTTAAAAGACATAGCAGAAACATGATGCATTTACATATATCCCAGATACATGCTGGTACAACATCATTCAATGAAATAGGAATAAAAATATTGGGGACATGATTGTACCATAAAATGTTTGGAAGTGACAGATTTAAAGGGCTACTGCACATCAACCGTTTCAGGGTTCTCTGATACCAAACACGAGGGACGATGGGAGACATGAGAAAGCATCAGAAAAACAAATATCTGCTGTGTAGTAATAGCCCTATTTCATTATTTTTAAATTAATTTAACTTCAAAACTTTTACTGATGAGATCAATTTTCTCCTATAAATCTTCACATCTTTGTCATATTTTGCTGAAATCAAATCAAATTTATTGTTCAAAAGTTGACTTCCTGACGCTGCTCATAGCGACTAAAATACCGTTAAGTTTACTTACTCGGTTAGCTGCCTATTTTGCATACCTATTTAAAAAATTGAGCAGTTCATGAACTTTATTCAATCATAACCATCCATGAACACCTTTTTTATATAAATTTTTATATAAAACAGGACCATTAATTAGTATTCATGAACTGTTCTTGCATGGGTTGAAATAATGAGTCATGCCTTTCCAACTTAAACATGCAAAATAATGCCTAATGTCTACTGAACAATTGGTCTGTGCTGCAGGCCAACAATCAATGTCCTGTACCAATATCTTTAATGAAGTAGGCCTACTACCGTAGCAAATAAATCACAATGCAAACATACCTTTGAGAGACTTTCATTGTAGCACCGTGAAATGAGAGAAGCTAAAGAAATTGGTTCTCCGATCATGACAGTGACATGCTAGAATGTAAATAGGATGTCAGAAAACTAAGAAATATGTATCACTTCATAATTAAGAAGAGATAATGGCTTTGTATCTTACTCATGGCTCAAGACAGATCTATGTCAAACATCAAAACCACTACCTAGCTGGGGATAGAGTTGCAAACATATTTAACACTCAAAATTTACAAATAGTAGAGACCAGGAACTTTACCGATTCTAATAACTTATACAGTAATAACAAATTCTGATAATACAAATAATGATCCTATAAATATGTTGATGATTTGCCTCTAAGAGCTTGAGAAATCTGAAAATCATGGAATTTCAGACAAAGTCAAAACGAAAATATGAAAACAGGCACTGCACTCGTTAATTAGGAAGTCAAAGGTGTGAAAATGCCGAGTGGTTTAAGCATGAGTCAAGCAAAAATGATGTCCAAACAGCTTTTCTGTGCCTTTTATAGTCACTATGACGTCATTGTAGAAGTTGTGTCTCTTAGTCTTTATAGTGGAATTCTGATAAAATCAACCGTATAACAAATCTTAGCATGAGCATAAAACCAATTTTTGTATTTTTGTTGAATTGAATGTTTAGAGAGGTTTATGTAGCATAAGGTTTCAATATGAAATTTGTAACTACGAGTGAGGAGTGATAAGTTAGATAGGCACTAGGCAGTTTGTTACAGGAACACAATTATAGTGTCGTAGCATGTACATTGTACAGACTGTTAAAGACTAACCATGATGTATTTGAATTTTGCTTAATAGAGATGAGAATGTTACAAAATAAAAAAATTATAATTCATGAAAACAGTACAGTTTTCCATTCAGCAGAATCCTAACAAGCTATTTAACTTTATTGGATCTTAATTTATCGATTTTTCTTGTCAAAAACATGAAATAATGACATAATATTCACTTTTTAAATTTGTAAATTTTCGATTGAAGATTGAGATTGATTGAACAGTTTCAAATTTGTGCATGCTATTATCAGCCTCTTGTGTGATTGACGGGAAATAAGCAGAAATGATGACACAGTATATGCTGTCTTACGTAGACTTCTCTCTGCAGTATAGCTTATTTATTAATATAAGGTTGAGTTTTATGAAATATAATACTTACCTTGCTTACCCTGGGATAGTATGGATACTGGTTAGGTAGCATATCATGCATACCTAAAAAAACAAGATAATTGAAAAATTGTTGAGCATGAGGTAGAATTAAGAATTAGATTTTGTTAGTATAAACATGTTTTTACTTATTAATTGTTTAATAAAAATGATTGATGAAATAGAAATTGTATAGCGTTTCGGCATATCATGTGCCATCTACAGAAATTTATATTTTGAAAAGAAATCTAAATAGATCACACATGATTAAATAGTGAAGCTTCACAATACTAAATACTAAAGTTGAGAGTAAAGTACAGTATTTCACAAAAGACTGGCTAATTTTTACAATTCCAGAGCCATATCGATCAAAAATATAGCAAAAGTTCTGGTGCAAACATTTATGCTTAAAACCAGGCATCTCGTTTATTTTAAAACACAGATTATTTGCAGTTAGATTGTGAAAGATTTAAGGAATGTAATTTTAAAATTTTAAATGCCCTTTATCAATGAGCCTTGTAATCTAGATTATATTTCTATTTCAAAATTGAACTTCTGAAGACATACATAAGAATTATGTCAAAACATCAAGCAACATTGAATCTAAGTAGGCATAAGATTACCCATGTGATAGAATGGTAAGACCATAGGTAACTGATGACATTCATCAACTAAACGACCAACTCCTAAAACAAATACAAATGTATGGTATTGACCAATAATAGAGGATGCTAACAGTACTCTATCAAAATACAGAAGTATATGACTTTAGAACAGGTATTGAAAATGTTTTTGTTTATAAGAGGAGTAATCCTCTACGGAAAACAGTTCAGGAGTTTTTCATGAAAAGTTCATGAGCAGTTCATGAAAATTTGAGGCCATTTAACCTTTATGAACTGTTGATGAAATGTTGATGAATTCCTGAACTGTTTTTTTGCAGAAGTATACGACTTTAGAACAGGTATTGAAAATGTTTTTGTTTATAAGAGGAGTAATCCTCTACGGAAAACAGTTCAGGAGTTTTTCATGAAAAGTTCATGAGCAGTTCATGAAAATTTGAGGCCATTTAACCTTTATGAACTGTTAATGAAATGTTGATGAATTCCTGAACTGTTTTTTTGCAGGGGATGTGGTGCATGTCAATGCTAATAGAAGATGGGTAATAAACTAAGAGGCAAATTCCTGTGAAATAGTTTATCAATATGAAATGTTCTAATTTTCATGAACTGTTCATGAATGTCTCCTGAGTAGTCCATGGAAAACTTCATGGAAACAGATCATCTAACGTTCATGAAGTGTTTATAAGGTGTGCATGAACAAAAAATGCATGAGCTCCCAATTAATGATTATTTTGGGAAATGTTTTATTGTAATTAAAAGTTTCTTTGAAAAACAATTTAGTATGAAAAATAGCAACAAAAAATCACAATTAAATTTGTTAAGACGTTGCTGTTGTTATTTTCAAGGTTAAAAGAAATATTATATGAAACTACAAGGTATATATAGGTAAAAATTGTGCTAAGATATAAATTTAACATTCTATGGCTATTGTTTACAAAGAGAGAATTACGAAAATCTACAGATATATATAGAACGCTGTGACAAAGGAAACAATTAAACTAAAAGTCGGGACTTAATTGAATCGCTTTGAATGTTAAGAGTCGGTTTTAGCTTCCTGATTGCCAACATTTCATGCACAAAACAGACAAATTTTGAGTTACATTTTCGAACAACTGAAAATATGTGGGCAGATTCCCTATAATTTTTGTTATCGGTTTTCAAGTGTTTGTCGACGGCCGACCCACCATGATCACCAATGCGTTGATGGAGGTGGCGGCGCGTATGTTTTATGTTATAATTTCATATAATATTTCTTTTAACCTTGAAAATGACAACAGCAATGTCGAAACGTCGGAACAAATTTAATCGTGATTTTTTTTTTGCATTCTTCCGTACTAAAATGTTTTATTACTTCTAAATAATATCTTATATACAATTAACATCATTGATATTATATTTAATTCTACATTACAGTAATATTAAAACACATAAGCACAATATTAAAAGTGAAGGATATAATTGAATCAGAGCAGTATAATATAATTACAAATTAATACAAATTAATATAATTGAATTTGTATTGCAGCTTTCAGGATCCTGTCTAAAACTCTACGAAGTATAGTGAACCTGTCGACTCACCCCATTTGAGTCGTAGGAGAGACTCTGCTGCATTAACTTTACCTGTAAAACACATCACAATTATTAATTGGGAGCAGTAATAGCTTGTTTGGCCAATTTGTTATATTTCAGTGAGACAGTGATCTAAACAGACCTTCTGGAAAAACATGGATCCAGCCCCCACTGTTGAGCTGCTCAAGAGCAAAGTCCATAGCTCGTTGGTAAACACCAGCCCCTGCAAATGAAATAAGAACATTTAACAACAGCCTTGAAAAGACAACTGCAACTACACAAGTGTATACTATCCTTTGATTAAATTAATCCAAATATTATCATTTATTAATATATTGTTAGAAATTTGAATCAATATCAATCATAACTACATCTGTGTTGTGTCATGTAATTTATGTCATTGTAACCTAATTTTTTATGTCCAGTATCTGTATCCAGCTTTCCAGCACACCTTTCAGCGATCTACCTATGTCTCAGGTAAGCAACCAACATCTATCCGATATACAAGAGCAATACCGTAAAATTTTGTTTGTGAACTGGAAAAAGGAAGCAATTTTCAATAAAAATTATAAATCGTCAAATGTTGTGCTTGGAACTCACAGTGCTGACAATGCTAACAATGGCGGGATATTTGGACCAGGATCAAAACGTAAATGCAATAAAATCAAAACAAACAAACACTTTTTCTTGTTACCTATAAAAGTTTCAAAATAGCTCAAACAAAGAAAAGTGTTCCTTTGGTTTAGAATTAAATTCAGATAGTAATAATAATAATATTAGAATGACAATAACGGAACAGGAAGGTTTTTTACTTGTACAAGTAATGACTTGTATGTCCTTCTGAATGAAGCACAGGCGAAATGTGAAAAAACAAAATATGCAGTAAATAATTTCAACGGTATGTTATTGTGACATTGAAATATCATTTATTTGAGAAAATTCAATCCAGGATGTTTGGCCTAGTTTGAGTATTTAAAACTGGAAACCTTCAGATCGATATTTGTACCAAAACCATTCACTCAGTGTGAACACTCTGAACAGAGTTCTGAGCAGTATGGTGAAATCCTTGAGGATGTCAGCAAAACTTTCAAGGATATACAAAAAACATTGCGTAAGAGCAACTGCTATCACACTTTGGCCAGACGCTGAAGTTCCAAACAGACATACAACGGCGATATTGGTCATAGGAACTAGAGCTCACTGCAGCATTACAACAACAGACCATCTACCACACAATTGAGGCAATGTAGTACAGTTCTCTCTGGTTCACCTGTTGGACGTACAGCAAGCAATTCATTTCGTAGCAGAAGTGAAGAAGGGCAAGGAAACACGAGCTCGGTTACCATGCACAAGACGAGCGGAAATAAATCGGTTGCAGCAGGAGCAATGAATTTTACTTCTGCTTCAGGCTTCGGTTCCATCTTCAACAATTGTAAAATATCAAATGTAAATATAAATATACAATCTTCAAAATAACATCATTTGTAACTATAAACGGTTTTAAGAAAGACTTGATGTTGGTTGATATAATTATAAATGTTATAACATACTGGATTATGTTGTTTGTGGCCGCTCTTATCAATCAAAATTCACGAAGTTGAAACTCGAAATAGATAAACACTTTCGCTCTAGACTTGACACTTCTCTTCTCGAGTAATGTTGTCATTATGTGGTCATTAATTTTTGCGAAGAGAAAGTTATTGCTGTATTATGAAGAAGAATAAAATCTCTGTAAAAGCGTTTAAAAACCTTGGGATGTTGCTCAAAATTAATGGAAACTATTTGAATTTGCCATGCTGCAATTTACTTAATTAATTCCCGATTTTGTTAAAAATAGCCGACTATCGACAAAACCGATGCTACGGATACAATGCTGCAACTTTATAGATTAATCTTTCTGCTGATTACATCATAGCAGTCACTGCCGTAACTGCCTGTTCCTCACTGGGGAAGGGGTATTCCAATTTTCTGACAAAATGGTTGCACGATTTCACGATTTCTTTATCTGCTATCAAAATTGCCTATTTTTGACTCATGCTTATTTTTTTCTCAAAATCTATATTGGGGAGATATCATCCCCCAACCATGCCAGGGTTTAGTGCCATGCTAACAATGAATAGTAAACATGCGTGATGGGATACATAAGGTACAAACAGGATAAAGCAAAACTGTTCATTTAAAGCATAAAGATCATGGCATTTATTACTATTATTAGATTATGGCAACTATGGAATTTCTTGATTGAGCATGATAATGAACCAAACATATATAAAGCATTGGGCAAACATTAACAACATTTAAAGGAAAAATTGTGACTATCTTTATAACAAATTGCAAAAATCGAAAGATGTCGAAGGGGTGGCTACTTGCTTAACAACA
Organism: Haliclystus octoradiatus; assembly: GCA_916610825.1. NCBI lineage: Eukaryota > Metazoa > Cnidaria > Staurozoa > Stauromedusae > Haliclystidae > Haliclystus > Haliclystus octoradiatus. The sequence continues at coordinate 22,241,937 of OU744446.1, forward strand.
AAATCACAGGCAACATTATTATTTATGGGATATTTCCCAGAGACTAATATGGCAAACAAGATTACTCGTTAATGTGCCTTTTTACGATACAAACTTACAAACATGCATCTGCTATCATTGGTGTTGTGTTGTTGCTATGCTATATTTTGGACCATGCCACTATTATTGATGTTGTTGTTGCTGCTTTTGCCACGCTAATGCTTTGGACCGTGCTGCTATCATTGATGTTGTTGTTGTTGCTATGCTAATGCCTTTGGGCCATGCCGCTATCAATGATGTGGTTGTTGTTGATGTTGCTATGCTAATGCTTTGCGCCATGCCGCTATTATTGATGTTGTTGTTGCTGATGTTGCTATCAGGGCCGGATCTTTTATTTTGGACCTTAAGCAGAAATCATAAATAGGGCCTAAAAATTCCCCAAAAACTTTTCACTTGACAATTAATCCACGAAAACAAAGTTGTCTGAAGATTTGAGGAAAATTTTCACACCTTAATGATACAATTGAGTTAGACCCTGCGTTAAGTGTTAAATACTTTAGCCTAAGTAGCGTCACCCATTTGTACATGGAAAAACTTAGATTAAAATTATTAGTTTGCAATTGGTTGTGATGGAATGAAACACTACGAAAGATTTGCAAAAAATTTTTTAAATCATTGGTTAATTGAGAAAAAAAGTGACCTTAAATTTGAAAAAGGCCTATTTTCGGAAAGGCCTAAAGCATTTGCTTATTTTCCAATTTCTTATTTGCTTACAGTCCAATAGCAGTATTGATAGGAAGAATAGCATTCATAATGCTGAAAAAAAAATTCACCACTAAACCCCCTTTAAGTCTATTTCACAATTTCAAAGTTTCATGTGTGATAATGTTCTGGGCTGAGTGTTCACTGACATACTTTGGGTTCCTGAGATCAGCAGGAATCAGATATTCAAGTATCAGATATTGCAATGGAGAATCTAACAAAGCCTTCATGCATGAAAGTCTTCATAAAAGCATCAAAAACAGACCAGCTTCAAAAAGACTGTCAAGTCCATATAGGTTGGGCTGACAATCTTTATGTGCAGTAACGGCTATGTGGGTTTATCTAAATTTGCGAGGAAGTCAATCAGGGCCTCTCTTCCTTCTTCAACAAGGCCAGCTACTTTCCGGAGAGTGTATGTCAAATTGGTTGAGAAAACATTTTCGCAAACGCAAAAGTATCTGGTAATTACTCCACATACAGTTTCCGCATTGGAGAAGCGGCGGTATCAGCTAAGAACGGGATACCTGCTCATTTGATTAAAGCATTTGGACGAGTAACACATATCTTCTCTATACAAGAATTGATCCCAAAGAGCTGGTCAAGCACATGCCTGGGACTTGTTTGGTGAAAATACCAGGTTGACCTGTCATTCTCCTCCATGCACCCACCTCGGAGCTTCTGTTTGGTGGTGACAGATCTGCTGTCTATAGTAGCCTGGCCCTGGTTATGGTCAAATGCCAGCCGTCCCACCAACTAAGCACCAAAAGCCAAACAATATATTACAATACTAGCAATGAGTGTGGTCCATAATGGACCTTGTATGATAAAACTTTCAGATCACTTATAATTAAACAATTGACTAAGCTGAATATCGCTGTATAATACGGAGTATGAACTCTGGAGGAGAACATGAGACACAATACGCATTGAAACGATGTAGCATTAATCAATACATCTTAATCATTCCTTTAATAAAAATTTAATTTATTTCACATCAATTGAGTCGATTGAAATGTATAATTTAACGTAGCTATATCTACATAGAAAAACTTTATTTTATGTGCTGAAAGGAAGCCAGAACACATTAATTATTATAAATTACAAATACTCAGTCAAATTTCGAAATCTGAAACTATCCATAAAAAATCACTTCAAATCCGATACGATCCGAAGACCTAAAATATTAACCCGAATCTGACCCGATACGATCGGATCACGTTCGGTTCGGATTCATAAATCTTTATTGCAATATGTACAACACTAATGTGGTGTTCACAAAATAACGCCGTCAAAGTGTGGCCGGTCAAACTCGTGGCATTGCATGCAATATATTCAATATTAAATAAATTATATTCAATATTATTGAACAATCCTGACCCACACGCGACAGCGCGTGTATTGAATTTCAAATTATATATATAATCTGAAAATATTATGATATGATAGTATATGAGCCTATATATTTTTGATCTTTGCAATCTCAGCAAGTAGGCCTGTGATTTTCATGGCAGTCTATCAAAATACTAAGAGTTCGTTGAAAATAAAATTTTATAAGTAAAAGAAAGATGTGAAAAAATGGCCTGATAGTGCTTCTTGTTATCAAATTTTCCAGAATAATGGCATCAACATTATTTTAAAAGGAAATAAAATTCTATAATAAATCGCTATACTAATTCGATATTGATATTATGTTACATCTTGTTGTCAATATTTCTACGCGCTATTTATAATACATTACAGATGTCGAATGAAAGAAAAGACGATTATGAATAAATTAGTTATTTTGATGGAAAAACGAAAACAACTCATTTTGCTAGATTCGTGATATGCATATTTATTCAGAATTTATTGAAACGGACGCGATGGTTTATAGAGTGGAAATGTTTAGTGCAGCTTCAAAGATATAAATTACCACAGCCGATGGTAGTATTCAAATGCTCATGTTATGATGTCTGACGAAAAGGATAATTTACTATGTAGAAAATGAATCTACTTTACCATGCATTTGATCACGATATGAAATGATTATTTTTGTCAGAATTATTTCGAATAAAAGACAATCTTTATTTTATTCTAATCGGGCGTACATTCTCCTTCGATAAAATATGGTTGTTAACTTATTATTGATTGGTGTATCAACTCAGAGAACCCTCTATCATGTATTTAAATGTTGTTCGGAGATTATGCCGCTCGTACAGATTTTATTTGGATCTCCTTTGGAAAATGGTAAGTTGTATTGTAATAAATATTGTTTGCTATGATCGATTATTTCATGCAACCTTTTTCGTTTTTTATTTTTGTAACACAAGGTTTGTTACACTTATCCAAACTGTATTAACTATTGAAAAATGTTTTTGAAATATGTTTTTGTGCTTTTAAATTCAAAGCGAAATTTTTGAACGCTGAAAATATTATAATTATTATTATTTATCACAAATCATACGCTCAATTCAATTTAATTTTGTTGAATTTGATATACCTGAAATGAACTTTATTAAATGTTGATCAACAATAATAACAAGAAACCGCTATTTTTATTCTCAAAACTGTAGGAAAATACTGTGTCTTATTCTTATAGCAAGTCAACAAAATGAAATTTTATGCTTATAATTCCTTCGTTAATTATGGAAGCAAAATCTGAAAATAAAAGCCTGCCTGCTCAAAACCAAATGATTCATATTTTTATATTAAATAATAAATTATAGAAATACTTTTGTGCAATGCCTTGATTGATTCTAAACTCTGTAATTTTAGACTGTAGACAGATAATCTCTTCGAATTTTGAATATTTTTTCGAATTAGTCGAACGCCAACGTCATTTTGAAAATTCTTGCAAGTTAATTTGTTTTTATGTCCCGCGATAGATTATTCATTTCAAAACAGATTGTTTGCTCAGTGTTCTCATAAATTATATATCAAAATAGCCTTTTTAAAAGTGAAATGTTTTGTATCTCGATTTTGAGAAAAGTAATGAACGGCATTTTGTTTCATTAATAAATTAAAGACCTAAAGTCTCTTTAAATTTCATAGCGTTTTTGTTCTGGAGATTTCAATTTGAATTCGATTTGGCTGCCCGCTAGATTATCGACCTATGAAATTTTTCAAAATCTCTGAATTTTTTAATACAATGATATCAAATAAAATATCAGATCAAGTATATTATTTTAAAACAACGTCATAGACCCATACTTTTCATACAACAAATTTGTTACTGTACACGGTTATCTCGACACAAATGTTTGCATAATTTCCCGACAACGGATTATCCGTATTATTTCACCAGTAAGACGTACATAAGTCGCGGACAGACACAGAAATATCGAAATATCGAAATATAGAAATATTTTGATATATAAACAGATAGTATTATTAATATAAGTAGATCATTGACACAGATATAGATTTTAAATGTGGTTAAATCAAAGATTTAAAGTAGCACATGACAAAGTGAAGTCAGAAATATAAAATTTGTATTTCTTTTCTCACGAAATCAAAAGTTTCAAACGTCCAAGTCAGCTAACCCACACCCTTAGGACACCTTTTCTGCTTGAAATAAATATAATTTATTAAGAAATACATGAAATACAAGGTCCTTTAGTTTCGATTTTCTCTTTTCAAAAATCTGCCAATCATCCTCCGCGGCACACAGTTTGGACTGTGCACCTGATGTTTTACGCACACATCACTTCCATTTGCAACAGGTGTTTGTCAGGTGTCTGAGCCTTTTCCTACAGAAAACGCTATTTAAACTACTAAATGTCCTTGTATCTCAAGTGTTTCTATGTTAAATGAGCTCGTTTCAAGAAGAAAAGGTGTCCCAAAGGTGTAGACATAGCTGACTTGACTTGATTCAGCGCGAAACGAGATTCAATATTTAAAGTTTTCAATCGTCCTTTTCCTGTAGTAAGCCCTCTTGTCACTTGGACTATCGTTCGAGTTTGGAAAAAGTGATTGATCGATCATTGTCAACATTCTTCATCATTTAGCTTCAGCTACACAAATCTTTGCTAACAATTTTTCGTGTCATGTGCACTTTAAGTGAAGTTGACTCTACATATTGTCATGTGCTACATGTGTAATACCATTTTCTAATTGTCACAGTCAAATTCAATGTGGCAGCCTCTGCTTGAAATCAAGGTATGCCGGTGCTAAACTGCACATGGTCATCATTATACATTATTTGATATACTGTACTTTGTGAGTATTGCACTAGACTGCACATTATAAACAGTATGTGCTATACTGCACAATATGAAGAATGTGTTATACTACATAGATTCACCATTATAGATTATCCTCTCTTAATCAGGTTAGGATAGTATGTTAGGTATTTCACTGACATAGCAGTGTGACTGGTGCTTGGTCTTGGTGGTGACATGTCTGCTGTCTACGGTAGCCTAGTCATGGTTATGGTCAACCGCCAGCCATCCTGCCAACCAAGCACCAAAAGCCAAATAATATATTACAATATCATTGATATAGACATAGATTTTAATAATTGGTTAAATTAAATGCTTACAAACTAGTAATGATTTTTTACTCAGAAAAAGTAAATGTTCATTCTTGTGCTTGATAAAATTTATGTCAGTGTTTGGATTTGTTTCCAGGGGGCAGGCGCAATGTCACTCATAGAATCGAGGTTGAAAAGTTGTGACGATCACTTTTCTGTGATATAATGAGCTGATTTTACTTTCGCATATCGTGATTCACGCATACGCTTAAAATTGTATTTTGACGAGATCATCCAAGGGAGATTAATATGTTACAGTAGAGCAGAAAAGTGGAACAAATTTATATATATATTTAATATTCCTGAAAAATTTTCCCTGGAAATTTTTATAGATTTAAGCAAGAAATCGGGAAATTGCCAAACTCAAAGGTGGAAGCTCTGAACATAGCCATTTGAGATTGCTATAAAAACAAACTAGAGACAGGCTTGTGAACCTATGAAAATGGTTGAGAGATAATCCAATACTGCACAATCCTAATAATATCATTACGTTTGATAAACCAAAAACCAAGTACCTCCCTGGTAAAGATGAAATTTTACACTACAAAATATAGCATGAGTATTTGAGTGAAATCAACAACTGCTTACCACGAATAATTGGAATGGCCTAACAAAAAAAGACAAAGAGAACTATATTAATTCACAATAACACATGTACATATCAAACAATTCACCAAGCGCGGTCACGCGATCCACATATCAAGCACAGCTTGACGCAAGCAGCAAGCAATGAATCTGTTCCATACAAACCCTTGCTATTTCTGATATACTGTTACGATTGCAAAACCTCAAATTTTCGATCGGCAATAAAATCAAATTTTCAATCAAATTTTCGATTCTTTTGGAAAGATTTTAATGAATTTAGAATGCTTAATTTTTTAACATAGCATTACATCATTTTAATAGCGTGACATTACATTCTTGCCCAATTTATACGCTTTTCAAGTAAAAAGAGTTTGACCATAAATATTGAAGCCTTCTAGTCTGCTTCAAGCTGTGTTCACACATTCCACTTACTTATAAAATTGGAGAAAAATAATGGCAGCGCTTGGTGAATTAAGTATAGCAGCTTGAAGAGCATGGAATAAATGGCAAAATTGTATGGAATTATCATATGAATGTTCTACTTTATGCAGGATTTAAAATGCGGAAGCGAATGACAACCTCAAAATATAGATTAAATCCATGCTGTGCGTTCTTCCCCGTTTCTTCATGGTTCTCTTGCTAACTCATACAATAGTTAACATTATTTGAATGTAGTGACTACAATTATTTGAGACTCAAGAGAGACATGATATATAACATGATATGAGCCTATTTGATGTAGCATGATGACTTGCGTATGACGTATAGGAATTTAGAAGTAATCAAATTAAGCGAAACATAAGAAAACTATCAATTACAGTGGTAATATATCGGATGAGTCAGAGCTGCTAAGCTCCAGCGAAAATGAGGAGGTTGCCATTGTGAGACATGATGGCTTGAGAGACTCTGATTGTGATTAGGGGAATGTGACGAGTACCAATTTGGAACATGATAGCTGTTGTGATGGTGAATAAGACGTTCCTGTAGCAGCCAAGAGCAATACCTGGATAAGGTGATGTTCGAAATGATAATTATAGGTGGTGCCAAAGACATGCCCAAATCTTGATAATTCTTTTTTGTTTTGGACGGACGAAATAACAGATGTGGTCCAAAATGCCAACTTATACATATTCCAACTTATAGCATGTCCTGCTTAATAAAGACACATATATATATACTGCAAACATATGCCTGGCAGCTCTCTTAGAACAATGTCGAAGGAAGTCGAAAGCTTTATAGCGATCAACATAAAAATATTCAAATTAAGTTCAGTCGAACCTGTCCTTTCAGACACCTGTAGTAGCCGGATACCTGCCTCAACCGGACACCTCAAGGTCTGATGTTGACAATTCCAATAGGTTTATCACTGCCATAAGCGGACAATGTCTAACGGGAACAGCGGACACACTTCAGTCTTTTACCATCAAATATTCTGTTTTAAGCGGACAACTTTCTGTTCTGAAGTCTTTGTTTACACAAAGTTATTCATGCCAAATTTCTCATTGATTACAATGAAAATGAGTCGACCGTTTTATGAACTCTGTTAAAAGAAAGCGACGTGAAAATGTGTTATTCATTATTTGTAAACCAAGCTGCGAAGAAATTTAAACCAAAAAAGTAATTTATAAATACTGTATTGGTTTGTTTAGAAATAGATTTAAGAAATAATCAGATAATTTCTTGTAAAACGTCACACTTCTAGTAAGTGGACATCTGTCCTTTCCAAATAAAACCCTTCAGTCTGTTGGGCATCCAGTTAAGACAGGGTTGACTGTAAAATCTATTGCGTGATGTATTTGCCTAGCCTGCAAACCTAACCAAAATGCTCCTCAGAGCAGCAACTTCAATATTCTGTCCAGGCAGAAGTAAAGAAACACGAGAAAATGTTCAGAAATGCAACCAATGTGCTCAATATCCAACCAACCAAATCAACCTTGAACTACTACAACTCATCCAAGACAGTTTAATGATGTCACATCCACACACGTGACATTAATTAATTTACCTTTTTCTTGACAATTAAAAGGGTTAAAGACGTTAATTTTGTAGGTACAAAATCTAATTATATATAATATCATACCATTTTATGTGGAATTTATATCATACCATTTAGTTTAAATTATATAATGCTATTTGTTATGATTAAGTTCATCGATTTAATAAAGATTTCAAGTTAGAGTAAAACATTACCGTTTGTTACTCATTTCATAAATTGGTTGACAAGCTTGTGCTTACTATAATAGAGTCTTTCCAATAAGTACTTGACAGTGAAAACATTGACGGTTATTTAATAGGAAACAAGAGCAGCAAAAACAAAAGCAGCTAAACAAGAGTCTGCTGAGCGTATTCAAGAAATAACTGGATTTACTGATTATGAAACATTCGGCTATTTATGTGATATAGACATTCATAATTATTTCGTAAAACTAAGTTCAATGAGTCAAATGATATCAAGTAAAATAAATCAATTTATTGACAACAACACGAGCGTTAAAAAGAAAATCTTCAACCGAATCAGAGCCAATATTTCCGTTGTTCAAAGATATGTAGGAAAAAAGTTAATCGTTGCCGTAATCGTAACTCCCAATGCCGTTTCCATGACAACACTAAACAACGATTGAATGAGTTGTGGCGGGAGGTGGAGAAAAGGTTTGGCAATCCAGCCCTGATTTAAACAGCACTTTTGAAAGTTTAGGAAAACTTTCAAAGTTTCAGTCTAAGTGAAAGTAACTGCTACAGCTGTATCAGAATTCTACAATTCTAATTGTCCTCAACACAAGGACAGAAATCAGTAAATGTTTTGCTTGTCGTCTATTGCGTCAAAACAAATTAAAACAAAACATTGTAATTGGAACATTTCAATTTTGTTTCCAAAATATTAGAAGGTATGATGCAGGCTCAAAAGTGGTTTTGGCCTACATCAACAACGAATCTACCCAATTCTACACCTGTGTTGCAAACAGGTTGCATTTAATTCATACAATAACGGATCCAAGTTGCTGGAACTATGTCACTAATCTGAAGAAAACCCAGCAGACATAGCTGCAAGAGGGTGTAATACTGCAGATCTTTTAAAGAGTCAATGGTTGCAAGGTCCAGCATTTTTACACATTGAAAGAGCCTAATTGAAGGAATTGAAAGAGCCTAATACAGCAACAGTGAAAGCCTCATTGAAGATGATCCTGATTCAAAGCAGAACATTGTTGCAAGATTAACAACAGTCAGTCAAGCAAAATGGAAAGTAACAGATTTGGAAATTTCTCAAGCTGGTATCGTCTGAAAAGAGAAATAGCTAATATCATATTTTTCACAAGAGAGTAGACAAGCAAGACAAGGAGGATCAAATATGATGGTAACAAGTGCAACGTCTAATGCTACTACTTCATCTTATAAACGAAAAACATCATGTGGATGGGGCTTGACACCAGAAGATAATAACACAAGCTGAAGGAGAAACAATAAAGATTATTAAGAGAAGAAATCATTAAGAGGTATCAAGTTGTACAATCTAGATCATTCTTAAGATGAGAAGGGGCTTATACGGGTCGGTGGCAGAATCAGAAGAGCAAAACTTCATTTGTCAGAGTAATATCCTATTGGTTGATTTGGGTTGATTTTTTATCACTTTAAATACATTTTTATCTCAACGATTTCCTGATTATTTGGATTTGGGTTTGTGATTCTGAAAGATACGAGGTGAGGATTTCATCAAGAACGGACGTGTTTCGGAGCGTGGTTTCTGTTTGAAGTTTTATTGGCCTTTACGCGCAATTTTATTAGTTGCTGCGGTAGCCAAAAAATTACCATCATTCCACCTCCCCAATTAAAACTTAAGCCAAGGTTTTGTCGACAAGGTTTCCGTTTTCAGAAAGCACTTGCTGCAAGAAGAAAGCGTAACTCCGAACATCGTAATAGAAACAGAAATCGTCACAAACCGAAGGCTTCAAGTTTTATTGGATCAGAACTGCGATCTCGCAATCGAGTTCCAAATGGAGATAGCACATTATCTCCTTCAGCGAAAAGACCCTCTACGCCGAAACGTATTGCTACGTTCAACTCCAGAACCCTGAAGTGTCAGTGGCGACAGAAAGAGTTAGCTACACTCACACGTAAGCTAAATTTTTTGTTTGTTGCTGTTCAGGAACATCGTATTATCCACAATGAACCTATTCGTTATGTTGATTTAGATAATAAATGTACATATATTACATCGTCTGCTGAATGTTATGGTGTTGGTGGTGTAGAATTTATGTGTAATCCGTGTGTTGATGTTCGTGTAAAGTCTCATTCATCCCGTATTTCAGAATTGTCTGTTAAATTATTTGATCGTATCGTACATGTTTTCTCCGTTTACTCTCCCACTGCTGTCAGACAGATCGAGGCCTCCCTTTTCTATGCTCAGTTATCTTCAATCTTAGTTAATATACCATCCTGTGATGCTATCATGTTGTGTGGTGATTTTAATGCGTGTTACCCCTTGTCATTAAACCTTGTAGGACGTAATTTAAATGATAATTCCCCTTATTTAATTGATCTTATTAATCTCTATGGCCTTACTCCGTTAAATTCTGTGTATTGTAAACCTCTGTCAAGACGTGCTACTTTCTTTGGTTCGAAAGGCCGGAAAGAATGTCTTGATTATATTCTCACTAATTGTCCACGTTTATTTTACGATTGTGATACTATACCATTTGCTATTCCATCTGATCATCGCCTTGTTTTCTCTTGCATGAAACAACGCATCCGGTACTGCAAAGGAAAGGCGGGGTCATCCCTTTGTTGGGAAAGTCTGTCAGAGTATTCACAAGCGTTTAACGACTGTCTTGAGAATTCTCTTGTTGGACAACCCACAAGAGGTGATTTCTCCATTCTTTCCTCAGCAATCATCAAAGCAGCCGAGACCGCTTTGCCGCGGAAGAAAAGACAATGGTCACGCGTCTCTTGGGACAGTGACGCAATGATCACACAGGTAAGATATGAATTGAAACTTGCTAAAAACAATTACGTGATTGTTCTCCTACTATACAAAATATCAGTCTTTTACAATCTATTGTTGATCAAAAAACAATAGATCTCGCTGCCGCTCATAACATCCCAATCGAGCGTGAATTAAACGCTATAATTTTAGCGGTAAAAACGGCTAGTAATAGTAATAAGCATTGTATAGCATGGAAAGAGATAAGGCGTCTTAAGAACCCATCCCACAAGCCCTTATTAGTTGAAGCGTATGATTCTGTCGAGGCAAACAGTATGATTTGTAATTATTTTTATGATTTATATAATCCCCCATCCTGTCTACTATCGTTAAATAAATTAGCTCCACCGCCTAACTTCTCCCCTCCTGATATGTCCAATTATAATACTTCTCCTGTTACTAATGACGAATTATGCTCTATTCTTTTTTCTATGAAACCCCTTGCGTCTCCTGGACCAGATGGAGTCTCCACCCTGGCACTTCGAGAACCTCTTGTACAAAATGAGCTACTTACAATCATAAATGCCGTTTTGTCAGGGGAACAACAAGTACCGGGTCAATGGCGAAGATCTGCTGTCACCACCGTCAACAAGAACACGTCTAGAGACCTAGACCAACAGAGGGGTATCACTTTAAGTTGTACTGCAGGGAAAGCTAATAAGAAGATTCTACTTAAAAGGCTGGCGTCAGTAATTGACCCATATTTAAGATACAATCAAAATGGTGGCAGGATAGCTGGTCAACCTTAGGCCAAATTCTATCAGCTAGGATATTGTTAGAAGGCTGTAGGACTCATCAAAAAGACATTGTTGCAATTTTTATTGACTTCAAAAAGGCCTTTGACTCTGTGTTAAGATGCAGAATCCCAGAAATATTAAACTTCTATAACGTACCTATTGTTCTTATCGATGCTATTATGTCCTTTTATTCTTCTACTTCGGCTTTTGTTAGAACTCACTATGATGATACTGACGATTTCCCGACAGCTTGTGGCGTACTACAGGGTGACACATTGTCCCCTTTTTTATTTACACTATTTATTGATTATGTTTTTCGTATTTAATGTCCTGACTCTTCCGGTTTTACCCTTGATCGTCGTAGGTCTTCACGTCATCCAGAGCGCAGCGTATCGGACCTCTCATTCGTTGACGATATTGCTATCTTAACAAATAGCATATCTGATGCACAACAGCTTCTTGATGAAGTTGAACGGGTTGGTAAAACGGTAGGCTTGACAATTAACACGACTAAGACGAAATTTATTGCTTTAGGCATAAAACAGGCACACCTTGCTACATCTAATGGTGACATAGAACGTGTAGATTCGTTCAAGTACCTAGGTTCTGTACTTCCATCTTCTTCAGATGATTTAACACAACATAGAGGCCAGGCTTGGGCAGCCATTAGAGGTCTGAATAAATTTGGGCTACCGATGTCAACACCGACGTTACGTTAAGACTGTTCCGACACACGATAGAACCTGTTCTATTATATGCATCTGAAACGTGGGTTCTATCAACCTCACTATTGACCCGACTTGACTCAGCTTATGACGCCATGCTTCTGCATGCTTTAGGAGTACATTGGCCCAACTTACTGTCTACTGCTAAACTTAGAAAACTTTCCCCTTCTGCCTCTGCTATTGCTCACCAACGTCGGATGTATTTTTTAGGTCACATCGAAAGATCAAAGACGTATGCCCCTCAACCGCTGCATGACATCCTTCATTGGCAACCGAAGGAGATGCTTCGACGGGGCTATGGGAGAGTAGTATCTTTTCTCATAATGTTTTGTATCGTAAATTGTGTTATTTAAAAGTTTCTTTGTCAGCTATGTCTGATCGTGTTTTGTGGCGTTCTTTGTGTAGCAAATATGTAAGGCGTAAGAGGGACGGCACATTCCTATAATGTGACTGTCTATACTACTACTACTATTCTGAAACATCCTATTGCTCTTCCAAGAGGTTATCCAATATCTATATTGCAAGGTCAATTCACAAAGGCGCCCATCATCAAGGCAGGTTGATAACTTTTGAGGCTATTTGCCAACTAGGATACTGGATCATCAGATGTCATGTTATGGTTTCATCAATGATTACAAATGTGTTGCCTGCAGATGCCTGAAAAAATTATTACAACATCAGAAGATGGCTGATCTACCCGAAGACAGACTAGAAGAAGCACCACCATTCACACATGTTGGAATTGATGTGTTTGGCCCTTGAGAGATCACAACCAAACGTCTAAGAGGAGGTGCAGCTGCATCTAAACGATGGGTGGTCATATTTACTTGTCGCTACTGTCGGGCGATACACTTACAAATATTGGAAAGTATGGAGACTAGCAGTTTCAGAATGCAATACAGCGCTTCTTCAGCATAAGAGCAGCTGCGGCATCCATTAGATCCCCTGTGAAAAACAGTTCAGGAGTTCATGAACAGTTAATGAACAGTTCAGGAGTTCATGAACTGCGATTGTGGTACAAGCTTGATTAGTTCCAAAAATGACCAAAATGGAATGGAGTTGGTACTGAGCTCAAAGGATGTCAAAACATACTTACTTAATCAGAATTGCGAATGGAAATGGAATCAATCTAAAGCTTCAGATTTTGGTGGAAGACTGATTAACAATTTATGGACATTTTGAACCTTTCCAGAAAACAAAATTAATTTTGAGAGGGGAGTTTGAATGTAAGTCTAGGAAAATGACTAAACAATAATGCTGATCCGATAGCTGGTAAGTTACAAAATGATTTGTTGCATGAACATACGTATTATAATTATTTATTAGCCGGCATTCGCAATGGATCAAATATCTAACCAAGCTGTGCATACGAATAAATGTTCCCTAACGAAAATGATATACAGTACATATTATTGATTAATCAACCTGTAATTGATTAATTTGCCTGTGAATAAGTAAGAGGCATTCTACAAATCCACAGCCAGAGAGTAGGCCTACATGTCAATTTTCTTGTTTCAGATTTTGTGTAATCAAAGATTTGCTATCTAATGTTAATTGAGCTTGAACGTAGTATCAAGCCAAGTTACAATTCATGAATTTAACAAACCTTGCCATGGCTGAAGAACCAAGAAAGTAGTTTGTGTTTGAACATGACATCGTGTGCTCCAAGACCCCTAAAATACAATCAATAAGAGATGCAGTTTCAATGGAAACACCATACTTCAGCTGTTTTAATATCAAGTACCTTATTATAATTACAAAATGTATCAGCCTTTTTGATTGTTAAGAGTCCTGAGATAATTCCAAGTACAGTGTAACCTTGTTATTATCACTGTCCTGGTGTAGCCACATATGATGATAATAGGATGCGTGCAGATAGAATTTTTCTTCGTATATAGTCCCTGCGAATTAGCGTTTGATTCTTCTTCCTATTTTAGAATTACCACTTTTGTGTTAGTATGTTGTATTTGGCTAAAAAATATGTGAACAATTGGCAAGTATTTTAAAATAATGAAAATTGAGTAGTGACAGGAAATCATACCACGTAAATAGCTATTTAATATGAATTCAGTACAAACACTTGTTAAGCGATACTCAGCGCCAATATGCAGACGAATTATACAAAGGAAAAGTCTGTCTGCACGCAGGCAAAATATTAACCGGAGTAGAAGAGTTGATTTGTATGAGATAGAAACTGGTTCCGAAAGATTTGTGATATTAAGCGGGTTGTGATATTAACAGTAGTGGCATTAACAGGGTTTTCAAAAAAAGCACAGCGAGGTAGAGTTGACCTAAGCATAACAACCCCCTTTTAATTAATTATTGTAGGCTTTATGATTGTTTCAAAATTTCAAAAGAAAATCGTAAAAAAACTAAAAGCAGGAAAAATGTTACCAGAGAGAGATATACTTTATTAACTTGCTAATTAATTATTCCAAAATAATTGAACTTTGAACTATATGACAAAATGTAAGTGAACTAAATTGCACAACTATTCAACTAACCATGATTGTATATCTTGAAACGTTTTATTATTGAAACTTTGGAAAGTTCCAATTATTCGGGAATCATAAATTAGCAAGTTTCCTCTTTCTCTGATAATATTTTCTTACAATTTGCTTATCAAATTTTGGAATAAAAACAAAACAATTATTGACTTCAGAAATGCCTACGGTCCTTGGTCTGAATAATTCTGAATATTACACACAGCCTCATTCAATAATTGCTTAATATTTGACAAGTTACACTAAATTCAGTGGGCATACTCTAATAGAGCAACTCAGTAGCTGTGTCTGATAGAAACTTAGTAAGGAGTTGAACTTGAATATTGGACATCGAATATTAATAGTATTATGACAATAGCGAGTGTGTTCCACACTAGTAAGCAAGGTTTGAAGATAGACAATTAGACACATACTAGAAGAGCTACTGCAAGTTTCAATTATTTAATTAAAAAAACTATACGTATACCTAGTAAGAGCAACTATCTAAAATACCTGATCAAGAACTTCACCAATAGCAAATCAACTATGAAAACAAGGTAGCTCATCTAGCATACAAAATTAATTAAGTAGTGTAGTTTAGTTACAAATTGCCTGATTATCACCCTATGGTGTAAACATTAGTGTCATCTAGTATGTCTCATCTATGACTCAATATTCAAAAGAAAAAATAAATATTCCGCCACTAACCAACGCATTCTTTTGCAATCTGAAAGGTGCTTCACACGTAGTAAACCTACATTTATATACAGAGGATATGAAATTCAGCATAATTTGAACAAAGAGGAGAATGTATGCAAAAACTGAATATATATGTATGCTCTCTGCACTGGTATCTCAGTGGCAAGTGGCAGATTGTCCGCACTCTGTGCAGGAGGTCGGGGTTTGATCCCACGTCAGTGTACACATGTTTATCGTTAGTAATCATTTGTATATGTAAATTTGTTAATGCCCCCTAATAAACAAGCACTTGTTCTTACAGGGTGACTCTCAGTCATTGATTGACTGTAGAATGTAATATTATTATTAACATATTTAGGCCTCAATATTTTGATTAATTACAGAGCAGTATGCTTATCTAGAATACTAAGCATCAAACGATATCAAACCAACAGTAATATATACATTATTTTTACGAGAACATGTTAACCTAAAGTCCTTACATGTTTCTATAATTTGTGTTAAAAATTCATATCTCATTATACAATTACCGGTAACAGAGGAGTACACTAAAATACACATACCTATACATTTCTTCTATTTATAATTCTAACAATTCCACCACAAAACAAGTTTATATTTTTCATGCTGCCTATCAAAATTGAAAGGCACCTTTTGGCTATGGATGCTCTCTTTTGTGCTCTGTCAATTCTTTTTGTAATTATTAAATTCAAGATTGTCTATAAGTATTTTATTCTTGAATTTTATTCACTTTTTACTATAAATTACTTTTTAGATTTAAATTGTTTTATATTATTTTTTATCATTTTAAATACATTTTTATCTCAACGATTTCCTGATTATTTGGATTTGGGTTTGTCATTCTGAAATATCTACTGGTTTACTAAGATAAGTGATTTTAATAACTTATTTGAGGAGAGACATAGTAGTAGTATAGACAGTCACATTATAGGAATGTGCCGTCCCTCTTACGCCTTACATATTTGCTACACAAAGAACGCCACAAAACACGGTCAGACATAGCTGACAAAGAAACTTGTAAATAACACAATTCACAAAACATTATGAAAAGATACTACTCTCCCATAGCCCCGTCGAAGCATCTTCTTCAGTAGAGACATACTCAGTCTATCTGCTACTATGGCTACATTTCAGTCAGATGCTGAAGTTTTGGTTAAAAGAAAGAAAAGAAAAAGAGGGAAAAGAGAAGGATTAAAGATTAAAATGTATAAGTTTTTAAAAGCAACGAGACATCGCAGCAAATATTCAATACCATTAGAAACTACTACGGGAGATAACAATCAACTGATTGTTGTAGAACAATCAACCTTTTCAACCTGAAAACATAATCATCAACAATCAAAATGTTCTTCATTTGGCTTAGTTTAATGCTCGTTCTTTGAATAATTGCATTGAATTGTTCTTTGAATTTTCATTGATAATTGCATTGATATTCTGGCTATAAGTGAGACCTGGCTAGCTTCTGAAAACAATTCCTACACTATAAATGAACCCTGCCCACAGAGATGCCTTTATGCATCAACCTAGAAACGATCGAGCAGGTGGTGGTGTTGGTATACTATAAAACAATGCTTATAAACTTTTAAAACAAAAAACTACAACATATCTGTCATTTGAATACATAGAATCTTTCCCATAATTCGACTACTGTGCGAATCTGTTCATTTTATCGGTCTCCACCATCCAAAGAAAATGGACTTACTCCAACAATGTTCATCAATGATTTCTCGCATTTGCTTGTCACAAAAGTTTTGATGTTCCGGGAACTGTACGATTGTGAAACCTTCTGGGATTGAATATATAATGCTTCATAGTTTTAAGGAATTGATCTTAAAATTTCAGAAATTTGACTTACTTTGAAGCTAGATTTCAAAACATAAAAACTATGAAATCCAAAAATAATAAATTTTGAATAAGAAAATAATCATGATACGATTGAAAACCTTCTGATTTTTTGCTGGCCTTCTGGGAACCAGGTCCCCAGGATCCCGCACTTTGTGACAGCCTGTTTGCTTGAATGTCTAGCTGTTTCCTCTGGAAAGCTGCTATTGTTAGGTGATTTTTATACGCTGTTGTTAGAGGTCCGGTCGCCGGACACTTTATTATTTTTGGTAAAGGTCCGGTCGTTCATGTACGCATGCGCACGTATATCGCATTATGATTCTTTTTATTTCAAAATATCCGTCTCAAGATACAAAAGTTGCGAAGTTACTCGAGCTCGAATTATAAACGAAAGATAATGTTAATTTCCTATAACAAGTATAATGAATGATGAGTTTCCACCATGGGAGGTAGTTATCTTGGAAATTTTAGTTTTTAGCCACTTATTCCATCGCGGTTTCTGAAAAATTGCAAACACCAACACCCGCGGACATTTTGGATCAGCACTTGTGAATTAAATGACGATTAACGTATTTTTGATAATGTTATAGATAGAATAAAATTGTGTTCTCAAGCAGCCCGTCATACATTGCCAATTTCATTTACAAACTTAAATATGTTATTTTTATTTAGTTAGTGAACGTTCGTTTTAGAAATTAAAACGGACATGGTTGTTAATACAGCCATCAACATTTTACGATCGAGACGCCTTTGCCCTTTGGATATATTTTCACATATAATTAAATTAGGTTGAAATAAAAATAACCAAATAGTCAACTCTCAATCAAATCCAACATAAAGAAGTGTAAAACAAACCGATCACGAAGATCATAACAGCAAAAGTGAGATCTGGGGAAGCAAACCTTGGCATTGAAATATATTCAGCAGATGCGCATATGAACGACCGGACCTTTACCAAAAATAATAAAGTGTCCGGCAACCGTACCTCTAACCATTTCGATTTTTATATACATGTTGATGATCAAAATAATAACCTCGCAATCACATTTCTTGAGATAATTCACAATCACAACCTAGTACAACACATTTCTGGCACTACTCACAATAATGGACATACTTTAGATCTTGTTATTACATGATCAGATGAAGAGTTAATAAATAACTGGTCAATTAATGACCCTATTTTATCTGATCACAAAGTTATAAGCATTAATATATCTATTTACAAAGAAAAACCAGATAATCTGATAAAGGAATACCGTAAAATTCAATCAATAGATCTTGTTAATTTTCGAAATGATATTCTTCATAGTAAGCTATTTAGTACTTCATCATGCAATGTAAAAACTCTGACAATGAATTAGTAAAAATTACGGATCATCATTCACCGATTAAAGAAGTTTCTGTATCTACACGCCCTATGGCACCCTGGTACAATAATGACATTGCAAAAGCGAAAGCGTAGACAACATGAACGATTACGGCGAAAAACTGGTTCAGATCAGCATCCCGGCAAACAGTGGATGTTCCGTGAACGTTTATTTCCGTCCGCCCGCCCTGAACATTCCGTGAACGTTCACGGAACGTTCGTGACAGTCTTTCGAAATAATTATTCGAATCGGATGCTCCTCGAACCTTTACAGAACTTTAAGATTTTTAGAAGATATTACGAACGTTCACGGAACGTTCCGTGAACGTTCAATAATTGTCCCTTCAAAAATCCTGCAAACGAATAAAAACTTCCAATAAATATGATTTTTATTCAAGTTTTTTGAAACAGTATATAGATAAATTTAAATAAGCGGCCGTGTGACCACAGAAGGCAAATTCGTGTTGAAAATGACGTTAAAAATTAAAGACGTAGACATTAAAGATTAAATGAATGATATTTCTATTTCTGTAAAACAAATGTGACTGTGAACTTACAGAAGATGTGTTATTTTACAAATTAGAATAGAAAGAAGTAGAACGAGATTCCAACGACATTTGCTTTGATGTTCTCAACTAATCTACGTTGAAAATTATACGGCGTATTTCTAAATTAATTTTCCATATTTCTGTAACAGAGATTTCAAACGCCAGGCTAGTCGCTTAGCTACATAAGATCTAAACCAATGAGCGTCGGATTGATCTAACATGTCAATCAAAGTCAATTTTCTTTTCATACTTTGGATCTTGGCTTTAGATTTAAAAAAAGATTCATCTGAGTTTCATTTTACGAACTGTCTATATGAAGAATCATTTTCGCAATGCTATCTGGAAGATTCTCTCCACTGAGGTTGTAATTACATATTGTGCTGCCTTAATATACTGTGTTTAATTTCGTGAATATGATGGAGAAACAAGGACGTATGAAAAAGGTAAAGCAGTTGGAATAACAAATATATCTCTTTGTCTATATTCATGAATAAATTATGTTCTGACGTTTTATTTTTTAACCTGTAGAAATTTTCTTTTGGTTTTAGGATGTCCTAATGCCTTAAACGAAGAGATAAATGCCAGAAAACTTTATAGGTAGGCTATAATATATAATATAACGGTCATAAATTTCAACTTCATTATTTGCTGTGAGTTCTACCTCATTTTCTGAGGCACTTACTTTTGCTGCTTTCATTATAGTCTATATGCCACTGTACAAAAATGAATGATATATGAAAAGGTTTGGAAATCTCATGGATTGTAAAGAAACTGTTAAAGGAGGATATGATGACATAACTGTACGTAAAACTCCCAATGTTAAATGGAACATCCTATTAGGAATTATAGGACAATGTGTATGTATTTGTTTTGATCACCTTTATCATATACTGAATTATTCATACATTAATTTGTAGCCTATCATTTGATTTCAGATTCTACTGGTTTGACAGAAATAATTATAAGCAATTAATACAAGAGAACTTCAGCACAGAGAAGAAAGAAGTTTGATAATTAAAAAACGTAAGTCTCAAATTCATATAAAGTCTTATTTGTGGTATAGCCGTTTTTGTCTAGTTTGCATGTTATCGCTGTGTTTATATGACTTCAGTTTCTAGACATCCCATATATTCGCATGGACGTTGAAATAGTCTACCGGCCTATCAGCTATTTTTGTTGAATGTTATCTGTTATCATGGTTGAATTGGTTGCTCTGTCTTGAAATTGAGATGCACTGTAATATATTATATTTCTGGTAAGTACATAAATTAATATGAATACAACAGTATTGGGACATTATTGCAGCAATACTTGATCATGCTATACTACAGTCATATACCATATAGCACCGGCATATCAAAATACAACCCATAAAGTATTAGGCTTTTGTTTCAATTCCTGTAGGTTATTCTCAATGGATTTAGAAGGCAAACAGAACAACAGAATTATTGATGAACTATACAGTAAGTACAGCTAGATGCACCAGTGAAATGCAACTATTATATATCGACTATACAATTATGTCTTCTTATGTTTCCAAGGGCGGATCCAGCTGAAAATCTGACTGGTGCTAAAAGGGACAATCACATCAATTGAACAATGATCATCAACACAAGCAATCAATGATACTGTCAAAGGGGTCAAACCATAATGATGTAGATGCATAATGTAATGTACTCAAAACTTGCTAACAAATATGTTAAGATTAAATTTAATACAATAAAATTATAATGTCATGTCATTGCAATATTGTAATTACAGTATTACTTCTTTTCCTTTACTACATTGATATACTTCGCTAATACTGACCTTGGAAACAGTGATACATAAACGTGACCCGATAAAATATATAAAATATGAATTCTAATTGAAAATGGGCCACGCAAAAATTTTCTGTGTCGGACGTTCAAGGAACGTCCACTGAACCTTCACCGAACCTTCACGGAACGTTCCTTGAACGATCGTGAACGTTCCGTGAACGTTTAATCATATCTACAAAGTACGTTCCGTGAACGTTTGCGGAACGTTCGATTGACCGCAAATCGAACGTTCACGGAACGTTCAAGGAACATCCACTGTTTGCCGGGATAAATATCTCTATGATACACAATGTAAATATGTAAAAACTCTCATCAAAAACATCAAACTATGACATACAGTAATATGCTAATTAAAGAGAAAAAATCAGACCATAAAGCACTATTCAAATCAATTGATAGTATGCTTCACAGTCACAGAAAAGGTATCCATCGTGCAATTCAACTGTTGAGCTACTGTATGTAATTTGCAAAATTTTTCATGTCAAAAATTGATATGATAAAGGACAGATTAAAATTGTCTATAATATCTCAAGAAGTAGAACATCATATTCCTTTTGAAAGTACCTACAACATCACAACAGAACTGACAGAACTAGCACCAGCGTCTATGGAGGAGGTACATGCAATCGCAAAAAAGATGTGCAGAAAATTGTGTGGCCTTGATCATCTACCTTCGTTCCTCTTTCAGCATTCCATCTCTGACCTTGCACCGGTCATTTTGAAGATCATCAACTCTTCGTTCGCAGAGTGTAAAATGCCATCATCTTTGAAATGTGCTCATCTAACATCATCATTGAAGAAACAATCTCTCGACTTTGAACAATTTGGCAATTCTAGGCCAATCTCACATTTAAAGATGCTTTCAAAGATTATTGAAAAGGCTGCTGCACGTCAACTATGGGATCATCTGTCGACCAGCAACAAGCATGATGTATTCCAGTCAGCTTACAAAGAGAAACATAGCTGCGAAACAAAATTGACTAGAGTACAAAATGATGTTTTAATGGTACTAGATAGTAAAAAGTGTGTGATGATATTACTTTTGGACTTGTCAGCTGCTTGGATACTGTTGATCACTCTATTTTGCTTGATCGATTGAAACATCGTTTTGGTATCAAAGGTAACGCCCTTCAATAGTTTACCTCATATCTCAACGAGCGATCTCAAGTCATCTGCATAGAAGGTTAACAGTTATCACCAAGACCTTTAACTTATGGGGTACCACAAGGTTCTGTCTTAGGTCCTCTACTCTATCTATTATACACATCGCCATTGTCAGATATTATGAAAAATCATTCCATCTTTATGCTGATGATACACAATTGATTACGACTTTCAGTTGCAACGCAACGATGACAGTTCAATTTTATGTACAAAGAATCGAATCCAAGCTTGCATGGCAGATATCACTGTTTGGATGAACACCAGTATGCTACAACTTAATTCATCAAAAACAGAATTTATCACCTTCAATTCTAAATTCAGCAAAACTCCGGTTGATCCGTCGCTTCGTTTTGGAGGTGATATAATAAAGCCTGCAGAACTTATTTAAAATCTTGGAGTTCACTAAGACGACAATATGCTGATGAATTCTCATGTTTCCAATGTGTATAAGACACCTTTCTATCATTTATAAAAAATTTCAAAGATTAGGCAATTTGTTAATGCCGAAGTTGCTGAAATTCTTATTCCAAAAATCACAATTGAGAAACTACAACATGTACAAAATGCTGCTGCTTGCATTACATCTGGAGTACCTTACATAAGTATGATCATATTAATTCAACTTTGAAAGATCAACACTGGCTCCCTATCGAGTTAGGATCATTTACAAGATATATTTACTCATTTTCAACATTTTCATCAATGAAGCTCTCGATTATCTTAAACAGCTTGCTAGTGTGCACATGCCAACGCATACATTATGATCATCACAGGATAATTATATTTTAAAAGAAAAAATATTTAGACTGAATTCATACAGAGCAAGGGCATTTTCAGTATCAGGGCCCTAGCATTGGAATAGGCTACCTTATGAACTTAGTTGTAGTAAAAACATTAACATTTTTAAGCCAACACCAAAGACATTCCTGTTTAAAGAAGCATTCTTAATTTAAATGAAATTTTACTTATATAAAAAGCAGTTTTATATTTTATATTTTACAGTAATTTTATTTTATATCTACAGTGCATTTATTTTTAACTTTTAACTTACATAGAACCGTAGAACAGCATATGTCTTATTTTAATTCGATTTTAATTACATTGTAAATATATCATTAAATTTTTAACTTATAAAGCGCATAGAACAGCAATGAATATGCGCTATAGAAATGTTATTATTATTATTATTATTATTATTATTATTATTATTATTATTATTATTATTATTATTATTATTATTATTATTATTATTATTATTATTATTATTATTATTATTATTATTATTATTATTATTATTATTATTATTATTATTATTATTATTATTATTATTATTATTATTATTATTATTATTATTATTATTATTATTATTATTATTATTATTATTATTATTATTATTATTATTATTATTATTATTATTATTATTATTATTATTATTATTATTATTATTATTATTATTATTATTATTATTAAAATAAAGTATAGTCAGTGCTATCACGTCTGCACATGTAAAATGAGTCAGACAAGCTGTAAAAATGAGCCTTACAGAGCCCTAGTTTTCTTATAAAATTTGTCGCTTTTAATATGGGTTTTACGAATACAACTTACTTTCGAACTGATGGTATTCCAGCTTTTGAATTTAATTGACTTGATTCTGTTGGATCCAGGGGTGGCATCAGGATTTCCCCGACGAGGGGGCTGGCATCCCCGACAGGGGGGCTATGCCAAATTTCCATGTTACATAGAAACAATTTGGCAATAGTCTCTAATACTGGAATGGAGCTAATTCCTATTGTTTTTTACGAAATATCTTAAAAACATATCATATCACGGTCCAACCAAATTCCCCGACAGAAAATTTAGTCTTCCCTGACAGGGGGGCTGAGCATCCCCGACGGGAGGGCTGTATCCCCCCTGCCCCCCCTCTGGTGCCAACCCGGGTTGGATCAAATCTGTTCTACATTTCAATTCCAAAGGTTTTTTGATAAAATATAGAAATATCACTATCACATTTTATGAAATATAATATTATCAATAATATTATAAAAAACTAACAATTAGTCACCTGCGTTGCTCGACAACCGGTGAAATTTGATGTAGAAAATGAAAGCCATACATCTACTACAATTGAAAATGTATATTTCGTTATGCTAAACAAGAAGCGAAATAAAGATTGAAGAACGCCTGAACCATGACTGGAAAACAGATTCTAATGATAGCATATATAACTCAAATATCTTACTTAGAACCCGACCGAGAACGGATAACGGAAAACCGGACCACACACACAGACGACACATTATTAAAAGTACAAGGTAGAAAAATTGCACGACTATGATTTAAAATTTACAAGATACAATACTCATCTCTACTACTATATAAAAATGACCTTCAAAACTTTGTACGCGCTAATCTCAAAAACCATGCGAAGAAATCCTGAACATCATACATCATTTGAAAGCTCTCTTTTGTGGTCTGAACATAGGCTATATGTAAACTTGAAATTTTGAATTCGGCGTAAAATTGAAAAATCAAGTTTTCCGTAAAAGATCAAAGCCGCCGCCGTCCAGAGTTCAACCGTATATATGATTAAGTGTTTTGAAATCTCGAACTCGAACAAAACCGAAAACAGAAATTGGGATGATGACGAAAATTCCTTTCTACTTTTGTGATTATTTATGTTTAATGAACTGTCATTTAAATTCTACTTTTCCAGACGCGAGAGAGTGCTTTGTTTACGAAATTCCAAAAAATCTATTAATTTTAAACAACATTTGGTTTCAACCGTTTGAATTGTAAATCATCCCCAAACATCCGCCGTATTAAATTATCTATCAAAAGTATTTAGTAGCAGGGACAAGGAAAATCATGATGAAATGTAAACATGAATAAATCTCAAATCTCTAAAGGCTTCTGGTCCCAAGGATAATTTCAACATTTATTCAAAAAAATTCAAGTCAACAATCAGACAAATGCAACGAAGGCGTGGCGTGGACCGTGGTAGGATTTAGTAGTAAACCACGGTCCACGCAATAGTATTAGGTTAGGGTTAGTGTTAATCCGACAATGTTTCTGACATAATTGTGCTTAGACATTCATCAGCCAGCTTTTAAATTAAAAGCCTATTCAAACAGTCATAACCGAAATGAAACCAGACCAACCAAATGTTTTCCTTTCCACTGCTATCACATGGGAATACAATTATGAAGATGAATGTAATGTGTGTATTATTGCTTCATCTAGCTATCCAATGAAAAAATTTATTTCGATAAAACAGTATTAACGTATTCTTAAGTGATAAAGCGGTACTGACATATTTTTTTATATAGTTCACATTGAATTACATATCTACAGTAAAGATTTTATTTATTAATATCAAACTGCAATTGGAACACTTGAAAATCGTTTGGCAAAATCTTACTTTAATTAATAATTCTAAATCATGAAATATTATAAGTATATATAAAACTGGTATAGAAGGAATAGGACATTACAATTAACATACTTTCATCAGCTTTTAATAATTACGTCTCAATTTTCTTTACGACATTTTATGGATTTTTATGGCGATGAATAAATCGTTTTGAATAAGACGGTATCGAAATATTTTTTATATCTTTCACATTGTTAGAGATATCTGCAGTAAAGATTATTAATGTCAAACTGCAACTGGAAGTCTTGAGGGTACTTGGCAGAATTTTACTTCAATTAATACTTCTAAATCATGAAATATTATTAATATAAGCAGGACTGGTATGGAAGGATTATGACATTTTAATTAACACAGTTTCATATAGCTTTTAATAATTACGTTTCAATTTTCTTATGACATGTATTACGTATTTTCTACATGGTTCATATTGAGCTAGATATCTGTAGTAGATTATTAATATCAAACTGCAACTGGAAGTATTGGGAATATTTGGCAAAATCTTACTATAATTCATACTTTCATTTTTAAATCATGAACTACTACTATACTGGTATGGGCGGATTTATTTAAACTGCGAAATGCCATTTAAGTTTTAAGCGTATATACATACAGCATATTCTACATACATTTATGTCTTCAATGCTTCTTTGACTTTAATAAACATTACTCACTTTGGTAACTGCATGGATTTGAAACATAAGTTTTAAAGTTATGTTCAATGTTGTTACTACTTATATATTGAAATGGCAAATAGTGTAACTGAAATCCGTACCATTTTATAGTTTAAAATGTTCCAAAACACTTCAGTAATCATTGTAACACTGTAGTCATTTTAACTTTAGCAAAATATTTTTCAACATGATATTAACTAACTGAAATCGAATAACGCTTTTGAAATCTTATAACGCTTAAATTGTAAGAGTCAATCTTTATTATATGCCGTTCATATTACCAATAGATTTTTAATTCTGAAATCCATACTATGTAGTGAAGTCCTCCTTAGTGAAGAAAATTAAATACAGCTTCTCAACAGTAACAACATTGGGCCGAAGGCCCACAAGGTCCTCCGCAGGAGCTAGAAAAAAGCTGCCGGAGCAGCCTTTTTTTCTAGTAATTTATAAATTTATAACATTTCTTAGAATTGATGAAATGTTACAATTGTAATGATTTTACTCATGCCATTGTTTTTCACTAAATCTTTGATAATACAGTCAAACCTGTTATAACGGTCACCTCTATAAAGCGGCCACCTGTCTATATTGGTCACTCTTGCAATATCTAAAATAATATTTTCTATTGAATCAAACCTGTATATAAAGGCCACCTGTTTATGGTGGTCA
Source organism: Haliclystus octoradiatus (assembly GCA_916610825.1). NCBI lineage: Eukaryota > Metazoa > Cnidaria > Staurozoa > Stauromedusae > Haliclystidae > Haliclystus > Haliclystus octoradiatus. The sequence continues at coordinate 22,268,926 of OU744446.1, forward strand.
ATTTATCTATCTCTCTTAGCTGGCTGTTATATACAGGTTTCACTGTAAATCTTTCCCGTAATTTGAATATACTATGAATAATACAATATCACTTGGCTTAATTAATCACTGATTGTTTAATAACTTGGTTTAAATTTGGCTTAGCTTCAACAAATCTATGCATAAATTGAAGCAAATTTATCAATTCAAAATCGTCGATCTGTGTATTACAATTGGAAGCATATGAATGTTTTGATAGTAATAATAAACATGTCATTCGGCTGTCAGAATTATTATTTGAAATGTTTGCATTATAAATAATGATTCAAAACTTATTGAAGCGGTTTAGTTGATTTATTGAGCATTAAATTTATTGGTTACAAGCCTTCGACTTGCGGCCTCACCTGGGGCTGTGTCACTTCGCTCTAAAAGGACCTCAGTATTGTGACTTTGCAGGACATCTGATTGATTATTCAGATTAGTGGCCTATTAATGGAGCTACTGTACCACAGAAAACTGCATAAACTATCAAAATCCAAATAGAAAAATGAAAATTTTTTAATCATTTGTGAGCAGTAAGGAATTGCGAATTGTCAAATGTTAGCCAATGATAAGATAGAAATTCCGTACTCTGAAAATCCGTTAAGGCTGGTATCACCATGCCAAGAAATGCCCTTATGTAATGAAAGATGTAAATTCACGGTCAAGCTACCGCATCAGTCTGTAACTGTGAGGTAAGACGTTGTTTGGAAGGTTCAAGTTGAATGATTATGGAGCACAAAGGTGAAAAAGCTGTGAATATTTTGTTAATCTAGGCGTTTAAAACACATTTATTATGTTGATACCGCACATCACTATCAGCGATCTACGGTAAAATAAATAGCATCATTATGCAGTATAGAGATACAGCTAACCGTAAAAGTAATCTAACAGATTATTTGAACTGCTACATTTGACATGAAATTGTTCAATTTTTGCGAATATTTTAAGTTTTTGTGCGGCTTCTTTGAGCACAACACTTTTTTGCTAAATTTTTCAGCAAAATACATTGCTTTAAATTTGCTTTTTAAGATGTTAACCTTCGAATTAAGCCTAACAAGAAACGTCTTGAGTTAGTTTAAGTTTGGATCTAACCGAAAAAAAAATTCTTTGAGTAATTCACAGCCATAATCTTGGAGGAGTTTATGCACGGAATGAGGGGATTTTGGGGCAATATTTGTTCACAAATACAGAGAATAGCGCTATTATTAACTTGATTATTATGAATTTTCAGCATTGAAGAACTATATATAAATTCCTGAAATCAACAAATGCGAAAAATCTAATGGAATTCATAAACTGTTCATAAACGTTGAATGGCCCAATTTTCATGAACTTTTATCATGAACAGTCTGAAACTTTATGAACTCAACTAACGTTTCGCAGGGATTTCAGGTATTTATATATATAGTTCTTTGACGCTGGAAATTCATTATAATAATTAATGAATGTAATACTCAACAAATCAACTCAACTGCTAGATTGCCCAATTTTTATGAACTGTTTATGGACTGTTTGTGGAAATTAGGCCATTTAATGTTCATGAACTGTTTTCACAGGAGTGATTGCACTAATATTGTTACTCACCAAATAAGCCAGGATCATCCAAACATGACGTGTGATTGCTAACAGTTATCAGAGGTGCCCCTGATTCGATATGTTTTTCTAGAATATCCCAATTGTGAACTTTGGTGGAATTCAAATACCCTGTTAAAAGCAATTAGAAATAGCCATGATTCTAATTCAGAAGAATGAGAAAATCACATTGTCGTAATTAGGACTAGCAAATGCTATCCCAAACAAGCAAACACGCTAGTTTTCTTATAAAATTTGTCGCTTTTAATATGGGTTTTACAAATAGCCTACAATTTGCTTTCGAACTGATGGTATTCCAGCTTTTGAATTTAATTGACTTGATTCTGTTGGATCAAATCTGTTCTACATTTCAATTCCAAAGGCTTTTTTGATAAGATATTGAAATATCACTATCACATTTTATGTAACAGGATAAAATATGGCTGAGAGCAAGGCAACTCAAATCAAGGCACATTTTAACTTCTAAACATTGATATCCTAATTAAGAGCCCGATTTTTAAAAAGCAAAACTTGCTGCAAAACCTTCTCTGACATGCGTTTGCTGTAGGCTAGATTGATGGAAAGGAGAGTGAAAGATAGCATGCTAAGCATTTGTATGATCATTGTTTACGTAGTCAATAACAATTTGGTTTCCTCAAATGGAGATCAACCTGCACACAACTGATAGAAACGCTAAACAATTGGTCAGTTGCTCTAAACGATAAATGTATGACTCAATTTACATTGATTTTTGAAAGGCATTTGACTCCGTTTCGCATCCTAAACTTTTATTAAACTTTTATTTATATTTATTGATTATGTTAGACCTTGTTTTGAAGTTTTATTTAGTTTGGTGCCATGATAACTCACTCGTATTACGTGGCAATGAACTTCCTAATTTTTGCTGAAATGATGGATTTTGGCACCCCTGAAGCCAAATTTGATCAGTTGCCACCCCCAACTTATTTTGGAGATGCCGGTCCGGAAATCTTGTCGAGATTGACATTATTCGAGGACTCTACTGATCAGGGAAGGCTATGAATTTATTTATAAATGAGTATATTTCCAAATTTATTTTTATTTTCTAGCTATACTACACCAACAATTTTCAGTTGACGTTCATTTTACATAAGAGTTTTAAAGGATATTATAATCAAATCAATTTAGATGGTATCGCCCTACCAAAGGCACCCGTACAACTCCTCTAATTCTAGATGAGTGGCTCTTTTTGCTGAGAGCAATGATGTTAAACACTCTTTATTGGTCAGCCGTGACACCCAGTCTGAAGAGAAGGGCACAATTTTCTCTGAGATCCCGGGTGCGCAACAGCAAATACTTTATTGACAACTGACCGTAAAAAATCTAAATATCGTTGAATCTTTAATTAGGTGCGCCATAATCGGCATGCTGGCACGACACTGCAGATCAATTTTAACAGACTTCATAGCAGATAGGTCTCGATTGTCAATGCGCAACGATGCGCCGCAGCTACTCATAATACAATTTCCTCTGGACCATTCCATCTGCCATCCTTGGATGGTGCTCATTTGATGTTTAGATAAAGAAAGTCAAGTCTAAGTTGACCTTCGGGGGATTTGATTCACTTGAGTCGATCAGATAACTGAGCTAATCCTCCCTCTGAGCTATTATAATGAGCGTTGTTAAGCATAACTTGGTGATTGATATGAATTACCATCTTTTTAACACGTCATGTTTAAATTGTTCTTACAGTATCAGGTGATTTACCACTGTCGTGGCGGCAGTGTCACGCAACTTTCGCAACTTACGAAGAAGGACCCTCATTGACAATCCAACAGTCTATCATGGCCATTGACAATCCTGAACCATCTAGAACATTCTAGAACATAGGAGAACCTACATGACTCACAATGACCATGCATGATCTGATCTAGCACCATCTAGCATTTATCTAAACACTATAAATACAGTAAATGAGAACTATGAGAACTTAATGTACAGTCTACTATCAACATGTCAACTTGGAATTAATATTATTATTTATAAGAAGAAATATACAAATCAATTCAACCTTAATTTGTTACTTACGTAAAAGGACCCTCATTGACAATCCAACAGTAACAGAAAGGAAGATGTTTTTGCAGCACCAGTAGTGGCTTATCTTCCGTTTGAATGGCCATTTCAGTGTCTCCTCTATGACTTTTCCGGACATCTCATTTCAATTTTAAATTATCAATGAGATGTTGTTATAGAGAAAGGAGAATGAATCTCGAAATTCCCTATGAAACTGGAAAATGTTGAGATGTAGTAGCCTCGGTAGCCTGATTATGTCATCTGCATTCGACCTCATATAAGGATCAAGCGGGCTGATCTCGAGGCTGCAAATAAGGATTTTTTAGTAAAAACGGCTATTATTAAATTTAATATAATATTGCAATATATCATAGTTTATATAGTGAGACTATATAATATAATAATATACTATATAAACTATGAATATATGCAATATAGCATACTACGTAAGTTTACAGGTAGATCCAGATAGTTGGCTTTGGGTAGATCTCGTTAAGTCTCAAAATTCCCGACTGGGGACTCAATCTGGGCCAGAAGATCGAAGTAGGACTATAAAAATAGAATCTATATACAAAATCCATCACTATGGGTAACTGGCGTAGAAGTACTATTGCAAACATCGAAAGTAGGAGGGAAATTAGAAATTAGTTGTAAAATTGTAACATCATGCCAGCCATTACTTTTCTAATTGATTGGTAAATAAAATATAATATAAAACACTTACAATTACATATACACCCCGGGGAGTAACTTCCATTGCGCTTCGGGTCGTTCAGATGGATCTTTGGCAGAATGACCATAATAATTTTCCACATGATGAAAAAGATACCCCAAATATATTTTTTATGAATGACAGATTCAACCAAAACAAATGGAAAACAAGTTCATATGCAAAATTTGTTTTGCAAAATGAAAAAATTGCAAAAGCGTCGAAGAATACCTCAATAGATTTTCACCAAAAGTATGGAAGTTACCCCCCCCCCCCCCAGATGTGATTTGGCAGAAAGGGTGTAGTTAGCCTCTTATAAGCTCTTATCTGATTTATGGACTAGGAGCAGTCCTGTTACAATATATTAAGGGTGAATGGAAACCTGTTTTAGCTGCTAGTAGTATTTGCTGCAGGAAGATTCTGTCAATTTATCTTAGGGGGTGACATAGAATTCTGGAAGGATCACAAACCGTTGGAAAGTATCTGGTTGAAAGCTTTTAATGTGATATACCACCACGCTTGCCACCACGCCTACAGAGGATGATGCTTCGCTTATAACCTTTTGGTGGAAAAATTATTTACAAGGCAGTGCGATAATTAATAAATCGCTTGCCAGATACGCTTTCTCGCTCTCCTGTTAAAAATTAACTACAAGAAATTAATGATAGTCAATATGACCAACTTGCAAATGTCACTTTAGAGTCAGTTGGCACTTTATTGTATCCACAATTTATAACATTTGTCATTAGAAGATGTAGCAAAAGAAACTAATTTAAGTTATGCACCAAGGCAAATCATATGTTCAGTGGAGAATTCAAATTGTTCAAATTTACCTGATAGTATAGATTTAGGCCTATATTTTCGAGAACGAAATAATTTGACTATATTAAGTAAACCAAAACTCTTATTATGTGGGAATAAAATGGTTATCCAATCGTCATTGCGTGAGCGTCTAATTAATTAGCTAACGACAGTCATCTAGGAGTAAAGGGAACATTGTCCTAACTCAGCTCGGAATGGTGGCCAGGAATAGCGTCTGACATAAAGAGCGCGTTAGAAAGATGTGAACACTGTCGAAAATTTGATGATCGACAATATGAACAGGAATGGAACGTTCAGCGATATTGCCGCCATGCCATACTATTGCTATAGACATTTTCCATGTAAATCGCAAAGCCTATCTCTTGTAGATTATCGCTCACGATACCCAGACGTGATACCATTGCGACAAGAAAGAACGCCTGAAATTTGTAGCTCACTCGAGGCTTTTTTCAGTGCACGTGGTCCAACAGCAGAAATTGTGAGCGACAATAACCCACAATTCACTTCAGATGAGTTCAAATTATTTTTGCAAAATTTGGGGAGTGCGTATTCGCCACACTGCACCTCGATATGCAAGGTCTAATGGGATGGGGGAGAGATTCCAAGGACATTTAAAAAACCTTGCCGTAGATGTGATATATTACCACTACCAGATTGTGGATTGTCAACGTTTAAATCGTGTTTTATTTATAATACGTACATCATATCATCGTACAATTTGTACGACACCTATAGATGCGCTAACTGGTCGACGACCTATAGCTCATATACCATCATTACCAGCTGATAATAGAACAGTCACAACAGTGAACACTGAGCATCAACTGCTTGCTATAAAGCTGTAATGAAGGTTAACTATGATCAACAACAGAACGCTGTAGATATGAACATACCTAATATAGGTGAGAAAGTCTCTACTCGTGTTGGTAATAAGATTGTCGTGGCAACGTTATTTCTGCTGAACATAGGGTCGAGATAAAAGCCGATACTGGCAATGTGCTTGTTAGAGCACGTTCTCATGTTATTACAGCTCAAAAATCAATCAGTGCTGCTAAAGTCACACGTACACGGTCAGGCCGTTTAATGAAGGAACCAGTTCGTTTCGATCAGTCAGGTGTTTCGACCAGAGCCATCTATTTACATCTATTGTAAATAGATGGCTCTGGTTTCGAAACATTGAATTTTTTAACGTTATTATGAAGAAGGCGGAACTTATAAACTATGTCTTACAATATTATCAAGTTTTAAACTATTGACGAATAAAGCAACAATATCATACCATTTAGAAACTTAGCTACTTATAATAATCATGTGGTCCTAACATATAAATATGTTAGTTTCTAATATATGCTTGATAATCTTGACTCCATTCAGAATTACATTATAATTCTTTATAGTAATCTACCGATAATATACAACCAAATTAAGTATCTTTCTTATAGAAGAAAGAGCAAGTGTAATAGTGCTACAGCCTCGCATTCATAATAACCTCATAATCATAATGTATATATATGTTTCATCATGCATGTATTAGATTAGTATGTTTTATATGATTAGCTAACGGGTGTTGCTATGAGTCTATCTGAGTTATAGTAATACTACTGACTACTGAGTTCATGTTATATTTAACAATTAGACAACGAGCCCGAGTTGGCTACCGTCGAATAGTCACTTAACAGTTGTCATCAATTTAATTTGACTTGATTCAGATTTAATTTTTAAAACAAAAAAGTTGGATATCAATACTGGCTACAAATTTACAGCCCCACAAAATAGCAAACTTGAGCAAGGTAACTATTGAGTATCTAAAAATACATAAATTTTTGCAGTTTGTAATATAAACGTTTGTTGTTTATAAACTTTTGCTGACAAGTGAACTACTTTATATCTGCAATAAAGTAGCGACGAAAAAATTGCGAGAAGATTGTTAAATAAGATTAATTAAAATTGTATATGCATAGCCTAACATTAAACAGCTTTATCTCAAACTTTGTTGCTTGCTTTGTTTTCTTGGGCACGGAATTTATAAGACTCTCGTATAAAATTGATTCAAAAACATTTGCGAATCGCTTGTTTACTTTAGAATTTTGCGAGGGAACTTGCCAGCGGTCACTATGAGAAAATAGTGAACGATTGAGCAACCAATCAGAATGCAGATCATCGAATAGTACCGTAGTCGGTTTCGACTAATACCATATAGTGTTATTGGTTAACCGGGCACTACAGATACATAAATTAAAATCATTAGGAAAATATTAAAATTAAAATTTTGATCTTACGACCCATTTAATATAAATATACTATATTCTGCAAATGATTTAGTCTCTTACGTATGTTAGTAATAAATTGAAGAATCCAAGTTTTTTGTGTACAAATGTATAGTTCATCAAGGATTCAAAGTCCTGAGTTACGCCATACCAAACATATATTATCGTTGTAAGTTGTTAGTCTGATATTATGCAACCAACCTATTTGGCTTAAGGTTATTATTTTTTATTTTATGATTTTCCTCTTATATATGCTTGAAATTTATATGATCTATATGACTATATCTCATTAGATCTCAAGAAATGAGAAAAAAATCCTCATCAGTCATCATTTGAAGATACCAAGATAGAAAAAAAAGCCGAAAGACATCATTTTATTATATGGGTACAAAACTTACAACAAACTAGGCCTTGAAATAAGGAAAACAACTAAATTACAACTTCCTAAATTTATAAATATAAATTACTAATAATCAATAACAATATCTAAACATTCCAACGATCTTTACAATTGATATATAGCAAACTATAAGTTCATCTACTATTCAATTTCTTAGGCTTACCTTCAGTTTGTTGGTTTATATTAATCATGTTAATGTTAAATCATTTAAATTTTAACGAAGCTTGTTCCGTATTGTTCCTTATGTTCCCAGGTTCTATGGACGTAACTAGACCCTCATCATCATCATCATCATCATCATCATTTATTCAGGACTTGAATAAGCTAAAAGCTTTTTTTTCACTCTGATTTTTTCACCCTTTCTGCCAAATTGCCCCCCGGATATATACGCTACAGTAGGTATAAAAAGTATAAATAAGAATGCGAATGATAGGCCAATGATACGGTTTGCCTCGTTACAGAAGCAATAACATCAACAAAGAAGGACTGGGTACTGGATTGGGCTCCAACATGCCTTATTATCTCTTTCAGTGCGATGCTACGCAATGTGCAATGTCTTATTGTTACTACCCAGTTTTACCAGTCTATTACTGCTGATAAGATAGTAGTATTATTACGTTTAATTGCGTGCACCTTTGTTCAATCTTTTTAGGATATCGGTGGCACCAATATTTCTGTTCAGTCCTGATCAGCAACATAATTATTTGAATAAGAAAAAATATGTGTAGAGGAAAACAATCATTGAATTGCATTTTATGAAAAATCACCAAGAGGAAGCCATTCAATCATTCAATAATAGGATTCCCAAGACAGTCCTCGAACTCATGACATAATTCTCCAACGTCAGGGTTGCATCGTAATGTGACCCATAGTCATAGAATAAATTAATTCAAGATTTTACTCCCAGCTTTTCTGGCCGAATAAAGAATAACACTTGAACGGTTTAAGTATACCCACAGACAGCCAAACATCTAGACGGAAGAGTACAAACTCTCTAACTTACACAATACATATACTATAATAACATCAACCGCATAAAAAAGGTGTTTAAGTGGCCTAAATCAGCTACGGAATACTTATACACGGCAGGATTTGAAGGAAATCGACTAAATAATCGAAGGTTGACTGAGAAACATCGAAAAAGCAATTAATTTTGATTGGGAGGATGTTAACCATATTTATCAGTTAATGTTATACTAATTCGTACTTTACATAGGGCCGTCCTGTAATAGTCGATAAAAATGTAATGTAGACGAGGTTTTGCAATACCCGAACTAGGACTCAAAAAAGAGCCCGTACTAAGTAGTTTTCTTTCTATTTGACGACAACAGCTAGCTGGGCTTTCTTTTCCTGAAGTTCCATTTCTAACAGACGATTACATGACATATCGCGTACTAGGCCATACTATATATACTAAGTAATATTATTTTTATTACTATTTGTCGGTGCATGGCGTTGTTCGTGCTATGATGGGGATCAAAGGGGATAATCACTCTCCTGACAACTGTTGCCCATAAATGGTCTTTGATCTAACATATCTATTCTGAGGCTTGGAAGCTTTCAATTTAGCCAATCGGTAACACATGTGCCTCACATAACGAAAGAATCACAGCTTTTGAATACAATTAAATACGCAAGGAAATCACAAGAAGACCGATAAGTTATCTAATCAATCTTTAAATTCAGATATTGAGTTTGTTTGCTTAAAAAAGCCAGTAAAGTTTGCTAAAGATTCACGTTTCACAAAATCAAAACGGTCCTATTGAAAAGCAAAATAATACGGACTGTCACGCTTCAATGGTACTCTTTGTAATGGAAATATCAGCTCTGCGACTGTTTACTGTTCATTTGCTAAACACAAATCTAAGACAGGGCGATTTCTCTGTTATTGTAGCTTTGTCAAAGGTCTCAACGAGGTAGTACGGGAGAAGAAATATTTAAAAATACCTTCACTTGTTCATCATGCCACGAAAAGCAAGTAAGTTAGGATGATATCTATCATTATCAGTATGTTGTACTATATTGATCAACTGGGACTAAGAAACCAATTAACATAGTTATAATGTTTCATGAGTAACAGCTGCGATCAATTGATCAATTTCAAAGATATCACAGAAAGCTGTTTCTGATAGTTAGCAAAATGTATAGTGTTTTAATTTTAATTAATATTACTGTCAATGAGGACAATCTTATTAATGGTTAGTGGTTATTTTAAAAAATAAGTTAAAAAGATAATAGATTTTCTCTAAATACTTTTACAGAGGCACACATGCTGATGCTTTTACACTTATTCCTATTCAAATACATGTATACACGGTCCAATCAAATCTCAAAATTGAACAAGGTGTGATTGAGCTAGTATTCAACTATTGCTTTAAACAGAAAACGGAATGGTTATATAAATCGTTAATGTATTATTGACAGATAACTTCTTTTTTCTACTACATAAGTAAATGTTTGTACACCCGTTGATTCCAATGTGAAGATTTGAAATTCGTGCACCAGAAAATTCGCTATCAATCCTCTCTGTTGGAGGATACATTAGGACATCGATTGATATAGGAGAGAGAATCATTGCGATTCTAGTCCAAAAACTATCAGTTCCCATAAAATTTAATAAACTTCATGTTATAGAAGGTACAAAACTGACCAGCGGCCTTTGCGCTCGGCCTTCAAGTATGCACTGATTCACACTTCTTGTGTCTTTGAAAATGGAACTCCCTGTTCAACTTTGGACCAAGGCGCAATGGTAATTTCATGCTTTTAAATTTAATGATGAGTGATGTTGATGTTGATATGGAGCAATACAACAGCATATTGTGCAAGAGGCAGGTACAATATACACGATGTGAACATGTTAGATTGTATCATTGCATGATTATATTATAGTTGTTTATTATTCTTTGACTGAACAAATTTGCAGTTACAGTATTTGTGTGTGTTGATTTATTATGCTGGGACGCTTCTGTTCAGATGTTGGCCTGTGAAATTTATTAGGATATCTGTATTGTTTTTGCACAAGCGCCGTAAAGCGTTCTTTTGTTAGTTGTCAAGAGGAACATACAGGATGGAAAAGGAAGACGTTAATTACATTGTCATTTCTGACGTAAACAGTGATCGATAAGCGTATACTTGACGTAATTCTACTACAAAGTCACAAAAGCCTTAATAAATCTATGATAATTGATAATGAGTCGAATATTATATCCCCTGCTTCAAATGAAGAAAACAATTCATTCTATTTAGCAACAATATTTTTGACATAATATGTTGTAAAATAACATTAAAAGGGCAGCCTGTATAGATTCTGCTTTCTAACACTACTGTCTCACGATTTTGATACATTGACAGTTCAGTAGTTATATAACACAGCGCTATGGTATGAGAGAAGGTATCCCTTTTATCATGACCAAAACCCATCTTATTTCAGGTGCCCCATATTCATATATAATAACTATCGTTTTGCCAATCTATCCATATCTCACACAACATTTAATAGAGATTTACAAGGCATGTTTCACAATAGGTTAATTTATCCACATATTGTTTATTGGACGGAAATCTTTTATAGGCGTATAGATACTATAGAGATCATACACTGCTTCGTTGAAGGGCAACTTATCTCCGATTAAAATTAGGGAGGTCATTGCATCAAGTATTAGACAAATTTTGATCCAGAACATTAAAATTTCTAACGATTATCATTCAAAAAACAGGTGCCCCAGTCATCGACGAAAAACTTCTTGATGTCAAAGTTAAAGAAGGCGGGACAGCTATGATGGAATGCGTCATTTTTGGTGAACCAGAGCCTGATATTGATTGGTACTTTGAGGGCAAACTAGTAAAAGACAAAGGCAGGTGGGTGAAATATGAAATGATGGGAGCGAGTTTGTGTAGTCCAACCAAGTAATCCAATTGCGGAGAAGAGACGAAATATGTGAATGAATATGAATAACCTTGATCTCGTTCTTGTTTGCTGCTGCTTAATTGAACTTCATGTAGCTGCGCATCTGCTGTATCTATTATTATACTGACTAATTACAGTATTAAGAAACTAAAGGGTATAAGCTTGCATTATTTGAGATTTTTGGAACTGAATATCAGAACAAGTCTGTTCGGAGCTTGTCGTTATTTTTTATTGCTTATTTCTATATACTTTTTCTTCGATCAAAATATATCTTGTTAATGTCTCTTTCAAGCGCTTCTGACAAACTATTTTTGGTCCAAAATGCTTGAAAGTTGGACATAAATAAAAGATGATTTTTTGGTATGTTTTTTGGCAATAAAAGATGAATATAGAAACATCTACAAAATTTTGTCTGTAGGTTAAATCTCCTTGCAAAAAGTTTCGTTTTCTGAAAGGTTTTATTGTTGCGTGCAGCCTACTTTAGACGTGACTTAGGTCAATTTACTTCATTTCCTACTTTTATGTTAGATTCATGTACATCTTTGAGAAAAATGACGTGATTGGCCTCGAAATAAGTAAATGCACAGTGGATGACGAGGGAATGTACGAATGTGTGGCTTCCAATAAGTCTGGCAAGGCAACATCAAAGTGCGAGCTTATTGTCGGTTGTAAGTATGAATCATTACATTTAGTATTTCTTTTTCTATTCTATATATCAAGAAAAACGGGAGATATTATAGGGTCCTTACTTTGAGTTGGGAACCCGGGCTTGGGAAAATTGTGAAATAAAAAATGATGAAACCCTATTTAGGAAAATATCGCAAGTTATCGATCATTGGATTGTGTTTATATAAGGTGATTAATAATAATATTCTATAATCTATATTCCCAGCTCCTAAAAAAGCCCCTGCGACTAACCACGTTGAAAAGCAACCAAGCAAACCAAAACCATTTATTGGTCTTGGCAAAAAGAATAAAAAGAATAAATTACCAGTCGAAAGGGAGGGACTCATAGCTGAAAACCCTGAGAAATATTATGAATTTGGTGATGAAATTGGAAGGTAATATGAACTCTTTGTTTTTCTTATGATATTCAGTAATATTATCTTTAAAGGAGCAAAAATGACCGGCAGGCGCTACGCACTTAGGATCACGTGCATGTTTATTGTTTATAACACAATGTTCATTGTTGACATGAATTTATTACAAATTAGGCTAGCGTATAACAATAGTTTCAAAGCGAGACGGTTGAATTATGCTAAGCATAAATTCAAACTGATCTCGCAGCGGTCGCCGGTCAATTTTGCCCCTTTAACGATAGTCATTAGGATTGATACATTTTTGACACTCTCCTTCGTAGAGGGAAATTTTCAGTTGTCAGGAAATGCAAGAAAATTGATACAGGAGAAGAATTTGCTGCAAAAATGATTAAGTTTGATACCGACACATTGAAGTTTGCCATTCGTGAATACGATCTTATGGTTGGAGGTCGAATGGACAACAAAGGCCTTGTCAAACTTAAAGAGGCATACCTGGTTAGGAAATACCTCATTCTGATTCTCGAATAGTAAGTGTGGGTCGATCTTATCTGTTAGAAACGTTTCTATTTTATATTTGTCATTAGTTTTTGAGTTGTTCACAGTTGATAATCAAATAAAATTTGACTTTCCAGTGCTGCCGGTCATACACTGCTAACTTACATGTCAAAGAAACATTCATTGACAGAAGAAGATGTAGCACAGGTAGTACGACAGTTGTGTGAAATACTGGCTGACTTGCACTCAAAGAATGTTATTCATCTTGATATTAGGGTGAGTATTTATAACCTCAAACACAGAAGACAAAATAATAGCCATCCATGCTAACTGCTGGATACATTCCAGTCAATCAAATTAGCGCATTACTTCGCCTTGGAAACTCTTCTTGTATGAAACTATAATATACTAAATCATGCAGTCGCTACAAGAATATAATCGAATAATCTATGTTTTCTTCAGCCGACAAACATCCGCTTTGCTGCTATCGGATCGAGAGAATTAAAGCTTTTGGATTTTAACAGCGCAAGGCACATAGCTAACAAACAGGCTGGCGAGGTTGTGGATGTAATTGGTGACACCGAATTTTGTGGTAAGAGCTATATGAGAATATCAAATAACGGAGAGAGCCGTGCGTATTCTCTCACAGAAAATGATAATGTTTTGTATTATTAATTTTCAGCACCGGAACTCTTGGCCTTTGATCCTGTTCTACCTGGATCTGATATGTGGAGCGTAGCAGTAATTATGTATATTTTGTGAGTGAATTAGACAGCATTGACGATATCTGACGATAGTAGTACTTGCCTTGATATTATTAATAATTTCTTTCTGTGCTGTATTAGGTTAAGTGGCATTTCTCCCTTCTTTGATGCCGACGAGGACGAAGTTTTGAGAAGAGTGCAATGTGTCGAATGGGAGTTTGATTCTGATTCATTTGCTCGTGTGACGTCAGAGGCAAAAGATTTCATCAAGAAATGTTTTATTAGAATTCCAGAGTACGTATTTACCTCAGATTAGAATGTGCAGCTACCGGCATCTAAAGACTCTACAATTAATATTCAATCTAGTATTTCTTTAATAAACGCAGTATTTTCATTGTCTCTTTTTAATAGGATGAGGTTGACAGCACAAGAAGCACTCAAGCACACATGGCTATCTGTAAGTAAAAGTGTACATTAACCTATTGTTCGCTAAATCTTTTTAAAGGCTTTAAATTGGATGAGATTATATTATCAAAGATTCTCATGCTCTCATCATCGTTGTTCATTCATTTGTCATTGGGCTGATATATTCCTGAACATTAACCATTAAGTTCTGTAATTCTGTGATAGAACGCGATTTCGGGCGTGATATCCCTCACTCATGTCTGCATAGAGTGATTGATAATGATTTCACATCTCTTAGGAGAAACATACATGGCACTGCCCTGCCCACGGAAGCATTGTTATATTTCCATCATCCACGCATGTACTCAGTCACAGGCATGATACTTCAGATCCATTCCAACAGATTACATAGCACTTTGTAGGCCTTTGGAGGCTCAGCCGTACGTCGTGGTATTTTATATTTCAACCTACCCTGGACTATTCGATTCTTATCAATGTGGGATTTGTCCCATATGGAAGTTCTATTTCGTTTTCTTGGTTCCCGTACCTTTCCACACAATTATCAATATAAACTATTCTGGTGGTATTTTGTTTTAGTCTGACTTTATGAGGGCTCGCAAGAACTCAACATTGAGAGTGCAGAAAATGAAGGAGACTGACAAACGTCTATATTCGGAGGTATGATTTAGCCTGCTTTGAAGTCTGTTAAGGTATTATCATTATAATGCAGAGACAATATGTACAGGCTATATACATATTTGGTGTACATGAACGAAACAGACATATGCATACCTTAATGACTATAAGATTATTCAGAATATCGAAATTCACAATTGTATTGCAAGAAGCTAACAATACAGACAACAGAGTACGAAGCTCAACTGTAGGATTTCACATTGAACAATGCTAGATAATTATAATGTCATCTATCCAAGAGTTGTCCATCCCAAGGTAGGTCCATCCTATCATCGATCCTGTAAATCATTTCTACCAAAATAAAACTGAGCTACTGATCAAAAGTGATTTTAACGTAAGTACTAAGCTGTTAACTCCGCAACCTTATTCCAGACTTTTATTTGACAATCGAAGCAGCTCCTAGTTCATTTTGCAGCTTTCATAATTATGCTAACAACTATTTATAGCTTAAATCCCATGGTCTTCTTTTTGATGTATATATGTATGTCACTCATCATAATTAAATGTTTTAACTCACAGCAGTCTTTATAGCAGAATAAAGCAAGTGAGTAAATAGATAAGTTTAAATCGTGGCTAAATCGTCGTTCCAACCAACCAAGTAAGTAACCCCTTGAGTCATCTCTAAATGACAACAATACGGGACGTTTTAAAATATTTTTTATCCCGTGAACCGGTTGGCACACTCTGTTCTGAGTTAGACGAGATTAACCCTGGGAAAAGAGATTGACATATATTTACATGTTTTCTATTCCAATATACCAAGTATTGTTTTCTATCTCGCAATGCAGGAAGAAGAAGAATACATTGAAGCATCTCTTGTTCTTCGAACGTTTGACGAAGAGGAGTATGAGTCACCTGAGGAGTCAGAAGAGGAATCTGAATAAATTATGAACAGGTAATAATTACAGTACAGTATTATGCATAATACTTTTACTAAGGTGAAATAGTTGCATTTGTATATGATCATCGAATATGCACCGGGTTGTCAAATATAAAATGTTATTGGAAAAGCCCGGGGAAAAGCCTTTATGAGTTACATTAAGTTGAACCACACAACATACATAAATTAATATCCTAAACAATTGTTTCTCATCAATGACGCAACGGTATCCCGGACTCAAACATGTCGCGCAACGACTGTAAATGTTAATGCGAAGTTAATGGATAAAGTTTGTTGAAGGACGACACTCACACATCGTAACATCTGATACTCAATTGATCTATACTAGCATAGTAGAGCCTCTCCCAGAATGATAAGCATTGATTTCAACCAAAACATATATGTGTCCTGCATTCTTTTATACAGTTCAATTAGACAGAGATGTAATCATCTCATCATTATTGTTTAAGCAGATGAACTGGAATCATACTGAAATTGTATAACTTTAATTTGTTTTAGATGAAGAAGCAGAATAAGAACATCCAATGTCATTAAAAGACCAATTAAAAAATATCAAATATTATAAATAAAATTGTAACAAATCAAGCTGCTTATTTGTAATATCCGTAGAGAGATTAGTTCAAACTTGTGTTACCTAATATTTGTTTAATTTGTACTAGATAGTAATACGTAGACTGTACCAATTTGTAGAGTTTCTGCCTTGGAAAGCAGATGTGATTATGAATGTTTAGTAGTATTCTGAGTTCAGTTCAGTTACCGGTTGCCGGAGCCTCATTCCTGATTCCTCCCACATTGGATTTTAAATAATCAATTATTGTCAACTAAAAAATATCAAATTTAAATTTTGTTAAAACCATTTTTACATTGAATAAAATTGCAGTTTAAACATATTAACATAGCATGTCTTTTTGCGAAACATATCATATGATATCGTTTTAGTCCTTGTATATTGTTTATGTTAGAGAGAGTATTCTTTGTGACACATGAGCATGTGGCCATTGATCTGAGATAAATTATCGTAAGGTCAGGCTTTATAGTCTATATCATGATAATGAAAATTTGAGAACTGACCCATTTAGCCTCAATTAAGCAACCGAATGAAATTAACTAGTTAAGGGTATCCAAAAGGCCAGAAACCATTGAACCATTCAACCCTGTACTGGAAGAGAATAGGATATATGGAAGTTTTAAAAGTGTGCACTGCTTTAATTTCTTATGGTTGCATAATTCAGGCTAAATGAGTCAGTTCTCAAATTTTGATCTGTCCCTCCTCTTCCTTCCTCCTTCTCCAACATAACAGAAATGAAGTGAATCTGTTTAAGGAATCCCTCCTGAATCCAGAAGCAAAACCTGCACTGACGAGACCACCACGCAAATATATAGATACCATCCACGCTGCAGTTGAACCAAGGAAGAAGATTTCTTATCCATATTAACTCCACTCTCCGCGTGATACTGACAAGTGACAACTGATCTATCCAATACCTTTCATATTTACAAATACTAACATAATATTTACAACGCCAATTGCCTAACTGCTTCTGAGCAGGACGAATCAAGTCCTGTCTTTTGCTGCAATACAACATATCAAATCAGATCTGCCAACAGTATCTCCTCGAAAAATCATGAGCGATTTGGAGGTTGTAGGAGCAAAAGTGACAGGATGCTACTTTAATTATAAACAGTGCTTGGTTATGAGGATATGTCTCAGTTTGTCTCAGAAGTTTAAAGAAAGACAACACAAACTGCGAATGCCTTAAATCTGCTTTTTTGTCGAACAATATACGAGGAAAAATACAGCTAATTCTCCAGGAATTAATTAAAACTTTAAAACTCATTGCGACCTAGAAATCACGGGTGTTAGCGGCTCTTCAATTTTCCATTGAGGCCCAGAATCAGCTTTTTAGAAAAGACTTCAGGTTTTTTCTGAAACCATAGGTGACCAAACCTAAAAAAAAAACCCGGGTTGTTACGCAGGCTACACAAAGTATTGCCATGCGTGTTTAAATTGTATTATTATTATTATTATTATTACCACGTGCTTTCTTTGCCATGCTAATCATAATATAATGAATGCAATGCCAAATTTACTTTTTTTTTCTGTTGTATATATTGTTAAATTCTATTTACTACTTAATCTGTTATTATTATATGTACCTTTCCTTTTTTTAAAAAATTATTTTAGATATATATCTTTTTTCCAATGTTTTATTCTTTTTCAGTAATTGTTTTGCTCTTCATTTCTATGTACAATTTTACAAACGTGTTTGCTTCGAGGAGACAGTGTGCTTCAGTTTTATCAATGTTATCAATTGTTGGATGATCAGCGTCTACTTCCCGGCCAGTTTTACTTAAGTGCTTCACGACAGGGCATTATATTAAATGCTCTATAGTCTCTAGTCCTATACCACAACAACACACTCTCTCTTTCCCAAAATAGCTTCCAACGTCATACATTTCTAGTCTCAATCTCATTTGCTCACTGGCCTCATTTATTCCTACTGAATTTAGATACTTTTGCCCTAATTGATACTTCTGATGCTTTTGGTGTCTTAACTTTTTCATTACTTTCTCCTTATCTATACATTGTACTGCTTCTTGAATCTTTTCTTTTACTATCTCTTTCCATTAATTCTTTGTCACCCTGGATACTTCCATTTCGTCTATACTCAGTTCTTTCGCCATTCTCTTCGTTTCCCTGTCCCAACTGTAATCTCTATTTTCTTTCATCTGTTCTAATATTATCTGTTCCCCCAATCTTTCGTTATCCGATGTCATTATGCTTTGTATAATAACATCATACGTTGATAGGCTATGTGTCGGCCAAATATCTGTTTCTTTT
This sequence comes from Haliclystus octoradiatus, assembly GCA_916610825.1. NCBI lineage: Eukaryota > Metazoa > Cnidaria > Staurozoa > Stauromedusae > Haliclystidae > Haliclystus > Haliclystus octoradiatus. The sequence goes on from OU744446.1 coordinate 22,287,759, forward strand.
AAGATGCCCCAGTAATGTGTGCTATTCGGTAACTGCAAAATTCTTTTCAATGCCACTGATTGTATTTTTTCTATTTTCTCCATGTCTACTTTTCTTAGGATAGTCCATACCTCTAGATTATAAGTAATGGTTGGCACTACAGTTTTTTCGTACATGAGTAGCTGTGCACTAGTGCTGTATTTACCCAGATGTTCCTCTTTGCCTATTTTTTCAATTATTTAATAATTCTATGGATATTCTTTTCCATTTGTCTAATTTGTCTTTCTGCAGTTCCTTTACTTTTCATCCAATTTCCAAGGTATTTATATTCTTAGGTTTCACTGATGCTTCCTTTTTTCAACTTAATTACTACTTCTTCTGCTTTTTTTTCTCCTGATTTTATTATCATGTAGCTTGTTTTATTGATACTAAAGTAAACTGTTTTTTCTTTTCCGTTATTCCCAGGTTTTCTCCAACTGTTTCTATGGTATATTTACTCCCTGCAGCTGCAATGTCATCAACATAAATCAATGATTTTAATAATAAATTTGGTGTTACTATTGTAGTTGCTGGTTTACCAATAATATTTATCAGATCAGTGCTGACACAACATAGCTGAGGGCCATACACAGTGCCTTGTTTAACAATGTTTCTAATCTCTATCTCAGAAGTGGGTCCATGTGGTGTCTGTATCGTAATCCGTGCATCTCTGTTAAGGTTGTAGATTGTTGCCATCTCCCTTGAACGCATACTCGCATTGTGAAGGTCAACAAGACAATCCTCTAGCCAGAGTTTGTCGAAGCATTTCTCCGCATCTGCAAACAAAATATAAGTATTTTTGTTTAATCTTTTGTTATTGTCTAAAATCATCATCAGTCCTAGCCAATTATCTTTTGCAGATCTTCCTCTTCTCCCTCCATTTTGAAAAGTGCTGAATTTAATATCATCCTTTACTTCTCCATGATCGATTTTTCTTGTATCTTGCTTAAAATGCTGGTTAAAAATAATCCTCTTCTATTTGTCATACCAGATTTTATTCCCTTGTTCTTATATATAGATTTTATTTCCATTCTTTCATATTCAACTGGTGTCACATTTTCTGATGCAAGTTTGTTAAACAATTTAGTAAACGACTTTATCATCTCTGGACCACCTTCTATTAACATTTTGTTATTCCACCCTTCGCTGTCGGCTGCGTTTTTACGTTGAGATTTTTAAATGTGTTTTTGATATCCTCTGCAGGTATTCTAGCTTTTCCTGACTTTTCCTTCTATTTCTATATCCATTATTAATTTCTTATTCATTTTCAGTTCATTTTCCTTCGCATTTTCTGTTGTTGGTGCTGTTCTGTTGAAGAGTTTCTTGTAAAAGCTTTGAAATATTTTTAGAATTTGAAATTTGTCTTCTTGCTTTCTACCGTTGGTATCAGCCATGGCTATAGGAAATTCTTCCTGTCTACCTTTTATTCTCCTCCGGAACTCCCAGAATCTTTCTTCTTTCATTTCATTTTCTCCTTTTACTAACAAATTTACTGTATTTTTTATCCGCTTTTTTGTGACTAATGTTGTTCTTCGTAAATGTGATTTTTAATAAGTCTTTGTCTTTCTTTGAACAATTCTGTATTACTGTCATGTCTGTATAGTAGTTTTACACTCCGTTTTGCAGCCATTAGTAGTCTTTGCTGTACTTGTATTTCTTCTTGGCTATCAAATACTGTGGACAATTTGTTTCTTTGCAATAAGCTGTTAAGTTTTTTATAACCTCTTTTGGTTAGGAGTCCATTCTGTTCTCTTTCTTTACCATGTGACACTGCTCCGTCACATTCCATTATCACGACTACGTGATCGCTATATCTTAGTATTACTTATTTGTCTATTTTAATGACTCTATATGGGGTAAATAACTTTTCCTCATCTATCAATACTGATTTTAGATTTCTCGCATATACTCTTCTTCTACAAAAACGTAGTCCAATATTGAATGATTTGCTCCTTCTACTCTTGTCCAAACTCCTTTGCATTTTAATACTGCAGCTGTTTACCATCGCAAGTTCAAAATCTATCATCAATATTTTAATCAGTTGTCCACCCTCATGGTTATCTCTCTGTGGTTTCCAGTTATAATTTCATCAACTCTACAATTAAAATCTCCCATTAAAATAATTTTGACCTTTGTTGATTTCTTTTTTCAGCACTTTGTACCTAGATTTCAGTGTTTTATTTTTTTTATTGATCACCTTTAGGGAAATATGCAACTCATACTCGATATTTAGTCTTGGTACCAACTGTAATCCACAGACTTTCCATGCTGCTCTCTGTTTTGTTTACCTCCATTGTGCCATTTTCATATTTTCTTCTTCACAGCTATCAACACTCCTCCTTATTTATCATTTCTATCATTTCTGTGTATGCGATATTCTTATATTTCTACCTTGTCTGTATTGCTAGTATGTGTTTCTACTATACCGATTATATCTGCATCAATGTTTTGTATTATTTCAGATAGATTGCCATGTTTTGATTTTAATCCTCTAATGTTTACATAGTACACTTTCAACGATTTTAAGTTTTTTTCTATTGTTTTTCTCCTTCTCCTCCGTTTGTGATTGTTTTTATTATTCTCTGTTTGCACGTTTTGGTTTTCCATTGTCTGTTCCATATCTTGTCATTTGTTGTAGCGGCATTGTTCTATATATCAGATACATGGGTTGCTGCATAGGTTGCCACGTATTGGCGGTGTTCCCCCCTTTGCTGTTGCCTTACATCATTCTTGAATCTTTGTATCTCCTCTTGTATCTGCTGTTGTACAGCTTTGATAATTGTCTTCAGCTTCTTGTTGTACAGCTTCCTTATGAATGTCTTCCTATTAGCTGATTTATTAGTTGCTTCATTCCAATGGTTTACCAATTTCAGTTTGTCGATGTATGAATTTGCATCTGCATGTCTCCAGATCGACAGTTTCCATTGTTATGCCATCTGCACACTACATTTTCATCATGTATATTTGCATGCTTGGTTGTCGCATTTGCTTTTCAGAAAATACGTGCACATTATTTTGTGTTTATATCTGCATTTGTCGTTGAATCTGCACTTTTTATTCTTTGCATAGTCTCGACATACTCTGTCGCGATTCACGCTTTCTGAGTTTTCATCTGTGCTTCTTGGAGTGGACATTGTACTCTTTTGACTTTTACTGCGTTTGTTGAGTTTCACTAGCTCGAATTCTAAGTGCTAATTATTGATCTCAGTTACATGGTTACATTTTTCATCTTTTCCTCAATTTCCCTATTTTCTGCTGAAAGTGCTGATTTTTCAGCTACATTTTTTTCTACCAGATCTTGATACTGTTTCAACTCGATTTTCATTTTCTCGCTTAGCCTTTTATATTTTTCTTTCTTTATTTATTTATGGTACATTGGACCTAACGTCATCATCGGAATCTTCCTGAGCGTAGTGCTGTAAAATTTCCGGGCCATGTCTTTAAGAGATCCCATGGGCCCAAAATTTCTCTCGTTTGTCCTGATCAAACACCGAAAGCTGAAGATAATTATCTCTATATACAGTATTCATGATTTGTGTGGACATGAATAAATGGACAAGAATTAAAAGCACTCTCTTACTTTTAGAAAGCGAGCATCACAATATTCCTTTGCCATTTCTTCCCTCTTTTGCCTTGCCGACTGGAGACATTTTAAGGTAGATTTGCCGATTGACCAAGTCGCCAGGGGGTGTCACGCTTCCAATACTCCCACACTAGGAGCGGCCCTGCCCGTCGAAGCGTAATGGATTGGAAGTAAACACCCCCGGGAATTTCGCATGACACTGAGAATTTATCAGGCCTCGGCGTGTTATGTGTTATCCCCGCCTCAGCTTCTCATTGTTATAGCATACTCGAACATAATCCGACAATGGTGAGGAAATGACCAAATGAGATGAAAATTTTAATTATTTTTTCAGACAAATAATACTCCAGTAGATAACAGCAATTGGTCATCTACTCTCAGTCTATCTATGTGTTAGGTCATTCGTCTATTCCCATTATTATATTCCGTACATAAGGGGTAAACACAAACAAATCCGGCAGGTAGCAGCAGCACGTGGTAAGGGCGATTGGCTCCGGGGGTCTTTTAGATCGTTGTTGGGTCGACGGGTGCGGCAGAAAGAGTAGGGACAAAGGATTATGCCATGGTAATCTCTCATCTACATCTCAAATACAAAATAAAAACTGCAAAGTCAATAAAAAGTACATTACAAAAAACACAATTGCAATGCTGTAAGAAGGAACAGTCATGTGTGGATATGTAAATTGTGCAGACCCCGATTGTATTTTAGAAAAAAGTATGGGCAACGAAAAGCAGTGCTAGAGAATTGCAAGCATGGCAGGAGGAAATGGTTTCACCTTACAGTGAACACGTATTATGGTAGCAAATATTGAAGTTGTATGCTAATATAAATAATGATTAGATTCACAGATTTCGTTTGAATTGAAAGGAATGGTAGAAATAGTAGACCATAGAGAGTCGCAATTTGCAGCTGTTTAATTTGCACTCACAATCTCATATGGAGGGGCTAAAGTTCAATGCAGAATGTATCGCGCGCACGAAAATGGAGGGCGGGAAGACAATTTGAAGTTCTTGGTTGGATCCAGCCAAACAGCATGTAAGAAGGAGAAGTGGCCGAGACAATACGGTTTAACGTTGCAAAGTATTGGTGTTGTGACTAATTGGAATGTCACTGACGTTGAGATTACCCAACAGTATTACTCCCCTAGTGGTGGTGGATATGTAAGATGAATAATGATAGATACATAAATTATTATATGTACACTATATTGTATTATTGTGTTTAAATTGTATGTTCCATAAAGCCATGCCAATTAAGAGGTAAATTATGCAATGAAAGATAATCTTTTAAGTGAGCCTATAACAAGTAGCGGTAAATTAATCGACTACGGGACAGAGTAAAATTTTGAATTCTCATATGCATGAAAACACAATTTCAAAATCATCCTGATGAAAATACAATTGAAGAAAAGACCAATAAGAAACTAATACAAATCATATAGCGTAAAAATTTTTTAACAAACTGTACAAAGTGTACATTCCCATCTAAATCATATACAGTCTGGCTTGGAAGTTTCAATTCTAGCCTATTCATGCTTTCATGATGCTTTGAGGGTCACTAAATATGAAGCTTATCACATTTATCGGTCACATTTATTGGAGAAAGAATAAATATCGTATATATGAATAAAAAGTTCACACAAAATATTATGTGCAACGCTGTGAAGTATTCGTCATGTCAACCCGGAAATTCTAGATTAAATCAATCTGGTCTGTGTGGTCGGCGGGTCGGCGGGTCGGTATTTTACACCCACCCATTTAAAACGAGGTATTTTATCATGAAAATGAGGTTTTGAAAATGACTACGACTGCGAGTAATGGTAGTCAAACGCCGTTAGCCTGTGTGCATTACGTCAGAACTCCATTTCATACAGCGAGTGCAGCGACTCTCAGTTTCATGGAGCGGAACACGGGATAGAGGCTCTTGCCTAGAGTAATGGCTTGCAGTAACGGCTTGTGTTAATCGGTAAGCAAACTGGCTCACGTCTACCATGCGCATTGCAGTCAGTCAGAGTTTAGAGTCTATGTAAGTTATCTTGTAGCCTAACTCAAAGTCTTGATTCACATGTAAAGAATATGCGTGTAGCTCAACAGCTAACCTGATCAATAGTGTATTCAAAAGTCAAAGACATAATTCAAAAATGTTCAATGAACATATGGAGTAGAAGTAGATACTAGATGGGGAAGGAGGTTTCATGAAACATAGTTTAAGCTAAAAGGTAGGCCATGATGATTTTTGTTAAGGAAAGGCAAAATGTAGCTGACACTAAATTGCACAGGCCTCATATCTATATAATGAATGAGGGGCTACATGAAATTGAGGGTCATCGTCAATTCGTCATAGAAGCAAGATCATGGTTATTAAAATATATGAAAATGGAGATTTGATATAATGGGAATCAGAAACGAAGTCGAAGATAGAATTGACAATATAAATTTAAAATCACATTTGAAATGGTAAAAAATTGACCGTGAAGGTAAGCATGGGAAGAGAATGAGGGAGAAAGATTGAAGAGAATAAAACATGGTAATTATGTGTTTGAATGTTTGATGCTTTTATTATGATTAAACAAATTTTTTCCACATTGAACAGTCACAAACAACAAGGTTATGACCGAAATTCAGGGTCTCATTTAACCCTGATGGAAGTGAACTTCTTCATGTTGCGGTAGGATGTGCGTTGATTGCGATACGGACCCTCCTCAACATGTCTGGAATGCAACTATATGGTACGTGTACACCCATGAATAAAAAGGCACCTGAATGACGGTGATGCAATATTTAGGAAAAGGAAATTTTAGTGGAAATTGTTTATAATGATGATTATTAGTGAGAGGCTGAAAAGTTAACGTAAACATTGATGGAGGAGATAAATTTTTAAAATGAATTAATGATGAAATTGAGGAATTTAAATTATATTCTGTAAAATGATTAATCGCAGATGAAATGGGAATCGTTTAATAAATTTCCATCAATGTTTTATGTTAGCTGTTGAGGCTCTTACTTGCTGTTGTTGATTGTATACATTTAAACGCAGAATTCCATAGCACTGATATGAAAATTTGAAATAAATTGTTGTTTTTTTAGCTTCGTAGTAATTGGAAACGGTAAATTAATGAAATCTCGATTTGCATACAAGTGTTATGAAAGACCTTTGTTGATAATGGCTTAACAAATTAATGTGGCTACATTGATTAATGATTATTAGGTACAGAAGATTGATTAAAATTAATTAGGATTAAAAAGATAGAAGAAAAGTTTAGAAAAGATTGCAGATTTAGGAAGGCAATGGAATTGATTAAGTTTTAAAATTTTAACTGGTTTTGCGAACTGCATAATTTAGACTTGTTATTGTTATAGTAGACTATTTTTCTGATTTGCTGTGTGTATTTGATTAGTTACGGGTTATCGGATTAGGCCCAACATTGATAAGTAGATATGAGTAAAGTGGTTTGTTTATATGTTCAATGCATCAAATGACATAAATCAGCAAGCCAAGGTTTTAAATATATTCTAGTTTGGATTGAAATGCTTTAGAAGTTTTTGACGAAATAAAAGCAAAGACATGTTACAGTTTTGGCTGTGTCTCGTTGTTGTTCAATGAAGGTTGAGATAATGTTTTTTTCTTTTATGACCGACTTTATAGAAAGGAGACAAATAAATGGTTTGTTAGTGAAGAAGATGATGCATTGAACATATACTTAACATATATTGTGAATGATTTACATTTTTAATGCTATGAGCGTGGATATGTGTATAGCGTCCATCAATTCAGTGTAATGAAAATGTTAACAGAAGTTTTAATGTTCATTTTTAGATTTGATAGTAGGATACTGAAAATGTAAAAACGGAAAAATGTTTGAAAATCACAAAAATGGAATGTGACTTTCAACGAATTGCACTGAATCGGTTTCAACTGTTACGAGTTAAGTTAAATTAAGTTAAGTTTGATTTGTGGAGTTGGTTTTAGTTTGAAATGTGATAAATTATTTGATTAGTCCTTATGCATTGAACTATTTACTTGCGGGTCAGAGAGGATATAGCTGCAATTAAATTATATTTTAATGTGATTATGTTAGACATTGTTACACCGTAAATCCCTTCAGTTCAAATGGAAATATAAAGGTGAATTTGTAGGTACAATGATTGTAAACATGAGTTTGAATGTCTACGAAATCAAGAATGGAAATGTAACTCGGAAAACTTTTTAGTTCCAAACGTGTGTGGGTAAAAATGTGAAAGTCATATTAACAAATTGAACTAAAGCAATTGACGTTGTTCTGTAGTTTAAATTTGACAGTATTTTAAGTTATGTTAATTTGAATGTGATTATTGATTATGATTGCCTTGAAAGTTATAAAAATTGCATGCAACTGTTATAATTGTGTCTTGTGTCATTCATGGATAACGTATCACTGTTGCTCCTTCATGTGATTAGCATCTCACAGCCAACCACGCATCACCCTAGGCAACAATGAATGTTCACTTTTCGTTTGTTTTATTTCAATAACCTCATTGTTCATGACCGTTTTTAATTTATATAAATTGTGATTTTGATGAATGATATAAATTTTAAAAAATTTGGTAACTTTGTAATGAGTACAGTGTTTATAAGTGTTGATTAATTGAGAAATTACAAAATTTCATTTACATGTTTGTAGCCTATTGTGATTGACAGTACCTTTGTGATAATTATTTGCATGGTTTATCTTTGGTTGCTGTTCAATTTGACATTATTAGCCTATATTTACATATTTACAGTGCTGAAATGCAAGGAGACAAAAGTAAATTAATTCTAGGTTGTTGTAATTGTTGCAATAATAATAAAACTAGACACAATGTTACATGATTGAATGTGAATTTTTTCCTTCCAACGTTGATTTCATCATCATTATCATTATCATTTATTCAGAAATACCTGACAAGTGTGCATAAACTGAGAACAGTATTAACACAATTTTTTCACAGGGCTGATTGTTCTTATCAAAGTTGTACAAAAATGGATAAAAGATTTTATGTATTGATATTAGTACACAGATATATCATTCATTTATTATTATTTATTATTTATTATTCATTCATCGATTTTCATTTTTATATATCAGTAACTCATTCTTTAATTCTCCGAATTCTGATGTTGAGAGGTGTGTAAATAAGATAAATAAAGTAATATACATATCTCATTTATTCAGTCTATTATAATAAACAATCGGAATAACAATCAGAATATATATAATTTTCATTTTTTTTCTTCGAATTCTGGTGATGAAATTTGTTGATTGGTCATAATGTACACTATATTGTACTATTGTGTTTAAATTGTATGTTCCATAAAGCCACGCCAATTAAGGAGGTAAATTATCTAATGAAAGAGAGTCTAGCAAGTAGCCGTCAGTTAATCAACATTTAAGCGACTACGGTGCAGAGTAAAACTTTAAACTTTCATGTCTGAAAACATAAATAAAAACATCCGGATTAAAATATAATCGAAGAAAAGACCATATCAAATAACGAACGTCCCTGTCATTAGCAGTAAATCAAAGTTTGACCTTGAAATCAGGTGAAAAGAAAATATAATTAAGAACGTCTAAATCCTATAAAGGAATAAGTAAACACATCTGAAAGCAGGACAGCCACGTAATGATAATAATCTAAAACGGACAGTTCTAAACTTACAGTTAGAAGCCCACAGTCGAAAGGCGAATAGCCAAAACCAAGCACGTGCGCGCGTGGCCAAAATTTGAAGAGAGTAGTTCATTACACTTTGCATTAAATTTATACGCCCAAAAACAGAAGCAAGTAAGGCAAATAAACCAGCATAACGATAAGCATTGCAAGGGGCCTTCATAGCATAGCATCATTCCGAATAACACAGCACAAGGTACGAAGACAACAAATCAAACGTCGCTCACCTTCCGTGAAAATCGATAAACCATGAATTTCAAAGTCAAACAACGACATCCAATGGCAAAGTAAACATTAAAGATGCTAATTATTTATTACAATTAAATTCTTCAGTACAGTTGATTAAATAAACAGTAACTAATTGACGCAATTTATTAAAAAACAACAATTACAGAACGGTGGTAAGGTAACAATCTCTAGACTCCAAGACAAGTGTCAGACTCATGAAATTGGCTGAAAAACAGATTAATTCAGAGTGTATTTCGTAAACTACGACAGCTATGGTATAATTAATAAAACTGATGTGAGTCAATTCAATGTCAACAGCAAAAGACCATTGTTGAAAACGACATGATTATATTGCTCGATAGGCTTTGTTGACGTCAGGAATTACGAAACAACAGCTCAACACTTCGTGGCACGGCGTTCCTTTGAAGTGAGCAATTTCGTGGGTTCTGAAAAAAAATAGATCGAAAGAAAATTAAAATAAAATACTTTTAGTGGTCACAACGAGACAAATCCCATGATTTGTAATGAATGAAGGTCGACGAACTCGAATCTGAAATAATATGGTGTAATATGCCGCTGCTTCAGGTAGAATAATATCCGTCGAGGTACTTTACGGCCTAACTATTTTTTTCCTGCGTGGCTTTGTGGGTGTTTGATGACCGGCCCCTGCGGGGCTGACCACCCGAAGAAAAACGCCCCTGCGGGGCGTTTTTTGCCTTCGGCAAAGACGCCCCTAGTGAGCCCAGGCCATCAGACTCTCTCTGTCCTATCCTACTACTGCCATTTGATTGTTATCTCCAACTCCTACTTCTGCTGCTACTCTATTAAAACGACGATGATGATACAGTGATGATGACTACAGACTGTTGCTACTACTACTACCGAAAGAGGGCACGGGGAAAGGCGGTGGTATTTGGGGTCGTTGAGGGTCGGCAGGGGGCGGCAGAGAGAACTAGAATACGGAATAAAAATGCGAATGGGGCCTGCACGTCTCTGAAAAATCAAAAATCAGCACAAATGCAAATACAACAAGGTCAATAGAATTAAAATAACACGCGAAAGGGAAGCGATAGTATAAATGGACAACAGGCGGTATTAATTAAACTATTAAAATTAATTCGACACACAACAAGGCAAAACCAGCAGTGAACTGCTTGCTTATCAACGGGACGACACTATAATTAGCATTGTCCAATAACAATCGTACAGACAGTAGTCAAAAGAACGTCAAAACGTGTAAACAGTTATTGTTGATTGTCGTTCAACGAAGGTCGAAAACACGCAGCACTGATAGTCAATCAATTGCAAACATACATAGTAGTGTTAATTAAATTCTTGACGACTTGCCTGTTCGAAGAACAGGTACTGCTTAACACGTACTTAACAAAATAAAGTTTACAGAATAATACACGCGCGCACGGAATCAATACAAAGCAGTGAAATACAACAACAACACCTGCGCGGTGTGCGAACGAAGGCAACAACAAGGAAGTCGAAATAACAATGTGAAAACGTCGAAATAAAAACGTATAGTTAGACAAGCAAATAAAGGAGAATCGACGAGTAGATAGCCCAGGCCAAAGTAGCAAACAAACAGGTCAAAAGGTCAAAGTGTCGAGGGCATCAGACCGGCCCAGCGCGCGCGAGAATAGTCAAACGTAAATGTCGAAAAACAATTGGCAAAAGTGACAGCGGTCAAAACATTCAAACGGCACGGCAACAAGGCAACTAATCGAGACGAACAACAAGCGATCGGGCCCAGTGGCAAGCAAGTTAAACACACAACAATTCACTCACCTCGTCAGAGTTCAAATCCGTTAAGAAACAGTGGCAAACGACAACACTTTTGATAGAGGCCATTTTATCATTCGACAACAACGCAGTAGCAGAAACAACACCGATCAAAAACTACTCGTCGATTAAACAGCCATACAGTGAGAAACGTCAATAGCAATAAACAAATGGTAATATACACACATTATTAAATAACAATCCCAGCGATAAATAATCAATCCGCTATGGGCAACAAGTTGCATATTATTAAATAATGCGTAAATGGTCTTTCGTAGTATATTGTCGTCTTGGCTTCGTGATCGTCATGCATGGCGTGGGCTGCTGTTTTGTTCGGTTCATCAATGGCAATTGCAAAGGTCTTTGTGATCTCTTTGTGGCATAAACAACGGCAGCAGCAGACAGACGTCATCGTCACAGTGGTGAACAGCAAGAGGCGGTCGATCCGTTCGCGGTGGAGGCGGTGCCTAAAATAATTGTCTCGGATCGTCCATTGAATATATTGCGCCACCCGCCAAAATCCGCGATAAACTCCTGAATAAATAAAATTAAAATAAAATAGTTAAAGTGATCAGAACGAAAAAAAAATTGTGGTGTTCAGGTTTTGCAGGCCGACAAGCACGATGGTCGAAAAATAATGGCAGTAGCGCCGCCCGTTCTGGTCGAAAAAACGCCGCTAAATCTAGCTTCTCTACGTAAGTTTAAAAAAAATATTGCGTTCCGGGTTTGGTTATTGTGGGCTCGACTCCGCTCGCTGCACGGGGAGAAAAAAGTTTTCCCCTGCGGGGAAAACTTTTTCCTTCGGAAATGGGCCTCTAGTGAGCCCAGGCCATCACACTCTCTCTGTCCTACTGTCCTACTACTGCCATTTGATATTGTTATCTCCAACTCCTACTTCTGCTGCTACTATATTAAAACGACGATGATGATGACTACTACTGCTGCTACTACTACCACTGAAAGAGGGCACGGGGAAAGGCGGTGATATTTGGGGTCGTTGAGGGTCGGCAGGGGGCGGCAGAGAGAACTAGAATACGGAATAAAAATGCGAATGGGGCCTGCACGTCTCTGAAAAATCAAAAATCAGCACAAATGCAAATACAACAACGTCAATAAAATTAAAATAATAACATGCGAAACCGAAACGATAGCAAAAGGGCAACAGGCCATAGTAAATACAATTGAAATTAATTATACACACAGTCACACAACAGAGCAAAAGCGGCGCGAACTGCTTACAAATCAATGGGACACCGATATTAGCATTGTCCAATAACAATTGTACAGTCAAACGAACGTCACAACATGTAATATAATTCATTCGTTCGAAAACACGCAGTACTGATAGTAGTCAATCAATTGCAAACATACACAGCAATGTTGATTTAATTCCTGACGACAGGCCTGTTCAAAGAACGGCTGCTTAACACGTACTTGACAAAATAAAGTTTACAGAATAATACACGCGCGCACGGAATCAACACAAAGCAGTGAAATACAACAACACCTGCGGTGTTCGAACGAAGGCAACAAGGAAGTGAAAATAACAAGGCGTAAACGTCGAAATTAAAACGTAAAATTAGACAAGCAAATAAAGGAGAATTGACGAGTAGATAGCCCAGACCAAAGTGGCAAACAGACAGGTCAAAAGGTCAAAGTGTCGAGGGCATCAGACCGGCCCAGCGCGCGCGAGAATAGTCAAACGTAAATGTCGAAATGCAGTTGGCCAAAGTGACAGCGGTCAAAACATTTAAACGGCACGGCAACAAGGCAACTAATCGAGACAAACACACAACAGTTCACTCACCTCGTCATAGTCGAAATCCGTCCAAGAAACAGTGGCAAACGACGAGACCAAAGGCGAGCACGAGCGGCGGCCATGTTTCGAATAATTTTATCAATCGACAACCACGCAGTCAGTAAAAACAACACCGATAAACTACTCGTCGTCAATTAAATAACCATAGTCTTAAATAGCCACGAACAAAGGGTAATATAAAATCCACGACGGGCAGCAAGCTCCATATTAAATAACCACGAGTAAACCGTCGTCAGTAATAAGTGAATTTTCTTTGACTTCGTTCGCCTTCGAGTGTGCAGCTGTCGTCTTGGCTTCGTGATCGTCATGCATGGCGTGGGCTGCCGTTTTGTTCGGTTCGTCAATAGCAATTGCAAAGGTCTTTGTCGAAAACTGTTCGTCAATGGCAAAGGGCTTTGTTCTCTTTGTGGCATAAACAACGGCAGCAGACGTCATCGTCACAGTGGTGAACAGCAAGAGGTGGTCGATCCGTTCGTGGTGGAGGCGGTGCCTAAAATAATTGTCTCGGATCGTCCATTGAATATATTGCGCCACCCGCCAAAATCCGCGATAAACTCCTGAAATAATAAAATTAAAATAAAATAGTTAAAGTGTTCAGAACGAAAAAAAAATTATGGTGTTCAGGTTTTGCAGGCCGACAAGCACGATGGTGGAAAAATAATGGCAGTAGCGCCGCCCGTTCTGGTCGAGAAAACGCCGCTAAATCTAGTTACCTCAATGGACATTTCTAAAAATATTGTGTTCCGGTTTTGATGATGGTGGGCTCGACTCCGCTCGCTGCACGGGGAGAAAAATCGTGGAAAATTTTTCTGCTTACGGAAAGGGGCCTCTAGTGAGCCCAGGCCATCAGACTCTCTCTGTCCTATCCTACTACTGCCATTTGATTGTTATCTCCAACTCCTACTTCTGCTGCTACTATATTAAAAGAACGATGATGATACAGTGATGATTACTACAGACTGTTGCTACTACTACCGAAAGAGGGCACGGGGAAAGGCGGTGGTATTTGGGGTCGTTGAGGGTCGGCAGGGGGCGGCAGAGAGAACTAGAATACGGAATAAAAATGCGAATGGGGCCTGCACGTCTCTGAAAAATCAAAAATCAGCACAAATACAAATACAACAAGGTCAATAGAATTAAAATAACACGCGAAAGTGAAGCGATAGTATAAATGGACAACAGGCCGTATTAATTAAACTATTAAAATTAATTCGACACACAACAAGGCAAAAGCAGCAGTGAACTGCTTCCTTATCAACGGGACGACACTATAATTAGCATTGTCCAATAACAATCGTACAGACAGTAGTCAAAAGAACGTCAAAATGTGTAAACAGTCATTGTTGATTGTCGTTTAACGAAGGTCGAAAACACGCAGCACTGATAGTCAATCAATTGCAAACATACATAGCAGTGTTAATTAAATTCTTGGCGACTTGCCTGTTCGAAGAACACGTACTGCTTAACACGTACTTAACAAAATAAAGTTTACAGAATAATACACGCGCGCACGGAATCAACACAAAGCAGTGAAATACAACAACAACACCTGCGCGGTGTGCGAACGAAGGCAACAACAAGGAAGTCGAAATAACAATGTGAAAACGTCGAAATAAAAACGCATAGTTAGACAAGCAAATAAAGGAGAATCCACGAGTAGATAGCCCAGGCCAAAGTGGCAAACAGACAGGTCAAAAGGTCAAAGTGTCGAGGGTATCAGACCGGCCCAGCGCGCGCGAGAATAGTCAAACGTAAATGTCGAAAAACAATTGGCAAAAGTGACAGCGGTCAAAACATTCAAACGGCACGGCAACAAGGCAACTAATCGAGACGAACAACAAGCGATCGGGCCCAGTGGCAAGCAAGTTAAACACACAACAGTTCACTCACCTCGTCAGAGTTTAAATCCGTTAAGAAACAGTGGCAAACGACAACACTTTTGATAGAGGCCATTTTATCGTTCGACAACAACGCAGTAGCAGAAACAACACCGATCAAAAACTACTCGTCGATTAAACAGCCATACAGTGAGAAACGTCAATAGCAATAAACAAATGGTAATATACACACAGTATTAAATAACAATCCCAGCGATAAATAATCAATCCGCTATGGGCAACAAGTTGCATATTATTAAATAATGCGTAAACGGTCTTTCGTAGTATATTGTCGTCTTGGCTTCGTGATCGTCATGCATGGCGTGGGCTGCTGTTTTGTTCGGTTCGTCAATGGCAATTGCAAAGGTCTTTGTGATCTCTTTGTGGCATAAACAACGGCAGCAGCAGACAGACGTCATCGTCACAGTGGTGAACAGCAAGAGGCGAAAGATCCGTTCGCGGTGGAGGCGGTGCCTAAAATAATTGTCTCGGATCGTCCATTGAATATATTGCGCCACCCGCCAAAATCCGCGATAAACTCCTGAATAAATAAAATTAAAATAAAATAGTTAAAGTGATCAGAACGAAAAAAAAATTGTGGTGTTCAGGTTTTGCAGGCCGACAAGCACGATGGTGGAAAAATAATGGCAGTAGCGCCGCCCGTTCTGGTCGAAAAAACGCCGCTAAATCTAGCTTCTCTACGTAAGTTTAAAAAAAATATTGCGTTCCGGCTTTGATTATTGTGGGCTCGACTCCGCTCGCTGCACGGGGAGAAAAAAGTTTTCCCCTTCGGGGAAAACTTTTTCCTTCGGAAAGGGGCCTCTAGTGAGCCCAGGCCATCACACTCTCTCTGTCCTATCCTACTACTGCCATTTGATATTGTTATCTCCAACTCCTACTTCTGCTGCTACTATATTAAAACGACGATGATGATGACTACTACTGCTGCTACTACTACCACCGAAAGAGGGCACGGGGAAAGGCGGGGGTATTTGGGGTCGTTGAGGGTCGGCAGGGGGCGGCAGAGAGAACTAGAATACGGAATAAAAATGCGAATGGGGCCTGCACGTCTCTGAAAAATCAAAAATCAGCAAATGCAAATACAACAACGTCAATAAAATTAAAATAACAACATGCGAAAGCGAAACGATAGCAAAAGGGCAACAGGCCATAGTAAATACAATTGAAATTAATTATACACACAGTCACACAACAGAGCAAAAGCGGCGCGAACTGCTTACAAATCAATGGGACACCGATATTAGCATTGTCCAATAACAATTGTACAGTCAAACGAACGTCACAACATGTAACATAATTCATTCGTTCGAAAACACGCAGTACTGATAGTAGTCAATCAATTGCAAACATACACAGCAATGTTGATTTAATTCCTGACGACAGGCCTGTTCAAAGAACGGCTGCTTAACACGTACTTAACAAAATAAAGTTTACAGAATAATACACGCGCGCACGGAATCAACACAAAGCAGTGAAATACAACAACACCTGCGGTGTTCGAACGAAGGCAACAAGGAAGTCAAAATAACAAGGCGTAAACGTCGAAATTAAAACGTATAATTAGACAAGCAAATAAACGAGAATCAACGAGTAGATAGCCCAGGCCAAAGTGGCAAACAGACAGGTCAAAAGGTCAAAGTGTCGAGGGCATCAGACCGGCCCAGCGCGCGCGAGAATAGTCAAACGTAAATGTCGAAATGCAGTTGGCCAAAGTGACAGCGGTCAAAACATTCAAACGGCACGGCAACAAGGCAACTAATCGAGACAAACACACAACAGTTCACTCACCTCGTCATAGTCGAAATCCGTCCAAGAAACAGTGGCAAACGACGAGACCAAAGGCGAGCACGAGCGGCGGCCATGTTTCGAATAATTTTATCAATCGACAAACAACCACGCAGTCAGTAAAAACAACACCGATAAACTACTCGTCGTCGATTAAATAACCATAGTCTTGAATAGCCACGAACAAACGGTAATATAAAATCCACGACGGGCAGCAAGCTCCATATTAAATAACCACGAGTAAACCGTCGTCAGTAACAAGTGAATTTTCTTTGACTTCGTTCGCCTTCGGGTGTGCAGCTGTCGTCTTGCCTTCGTGATCGTCAAGCATGGCGTGGGCTGCCGTTTTGTTCGGTTCGTCAATGGCAATTGCAAAGGTCTTTGTCGAAAACTGTTCGTCAATGGCAAAGGGCTTTGTGATCTCTTTGTGGCATAAACAACGGCAGCAGACGTCATCGTCACAGTGGTGAACAGCAAGAGGTGGTCGATCCGTTCGTGGTGGAGGCGGTGCCTAAAATAATTGTCTCGGATCGTCCATTGAATATATTGCGCCACCCGCCAAAATCCGCGATAAACTCCTGAAATAATAAAATTAAAATAAAATAGTTAAAGTGTTCAGAACGAAAAAAAAATTATGGTGTTCAGGTTTTGCAGGCCGACAAGCACGATGGTGGAAAAATAATGGCAGTAGCGCCGCCCGTTCTGGTCGAGAAAACGCCGCTAAATCTAGTTACCTCAATGGACATTTCTAAAAATATTGTGTTCCGGTTTTGATGATGGTGGGCTCGACTCCGCTCGCTGCACGGGGAGAAAAATCGTGTCAAATTTTTCTGCTTACGGAAAGGGGCCTCTAGTGAGCCCAGGCCATCACACTCTCTCTGTCCTATCCTACTACTGCCATTTGATATTGTTATCTCCAACTCCTACTTCTGCTGCTACTATATTAAAACGACGATGATGATGACTACTACTGCTGCTACTACTACCACCGAAAGAGGGCACGGGGAAAGGCGGGGGTATTTGGGGTCGTTGAGGGTCGGCAGGGGGCGGCAGAGAGAACTAGAATACGGAATAAAAATGCGAATGGGGCCTGCACGTCTCTAAAAAATCAAAAATCAGCACAAATGCAAATACAACAACGTCAATAAAATTAAAATAATAACATGCGAAACCGAAACGATAGCAAAAGGGCAACAGGCCATAGTAAATACAATTGAAATTAATTATACACACAGTCACACAACAGAGCAAAAGCGGCGCGAACTGCTTACAAATCAATGGGACACCGATATTAGCATTGTCCAATAACAATTGTACAGTCAAACGAACGTCACAACATGTAATATAATTCATTCGTTCGAAAACACGCAGTACTGATAGTAGTCAATCAATTGCAAACATACACAGCAATGTTGATTTAATTCCTGACGACAGGCCTGTTCAAAGAACGGCTGCTTAACACGTACTTGACAAAATAAAGTTTACAGAATAATACACGCGCGCACGGAATCAACACAAAGCAGTGAAATACAACAACACCTGCGGTGTTCGAACGAAGGCAACAAGGAAGTCAAAATGACAAGGCGTAAACGTCGAAATTAAAACGTATAATTAGACAAGCAAATAAACGAGAACCAACGAGTAGATAGCCCAGGCCAAAGTGGCAAACAGACAGGTCAAAAGGTCAAAGTGTCGAGGGCATCAGACCGGCCCAGCGCGCGCGAGAATAGTCAAACGTAAATGTCGAAATGCAGTTGGCCAAAGTGACAGCGGTCAAAACATTTAAACGGCACGGCAACAAGGCAACTAATCGAGACAAACACACAACAGTTCACTCACCTCGTCATAGTCGAAATCCGTCCAAGAAACAGTGGCAAACGACGAGACCAAAGGCGAGCACGAGCGGCGGCCATGTTTCGAATAATTTTATCAATCGACAACCACGCAGTCAGTAAAAACAACACCGATAAACTACTCGTCGTCAATTAAATAACCATAGTCTTAAATAGCCACGAACAAACGGTAATATAAAATCCACGACGGGCAGCAAGCTCCATATTAAATAACCACGAGTAAACCGTCGTCAGTAACAAGTGAATTTTCTTTGACTTCGTTCGCCTTCGAGTGTGCAGCTGTCGTCTTGGCTTCGTGATCGTCATGCATGGCGTGGGCTGCCGTTTTGTTCGGTTCGTCAATAGCAATTGCAAAGGTCTTTGTCGAAAACTGTTCGTCAATGGCAAAGGGCTTTGTTCTCTTTGTGGCATAAACAACGGCAGCAGACGTCATCGTCACAGTGGTGAACAGCAAGAGGTGGTCGATCCGTTCGTGGTGGAGGCGGTGCCTAAAATAATTGTCTCGGATCGTCCATTGAATATATTGCGCCACCCGCCAAAATCCGCGATAAACTCCTGAAATAATAAAATTAAAATAAAATAGTTAAAGTGTTCAGAACGAAAAAAAAATTGTGGTGTTCAGGTTTTGCAGGCCGACAAGCACGATGGTGGAAAAATAATGGCAGTAGCGCCGCCCGTTCTGGTCGAGAAAACGCCGCTAAATCTAGTTACCTCAATGGACATTTCTAAAAATATTGTGTTCCGGTTTTGATGATGGTGGGCTCGACTCCGCTCGCTGCACGGGGAGAAAAATCGTGGAAAATTTTTCTGCTGCGGAAAGGGGCCTCTAGTGAGCCCAGGCCATCACACTCTCTCTGTCCTATCCTACTACTGCCATTTGATATTGTTATCTCCAACTCCTACTTCTGCTGCTACTATATTAAAACGACGATGATGATGACTACTACTGCTGCTACTACTACCACTGAAAGAGGGCACGGGGAAAGGCGGGGGTATTTGGGGTCGTTGAGGGTCGGCAGGGGGCGGCAGAGAGAACTAGAATACGGAATAAAAATGCGAATGGGGCCTGCACGTCTCTGAAAAATCAAAAATCAGCAAATGCAAATACAACAACGTCAATAAAATTAAAATAATAACATGCGAAAGCGAAACGATAGCAAAAGGGCAACAGGCCATAGTAAATACAATTGAAATTAATTATACACACAGTCACACAACAGAGCAAAAGCGGCGCGAACTGCTTACAAATCAATGGGACACCGATATTAGCATTGTCCAATAACAATTGTACAGTCAAACGAACGTCACAACATGTAATATAATTCATTCGTTCGAAAACACGCAGTACTGATAGTAGTCAATCAATTGCAAACATACACAGCAATGTTGATTTAATTCCTGACGACAGGCCTGTTCAAAGAACGGCTGCTTAACACGTACTTAACAAAATAAAGTTTACAGAATAATACACGCGCGCACGGAATCAACACAAAGCAGTGAAATACAACAACACCTGCGGTGTTCGAACGAAGGCAACAAGGAAGTCAAAATAACAAGGCGTAAACGTCGAAATTAAAACGTATAATTAGACAAGCAAATAAACGAGAATCAACGAGTAGATAGCCCAGGCCAAAGTGGCAAACAGACAGGTCAATAGGTCAAAGTGTCGAGGGCATCAGACCGGCCCAGCGCGCGCGAGAATAGTCAAACGTAAATGTCGAAATGCAGTTGGCCAAAGTGACAGCGGTCAAAACATTTAAACGGCACGGCAACAAGGCAACTAATCGAGACAAACACACAACAATTCACTCACCTCGTCATAGTCGAAATCCGTCCAAGAAACAGTGGCAAACGACAAGACCAAAGGCGAGCACGAGCGGCGGCCATGTTTCGAATAATTTTATCAATCGACAACCACGCAGTCAGTAAAAACAACACCGATAAACTACTCGTCGTCGATTAAATAACCATAGTCTTGAATAGCCACGAACAAAGGGTAATATAAAATCCACGACGGGCAGCAAGCTCCATATTAAATAACCACGAGTAAACCGTCGTCAGTAATAAGGGAATGTTCTTTGACTTCGTTCGCCTTCGGGTGTGCAGCTGTCGTCTTGCCTTCGTGATCGTCAAGCATGGCGTGGGCTGCCGTTTTGTTCGGTTCGTCAATGGCAATTGCAAAGGTCTTTGTCGAAAACTGTTCGTCAATGGCAAAGGCTTTGTGATCTCTTTGTGGCATAAACAACGGCAGCAGACGTCATCGTCACAGTGGTGAACAGCAAGAGGCGGTCGATCCGTTCGCGGTGGAGGCGGTGCCTAAAATAATTGTCTCGGATCGTCCATTGAATATATTGCGCCACCCGCCAAAATCCGCGATAAACTCCTGAATAAATAAAATTAAAATAAAATAGTTAAAGTGATCAGAACGAAAAAAAAATTGTGGTGTTCAGGTTTTGCAGGCCGACAAGCACGATGGTGGAAAAATAATGGCAGTAGCGCCGCCCGTTCTGGTCGAAAAAACGCCGCTAAATCTAGCTTCTCTACGTAAGTTTAAAAAAAATATTGCGTTCCGGCTTTGATTATTGTGGGCTCGACTCCGCTCGCTGCACGGGAGAAAAATCGCGGACAATTTTTCTGGGGGCGGAAAGGGGCCTCGAGTTTTTTCGATACTACACCGACATCCCGACAATTACGATATCGAATATCGAGATTTGACTGTTCTCTGCGTAGTCTCTGTAACGAAAATCTCAGAAATCTGTCAAATCGTGTGCAAAACATCCGCTAATTTCCGGGCTAATTTAACTTGTTTTCTAGTGTATGATCGAGGCCACAACAAATTTTGAAGTGAAGAAAACTTTGAAAAACGTGGGAGATATTGGGAGATCAAACAATAATGGTAGCCTGCTACCAGCTCTTACCCTTGGTCAAGATCCTGCGTATGATATAGGCAAGATTGTAAACGGATATATAAAGTACAAAGGTGAGTAAGCTTAGTTTGCACAGTGAACTCTGCGTCAATTCTTAGGATAAACTGTAAGATGATGGAGTCACTTTGATCCTGTAATGCATGGCCCGATGTACGGTCGCTCAATATCAAGCAGGCAAATGCTATATAGGGAAACTGCAATAGGACCCTTTGGCCCAAAAACAACTGTCGTAAAACTTTTGTGCGGCTGGCAGCACTGTTTTTGTTACTTTTCTTCTGTTCTTCAGCTGGATCTAGTTGTAAATGTATAGAAAATTGTAAGACAGCAAACTCTGCAGTTTGGCCTCTACCATTAGACTAACACACACATATGCAATACTGCAAACACACAGGTCATATCAAAACACTTCCCACGCTACACAAGCTACACAAAATATTCAACCAAAACAATGTCAAGGTCAGCTACAGCTGTATGGAAATTGTGGACACCATTATAAAAATAGTAATTAAAAATTTCTTCGAAAAACATTTTAGTACGAGAGTGATCATGGTGGGTCGGCAGTCGACAAACACTTGAAAACCCATAACAAAATACAGGGAATCTGCCCACATGTTTTCAGTTGTTCGAAAATGTAACTCAAAATTTGACTGTTTGGTGCATGAAATGTTGGTAATCAGGAAGCTAAAACCGACTCTTAACATTCAAAGCGATTCAATTAAGTCGCGACTTTTAGTTTAATTGTTTCCTTTGTCACAGCGTTCCATTGTCTTTATATCTGTATAGCCATAGAATGTTAAATTTATATCGTAGCACAATTTTACCTATATATATCTTGTAATTTCATATAATATTTCTTTTAACCTTGAAAATGACAACAGCAATGTCGAAACGTCGGAACAAATTTAATTGTGATTTTTTGTCGCTATCTTTCATACTCAAGCATTGTAAAAAAGCGCAACAGCAGCATACAGCCCAAACAATGCAACTGCCGGAAAAGATAAATGCCCACTAGAAAACAAGTGCCAAACATCCAGGGATGTTAAAGTTACTTTTTAAAAGTAGCTAGTTACAGTTACCGTTACTTGGGCGAGAAAGTAACTAGTTACTATCAGATGCTACTTTGCAGAAAAAGTAACGATTACAAGTTACAAGTTACCTTTAATTCGAAAGTAACTAATTACAGTTACTTTTCCGTTACTTTTTCTAAATAAGTCCAAAAATATCCAACAGAAGCAATGAGACATATATGAAGTACTGTATTTAAATAATGTTTCTGTATTTTAATTTGTTAATTAATCAAATGTTCTTGTTGACAATATAAATACGAAAACAGACACCCAACGACTATTTCACAGCGACGTCTTCTGCGTGTTTGAATGGCCTAGGCGATCCTCCTAATTTCCATAACAAAGAAAATCTCAAGTTACGCGCCATTAGTTCTATTTCAGGCTTGGTTGCTATGACAATTAATTGATCGAACAGACATATCAGACATGAAATGCTCGTTGAATCACTTGAATATCATAAACTCGGAAAAACAGATTGTATAACAGAATGTTACTTCCCTGAATGTAATTTTCTTGACATCCAAATTTATAACAGGATTTCCTGCAGTTGTTGGGAACTTTTTGTCTGTGTTTTTATTGTTCTTGGATGGTAACAATGAGAACAAAAGATTTTGACTACTTAAAGCACAATAGCGATCGAGAAGCTGCTAACTTTAACTAAGCTGTTACTTTCAGCACTCTTTTGTGAAAAAAGTAACGGAAGAAAGCGAAAATGCAGTGACAAAGTAACGAGTAATCGTTACTTTATTTTTAATCCTAAATGTAACTAGTTACAAGTAGAAGTTACTTTTACAGAAAATTAACTAGTTACAAGTAGAAGTTAACTAAAAAGTTACGATTACAAGTAACGTCGTTACTTTTGTAATCGTTACTAACATCCCTGCAAACATCAAGCATCGTTTATAAGGCCACTGTTACCACGCCCATTGATCCAGATGGCAGCGCCTACACAGGCCTAACAGAAAGAAATTTTAAACAGCGATAGCCTACAGCTATCACAAAATGACATTTAAAGCAGAAAAATATAAACATAGTACTGAACTTTCAAACACATATGGTGTTTAAAGGAAAAGAAAAAGTCGTTTGACATTAAGTGGTCAGTTTTAGGTAAGAGCAGGGCTTACAGCAATATTTCAAAGAAATGCAACCTTTGTTTATTAGGAAATTTTTATATAATTAGTTACAACAAAAATAACCTGCTAAACAAAAGATCGGAATTCATTAGTAAATGTAGACACGAAAACAAATTTTACCTTAACAACTTAAAAGTAACCAACAATAATTAAACAATGGCTAACATTGTAAACCCAATCGATATGTCTTTTGCAAATAATAAAATCTATACTTGCCTGATGATCACTGTATGGCGTGAAACTCAAAGTAGCGAGAACAGTATGTCTCTTTTTTGACTCATTTTATTTATTAAGCTATAAACAATTTTAAACGCTCTACTGTATGGCATTGAGCACTCTCACATTCTGTAAAGACAAATAAAAAATATATTTATATATTTATTTAGATAAATAAATAAAATGAGTCAAAAAAGAGGCGTACTGTTCTCGCTACTCCGAGTTTCACGCCATACGGCGATCATCATACGGCGATCATCAGGCAAGTAGGCCTATAGATTTTATTATTTGAAAAAAACATATATCGATGCACTACATGATAGAATATTACACATGATTGGGTTAATAATGTTAGCTGTTGTTTAATTATTGTCAGTTACTTTCAAGTTTTTGAGGTAAAATTTATTTTCGTGTCTACATTTGCTAATGAGTTCCGATCTTTTATTTAGCAGGTTATTTTTATTGTTATAGCAATTAGCAATCGCTTTACGATTTTGTGCACAATCTAATTATTGTATGCTGTGACTATTTGACCGGCAGTCGCAGCCATTATGGATACCAACGCATGCGTATAATGAACGAACAGTAACTTATAAACATTTTGGAATATAAATAATGAAAATAAACTAAAAATTTGGATCGACCTGGACTCAAACCAGCATGACCTGCGCTCTAGTCAGACTCAATCTGAATGAGCTATGCCAACCGATGAGAGCTTATGAAACAAAAATGGATTTATTTTCGACCGCGTGGTTATCACGTGACTTGACCCTAACCCTAACCCTAAACGGGTGGATCACGTGATCGGACCCTAAACCTAACCCTAATACTGTGACGAGTGAAACACGTGATGGAATGAATGACGTAATTGACTGTCGGCGCACACGCAGTTGAATCCATAATGGCTGCGACTGCCGGTCAAATAGACATTTCGATTATCAGAAATATAAAATTGTTTCAATGATTCTAATTTTTGTAGCTTTTACTCTGATATCAAATTTCACCGGCTGTCACACCATTGAAAATCAGATCAAAATCATTGAAATATTTCTATTGTTTACATAAATTATTTATTGGATTCAGATTTATCAACTGTTTTGCTCACTGTTTGGTTCGAGCTATTAATAATTTTTGCTTGATGTTCTGTTTTAAATAGCTAAGAATAGACTTTATCAGCAATTTATTAGTTACTGTAGAATTATATCAGCCCAAGTTATCAAATACTGAGCAGAGACTATCCTAATTTTACTCATCCCAATTTTACTCATCCTGATTTGTTCTATTTCGTTTAGGTTAATCATCACAATCTCACAGTTTAATAATTAGAAGCAAACATGCCCAATGAACAACCATCAACACAATCTAGAAGCTACCTTTGCCAGTTATGCACACTAACATTTTCTGATCAAAAGGTGAATTCTATGTTTTTATTATGAACTATGATGAAATAATGGTAAGAATAATAACATAGTCACATGAATGACCAAGCACTTAGTTGATTAGCCTTCTTGTACAAATTTTACTTTTTCAAGAAAGAATAAGGTAGCCTATATGTAACTCAGAATATAGCTTGCTCTAGAAGTTAATAGCCTACAAGAAGTGATGGAGATATCGGCAAAACATGTTAACTCATTGCACTCTAGTTTCTTCGATGCAAAATTGATTAAAATGCAAACATTAATTACTTGTTTGTGTCAAACAGTGTTTTTCGCAAAGAATCTGAGAAGCAAGATGATAACTTTTAAGGATGCAAATCAAATAGGTCCACGTAATAATCAATATGTATTTGAATGTCAACCAAACTCGATAATTGAATGTTAAAATGTAGGCCTTGTATTTGAATATTTGATGAAAAAATGCTCTAGGAAACGCTCTTCGATTTGCAAGTAACATAATAGAGCAAATTTCAGGATTTATACTATAATTTCATTGCTTCGACAGACATAATGAGTTTCCTAGTTCTTTTGGATGGATGAAGGATGATAATATAATTAAACCAGCATTTGAACAAACAAGCTGTTGGATTATTATCCTGATATCCATTATTAACATGAAATTAGTAAATTTGAATATTGATTGTTCCTACGTGCATGCTGCTGATTTTTGTGAAGACATTCGAGTGGATTTCAAATCATTGGGAGAATGCAATATGTAGAAATACGGCTAATTACTATCTATTTTTTCAATGTACTGTATTTTTCGGTGAAACTTATTCTTGAAATCTAAGACAAAAACAACAACAATAATGACAAATTAGAAAACAATTAAAAGCTGTAAAGATTCTACATGGATTATACAAACATTATTATTAAAAAGCAAAGTAAAACAGACTCAAAACAAATTTTTAAAAGTCACATTTATAGTACAAACAATGTTGTTGCAATAGATTCTAAATAATAAATTCTTACTCATCTTCAAACGCAAATAATTGCTTTTCATCATTGGATTCACTGAAAAGTTCATCACATATTTTTCTTTGCAAAAGCAATAACTTTCTATTTAATCAAAGCTTCTAATTTCCAACGTAATCCAGGCATATTAATTTAAGAGATAGTAAGTTCAATTTTGAACAATATGTAGGCCTAGTAGTGGTAGCACTAATTGACCACCACAGTATTTAGCACAATATTCTGCTATTTACTTGTTAACATCAATGAAACTGATTGAGAACAGCCACATATGTTTGATCGTTGTTGTGATAGAAAGAGGAAGCTCATGATGAATAAAACCATTCGCATTTGTTTACTTGAAATTAAACTAATCATATTATCGATAAAGCAATTCTTAAATAATTTTAAACCTATAATTTTATCAAAAATATCATAAAAACATTGGAGAAATTATATGCATCACTAAGATTTGAATTTGACTTATACAGTGAATTTAGGCTACCTTTAAACTTTGGGAATGGAGCCTTAAAAGTAGAGTTATACACTGGGAAATGCGATAAATCAAACTGGTTTTCTGTAATAATGTGTGATAGTTTACTACATCTAAAGGATTGGGTTGGAACCACGTGACATTTAGTTAGATTGGGTCCTTATGATCCTGGTGCTTCAAGACCAAATTATGTGACAGTTTTTTATAGAGAAAATACCAGCTGCAATTGGTAATGCTACTCTCATGCAATTATCTTTCAATGTTAATGCTAGCTTACATATTGTTTACTTTTTGCTTATAAAATTGCTTTTGTTTATCAATTAATCAATAGAGTTTAACTGAACACTATTGGTCTATGCTACACAACCGTAAGCTTTCAAAGGATAAAGGAGGGTGAGTAAATCTAAGTCTTTTAATAATTAATAATGTAATATGCAGTTTATATGCATTACAGTGCCAACCGCCTAACTGCAACCTGAATCTGAAAGCATATAAACTGTACTGGTAAAATCCTTGAGAAATAATTTTGGATACGTGCAAATTTGGATACATGCAACGTAAATTGTTTTTGATTTTGACTTGTTGCACTCAAGCTGGTTATACTGATCTTAATTGTCATTCAACAAACAACAGGCTTGCTAATTTCCATAACTTTTTTTTTATTTCAATGCTACAGTATAACAGTCACAAGTTGAAGACTGTAATGGAATTTATGGAAGCTAACTTTTATATGAGCATTTCTTATAACTCTCCTTGAAATATAATTATTATGAATACAATACTGCAATGGAATTTATGGAAGCTAACTGTGTCTCTTCCCATCTGCACTGAAAGTGCAGCTTACTATTGGCTTATCAGCTTGGAATTATTATCATTATTTGTAAGAAATATTTTAAAGCAAAAGATAGCGACAAAAAACTACAAGTAGTGGTTGTTGAAAAATTTTCGGTATTATACATTATACCATTGTCAGTTCAAAAGAAAGAAATATTAATTTACAAATTACTTATAGGCTAAGGATCTAAAAACTTAATACATTCTAATTGTTAAAAATAGTGCTAAAAATAAAACAATGAAACAGAAAGGAAACCTATTCAATTACAATATGTTCTATCATGCATATATTTACAAAAGGAGACGAGAACGGATAGAGTCACTCTGAGTGTTGAGAGTCGGTTTCCTTTCGCGGATGATTAGCATTTCGTGAACCAAACAGTCAAACTTGTTGTTACATTTTCTCACTACTGAAAACAGATGTTGTGAATCACTGATGGTCCTATTGTGTGAATGTAAGTGTCGTCCGACAGCCGAGCTCGATCCACCGTGTTCTATTATACGGTTCTATTATAGAAACCTCTATCTACAAAAAGCAGACTGATTGTGGACTATTGCTTCATTACCAAAGTCATGTTGATGAAAAATACAAACGAGGCCTTATTTTAACCATGTTAGATCGTGCACGACGGTTATCGTCCGATGACAATATATTTAATTCAGAATGTTTAAATATTAAGGATGTATTTTTAAAACTGAAGTATCCCTTAGATTTTATTGATTATTGTATTTCTAAATTTAATCGCCTTACGACTAACAATGAAAATCCACAAAAGAACAATACAATCAATATTATATTGCCGTATAAAGACCAGATATCTGCTAACTCTTTACGTAAACAATTAGGAACTCTGAGTGTTGAAGTCGGTCAACAGTTTAGACCGATATTTAAAAGTAGAAAATTAAATGATGAACTTAGAGTCCGGGAGCCGAGACCGATTTTACTGTCTCGTCAATGCGTTGTGTATGAATTCAAGTGTGACTCGTGTGATGCGAGTTATGTCGGTTTTACATGCCGACACCTTCATCAACGCATTGCCGAACACGGTGGATCGAGCTCGGCTGTCGGACGACACTTACATTCACACAATAGGACCATCAGTGATTCACAACATCTGTTTTCAGTAGTGAGAAAATGTAACAACAAGTTTGACTGTTTGGTTCACGAAATGCTAATCATCCGCGAAAGGAAACCGACTCTCAACACTCAGAGTGACTCTATCCGTTCTCGTCTCCTTTTGTAAATATATGCATGATAGAACATATTGTAATTGAATAGGTTTCCTTTCTGTTTCATTGTTTTATTTTTAGCACTATTTTTAACAATTAGAATGTATTAAGTTTTTAGATCCTTAGCCTATAAGTAATTTGTAAATTAATATTTCTTTCTTTTGAACTGACGATGGTATAATGTATAATACCGAAAATTTTTCAACAATCACTACTTGTAGTTTTTTGTCGCTATCTTTTGCTTTTAAAAAAAAAAAAAAAAAATTTGTAAGAAGAAATGTAAAAATCAAGATGATTTCAAATTTCATTGAGAAACTACTAAAACATTGTTTTTTAAATTTATTTTTCTTTCAATTTTGTTTTTTCCGGAGTCCTATTATTATTCTTAGCCCAAGGTGATTGCCTAAACCACCGATGAGCTCATTCGGCACTGAGTGACATCAGTGTTTGTTTGCGACCATAAGAATCAAGGCTGGAATGACAAAATTACTGAGCAATAAATAGAATAATAAATGAGAATCAATGTTTTTCTACATTTTGAAGATTAAGTATTTTCTAATTATTAAGTAGTGTTTTTGCTGGGGTATGAGGTAAACTGAAGAACTTTTATATGTTTTAAATGAACAAGTTAATTTTACATTTTCTACACTGTATTGCAATACTTGTATCATGTAAAACATTTTGTAATTTTGTGGGGTCTTTGCATTTATGCAGAGTAGAAGAATATGAGTTGAAATAGAAATAAATAAATGAACATGATGTTGATGATGATGTTCATGCTAAACAGTTGATCAGCAGTTTCTAAAAACATTCATGTACTGTTTGGAAAGTGTTTATGAGCAGTTTATGAATGTTCACAAAGTTCATGACCTGTTCATGAAATGATTTAGTTGTTTTTCTATTTTTGCCGGGGTTGACTTGCAACCATATAGGCTACATTCTTAACATACATAACACTTTGACCTTTTCAAACATAACCAGATAAAAAATCAAGTTTAGTAAAGTTTAATTCCAATTTTAAATTCATGCAATTCACTTTTACAGATCATGCAGTCACAAGTGCACACTTTGTGATGAACATTTTGTTGGTCTCCTTTCATTCTGTCAGCACATCCATGGAGACGAACATGGCATTAAAGTGGACGAATGGAAAAAGCTACACGAGGTTGCTGAAAGTAAATGTGGTCAGAGCCAAACATCAAATATTGAACAACATAAACCTATACCTACTAATAACATATCAAATAGCCATTTTGAAAAATGCCAAAGAGACTATATATCAAAAAGAAATGAATCATCTAATGCAGATATAAACCAGGGCCACAATAAGAATTACATATTGCCGCCAAGCTCCAGAAGGTATTTTGACAGTGTGCAACCAGTTTGCGCAAATGACATTTCTCCTTTATCATCTCATCATAGCAGCCCATTGCCAAACTACTCCTTTGATCATAATCGAAGGAAAAAAGTTTACTCAACAACGATATCACATTGTGAGAAAATACCAATACGTTCAGTAACACAAACAGATGCTAATGCCAACCAATGGCATGCAAATGAAGCACTCAATTCACAATCAAATAGTTCTATCAATCAACAGGGTGTTATGGTGTCGTCGTCACAAATACAGAGGTCTACTAGCATCAAACAGAGGAAAAATATTTCAGTAAACTCATCAAAATCGTGTAGCCCTGTTGCTGTTAATAAGCAAACAGAGAATAGATCATTGGCTTCGCAAACACAGAATACTTTAAACACACATACTCTATCTAGCAATAAATCCATCGAATCAACACCGACTATTGCTGCTGTTCAATCAGAGGTAAGTCAGTTTATTACTGTCAAATGCAATATTAAGATAATATAAACATTAATATTGCTGAATCATAAATTAGTTTCTGCTGTTGTATTACTTTTATTCTATAATTAACTATTTAATTAGTTAGGCTATATTATATTCTAGTGTCATTACGCTTTATTCATAATCCGCAATGACATCATAATTAAAAGGAGACTGTTTAAAAATGTTCTAATTACCAACACCAGTCCCCCTGTGAGTATTTCAAAGTCACTTAAGAGCCTTGTTTCCAACCACAAGAAACATTTAGCAATTTTGTCATTTGGTTGTCAGACATACCAGCGAGACCTAGGATGAAGAAGAGAGATACTCACACAGCCATCATTGCCAGAACATGTATACCAGGGACTGAGTTGCTCTCCAAGACTTGCGTAGTAGGGTGACAGATGCACATGACTTGCCAGGTTACAGAGATGGAGACGACTTCATCAACAGAAAATGGTTAGGCGTCTATGGTTTAATATCTTCGGGATCATCTGAGCAAGTCATCAATGGGCGTACGTTTTTATTATGGCCAGCTGTCTTCTAGTTGCCATAAAAATTCTGGACCATTTCTCAATTGTTCTTTTGTTGTTACTTCCAAGATTTTGAGTTTCTGGTGCATGTCAGCGATGTTTTTGAATCACTCCAACATGTTCTGATTCCACTTAAGCTGCATTTCATCAAGAATTTTCTTCAGGTTCAAGCATTTTTTTTTTCGTTGTCCACGGTAGTCTTCAATAATACTGTGGTGGCTGTTGCGGGTGATGAAACTTCTTAAAGTACATGCACATTCATAAGATAGGACTTTGGCTCATTTGACATATCTCCATCAGGCAACCATAGAAAGGGAACTGCTTCTCTATCTTGAGGTAGGATGTTGACCTGCAGAAACATCTCTATTGTGATATCATTTGTTAGTGTAATATCTTGTCTGAAACTAAGAAGGCATTCCAACAAATCAGTAAGATAATCTATACCTGAAAGTAGTTCATCACTGAAATAAGCACTGTACCAGAATATGTAGCTGCTGAGTTGAACAAAAAGCGCTTCAGTCTGAGAAATGATTTTTGTTGAAAAACGAAACAGTTTTCATTGGTTTTTCGCAACGTAGATGTATTTATTTAAAAAACGAAGCCAGCCATGTACGCCTCTGGTTAATGATGAATCCATTGATATGTGTTTCAAGTATATTGCATCTAAAACGGCATTGTGAATCCCCCGCCTTACATACTACAGACATACAAATGGAAATAGTGTACATTTTAAAAGTAGATTTTCTTTGTACACTTTGTAGCCGTTTAATAACCATTAATTTGTTATTTGGTAAATGTGGAGTATCGTATTTCCATGGCAGACCTATCTAATAAGGTCTGTTAATTAATAATGACTCATCTGATATCTTTTGAGAATGGTTTCTTGAAGTTTAAACATACGCATGATTTAGTAGATCATAGTTTTCTAAATTAATTGTGGGGTCTTATCATGATGATCCGATTCCTAAAAAGGCTCTACCCTAGCGGGATCTCAATAGCTACTGATTCCCCTTTTACACAATTGTTCAAAATACCTAATGAATCAATGATATTAACTGCATTAGTATCAATTAAACATTTAATTTGCTAACCAGCTATCGGTTTACTCAGAGTTATACCTTTTAAGTGATTAGTAACTTGGCTATGGGATGGGACTTTAAATAGAAACTCAAAGTTCTTTAATACATATGCTTGAGAAAATATTAACCTTTTTCTTTTAATTCTATCCCTTTAATTGTTAAATCCCTTATGTGCTTGCTGCATTTGAAGTTACACATTTCACATTTGATAACAAAGTTAATTGGCAACAGATTTTTATTCGTCACTACGTTTCGACGTAACATTACGTCATCTTCAGGTGTATAAAAATGAATTTTTATTTTACAGCGTTATATTTATATGATTAAAAACAACTTTTAACAATGTACATTACTATCAAGGGAAAATCTAAAAACAACTGAAATATAAACTTGCTTATTACCTATGCTTAACTAAAATAGAAAATTAAAAGACCTATTCAAATTAATTGTAAAGTTTGGATTTTACGGAATCCTTTTGTGTATTTAGCGATGGTTTTAGATCTCTTATGAAGAGCATTTCATGGATCAAACAGTCAAATTTGTTTTTGCATTTTCGTAAAATTGTAAAGTTCTTTGTTTGTTCGTCGTATTCTTGGTTGTGATGTTTAACGATATGATTACCAATAGCAAAATTCTTGTGTTCTGGAATCCGTTCATTTAGATGCCGGCAAGTATAGCCGACATAACCTGCATCGCACAGGTCACACTGATATTTATATACTACTGTATGAGCGGTAATTTCTTTTGGCTGTTCTTCCCTAAAACGTACATCATCAGCAACTTTGCGACTTTTAAAAATTGGCCTAATAGCAATATCTACCTTATTGCTTAAATTAAATAAATCTTTTCGAACCGAATCGGCGCATTTTTGGTTAATAAAAGGTAGAACAATATTTACATTACAATCTTTATCTACAGGTTTTGGATTTAAATTATTTGTATTAAGATTGGAGTTAAAATTAAAACGTGATAAAATTGAGTTAAAAAGATCTAGAGGATATCTAAGTTGGCTAAAACATGCTTAATAAAATTACATTCTTCTTTAAAAATTGTCTCTGTCGACGAGAGTCGTAACGCACGATTTAACATTGTCTTAACTAGACCGGTTTTATAACGCTTGTCAACGTTGCTATGGTAATGAAGTAACAATCCAGTGTCAGTAGGTTTGTGATAGACATTAGTTTTTAATCCATTTGATGCCTGATTAATTAAAATACCTACGAATGAAATAGCTTGGTCTTTCTGCTTTTCCATAGTAAAGTTTAAACTAGGATGTAAATTGTTCAACTTAACTAGTAAGGTATCGGCCTCTTTATCATTCTTAACGATAGTGATGGTATCATCCACGTAACGATAATAGAAGGATGGTAACATGTTTTTTAGCTTCATTTCTTCTTCCAGGTGACACATGAACGCATAAATATAACGCTGTAAAATAAAAATTCATTTTTATACACCTGAAGATGACGTAATGTTACGTCGAAACGTAGTGACGAATAAAAATCTGTTGCCAATTAACTTTGTTATCAAATGTGTAAGCCATCGGCTTCTTATAAATACATTTCACATTGTTTACATTTACAGATGCTGAGACAGGGCTTTAAGAATTTCTTTGTGCTAAATGGTATGATGCCTTTGTTGGCATGTCGA
Source organism: Haliclystus octoradiatus (assembly GCA_916610825.1). NCBI lineage: Eukaryota > Metazoa > Cnidaria > Staurozoa > Stauromedusae > Haliclystidae > Haliclystus > Haliclystus octoradiatus. The sequence goes on from OU744446.1 coordinate 22,321,808, forward strand.
CTAATATGTTTTGATTGACAGTTTTAAATGTAATGAGTAAACTATTGAAACACACTTTTGCTTTGACCGCTTTTTCTTGTCGTTCAATAATATACATTTGGTTTCTTTTACTGAAGCTGCATAAACTTTACTGTTGAATTATGGTTTTTGTGGATCTGCTTTTAAGTTGTGAGACCCAACGTCTCCCCAAGCTGCATCGTTGGCAGCCACTGATTCATGTTTAAGGAATTCTACCAAAGATTTTAAGTCTGAAACTTTGTGATCTCTTTTAAATTTGGCTGCACGTTATGTCCAGTGATCTTGTCATTTTTGTGGTAATCGACACAGTTTTTAAAATTGGGAAGAATTAAGATCATCAAAGTGGTTGATACGCTTTAATGCTAACCAATATGCGAAAACTTCATTATAAAATTAACATAACTTTGTTAAATCTTTTAATAACATCTGAGGGCCGATTGTTATTCTGTCAATGTAGGCCCTGCTAACGGTGATTTTATTTCCAAACAATTCTCGTAATGTTTATTCTTCCACCGCCAATTTGTCTTCGCCAGATAAATGGCTTTGCTGATGTTCCATTTTTGCACAGGCTATTAAATATGGACGGTCATGCACTTGATCTTTAAAATTGGATATGAAACTATTTTATGTTTTATTTTGTATTTTTGATTTGATTTGATTTATTAATCATATAAAATATAACAGGCAAATACAGGGGATTAAATTCACAAATAATTCCACTTACATACAGCCTTACACAATAACAAAAGTAAGATTAACATAAAAAAAATGATATTAAAGGAAAGTTGATGATTATATAATAGTTAAGAAAACATTTTACAATGCTCTGACAAGTCCATCTCCATGAGGGATTTTTAAAACTTTGAAATGATTTTGAGCTCATCACAGACTCAGGTAAAGTATTGTGAAGGTATTCCTTGTATTCATTTTTCCAGTCTCTATCCAATCAGCAAAGGCGCTTTATTTGGAACTTGAATTGCAACTATTTTCAATTTTGTTTAGTTTGTCTACATTTTCGTTTGAGATCTTGTTTTCAATAATTGACATAATTACTTGAATTATATACATTTTCGAAACCACCAAAATCATCAATTTTTTCTAATGTATCTTGTACTACTCAGATATCTTTATCCGCTATTTGTCAAGTATTGATACATTCATTTACGAAACAAATTTGAAAAGTTGCAGCAGAGGTTGATTTATCTGAGCCTCTATCCTCTGGTTCATCTTCTATCTCACTGATAGGAAGCATGCGTTTTTCTTCATAACTTTTTAACCATAAACTTTCGACTTGATAAATATCTTCATTAAAGTATGAAAGTCAACAGCACTTTTACTCTGGTTAGTATATTCTTGGAATCCCAATCCCGCTATCCCGCATAGCAAGTTTTTGATATTTGAATGGCAAGGTATAGGATGAGCCACTTAACTTCACGATACATTAGTCGGAAGAAACTCAACAAAACTAAAGAAGCGCTGAACTCCAGAAGCGTTGCACCAACATCAACTTATGCCAATAAAATAGACACACCAACTCAGATAATTACACATATTTTTGTATTCCATAAATGTTGAGTACACCAATATAAAATTATAATACCACTTCATTTACATGAGCTTTATACTTTAGTTGAAAGCGGCTAGTTTTTTATAAGCTCAAAATTAAGAAACAATTAACCATAAACGATCAGGAGCAACTATAGAATTTTTTTTTTTTTCAATATTGCAACATGCTTTGTTGACATAATGTTTACTTCCTTCAATTTCTTTCAATTTCCATCTCCAAGCAATGACATTTAGGGCTTGTCATCCATTTAAAATATTTTGCTAAACTTTTGCTTCTCTCCTTCATTATCGTCTGTGGCTAAATATTCAATTGTCTGATCCAATTAAATATATGCAAATGATAATCACCTTGTCATTTTTCTCTTCCACATAAACACATTAGACTGCTCTATATTGAGAATTTTCCTGCTTTGGTTTAATTTGCACACCAGTTCAGACACTCCTTATCTTTGAATGCATTGGGTTGTTACATGTATATATCTTCCTCCAATACTCGTCATGATAAACAGTTAAATCCAAAGCATTAGTTATTGCTAGTAGGCTACTGAGCAGATTGAAGTAGAATAAGCAACTGGGGCATGCATGTTTTGATAGCCTGTACCTTGCTCTTGTGAATACCCTTGGTAAACTAGACTTGCGTTTGTATCTTTCAATTTCTTTGTTTAAACTCACCCATTTACTTCCTTCAATATTTTTATCTGTAGGTGGCTCAACTAATGTCTATTAGAGTTGTTCTTTTGAAAAGATTTCAAACTCTATTTCCAGGACTTCTTTCTGTCCTTTGGCTCTTTTCCAAAACTTTATATCAGAGCAAAATTGATTTTTAAATATGTCTGTTTCCACCACCACCGTAAATTACATTGCTGTTTCTTGTCTGTGGTCTTCAAGTCCTGCTTGAATGTTGTGTACATGTGTAGCGTCTGCTTCTGTGTTGAGAGTAGCTCTTTCTGTCCCATCGTCATCTCAATATGCATCATAGTCACCTGTCTCATCCCATAGGTTGTCATCATCCAAGAAGGTTTTCAAAGTTGAATTCGCCTTTCCTCTTCATATCAACTAATCAAAATATTGAGAAACTGTTTTTTTTTTAAATTACATCTGTTGATCTAAAGAACTTGCCCCCCTTGGGTCAGAGTTTGAAACAATGGCTATCCCTGATTTAGCCAACAAAACAACATCATTCTGATTTTGGGTATTACCAAGATTTTCTTTCTCATACCTTGCCTTTGTCCTTGTCCTTGTCCTTTCAGTATTGTTCAAATGCTGACAATCTCCCCTGAAAAAACAGTCCAGGAGTTAATGAACAGTTCATGAACGCTAAATAACCCAATTTCCATGAACTGTTCATGAATTGTTCATAAACAAATCATGAACCTTCATGATCAGTTCATGAAATGTCTGTGAAAATTGGTCCATTTAACGTTCATGAATTGTTCATGAACTCCTGAACTGTATTTCACAGGACTGTACTCTCAACCATTTAATGAGTGGACATTTTCTTCAAGTCAGTGGATGTCTCTTCCTTAACTAAAATAACTTAGGCAATGATTAGTTTACATTTTGGACAATTTGAACAGTGTGGTGCCCAATTTCTTCACCATTCTACCTCATTCATTTACTCCTATTGGCTTATTTTGATTGGAACCAATAGATATCCTCAAATCGCCAGTACGCCTTAGGCATTTAGACGTGTTGCTTGTTCTTATTTGAAACGTCAATGTAACGATGTTGGGTGGGATTTACTTGTTTCAAATAATGTTATGTGGGCATTACGTCAATTATTAAGTCGTGTTAAAAATAATGACCCTGTCTGTGGTCAATGGAATATTAGTAACAATTTTGAATCAGCTGTAGTTTGGTGTGATGCTAGTAACATTGCTTTAGGAGCTCGGATTGATATTGACAATTTTACAGTGGAAGATGCTTGAGTGTTGGTTGAGACCAAATGATGGTATCCATATTAACATTGCCGAATTGGAAGCTGCATTAAAAGGTTTAAATACTGTTTTGAAATGGAATGTAACTAAAATATCAATAATGATCGATTCGGCAACTGTATATGGTTGGATGTCGGCTATGCTGACTAATAGTCATCGTATAAAAACTAAAGGATTATCTGAAATGTAAGTACGTAGACGATTATCTATAATGCGCAAATTAATTGATGAATATCATTTAAAAGTTACATTGACATTAATTGAATCCGAATCGAATTGTGCGGACTGTTTAACTCGTGTGCCAAAAAATTGGTTAACCAAATTTGCGGTAGACAATAATAATGAACATGAGACTGCTGTGTGTACTGTTAATGTATTATCTAACTTACCATCTATGCAAGATTTAATATCTTTACATAATATACATCACTTTGGAGTGAAACGTTCATTTCATTTAGCTAAAAAACGTTTTCCGACTACCAAAAAGCAACAAATATCAGATGTTATTGCTAATTGTGAAGTGTGTCAATCAATTGATCCGTCTCCCGTTACATGGGATCATGGATCTTTAGATGTAAAACATTCATGGAATCGACTTGCTGTTGACGTTACGCATTATCAGAAAGGATTATTTTTAACTATTGTTGATTGCGGGCCAAGTCGTTTCGCTATTTGGAAACGTATTCCTAATGAAAGTGCACCTGTGGTATCTTCTTGTTTAAATTCTGTATTTATTGATCATGGTCCACCTAAAGAGATTATGTTGACAATGGTGTATTTACAGCTGCAGAGCTAAAACGTTTATTTTCATTGTGGCAAATTAATTGGCATTTTAGATGCGCATATAAACCTTCTGGTAATGGTATTGTTGAGCGCAACCACAGGACGATTAAGCGAATGGCAGCTCGCTCAAAACGGTCTGTTTTGGAAGTGGTTTTTTGGTACAATCACTCTCCCCATGATGGGGATAAAACTCAAGCTGAATTGATTTATCGATATGAAATTGTGTTGCCGGATCCATTATGTAGTTTTACAAATAGTGGTTTCAATTTAGATGTGGAATCTTGCCCGTTTGATGTTAATGATGTTGTTTATGTAAAACCGTCAGACCAGGTCCGTTGCTCTACTCCATGGCGTGGTAGGATTGTCAATGCAATTATTTCTAACACTCACGTAGAAGTTGATGGTGTTCCGCGACATGTGTCACATTTGAGAAAGGTTCCGCTTCGGGACGAAGGTGATGAAAATGATGGAATTGAAATTGAAATTGACAATAATCGAATTGAACCAGTTGCCAATGATGACATTGATAATGTTAATGACAACACAAATCTTTTAAGACGATCAACAAGAAACGTTCGTCTGCCTGAACGTTTTGCTAATTTTGATATGGAGTTTTGACTGTATATATTTACATAAAAATGTGTTGTTTTGTATATATTTTAATTATTATCTTTATTGAGTTTATTAAATGATTTAGAAATCATGGGGGAATGTAGTGTAAATAAACAATAGAATAATAGTACTATAGAAATTAGGAACAATAGATATCTGCAGAGGAAGTATTTTCTCCCCCGAATACATGGGAGTAGTCGAAGAGCGATGCGCTAGCTGTGTGCTGCGAATATAACTTGATTAGCTCTGTGTGAGCAAAACTCATGTGTTGTTCTTGACTTCATTATTACTATCTTATTACATTTCAATCTGTATCTGTTTCAGTGTTTGTTCTGTTTTTCTCCAATACAACACATCGCTTACCCACATCGATAGGACATTACAAATCCGTATTGGTATCATTTGTGTTAGCGACCTGACTCCATTGGATGTCATCTTCAAATAGTAGCGCTTGCGAATCACAATCAGTAACTGCACAAGGCTTTGTTAACTCTCTCTTGTATACAATGCAATCATTTCTTTTCGCTCCAACAGCAAATCTTCAATCCATTGACTCTGTTGCTCTTTGGTGAGAGTAATATGCTCTGCCATATACGTTGGATATACGGGTTCGAATTTCATGAAATACGAGGCCATCCTCCTTCCTGATTTTGCAGCACAATTTGTCAAATTCCTCTCCTGTAAGCTCTTCGATCATATCCTGTTCATCATTAGTCAGTTTTGCAGTTGTACTTTCCAATCTGGTCTCTGTATGCACATTCCATTCACTATATATTTGTTCTGGATCCATTCAAATGTATGAAGACTATGAAGTGTAATATGTCTGTGTCAGAGGTGAATCCATATGACGTTTTTGACCGTCTTAAAATATCGGATAAAACGAAACATGTAGGTAATAATGGTTGGGAACTTCCGATATAATATCAATAGATACAATGAATGTTATTTTTAGAGAGTAATCTATGGGTTCATGCCAGACAGACTTTGTCTACCACCATCAAGGTCTACCCGATCTGTTCTAAACTTGAACGAGGCTCATTTATGTGGTATCGCAAGGAATACAGTCAGAGACGAAACATTGAATCTGCTGTAACTGAAAAGTCCTCAATAAAATCAAATCTTACATATATATACAGGTTTACAAAATGCTGACTAATATTACAGAAAGATCTAGATATACAAAAGTTAAGGATTTATGTTTACATCATCGTGATTCAGCATATTCTAGAATCACAGAAGGTCAACGAATATTACGTCATGATATTAAATATAGGTTAAAATTACATCATCATGACATAGCATAATTTGTGATAATAATAGTAATGATGAAAATACTACAATTTACAGGTTTTCAATAAGTGATATCGGCCCAAATGTTGATTGAACTATGAAGCATTGTCCATCTTTATCAGTATCTATAATTGAAAAAATGTAAACTATTGAACAGTGCTGCTGTGTTCAGTCCTGCTTCATAATTTAGCAATTCAGTAAGGCCCTTGTGTAAATATACATGTAGCCTCCAATTTATATATATATCACACATTTACATTTACTTCAAACTGAATGAACCGTATAGTATTAGCCTGTATATGTGTATTGTTTCCGTGTTTTGAAGTGTCCAATGAATTAGGGAACAAATCATGTTTTGAGATTAAGTCAGTTACCTCTGAAGGGTATTGACGTATGTGTGTGACATCTTTGTGTTTGCTACTACAAAGATGAATCAAATGAATTGCAACATGCTGATTTCTTAGCAGTTTCAGATTGTTTGACACATGATACTATAGCAGTACACATGTACCAAAAAGAACTGATTAAATTTTTAGAAGATTTTTCTTGGGTATTTGCCAACAAATGTGATTTATTTTTCTGACAGTTGGGCTGGCCAATACAAAAATTGTAAAAAGTTTTATAATTTATGGTTTTATAATTATAAATAGCAGCATTAAATCTAAAAAGACATGCAACTGCCGCAACAAAGACAACTGCCCATTGGACAACAAATGCCTATCCTCAAGTCTCGTTTACAAGGCAAACGTCACAACGGCACATGACAGCATTGGCCAAAACTACATCGGTTTGACTGAAGGCACTTTCAAGCAGCGCGCAGCACAACATAAGATGTCCTTCAAAACAAAGAAATATGCAAACGGCACGGAATTATCGAAACACATTTGGAAGCTTAAAGAGAAGCATATCAATTACCAAAGAAAATGGTCGATACTAGCCACAGCGGCTGCCTATAGTAGCAAAACTAAAAAATGTAATCTATATCTAACAGAGAAATTCCACATTATTATTATAAACATAACAATTCACTAAATAAAAGAACGGAACTCATTTGCAAGTGCCAACACGAAAATAAATATTATTTAAGAAACTACAAGAGTAACAAGTAGATATTTAACAATAGCATCGATAATACAATAGAATGTAATAATATATTTAAACAATAGAAACGCTTCCTTAAGTCATGTATATACTTAAGCACACCGTAATGATTTTTCATTCAATAAACCGTCTGAAGAGCGTCTTTACGCGAAACTCAGAGTAACGGAGTAAACTGGTGATCTTTGATCTACTATTTATATTTTAATAATACTGTCTGTTTATATATCACAATATTTCTATATTTCTATATTTCGATATTTCGATATTTTGATATTTCGATATTTCTGTGTCTGTCCGCGACTTATGTACGTCTTACTGGCGATATAATACGGATAATCCGTTGTCGGGAAATTATGCAAACATTTGTGTCGAGATAACCGTGTACAGTAACAAATTTGTTGTATGAAAAGTATGGGTCTATGACGTTGTTTTAAAATTATATACTTCATCTGATAATTTATTTGATATCCCTTGCATTAAAAAATTCAGAGATTTTGAAAAATTTCATAGGTCGATAATCTAGCGGGCAGCCAAATCGAATTCAAATTGAAATCCCCAGAACAAAAATATTTTGCTTTGAATTTAAAAGCTGCGCGTAAATTGTTTGAACAAGTGAAACTTAAAACTGAATCAGTTTTATGATAATTAAAACAATACGAAATACTGAGTTACATTGAATTACCAGTATAACTAGGCCAGACAAAATATGTTTTGAAATCGAAGAAACGTAGACTTATTTCATGTAGTGTTGATATCAGCAATACATATAGCGCGGCACAAACGCTATGAAATTAAAGAGACTTGAGGTCTTAATTTAATTTATTAATGAAACAAAATGCCGTTCATTACTTTTCTCAAAATCGAGATACAAAACATTTCACTTTTAAAAATGCTATTTTGATATATAATTTGTGAGAACACTAAGCAAACAATCTGTTTTGAAATGAACAATCTATCGCGGGGCATAAAAACAAATTAACTTGCAAGAATTTTCAAATTGACGTTGGCGTTTGACTAATTCAAAAAATATTCAAAGTTCGAAGAGATTATCTGTCTACAGTAAAAAATTATAGAGTTTAGAATTAATCAAGGCATTGCACAAAAGTATTTCTATAATTTATTATTTAATTTAAAAAACGAATCATTTGGTTTTGAGCAGCAGGGCTTTTATTTTCAGATTTTGCTTCCATAATTAACGAAGGAATTATAGGCATTGATTAAAATTAAAATTTCATTTTGTTGACTTGCTATACTAATAAGACACAGTATGCTACTACAGTTTCGAGAATAAAAATAGCGATGTCTTGTTATTATCTTTGATCAACATTTAATAAAGTTAATTTCAGGTATATCAAATTTAACAAAGTTAAATTGAATTGAGCGTATGATTTGTGATAAATAATAATAATTATAATATTTTCAGCGTTCAAAAATTTTGCTTTGAAATTAAAAGCACAAAAACATAATTCAAAAACATTTTTAAATAGTTGATACAGTTTGGATGAGTGTAACAAACCTCGTGTTACAAAAATAAAAAGTGAAAAGGTTGCATGAAATAATCAATCATAGCAAACAATATTTATTAAAATACAACTTACCATTTTCCAAATGAGATCCAAATAAAAACTATACAAGCGGCATAATCTCCGAACAACATTTAAATACATAATAGCTGGTTCTCTGAGTTAATACACCAATCAATAATAAGTTAACAACCATATTTTATCGAAGGAGAATGTACGCCCGATAAGAATAAAATAAAGATTGTCTTTTATTCGAAATAATTCTGACAAAAATGATCATTTCATATCGTGATCAAATGCATGGTAAAGTAGATTCATTTTCTACATAGTAAATTATCCTTTTCGTCAGACATCATAACATGAGCATTTAAATATTACCATCGGCTGTGGTATTTTATATCTTTGAAGCTGCACTAAACATTTCCACTCTATAAACCATCGCGTCAGTTTCAATAAATTCTGAATAAATGCATATCACGAATCTGGCAAAATGAGTTGTTTTCGTTTTTCTATCAAAATAATTAATTTATTCATAATCATCTTTTCTTTCATTCGACATCTGTAATGTATTATAAATAGCGCGTAGAAATATTGACAACAAGATGTAACATAATATCAATATCGAATTAGTATAGCGATTTATTATAGAATTTTATTTCCTTTTATAAGAATGTTGATGCTATTAGTCTGGAAAATTTGATAACAAGAAGCACTATGAGGTCAACTTTTCACATCTTTTGTTTACTTTTAAAATTTTATTTTCAACGAACTCTTAGTATTTTGATAGACTGCCATGAAAATCACAGGCCTACCTGCTGAGATTGCAAATATCAAAAATATATAGGCTCATATACTATCATATCATAATATTTTCAGATTATATATATAGTTTGAAATCAATACACGCCCTGCCGCATTGTTCAGTAATACGTTGTCGAAGCAGTAGGTTTGTTGATTAGCTCAGTCAAAGCGCCGATATTAGTAAGTAAGGCAGTGGCTAATTGGTTAATGCTCTGGTATAATAATTTCATGGTCGTAAGTTCAAATCCGCCATTCGGCAGTTTTTATCAACGATTTTTCTGATTTTTTTTTAATATGAAGCAGTAAATCATTGTTAATTAACAAAAGATATCGTTTGATCATGTTAATAACAGAAATTAGTGGACCATGTGTCTTGTCGAAGCTAAATTAATTTAATAATGAATATATTGCATGCAATGCCACGAGTTTGACCGGCCACACCTTGACGGCGTTATTTTGTGAACACCACATTAGTGTTGTATATATTGCAATAAAGATTTATGAATTCGAACCGAACGCGATCCGATCGTGTCGGGTCAGATTCGGGTTAATATTTTAGGTCTTCGGATCGGATCGGATTTGAAATGACTTTTTATGGATAGTTTCAGATTTCGAAATTTGACTGAGTATTTGTAATTTATAATAATTAATGTGTTCTGGCTTCCTTTCAACACATAAAATAAAGTTTTTCTATGTAGACAAAGCTACGTTAAATTATACATTTCAATCGACTCAATTGATGTGAAATAAATTGAATTTTTATTAAAGGAATGATTAAGATGTATTGATTAATGCTACATCGTTTCAATGCGCATTGTGTCTCATGTTCTCCTCCAGAGTTCATACTCCGTATTATACAGCGATAGAAAGCTTAGTCAATTGTTTAATTATAAGTGATCTGAAAGTTTTATCATAGAAGGTCCATTATGGACTACACTCATTGCTAGTATAATAATAATAATAATGAGCAGTACTGATGAAGGCTAATGGCCAGAAACATGTACTTGTCTGCTGCTATATATAATAATCATAATAATGTTGATTTAATAAATAAATAGATTTATTTATTAAGAGCAAAACATCAATGTAGTGCTCAATACTGGTAAGTAGAGCTGTATTATAGATATAAAATAGGAAGCGTGACGTTTTCTCCGTTTTTTGTAATATATATTACATGAACTCAGTCGCATGCGGTATAATAGCATCAGTCGATCACACAGGGGTCTTGATTGTGGTTGTGGTTAGCTAGTATTTATTTTACTCTCGTATGTATTCCTCCAGTTTAATTGTTCTTAGTAATGCTTTGAATGATTTGCAACTGTAATTTCAAGGTCAAGACCCCTGTGTGTTCGACTGATGTTATTATACCGCGTGCGACTGAGTTTTTGCCTGCTGTGCATGTATAGCTTCTCTCTGTGAAGTCTTTCCTTGTTGCCGATCTTGTTTTCCCAGTGACATTTGTGAATTTGTCCATGATGTATTTCGGGGCTTCGGCATGTCGTTCTTTCCAGCAGAGTAGGGCTACTGATTCAAGGAAGTGCTGCTCGGTTGACCCATGGAAGATCGAGACAATTGCCAAGCAATCTTCTGTTGGGTGGAGTCTGCTTAATCCAATGACTGTTCTTACGGAGCTATGTCATTAGACTTGTCAAGGCGGGCTTGTAGCGTTTTATTCAGATTACAAAGCAAGGAGAGATGGGGTGCGATAAAGGCTTTCATCAGTAAGACTGAAAGCTGTAATGCATTCACCAATCTTTTGCACAGCTGTCGAGGTACTATTTGGCTTTATATGGAAATAAATTTGCGTATCATCGGCATAGCAGTGCGATTCGAAATTTGATTCACCGATAATCCTAGGAATGTCCGACGTATATAGAAGAAATAACAAAGGTCAAGTACTGACCCTTGAGGTACACCATGTTCTAAACTCATAGTTGATGACTTATTTTGATCGTAGAAAATAAACTGAGACTGTTCAGTTAAATGGTTTGTATGCCATGTCAGTGCATTTCCACTTCTATGATGAGTAATTTTCAAACATCTCAGTAGGATGGAGTGATCAACGGTATCAAATGCAGCCCTCAGATCTAAAAGAGCAAGATGAGATACATTCCCTTCATCCGCAGCCATTATAATATCTGACATGACTTTAATACAGCTGCTTCTGTTGAGTGATTACGGCGGTAGGCCGATTGTACAGTAGGTAAAGTGCATGTGATTTAAAGATGAGCTGTGATCCTTTCAAACACAATACGTTCAAATTGCTTTGATAATATTGGCAAATTTGATATAGGACAATAGTTGCCCAATTGATCGATATCAAGTCCAACTTTTTTCAGAGATGGAATAACCAAGGCCCTTTTAAAATACGTTGTAACACGCCCCTCGATGATTGAACGGTTGAATAAGGTGGTTAAGTAGGATACAATATTACTTGTAATCATTTTAAGAATCCTAGTCGGTAATGGATCTAGCATTGATTTCTTATTTGGAAGAGCATAAATTAAGACTTATTCTTCAGTAACAGGTGAGAAGTCATCAAGGTAGTCGGTACCACACGTTTCATAATACTGTTGAGCAAGTTTTACAACAGCTTAAAAATCCAAAGTTAGATAAAAAGCTTGGAAAGGTACTAGGTAGGTAGTGTTTCACTTGCAAATTCGGCAAATTAGTTCTAAAAGAAAAACACATGTACCAGTATCAAATCCAGATGTTACTTTTGGTTACTGGATTAGAATTTTGTGACTTTGTTCTTCATAGTAGAAAAGGACTACCTGCAACCGAAAGAATTCTACCAGATGATGAGATGCAGAGAGAGATCATACAGTCTACGTCAGCGTTTTGGACCCGAATTCTGATCCCAGAATATTTTATTATGAAAGTGCCTAAATGGTTATTGCCAATAATTATGCCATCGTCCAATCTCCTATTGCCTATAGAAGAACATTGATATAATCTGATCACATATTGCATAGTATTTTGATCATACCTGTTATTAAGGTCACAGTGTGTATAGCGCTCATATGTCACATCATTATGTTAACCATTATTGATTGCTAAATGTTATGGTGGTATATATTTGCTTATTGTGTCTATATCAGGGTGTTCTTTTTTGGAATATTATATTCTAGATAATTCAAATAGCACTGGTCAGCAACAAATTTTTGCATGTATTTGATGTTTTATTATAAAATTAAATCGCACATTGTAAAACCCATATCAACATTGGTTCACACATACATTTGATGTTAAAATATGTCATGTCAGTATCTTGTTCCAGTTTCTATAGTCAAATAGTCAAACAAGAATGATGTATAAAACTAAGGTGCCAAAATTTAACAGCATCTAGAGCATGTATTTTATTAAATCAAATTACAGTAGATTGTAAATACCTATAAATTACTATAAAGTAAATTATCCCATTACCTAAAACAGCAAAATATAAAAGTGAGCTTTTTACAAAGGGTAGGTTGAAAATTTACATGACATGATGCACATAAACAAGCTGGGAAGCAATGTCAATCAAATTTAAAGGGATAGTAGAACCAACAAGGCGAAATTTTTTTAGCCTTTCATTAAATCGTTCGAACATGAATGCAAGCCTTTGCAATTTGCCTAGTTAAAATGTCTTCCTTGTTTGTCATTGCGCCTCTGCCTTTTAGTGCAGGGGGATAAATGTTGTTGCTTGCTTGGATAGCAGGCCGTCCTGTATATGAAACCCCCTATCCACCAGAATCGCATCACCCGGATAAATATGTTGTAATGTGCCGCATTCTTTGAAAATTGCAACATCGTCAATGCTGCCTTCATACATATGCAAAACAAAGCACGCTGATCCTTATGGTGTAACAGCTATTAGACATTTCAATGTATTATGGTGTTTGTATGACAAGTACATATTCCCCTTTTTGCTTATAGTCACTTGGAGTTTGACAGTAAAACCATATACTTTTGGATGTTTTGGAGTTGGATGGTTTCTCCTTAAGGCGAATCAACAAGAGGATTCTATGCCACGCAGCATCTTATGGTTAATAATTGAGATCAATGGCTTCTGGTCCACAATCAAATTGAAGTTTTATCCTTTTAAAAACAGTTTTCATTTACAAACAATAGTTTTCACTGTATAACCTTCTTTGGAGATAGTGTATACACACCAATCGGCTGATGGTAATGCAAACATAGATTCTTTTTGTTAAGAGTAATGCCAAATTTTCTACAGTGATTGATGATGATGAAATTTAATGAGAAAATTAAAACTTTCAATTAGAATAATTACATTAAAATAATTTATTAGATTTAACACATTACATCTCATATGTTTGCATAATATTTGCTTGAGGTGATCTTTTATTCCTGATTGGACGGCAAATGCAAGAGTTTAACCTCTCATCGTGGAACATCCAATGCACATGGGCAGGTCCGTTAGTTTTTACCCCTTCAAAAAGTTGTTATAATATATGTTGTAATATACTCCAATAACACTAAACCTCAATTCTTAAGTAAATTACTTCAAACAAAATATTATAGAAATCGTATATATTAATTTCAAAGGACAGCGTTTATAACCTGAACTGCAATTGGAAAGTCTCTTCAATTGATTAGTGCTTGATGGAGTGTGCGCATCTTCCAGCAGTTCAGACAGGACATCAATGAAGTCAAAGAGAGATGACTGTTGGGGTTCTGGCAATAGGTCTCTCAAACAATACTTCATCGTTCTTTTGTTGAAAACTGCATTGGACTAGACAAATACAACGAAAACAGGGTCAAACTATTGCTGTGTTAGTAAAATCTAAATTCGGTTAAAATGATTAATAACAGATGTCCAAACCTCAATCCAATTGTGTGTTTTCATGTAAACTCCTGGTGCAAATGCTTTTGATGGCCTCAATCAGGAGGAGCTTATTAAGATTGAGTTTGCCCGGGAATTGGCAATTTCCAGATTAGACTTGCTGAGGACATACGGAATGTTTTAACTTTCTTTATTCGTTTCTGTTGATTTTTAATCGCCTTTTTATGTAGGGCAGTTTTTTGTTATCTTTTAACCTTTATTATAGTTTTTGAAACATTTTACACCGTATGCATAACCATCAAGCTGGACATTCCTGAAGAAGCTATGATGCTGAAGTTTTATGAAAGGGTACACACCACGAGCTCCAGAGGAGTCAATCAAAATAATTTGTTTTTTATTTCCCGTTATTGATAATTCAATAGCTTCTCTGGCTTCTCTGTATTTGTCACTCATTGTGTTCTTTATTTTTCAATTTTTTGACCTTCTTGAAGCTCAGGAGATGTAAACGTTTTTTCAGTTTGCTGGGGGTCACCTGAGGGTAGTTAACAACGATTACCATGGTGCACCACTTAATTGTATTTGAAGCATTGCATACGTACACGGTACAGATAAATAGGAATACAACATAATAAGTATTAGCGTAACATTGCTTGTGTCTCATCCATCTTAGATGGAGCTTACTGGGTAAAGAATTAGAATAACTGAAGATACCCTTCAGATAGCACCAGGAACATCCTCCGTCATATCATAACATTAGAAAATAATTATACAAAGCCATTCCATAGGTTTTTCTCCAGCGTTCAGTATCATGAACATTGCTGATTGTTTCTGCAAAGTTACCACCTGAGCTTAGATGACCTTGCAATAACTCTGATGAATAAAGACATTCAAATAATGTTTTCTTGTAAAGGATAGTAGCTAAATGTTTGCTGTAATTTTTTTTTAGACACTTGAATGTTTTCTTTGAATGCAAAACAATTGTTGATGCAAGCATCAAATATTGTAAAACTCGATAGACTTTCTAATGCTGTTCTAATGATTTGATTGGCTTACTCCCGTGTGTGGATCACGCAACCCAAAACAACTTAGACATCATGAGAGAAAAAACATCCAAAATTTCTAAATAATTGGAAAATAAAAAAATGAATTATTAACATCGTTGATGATATATCTTTCAGAGTACAGTATTATAATTCAAGGCATTCTTCTTCTTTGCGTCATTTGTATGGTTATGGTGGCTATTCCGAGACAAAAATGCCCTACAAAACCGGCAAAAGCTTGCGACACAGCAGAAATGAGAAACAAGACAGATCAAAATCTTAACGTTCAAAAGAATCGAAAATGTTTCGAAAGTAGAACTCTGGATCTGTGATTCGAAGAAAGGAAAAATATGACAAAGACGTGAAGATTTATAGGAGAAAATTGATCTAATCAGTCAAATCGTTTATGTTAAATTCGTTTAAAAATAGTAAAAATATGTTTTATTTCACAAAAGGGCTACTGCACGGCACCCTTGTGTTTGGGTTCTCTGATACCAGCACTTGGGATGTTGGGAGACACTCGAAAGCTGAAAAACACTCGCCCTACAGGCTCTTGTTTTTCTGATGCTTTCTCGTGTCTCCCAATTTCCCACGTGTTGGTATCAGAGAACCCAAACACGGCTGCCGTGCAGTAACCCTTTATTACTGGTTTATAATGTAATCTTTTATAAGTCTAATGCAAGGCAAGAGATTAGACACAGGCAATGATTTACTTTGAAGTTTTAGTTGTTTTCCTGTCACATTTTTATTTATTCCTGCATTAGTAAACCATGGAAGCTCAGGAGCAATACGTTTTTACAATGTAAATCAGCAATCGTTGGCGCTTTCCGCATCCATTCGATTCGCATAGTCATCAGATTAACTAGCGCTATGTCCATTATCACATTGACTGGAATCATGATCAGAATTACTATTGGAATCATTGAAATCATCGTTATCTGATAACGTTTGTGTGGAGAGTATGCAGGACTTGCTACTAAGGTAGATTATATGCCAGGGCTTTGCACTACACACAAGCAGTAGCCAGCAGGCCTATCATTAAAAGATTTCATACTGACATTCAGTAGTGCTTTTGACAACTCAAAATCAGATAGTCTTCAGTTTCTTTTAAATGTTTATCTCCAGATTCAATATTAACATAATCAGATATTGATACAATTTGATTAGAGCAAATGTGAACCACAAATTGGCTCCCAAAGTTTTTTTATCGGTTTGATGAATTGCTATAAACCACTCTCTGGATTTGTTTCTTCATGAGAAAAAATTCTGCTTCATGTTTGGCCAGTATCATTGTGGTCTTCAGTGTTTTGATAAGTCTGGCAATGTTACCGGACTAATTCCCATCACAGCGAATAGTATAACCAATGTCTGGGCCACGGTTTGTTCAGGATTGAGGATGGTTCCGGTGTTGAACAATCCATTGACCAGCACAGGGCAGTTGGTTCATCTAATGCAAATTTAAGTTTATATTCACCAATTGGAATCTTGAAAATCAAGAAAATTTATTGCCAAAGAATTGAAAATTATAATCATTAACAAGAGTTGCCGTATGGCAACAATTGTTTTGCCCACACCCTTAAGGATTTTGTTTTCGTTGCAAATATCTATTAGGTTGCATCTAAAAACAATATTTCAATCCCTATCAAATATTTGAAGTGATTAATTAAATCTTGATTATGTGCCCCTTGAAAGGGATATCATCATTATCCTCACAAATAGATTTCAAGGACGGCACAGCTGAGGGACTCTTACTATCACAATGTCTAATGTAAGTAACATATCCCTAACCATTTTTAATGACGGGACTGCTTAGCCTTTCAGTTTTATTCTCCAATTAACACATTGGGATCAATACTTGGAATTTACTTTAATAATAAGAACCTGCGTGGTAGCCCACACAATATTTGGTTGCTTTTCAACGAAGAAAATCTCCCAGGCATTCAGTCCATGTTCCATCAGTGGAACAGCAATATCCCCTTCATTTATCATGACCGCTCTTCAACTTTGACTGTTTTGAGAAGCAAACTGCATCATTGAATCTTTCAAAGGCATACCAAGAGTTGCGCATGTTACTTGTCTTGTAATTCCTGCCAATTAATGTCATCCCTGCCACTGCTCGTCTGTTAACTTAAATTTTGTTGAAGATTTCTTGCAATTTTTACACACAATTGATATTTCAGGCGCTATTCTTTATATTTTGAGTATCAATTTGCAATTCGGGTTCATTCATTAATGCCTTCTTCTTCATCAGAACTATTATCATTTTCTAGCACTTAAAGTCTATTATCGATCTTTGAGAAAGAAGAATTGAACTTATCAAGATTGTCATGTCAGGTCACAATTTGGAGAATTTCTTGCTCTAAAATTTTTTTTTTCTCGGCATAATCTACAAACACAATTCCAACAAACATTTTGCCTTTCTGTCATTTAATTTTACGCATATTTTTCTCCGTATGTATTTTGTGTTAAATTTTTAATAAATCAAATTTTAAAGATATTGATCAACGAAAGTTATGGACGAGAATTGGAAGTAGGCAGAATCAGCATAGCTGCTTTATAGGGTTGACATGTTTTGAAAACAATACTTCATCAAAAAATCAATATATATAATTGATTGAGAAATATGATTATATATTTGAAAATGATGGAGAAGTTGGTCAGCTAATATAAGAATTACTGTACAATGATTTGAAGTATTTATTTACGCAGTAGGCATTGAACCAAATCAAGTAAAACATAAATATATAAATAATAAATATAAATAAGCATAGTATAAATATTAAACATAAAGTTCTGAATTATATCACCTTTGACAGTGTTTTCATTATAGATGCGCTACTCGAATGTAGATATACGAGAAGTCTCCAATAGAGAGTGACATCCCTTATGATTTATTTTCGGTGTATTGTCACTGACAATACCAACGTAGTTCTGTGTCTCTTCAGTGTTTTATCTGTTTCTGTTGGCATACACCTGATTATTTATTAGTCCATTGTTGTTCAATTCAATAGATGGTGCTGCAATTCAGGGATACAATGAAAACTCTAGAATTAAATATTTTTAGTGGTTAAATCTTTTCAGTACTTTGCTATAGTATCACTACAACCATTCACAACTTCTCGATAATTCTCTGTTTTTTTTATTATTTATTCCCAGTAATTATTTTTTTCCGAAGCATTGTTTTGTATATTTTTTATTCATTTATAATTATTTGCTGTATATTGTTCTATGTTATCAAATTATCTAAGCTTCACTGTTAGTTTGCCAGCATTAAGCTCTTGCGATATTGAGCATTGTATTAGTATTTTATTATTTACCCGTATATATGTATTTTATTAGATGCACACAAGATAGGTATTTCAACATACAATTCGTAATTATATATTAACATCTGAGTATCGGGAGACCCTACCATTGATAATAACAACAATTTGATTCACATCCATTATAGAAATGCATGCTTGAACGTAATGAATAGTTGTTGTCAATTTTTCATTATACTCAAGTTATAATAATATTTGATGGTCTTCTGTTTATTTCCAGGGGAATAAACTAATTGAAAAGAGACAAGGAAAAGATGTCCTTCTAACAAATGCAGAACCAATCACTACGGACTGTGATTCCCTCCCCGTTTACAAGCCATGTGTATTTTCTACAGGTGCTAATACGAATTGTGGTGTCCTCACAGACAAGATGTAAGTTTAGACGTGTTTGCACTGTTGTTGCATGCTGAACTGTGTACTTACTTTTAGCTCTGATAATGCTGAAGTTTAAGGTAGTTGTTTATATTCAGCCATCCCCATGAAGAATTTTGATTTTACAGTAGAAACTGTTTATAGCGTCTACGTTTTATAGTGGATTATTGTTTATGGTGTACAAATGTATTATTCCCGGCACTTTTTAGTAGGTTTTCTCTTGATAATTATCGGCTATAGCGTCACTGTTATTACAGATTATCCTTCATATCGTCACACATTTTGCTCCCCTTGAAGTAATGAAACTGTTTTTATAATGCCTAGGCAAGAGCCTCTATTCTGTGTTCTGCTCCATGATACTGAGAATCGTATGAAATGGAGTTCTGCCATGATGCACACAGGCTAACGGTGTTTGACTATATAACGCCTTACTTACAACAATCTTTTATTTTCCTGTAAAACAACAATGGTTGATTTATACGCAAAGTATGCAAAAAGGTGTTGATTAATTATATTTCAGATATTTCGAAAAGTTCTCAGTGAGTAGTTTAGATTTGAAATAATATGTATTTCTTAAGGAACAGCTTAATAAAGGTATTTGATTATAAATATGTATACACCGCAAATCAAATGAGTGTCGATCCACATCCCAATGTGAAGTAGGCATGAGTAATCGCCTGTAACGGGAAATTCGAAATATCAAGACATGATCAGTTTCTACTAAATTATTTACAAGTTTAAAATCCAAAATCAAATAAAAATGTAATTGTCTCTTCTGCAAGCTATCAAGGCTCAAGTTAATAAGACGTTCATGGTAATCGTCGCTGTACAGACTCTATCAAATCAATACCAGTATATTTTATTCAATATGAACAAATATGAACAATACAGTATTTTTCAACAATGAGAAAATGCCGTAACGCTATAAGCTATGGTTGCTGTAAACTGTAGTGTTATTCAGATGCAAACGATATTCTGTCCACGTTATATCATTCATTATCGTTCATATCATTCGCATTTCACTCTTTTCCTCTTTTGAATGCCAAAGGTATTTTTAATTTTCTTTGTCTAAAGAAAACTGAGGAAGATTCTGGCCACGTTATTATCATTTTGCATTTCACTGCTATTTCCTCTTTTGAATAACAGAAGTATTTTAATCTACTGTTAGCTAAAGAAAATTGACAGGCGATTACTTAATTAATAGGAGTCTTTTGTCATGCGAAGTGTAAGGGATGTCTGCTGACAAATACAATGCAACTAAGTTTGGCCGGGAAAGTTTATTGGATGCTTGTATCGGCAGCAGAAGATACGTGTTACTAATTTGAATAGCCTAAAATGATGCACAAAACCTGGTCTTTCTAGTGATATATCATGCATCATCTTCCGTGCAGTAACGATTACGTGATGATGCGTCATTGAACACACAGACAGATTTAAGGGAAATTCAAAAGTAGATATTTCACTTCTTTAGTGTTGTTTCATCCAATAGATAACAAATCAGACGAAGTAGATAAATTGTTCATATTTAAAACAAAGCAATTTCTTGTATTTTCGATCTCACTTCTTTCCAAACGGTTGCAAAAATAACCAGTGAGGTTTTGTTGTGTAACTGAGTACCGGTATGCATTGTCAGAACGAGAAATAGGGATAATTTATTTCTATTGTTCTATTGTGTTATGTTGTAATATCGGCTATAACGACACATTGCCTATAACATACATTTTAGATTCTCCAGGGATGCCGTTATAAACAGTTTGTATTGTATTGTCAATGTTTTTCATAGCATTTTTGTCAGATCAAAAGGGAAGAATATCATTCAGAGATCGTCATGTAATCATTACTATAGAAAGATATTGAAAAAAAATAATGTCCCCATAATCCCGCTTTTTTTTCTTCATCCAAACAAGAAAGTCTATAAGTGCCTAAACACCCCCTTCATTTTCAGTAGTCCTGCTCAAAAAATGTTGATAACTTATTTATGTAAATGTTGTAAATGAGGTCAACTGCTCCTGTGAAAACAGTGCAGGAGTTCATGAGCAGTTCATAAAAATTTGGGGCCATTTAACGTTCATGAACTGTCCATAAACTCCTGATTTTTCGCAGGGGTGAGGATACACTTTTGAGGATGTTATTGATATCAGTTGAAGAAATTGTTTTTAGATTTGAATTATTCAATGTTTGAAGATGTTAATTACCGTTTACTTGTGCTATTTACGTAAAAGTAAGATTATGTTGGGACCTTTTTAAAACTCTTAAAATGCGCAAATTTGAGTTGCACTATCTTAGTTCTTATTATATTATGTTGATCTATTCATGTCATGAAATGGTGTGCAGAAGTGTATATGTCGCCTTTTGGGACACAACGGATTTGGATAGAACTTTGTTCTATCCGTACATGTCACTGTTGCGTTTTTGCATAGTGTGACTCTTTCCCATCAAAATCGACCTTGAACATGGCATTTTTGAGATTCTCGTGCTCCACTTTTTGAAACCAAAAATGGAACAATATTATTTACCACAAGGAGTTTGACCGTTATTTCCGGCCATCGTTTTAATTGTTTTAATTTCTATACACGGAAAATGAAAATCAAATGAACTCAGACTGTTCCGACTCAAGTGGAGGCTCGAACAGTGTAGCTAGAGAATTGTTAATTGCTAATAGGAAATAGATTTGAGATGAATTTTGAGACGAAAAACCTTGGGCTTTCAACAGCGCTGTGTAGCAACATGATAATCCTCCTGACGTGATATGTATGTGCTAGAAAGTCTTAAAACGAAAAGTTACAACTTTAAAGGCATATAGCTCTTTTGGAATATGCTAAAAGTAGCTAGCAGAATCGGGATGAACAGTCGTTTTGTTTTGCCTTTAGCAATTAAAACGGATGTTGGTCGAAAATCATGGTCAAACTCTCTTGTCGTAAATGATATTGTTCCTTTTTTGTTTCAAAAAGTGGGAAACGAGAATCTCCATAAACACCATGTTCAAGGCAAATGTTGACAGGGAGAGAGTCACACTATGCAAAAACGCAACAGTGACATGTATAGATAGAAAAACAAGTCTATACAAATTTGTTCTGTCCTTAAAGGCGATATATACACTTTAAAGCATTTACAACTGTGTAACAAAGCATATATTCATTGTATTTAATTCCCATGTGCACTTTTTTCCAAGCTGTGATGGAATATTAGTGTTAACAAGCACAACAGATTGCTTGGTACTGTAACATTGCATATTTGAATTATTTCTTGTGAAGAACCATGCATTGAATTTTACATCAGTTTAATGATTATTTCATTAACCCCTTTTATTAACCAGGGTTATACATCTCTCCCTTTTGACTTATTATAATTGAATAACTAGCTACATTTGTTTAACTCTATGTATAGGTTTTGTCCTTACCATTCAAGTGTAATAGCAGCAGTTCAGTCCCATATAACATCGCTAACTTCTCCTCCTTTGACTGCTAATCCAAAAAATCCAAAGCAAATTTTGGCAAATGAAAAGACCATGTCTAGAGCAAACGAAACTATTAGCCAGTCATTGCCAGTTACATCACAGTCAGAACCTACTAGAGTTACCAAACAAACGCATATTCTTGATAAGAACAAAACGACAAACCCTACTTTAGATTGTGTAGGAAATACATTATGCAAGGAATCATCACCAATGAATATCAGGAATAATACAGCAGTTGATGCCAACACTGTCCAATCCACAAAGGGCATTGCTTCCCCAAGACCTGGTCTATTTTCTGCTGTGACAACCATGTCGTTATCGAAGGCTGGACAATCAACCTCAATGCCTGTGAGGACACAAGGAATTTTCCGGCCAACTCTGGGGTTGACCAATGCCAATAGGACAAGAGAGGAGCCCCCAATACCTAATATAAGGATTTCAAGTGCTAGGGCCGCTAGCACTTCACAACAAAGAACAAGGCCTTTGGTGATAGATACTTCTCCAATAAGTATTTCACAACTTGATCCTGTGATGTCATATTCAATACCAACTCCAGCTACGAGTATAACAAATGCTGCTTCAGCACAGACTCTGTATTTAAGGCAAAATCGATTGATTTCAAACCCTGCTGCACCAAGGAATTTAACTCCACATCCAAATCCACAACAGCCAATACCAAATCAAACATTGGCTAACGCTGCTACAGTAAATTTTTCACAGCGGTTTCCAAACTCAAGAATTACAAATACTTCTACAACAAGAGCTTTAAATCCAAGAGCAAATCCATTTATGTCAAATGGTATAATGTCAGATACTTCGCAACCATTGTTGCAAAAACAGTTGTTATCAACTGTTGGTACAACCATGGCCTCACATTGTTGGCCAAATCCAACAGTTTCAGACATTGGTGTAACAAGAGCGTTGTATCAAAGGCAAAACCCCTTTTTGCAAAATGCTGGCCCAATAGTCGTTTCGCAACCAATCAGTAATCCAAGTATGGTCATTGACCATGCAAAAGAAACATCGCAACTTCATCTTAAATCACAAGCTACAAATATGTCCACCAAAGGAACCTATCAAATGCTACATTCAAAGATAGCGCAGCCAAAACTAAATAAAACAGTGTTAAACAGTGATGTAAATACGGCAGCACTGCCAAGGTCAAGACCATTGGTTAAAACTGCTCATAAGAAGACATCCATTGTCAAGACAACAATGAAAAACTCAACTGAACACAGTGGTAAAATTTATAGTCCTGAAGAAATCCAAAACAATATTTATAAAGCTGTCAATAAATTGGCTGAGAATAAGAAAAGGAAAAGACCATCACATCAAGACAATGTGAATCAATCTGAATCAATTAAACGGAAAAAACCGTCAAAAGGTATACTTGCTTTCATACATCAACTCTTAAAAATGTGAAAAAAATAATATTTCAAAGTAATTATTATTTGTATGATGTTTAATTATTTTAACTGTAGGAATTGATGACCTTCTAATGCTAGAGAAAGATGAAGACTTAAAAAGCAAAGAATTGAAAGATGTATCTGCATCTATATATGAATTAAGAAATACTATTCAAGGACTTTATGGGGATCTTGATGTGTTACTAGCTAAAGAATCAGCCATTTCTAAAGAAATGACTGCTATTCGTGAATCAAGAAAAGCAATACTAACACAGCTTGACAAACATGGGCCAGAATGTAGTTCCTTCATTAATGTAAATGATGAGACAGATGCAATTTGTATATCAGGTGATTAACATTTGTGGATTTGCATCTAAATTAGAAAACTATAAATAACAAAGTTAGTACTAATTTTTTAATCATTTATTCTCCAAAATTCATAACTTTGGTCAATAATTAACCAAGTTCTAACAAAGCTTGTGCAGTAACAAAGATGTATTTCCTGCCAAAAAAAATATACTGCGGTAATAAACTGTTCATGACCTACTTGTGAACAGATTATGAGCGCTAAATACCCAATTTTCCATGAACATGAACAATGTTCATGAAGGCCATATCAATGTTCACATTCCCTATCTATCTTGAAAAGAATGAACAACTAATTTTTTGTAGTAAGTATCATTGTACCAAATTTTCTGGTGCCACTTTTGTATGTGAAGAGAAGTGGCATTACGTGTTCGTTAATAATGATGATAATTGTTTATCAGATTTATTTTTCTATCCGGTTGCTATTAGAGAAAATATATTGATCAGAATGCTAATCAATAAGTAATGTACTTTTGTGTCACTCAATTTATTACTTCTGTACAGTCAAATATTTCTGGTCACGGCTAACAGTTACAAAGTGAAGCTTATTAATATGTGAATGCTTGTTTAATACTCACAGAGTCATCAAAGTCTAAGAGAATGGAAGAAATGCAAGCTAGAGTAAAAGGTCTAAAGCAACTTGTAAAAGACAAGCCTACACCCTCTTCTAAACCCAAACAGAATTCTATCAAAGCAATTAGAAAGAAGCGCAAGAAGATGCAGAAAAAATTGTTAAACAATATAATTCGCAAATCAAATAAATCAGCACCTCAAAAATCCTGTTGTGACTCACCTTCTCTGTCTGTTTCATCTTCATTGCCAGCGTCTTCATCGGAGGCAGCACAATCAAATGAGATTACTTCAAACTATGTATCAACTACTAGTAAGTGTTGCATTGTAATGCCAAATCAACAATAGGTACATGCATTGCCGCTTACATTTTAAATCATTCAACTGTCCGACATGTTTAGATGCACATATTTTAAATTCTCTTTTCTGTCAAATAATTATTTGACTTTCATTTTCTGTTGGATTGTTGCTTGATATCTTTTTTCAAAAACAGTGCAAATAATTCAGGTCAATTGAAGTATATATGTTTGATGTTCCATCTTTTCACTTGGTAATCACACTTGATATAGCTTGGGCCGCTCTCATAAGTTCCGTAGCAATTCCATTTAGGAGAAAGATGACATTGTTTTGATCAACATAGGGGCTCCTAGAAATTATTTGTTTCTATAGTATGCTTTTTCTTAATATAGCATTTGAGCATGGTTCTGTATAATGTATATTAATGTATATAATGTATATTTCAAGGCTCCTGCAAGACCATTTCATCAACTGGGTATACAGGTCACACAGGTCCTGTCACATGCTTAAAGGTTTGTTGGAAATATTGACTATCTTCCTATTTTAATTCTACTGTTAGGAACTCTTTAATGGTCATGCTTATATTGTTTCTAGACCTATGGATCGTATCTCTGTAGTTGCTCAACTGACAAGCGCATCGGTATTTTCAACTTAAAAGTAAGCCAGTTATTGTTGCCTATGGTCATGGATATTTATTACACTCTTCACCCTGTGTTAGGGTTTATGATTGGTACTCAAACTGCCAGTCCTGTGAAAAAAGTGTCCTAATACTGTTATCAGTTTTATGCACACTTGTAATAATAATAATAATAATAATAATAATAATAATAATAATAATAATAATAATAATAATAATAATAATAATAATAATAATAATAATAATAATAATAATAATAATAATAATAATAATAATAATAATAATAATAATAATAATAATAATAATAATAATAATAATAATAATAATAATAATAATGTTGATTTATATAGCGCCTATATAGCACTGTGTTCTAGGCGCTTTACAAGTTTACGAAATACTATAAATTTGATTACACTAATTACAGACATGACAGTTTCATATGACAAGTTGCTATAGAGTAAATACATAAATAATTATATAGAATTGTCTGATGAGGAAATAGAATCAGAAATGAATAGATGTTGATGTATTGTACAGGATCTTCATTTGACTTCCGATCAAAGTTTGATATTTCAGTCGCTATTGCTTCATAAATTTCCATGTGGCGATGTTCAGATAATGTTTAATAACTGCGACATTGAGTCTTTTATTATTACACCATGAAGTTAATTAAATTATTATTATTATTATTAAGTCTATGTTTTCGTTGATGTCATGCTTTGGCCAATAGATAGGGAATTGGAGTTGATGTTAGTTCGTTTCATGAAATAATAAAACATGCAGAATCAAATTGCTAATTTGCCAAAAATCATTTCTCTGTAAATTTCCATTTCATATTCAGCTTTCATTACTATCCATCCATAATCCACATAATCATTCATTACATTGATAAACTTGATACAGTACACAATTAATAAACCAAATATTCAAACATCACAATAAATCAAATAAAATTTAAAATTTAAAACATAAAATGGCTGACTCCCTGGAACACGCAAAAGCGTGTCCGTCGCCAATGAAGGCGCCAACGGGAATCAGGTATTCCTGAATAAATGATGATAATGATGATGACAGGGAAGGTAATACATGGTTTGAGGAGGAAAGTTTTTAGCTTAGAATTGACTCTTTCATGTATATAGGTTGGATGACACATGCCTTGAGTCTTTATGAAATAAATAAAATAAATAAACTGTATATCTAAATTTATAAAAAGCTTAAAATCATGACCACATGTAAATTATCCTAAAATGACTTCATTGTAGAGATTAGGACAAGCTTGAATTTTTAATATAAATACGCTTTTATTGAAAACAGCAAAGTTACAAAATGCGAAGAAAGTAGGTTGAAATCAGCCGTGGTGAGCGTTGGTTAAGAAAAATATAGTATTCTTTAACTGTTTGTATGCAGGATATATACGTTTTTATAAAATAGAACAAATGAAACTTTCTGTAAAACCCTAATATTGAAACGCTGTCAATAAAACGCCACACAAACACTCTTCAACTTGAAATGAATTTAAATGTCATGATTCAGCTATGCCGACGGTAACACACGTAAACAAGAACATTGCTTCAAATCATGGTTCAACGATTTGAGCTTTATTCAAAATATTCAATGATACGCATGATAATTTACGACCACCGCTTCGAAAACAGTCCAGGAGTTCATGAATAGTTCATGAAAATTTGGGGCCATTTAACGTTCATGAACTATTCATGAACTCCTAAAATGTTTTTTCAAGGGCAATATTGAACGATACACGTGATCATGCATACTCAAGGAAGGATTCAAACACTTTATTGTGCAATATGGGTTATGTAAACACTCTGGTTGCAATGAGGCACTCTCAAAATGCTTCAGAAAATCACTTGCCACAGTGGCAGCTCTTGAGTCTATTGCGCCTTCCTCGTGCCTCGTGATGCAACATTTGTGTTTGTATAACCCATCTTGCACAGAAAATGTTTAATATTTGTTTAAAATTTTTGATGCAGTGAAATTATTGTAATGGTTGTGGCGACTGGCGTTACTAACTGTAGAACGACAAGCAGAAACTTTGAGCAAGAGAGTTGTTGGATATGTTTAATTTCTGAATAATAGTTACACTGCTTTTGTTTTGTTGTTACTGTTTTAAATGGCTTCATTATGTTGTGCTATGAATCTGATGATTTTAGTAGCAATTAATTAGTTCTCAATCAGTGGTAACAAAATGGTAAGCAAATAGAAAGGTCAATAATTTAAAACAGTAATGAGTTTTTATTTAGTAAATCAAAGATATTTACACATTAGGTATTAATTATTAATATATAAAGAAATAAGTTTATACGACCTTATATTGCTTCAATATAACTTTGTCATGTAAATAATCCAAGCATAGGCCTACGATTCAAGCGGTGGATCGATATAATAATATAGTATTTCCACACTTCCTTGATAACAAATTCCACAATAAATTCCTTTATAACTCCAGCAACAATAACAAATAAATCTTTCCTTTGAATAAAGTACTTTAAACTCTTTTATTCTCCGTAAAATAGTAAGAAATGAATGGTATTTTACTAATTTAATTTCAACTGCGTCATCAATTCGGTGCAGCGACGAGAATAATACTACGAGAATAATCGACAATCATACGAATAAAGCAATTAACACCAACGTGCAAACATTAACATATAAATCGTTCACCGCAAAAGTTGATGAAACAATGACTTGGCGGCAATATATTTACACAAATCAAACGTTTTCTACAGTTACTAATTTGAATTTTGAGGATATCTTAAGTGCAATATCAAAACATGAGCTCTTGGTTTGCCTTAACTTCATATTGTTGCATTTTTGTGCTTCAAAAGCCATAATTTTGCAATTTTACATAACATGAAACAACAACCAAACAGCGATCAGTATTAGAATGGACGATTTTATAAATCTATGATAAATGTGTTATACTTGATTGCACATTATCAAGTGCATGCATGCATGAGATAAGGGCATCCAACCCCACAGATCAAAGCAACTGTTATACATTAACAATTTCTTTGAATTTTGAATGCTATAATTAGTTTACATTTAGACTTTCAGTTCACTTGACACCCATCATAGAGCTTATTGACATATCTCCTGCAAAAAGGTTGCTTGATTCATGAACAGTTCATGAACTGTTCCTTAACTTCATAAATCTGTTCATGAACTTTGAATGGCGCAATTTTCATGAACTTGTTTCATGAACAGTCCATGAACAGTTAACGTTTATGAACTGTTTTCACAGGGGAACAAATGATATGCGTACACACAATCACTGGCCAACCTTGTACACAAAATTCAATCATAAATTTTCCTGAAGATGTACATGTTGTCTATCACAAACTGTGTTGCATACAAGAGCAATTATGAGTAAAACATTTAGCAACCAAAATATCTCCACAGTAGCTATATCTTAGGTCATAGTAGATAAAACATTTTAATTGTGGTGCTATTATAACCTAATTATTTCAGATTGGCGATGGCCTGTTGTTTGACTCTGGACATAAACTTGGTATTACGTCATTGGAGGTACGGTCTTTTAACTTCAATTACAATTTATACCAACTATCGCATTTTACATAAAACAAATAATTGTTTTTTTTAGGTCTTTTTTGAAAATGAAAAACCACGGTTATGCACAGGCTCAAATGACTGCACAGTGAGGATACATTGTCCAGCGGTATGGGGAAAAATATGTATTTTAACAACTGCATGGAAGATGTTTCCAGTTGTTTTACTTTGTACCTTGAACCTTGACTTCTTTACATAGGCACAACGCTGTATTCGTAAATTTGTCTTCTCTGCAAGGGTGCTTGCTCTCCACTCTCCCCACCTTTCTGATTTCCTCTATGTTGGACTGGCTGATGGACATGTTAGTGTTATATTGTTGAAGGTATGTTGTTCTGATATAATAACAGCACTATTATGTGTATCTGTAAACAAAATATTACCCTAAAATACCCTCATTTCGTGATTGAGCTCCTCCAAAATTTACGCCTTTGACTAACCCAAATTATCTTTCTTTTGTTAGATTTACACTTGACTAACGCGGAACACTTTTTGATTGACTTAATTCAAGGAACTGCACAAATACGCAGAGATTCTCAAAATTGAACAACCTCATTTAAAACCCCTCCCAAGGCTGCAGTTCGAATTACCTGGTTACTTTTTTCGGCTATCTATATCTCTTTAATAATCACTTGAAAAAAAGCGAGTCATGATTGGCGGATTTGTACCACATGATTTTCAGTTATGTCTAGACAACTCTCGACTTTCCATGGCAACTACTAATAGTGTATGGGTTTGCGTGATATGCCTTGTATAGACCGTGTGCGGGTTTAGACCTATACCTGCACGGTTTTACCAAAACAGCTAGTTGAACTCATGTTTTGAAAATGGCGACGATCTGCGAAAAATTGAATAATTTTTCATAAAGTCAAATCAAATGTATACTCTGTAGTTATTAATAATGAGTAGGTCATGAAAGACACATTCCTTGGTTGTAACTCCAAGTTTCACGTTATTACACAATGAAACGTTATCCAATTGCCAATATTAAGTTATAAATGTTTAATAATCACTTGAAAAAAACTCGAGTCATGATTGGTGGATTTGTACCACGTGTTTAGCAGTTATGTCAAGACAACCCAAGGGATTCCATGGCAACCACTAAAAGCGTGCAGGTATAGGACTATACCCGCATATGTGCGGTTATAGACCTATACCTGCACGGTTTTAACCAAACAGCAAGAACACATGTTTTGAAAATGGCGACTAGCTGCTACAGATTGAATGTTTTTTCATAAAATCGATTTAAATGTATACTCTGTAATTGAAAATTCAATTGAGAAATTAAAAAAAGTAACTGCTTGGGATTTGCAATATTCAGATGTAACTTTTATTATATTTCTAATATTGCCAACATGTTTGAAGAACAGTTAAGTTGAATTCTTCACGTTATATTTTTAAATGATATTCGTAACAATTTTATTCTAATTGTATTTAATGAAAAATCAATGACCCATTAAATTAGAAAACAAATCATTGTTGTAGTGAAACTGATGAGAGATAATTGATGTTCCAGAAAAAGGTTATGTGACATGATTATTAAAGGGCCATTTACACTGCAGCAAAATAGGTACGGTACTCGTCAATTAACACATCAAAGGTGTGAAGGTGTCAAGTGTTTTTGAGCAAGGGCCCTGCAAAAACACTGTCTAAACGGCTTTTTCAGACATTGAAAAGCGGCACCGTGCCTACTATTTTGATCGGGCCGAGATTTCTCGAGGTAATCTCGGCCCGCTCAAAAAGTGGGCACCGTGCCGTTTTGTAGTAATTATGACGTCATCGTAGAAGTTGCGTCTCTTTACAGTGGAATTCTGAGGTTTTCTAATAAAATCAGTAACAGACTAAAGTTTACCAAAGCTAGATAAGCACATTGAGCATATTTTGTTACGTATTTCTTTTGAAAATTAATGAAGTTTCTGTAGTATAAGGTTTAATTATGCAAATTGTAACTACGAGTGCGGAGCGTAAATTTAGATGTGTCTTTTGTCACAGAAATACTGATCTGGCGTGGTAGCATGTTCAGGAGGTGAAAGACTAACCCAAATGTATTTGAATTTTGCTCAATGGAGATAGGAATGTAACAAAAATTTAAATATTATAATTGATGAAAAACATAGTGATTTTCAGTTCAACGGAATCCTTACAAGTTATTTAACATAATTGAATCTCAATTTATCGAATTTCACCTGTAAAACCATTAAATAACGAGAAACCTATAATTCAGTTTGTAAGTTTTCAATCTCGGCCCGCGTAAAAATAGGCACGGGCGATCTTGAAAACAGTTTTTAATAAGCTGTGTAAACCCTGAAAAAAAACAGCACGGGCCGCATTCTTGTTAACACCTCAAGTGTTAATTGACGAGTACCGTGCCTTTTTTGCTGCAGTGTAAATGGCCCTTAAAATGATTACATTACTCTTGTTCGTGGGCCATCGAAAGTTAGACTCACTCGTTCTCTAACAACAAACTCGAAATCCATATCGTAAACGAGGCGGCCTCGTTTACGATATGGATTTCGAGTTTGTTGTTATTGAACTTGTGGATCTAAATTCCGATAACCCACTCACAAGAGTGATGTAATCCCTTTTTAACAATTAGACAACGAGCCCGAGTTGGCTACCGTCAAATAGTCACCGGGGTCCTCCGAGGTGACTATTCAGAACGGTAGCCAACAAGGGCGAGTTGTCTAATTATTTTAGTAGCAACCAGCTAGTGGTACAAGCCAAACAGATCAAAAGAAATAAATTCCAACTATTTATTCGCTTCTTGCATAATTAATTTTTAATACAGCCGTCAATCAAAGGCATCCGTGACGACTGCAGCGTCGTGATTTGGAGGGTGAATTTTAATTTGACTTGATTCAGATTTAATTTTTAAAACAAAAAAAGTTGGATATCAATACTGGCTACAAATTTACAGCCCCACAAAATAGCAAACTTGAGCAAGGTAACTATTGAGTATCTAAAAATACATAAATGTTTGCAGTTTGTAATATAAACGTTTGTTGTTTATAAAATTGTGCTGACTAGTGAACTAATTTATATCTGCAATAAAGTAGCGACGAAAAAATTGCTAGAAGATTGTTAAATAAGATTAAAATTGTATATGCATAGCCTACCATCTCATATTTTGTTGCTTGTTTTGTTTTCTCGGGCACGGAATTTATGAAACTCTTGTATAAAATTTATTCAAAAACATTTGCGAATCGCTTGTTTACTTTAGAATTTTGCGAGGGAACTTGCCAGTGTTCACTATTGGGAACGATTGAGCAACCAATCAGAATGCAGATCATCGAATAGTACCCTAGTCGGTTTCGACTAATACCATATATACTTATATTTTTACTCTGTAATTAAAAATTCCGCTTGGAAAATAAATGAAAATTAACAGCTCTGGAGTTTCGACAATGACCCATTAACTTAGAAAACAAATCATTGTTGTGGTGAAATAGATGAGAGATAATGATGTTCCAGACAAAGGTTATGTTACATGATTATTAAAATGATTACATCAATCTTGTTCGTGGGCCATCGGAATTTAGACCCACTTGTTCACTAACAACAAACCTGAGCGGCCTCGTTTACGATATGGCTTTATCTTTTGTTGTTAGTGAACTTGTGGGTCTAAATTCCGATAACCCACTCACAAGAGTGATGTAATCCTTTGATATTGCATGGAAATGCTATTGCTGTTGTAGTAGATTGCTTCTGTATCATCAAAATAACCATTTTACAAACGACTAGATTTACGAAAGAATCACAGCTTTTCTACTTTGTCTTGCAAACTTTCTGTGTTTAGCATGAGGAATTGATGATGTATGCAGCTTTGTATGTTTCGAACCCAATATAACCCATATCTGATACTACTCATTAATTTGTACTTTTCAGAAACTTACCTTTGTGAAAAGATTTCAATGCCACTCAAACCAACCATGTGCTATATCATGTTTAACTCATCACAAATTGGATGGAGTGCAAATATTGTTTACAGGGTCATATAACAAGACGATTGCATGGCATAACCCAGCGGTAAGCAATATTGTTTTTCTGTTATGATATAATAACATAATTTTATTATCTAAGCGACTAGATTGTTTGTATTCATATTTACTAAATTAAAACATTTTTGGAGACACAAGTGAAATTTATCTTCCTGGATGTCTCCAAACTTTTGCTGCCTAATAAATATGATAACAAACACAATAAATAATATTGAATACACAAAGAAATGTGTTTCAATTAGGTCTGTATTAGAGGTCTGCAATTTCGATATGTCCAACCCATTAAAATGCACATGACACCAAAAAATGTTTATCCGGAATCGAGTAGCCCATGCGAAATAAATAGGAATGGCGACAATAATTTTTTTTTTTGGATTCTTGTGAAAAAGAAACTGTCCACTTCCCAGAACAGATATGCCCATATCTTTGGGTCACCTTGTTGGCTATATATGACTGAATTGAACGTGAATTGTAGATTTTAGAAAGGCTTTATTAGACTTCGATGGAGTTTTTCTGTCAAAAAGGTGTTAAAACACTGGATCAACACGTGTCATGGAACAGGGTGTTGAGTACTTAAACAGCACCAAAACGCTTTGTATTTTCCACGCCGCGGATGATGATCAAGACGCTCTAAACTCCTTGCTCTATTTTGGTTGATCTCCTGTGAGTACAAAGCGTTTTGCCGCTGTTCAAGTACTCAACACCCTGTTCCATGACACGTGTTGATCCAGTGTTTTAACACCTTTTTGACAGAAAAACTCCAAGCCTTTCTAAAATCTACAATACACGTTCAATTTCAGTCATATATAGCCAACAAGGTGTCCCAAAGATATGGGCATATCTTTTCTGGGAAGTGGACAGTTTCTTTTCCGCGAGAAAAAGTTACGATTTTTTGAAGTCTAGACTTTGTTATTTTTCCATAGTGAGCTCTCTTGTCATTTGAACATGAGTTCCAACTTTCGAAGGAGCACTATTTCTGAAATATGGTACTTTCAACATTAAATGACTCAGCTTTTTTAGAATCCAAATCGAAAATTATTGTCTCCATTCCTATTTATTTTGCATGGGCTACCTGATTCCGGAAATACATTTTTTGGTGTCATGTGCACTTTAATACCTAATCCTATCTTATCCAGACCTCTAGTCACATGAAATATGTACAGTGCAATGACTCAATAGGAAGTCAACTTTAAGTTCACTTTAAACAGAGTAGAATCTTGAGCTAAATATTGTTTATTAAATCGCAGCCATAATTGAGACATCTATTTGAACAAGTGTAGACAAAGCTCTATGATCTGTATTCTCGCAGGTCATAGTTTTTGAACTTTAGCAATTTTCCTTGTCTTTGGAGCCATGATTACCTTTGGATTTCATGTACACTCTTTCTAACAATCATACCACAAAAAACCTCGCTATTAAATGTGTTCTTAGAGATCGCAAATAAATACACCTGCTGTAATAAAAACACATGCAGCATGAAATATAAGTCTGTGATGCAACTTAATAATAGCACAAGCTGATATAGCCCCTTTGAAAAAATTGTATGACTTCATGAACATTTCCTTCTAGGTTCATGAACAGTTCATGCTCATTTGGGCAATTTCTCAATCATGAACTCTCAATCATGAACTCATGATTTTTTTTTCACATGGGGAAAGAATGCACCGGCCTTGTCTTCAGGCTATCCAGGTTCATCTGTACAAGTGTAACTGTTTTGTTGATTAATCTAAAGTTCAATAGCATTTTCTTTTGGTCTCTTCTGCTAGGGTGATTGTATAATAGCTAATTTATCTTGATGAAATACTGGGCTACTAAACATTGTTAAGCTGAATTTATTTCCAACTATTTGGTTCTTTAGAATGGCAAATTAACACGCGTCATCAGTGATCACACTGGTAAATTGTTGTCACTCAAGGTATATATTTTCTGTCACACAGACTTCAGAATGTATATAAGTATTTTCAATTTACTGCTGTATGTAATCAATTATCTTACATGCCTAATGTTTCATTTCATTGCAGGTGAACGGTGGAAAGCTTTATAGCGGTTCAACAAGTTGTTTGGTTTTGGTACACTGTCTCAAAGTAAAGTATAGTTGGCTAGTTACTATATAGGCAGCCACACTATAGGACTAAATTAGTCAGTTCAAATTATGACTACAATGTTTAATATGCTGCAACCTCTGAATATAAATATGAATATAACTCTTTGCACAATGGATTCGCAAAAAGTCATTTCAGAATAATAACTGTTGTCATCATCTTCAAATGAATTATTCACATATTAGCTAGCCAGGTTTTTGTTTTCACACAAGTAGGAATAGCTCCCTTCGCCAAAAAGATATTATCCCAACTGATGTGCTATGTTATCTATATGATACGAGTCTATATTATACATTATATACACTATGAATCTTAGATATACTGAATTGCTACTGAAACCATACTGAAATTCAACAGACATCAAAATTCTTCTCATTCTACTGAACAACTACTGAAACGCACCTTGAAATTACTAATAAAAAAGCTACTGATCTAAAAGGGGCACAATTCAGTAGCCTGCTCAGTTAGTTTTCAGTTGATTTTCAATTTTCAAAATTCATAGTGCTACAATCCATGTTTTATCAGTTATGACTAAAGGGCCATTTACACTACAGCAAAATAGGCACGGTACTCGTCAATTAACACATCAAAGGTGTGAAGGTGTCAAGTGGTTTTGAGCACGGGCCAAGCAAAGGCACTGTCTAAACGGCTTTTTCAGACATTGAAAAGCGGCACCGTTCCTACTATTTTGATCGGGCCGAGATCATTTATCGACGTAATGGCCATTTAAGGGCCATTTACACTGCAGCAAAAAAGGCACGGTACTCGTCAATTAACACCCGAGGTGTTAGCAAGAATGCGGCCCGTGCTGTTTTTTTTCAGGGTTTACACAGCTTATTAAAAACTGTTTTCAAGATCGCCCGTGCCTATTTTTACGCGGGCCGAGATTGAAAACTTACAAACTGAATTAAAGGTTTCTCATTATTTAATGGTTTTACAGGTGAAATTCGATAAATTGAGATTCAATAATGTTAAATAACTTATAAGGATTCCGTTGAACTGAAAATCATTATGTTTTTCATCAATTACAATATTTAAATTTTTGTTACATTCCTATCTCCATTGAGCAAAATTCAAATACATTTGGGTTAGTCTTTCACCTCCTGAACATGCTACCACGCCAGATCAGTATTTCTGTGACAAAATACACATCTAAATTTACGCTCCGCACTCGTAGTTACAATTTGCATAATTAAACCTTATACTACAGAAACTTCATTAATTTTCAAAAGAAATACGTAACAAAATATGCTTAATGTGCTTATCTAGCCTTGGTAATCTTTAATCTGTTACTGATTTTATTAGAAAACCTCAGAATTCCACTGTAAAGAGACGCAACTTCTACGATGACGTCATAATTACTGCAAAACGGCACGGTGCCCACTTTTTGAGCGGGCCGAGACTACCTCGAGAAATAATCTCGGCCCGATCAAAATAGTAGGCACAGTGCCGCTTTTCGATGTCTAAAAAAGCCGTTTAGACAGTGTTTTTGCTTGGTCCGTGCTCAAAAACACTTGACACCTTCACACCTTTGATGTGTTAATTGACGAGTACCGTGCCTATTTTGCTGCAGTGTAAATGGCCCTTAACAAACAAACTTCCCCTGCAAAAAGGGTTCATGAGTTCATTAACATGAAATTGCCAAGAAGTTCATGAGCTGTTCATGAACAGTTCATGAATTTTTCATGGATTTTCAGGCAATTTCACATCCATGAACCAGTTCATGAACTCTTTGTGCCTGTTCTGTTCATGAACTGTTCATGAATTGTTAATAAACTGTGCATGAAGTTCATGAACTGTTCTGAAAGTTCTTGAGCTCATACACTTTTTTCACGATGAGTTTTCTTCCTTTGAGTTATTTTATGCTGTCAAACCAACCCTCTTCGATTCATGGAGACCTGGGGATTCATGAAAAATGATTCATGTCTTCATGAATTGCAGTTTTCTGCATTACTTACTTTATAGACTGGTAACCTGCTGGCTAAGTATGGACCTCATCAGAATGGTGTAACTGGCATTTGTATATTTGCTGGTACCCTTGTTACTACATCGTTAGACAAGCTCATTCGTACTTTCGATACAAAAGTAAGCACAAGTAGGAAGTTATATTCATTCAATGTATTATCTCCTGCATTGTGTATTGCATAACACAATGGGATGTTCAATGATGTTATAGCTATCCTTATGATTTACACCTAGCCAAGAAATACAATTTCTAGACTTTGCAGCGATGCCATTAATTTATGCAAATTGAGATATTTATAAAACAGGCTCCCCTCAATTTCAGAGTGAAAATTGTAGTAGGTTTTCGCATGGCATTCAAACTTGACATCTGATTTGATTATGATTTGAAGAGATTTAATGAAATCAATGAACATTGTTTACTCTGATTATTTTCAAAATTGCTGCTAAAATGTTTCTGAAAGTAAAATCCAATTGCTGTGGTATAATAGCAATGATTGGATTACAGTGCATTATGAGAACTTAGAAAAAACGCTAGAATAATCAATTGACGATATTGTCAATGGTTGATGGTGATACTCACTGGTCATATTCTTACCGATGTATTGTTGTGTATTTAGACTAAAACGGTGTTATGTTTATATGGTGGTGGAAAGTCTATGGTTTACACTCTGTGCATCAGCCAATCAGGCCAGGTCAGTACATAGAGTTATTTTGCTTGACTACATTACGTTAGCATTAGTACATGCTCTTTATTACACCCTGTAATTCACAAATAACATACACATATACTTCATCATCCCCCTTTGCAAAGCAATTGAATATTTATCAACACTATTGATTGGCGAATGATGGGTTCTTTTTTGGATTATATACCAGCATTTAATGCTTTTTTGAAGATCTTTGAAATATCACACATTAGTGTAATTAATTGACACAATCAGCATGGATTTTGTGTTTCATTTAATGTGGTACTGCTTACCTGAAAGTTAGTTCTATCTCGTCCTCTTATATGATTTTCGCCAACAGGTCTTTTGTGGCTATCAGAATGGTGAGATATGCAACATTGATGTAAATAACAATACTATTTTGATATGCAAGGTGTGTATGTCATATCATCCAGAGTCTAAGAGTAGATTCCTTGTAGAACCAGTTATGAAATGTCACATGATAATCTAGCATAATCTTGCAATTTGGTTGGTCGGTTATATATTTTTGGAAATGTTGGGGTAGAAACATGGTTTAATTATCCCGCGTAGTTTAAACATCCAAAATGTTTGCATTTTGCTGTTTAGTTTTAAACTTAGATCTTGTTAAACAAATAAATGTTACAAATTAAGAACTGAAAGCATTCCATCAATACAAAGAATACACCATTGTGTTTGAAATTAATGGAAAAAGAAGTTGTATGAATTGATTCTTGATCAACAAGTGAAAATTAAAACTTGAACTGTACAAAAGATAATATAGGCTATCGTAATAATATTCAATTGTAATTGTAAATGCTCAAATTTTCAAATTATCAAAACAACATTTAATTTGCCACAAGAATTTAGTTAACACTAAATGCAGTGTTTCGTCACATCACATCGTAACTATTCACATGCTATTCACATCCTGACTCCTTTGATCAATCATGTGGAGATAGCGTTAGGACTAAAAGTGTTCACTTGAACTTTACGAATTCTGGATGCTCGTGATTGGTTAAGCTTAAAGTTCTATTCATTTTTATTAGTCATCCAAAATATCTGACACAATTTTAAGGGAGATTTATTGAAGCAACATCTGCGTGAGCACATCAAGTACATGTTTGTTTGTTTGATTACTTGTTTGATTACAAACTAGATTTACCACACGACTGACGTATTTAGGTTGATATTTACTAAATAAGTTAAATTGGGAGACACTCAGGAAGCTATAAATCATTTTTTCGGAGTTGTTCATGATTCATAGCCTACCCTTCATCCCTGTGAAAAAAGTAATTCCTTTAAAGATTCTCAGTGAACTCATGACATTATATGCAGACGTAAAAGATAATAACCTAGCACCGGTACCTTAAAAATGCCCCTCTCCTCAATTACTACTCCATCACGAAACATTAAATATTTTTATAAGCATTTCTTGCTCTCAAACTATTCAATCTAGTCGTTTTAATCATTATAGAATTCATTACGCATTAATCATAGTAATACTAAAACTTTTGATGTTTCAGCAATCAGCAGGCAGATTCAAAACCATGATCAAGTATCAACAAGGAGTTGAGGATGCAAATTCTCACTGTCAGGGAAACTTTAATACTTTTGGAGCAGTTTTGTAAATGTTTTTATGAATAACTATTCATAATTGACCTAACACTTTACAACGATTTAGTATCGATGAGTGGCAATATTATTATCATGCTACCTCCTTCCGCGCTGAATTCAATATTTCTTTTTGCAGTGGGGAAAGTGTAATTTGCCCTTTTCAACAAAAGATGATATACGCCTTCATTTAATAGGTGAGGAATAATTAATGTTGAATGTAGAATATTGATGGAAAGTATACTACCCTAGCTGGAGCAATTGGATACGGCATGATTCCATCCTTCATATTGAAATCATGTCAAGATAATGCTAAACAAAACTTTTTGGGGGGATCTACTAGCTTTGTTACTACTGGCTGTGCCAGTGTTTATGCAAAAGTGTTATAACGTTATGCCTCTGCTGCCTTTTAGATTGTCATTTTAATGACCAGTTATCTATTGATTGCCAATGGGAGGGTTGCTATGACCACCAAGCCAACAGAATATCAAAGAAGGTTAGTGCAGTTATAAACGTATACATGATAACTGGTGTCAACAAGCACATGTTTAACATGTACCGTTGTTGTTTTGCTTGTGTAGGTATTCTTTGATCATGTTGATATGCATCTAATGCCTCAGCCATACGCAACACGATAGGCATATACGTATGCAACCCAAAGAATATTTTCAATTTTCATATTAATTTGTTGTTTTACATTTAAAAATAACAGAACTTTTTGTACAGCCGTTTGATAGCAAGACAATCATAGCCTACATTTGAGGTTAGATTTGTATATATCTTATGAAATTCTCAAATATATTTTTATGGTTATTAATTATGCTAGATCAGCTTTTCTTTGATTGCCTGTTGCAGTCTTGTGTCATCAAATATTCCATTGTGAGTTTGACCATCAAATACTTGACTGGAAACCTGTTGTTTCTGCAACTTTTCAATATTCATACAATACTCAAGGCTACGCTTGTTAACTGTCCCATCACCATCACCTTTTACAACTTCTGGTACAGCCCTTGGAAAGGCACCTTTATAAACCATTGAATCTTCTGTGCTTTTTGCAATGTTGCCATAAAAACAAGCTACAGGGACTCCGACTGACCGCATCAGTTGAGAACCATCCCCTATTTTGGCTGCCATTTTATATCCTTGTGGGAATTCAATATCCTTAAAGAAATCAGCCATGTCATCGATGGTGTATTTCCGCGTTGTGGTCGTAACCAACACCTCATCATTCCTCCATAGTTGCTTGATAGGCATCATAAAGAGATTACTTGTTGAAGTTCTTTGCTCATCTCTTACTGTCAGAGGATCGACAAGGAAATCAGGAATGCCAAAATTATCACCCGAGGCATAAAGCAGTATTTGTTTGATTGTCCCACCAAAAACACCTATAAGAGTCAATTAATGTTGAAATGGTGTTGAATCTGCTTATTAGTTTGCTGATGTATCTTCCACTCTTACCTGAAATTGAAATCCACTGTTGGATATATTTCTGCTTCCATTGGTCGTCTACTGAATGAAGGAAATGCATGGTTATCATTGCACCATAGCTATGGGATATCAGTGCAATTGATTGATTTCCGTTGTTTTCATACGTGTCTTCGATCAATTGTCTTAATCGTTTGTTGTATTCGTTGGGCTGGGATGCTACAACAATCAGCACATTGCGATGATATGATAGATGATAGATGGCAACATAATTTAAAGTTGTTGCTGCATGAAATAATCCCTACCTGGTGTATATCTGAAGTCGTAAGGAGCACCTCTGAGATCTTTGCCACGTCGGTATCCCAACGAAGCTAAATAATCAACAATTGGTGAGAAGTATTTTACCAATCCAAGACTATCCAAATGCTCGATTGACGACGTCTCGCCAAATCCAGGAACGCGTGTCTCAACTCCTGGTGAATTTTTAGCCTCAAATGTTTTTAAATCCCATTCAAGCCTAACGAAAAAGAAAGACAAATCATCAATTCATTTTGGAAAATAAATTTTCTGCATGATTTACTCTTACAAATTGATTGTGTTTATTTGAGACGCATTGGCTGCAATTGGGCTACCATACCTCATGTTATCCATCCAACAGTTGATACTGTAAGGTAACAATGACGTAGGATTGAGCCACAGAGTGAAGAAAGATGTGGTTGTTTTTGTGCAGTACCATCCCACAGTTGATGGTTTTGTGAGTTTTGCCTCAAGTTGCATGCCACCTGTACCTGGAACTAAAGTAAACATAATAGAAATGAAAATAACATCGCATCGCAAAAAAATTGTGTATGTCAATGTATCATAGGACCGTGGTGTTTGCATTACTCTTTATCGTGGTCATATGCATTAATCAAGTCATATTGATATTTCTAATGACTCATCAATAGTACATGAATTATTCATTATAAAGAGTATGCCATTTCAAGTTCATGAATTTTCAATCAGAAAGTTTTCATGAACGTGTCATAAACGATTCATAATTTTTCGCCGATGAAATACTGCTGCATGACCCTGAACTTGTACTGGTTATACTGATCTGATAGCATGATTGGTTTCAGAAAATTGAAAATTGTAGCGTCTCCAGTTTTGATTGGTATGATCTTCTATAGCAATTTTAATCTGTTTTTGCTAAGTATGCAAGCATCATAGAGCCACTAGGCCATTTTCTGTTCTAACAGACGCCTCTTCTGTTATACACGTTTTTCAGATCTAATCATTTGCCTTACCAATAACGATAGGATTGTGATGTGTTGATCTGGCATATCTTCTGCCATCATGTTCAGTTTCCAGCATACTTGATTTTGCCATCACCATTACTGACATTGACAGTACCAATACCAACGATACCATCATTGACATTTTCAAACACTTTGTCACCATTTTTTAACCTAAACAACCACCCAATGTATACACAAGAGATTATTCCATAAGGAGTAATTTTCTTCTAATCATTACGTTTATTACAGCATAATCATTAATACACAATGGTTTCGTATTATATCGTTGTCACGCAATCACGAATTGATCGCTGTTGCTCTGATTCATCATGAGATTACATATCGAACATAAAGCGCGCAAACAACGCTCGGATCAGTACGAAAACGCATGCATGATATTTCATTTGGAATCATATCAGTTTCAATATGACTAGACTTGTATTTTATCAAACAATAGTTCACGTGGTTTTCGTGGTCACTTTTCTCATAAGTCAACTTTTGCCAACAAGTCGTACACGTGTATGAAGTGCCAAAAGGCTCACTACTACTTCTTGTTCGGCGCGGTACTTACTTGTTTATGAGATCGC
This sequence comes from Haliclystus octoradiatus, assembly GCA_916610825.1. Classification (NCBI taxonomy): domain Eukaryota; kingdom Metazoa; phylum Cnidaria; class Staurozoa; order Stauromedusae; family Haliclystidae; genus Haliclystus; species Haliclystus octoradiatus. The sequence goes on from OU744446.1 coordinate 22,364,932, forward strand.
GTTACTTGTTCGGAGATCCCGTTACTTCTTTCAGAATTCGCGCTACTTGTTTGGAGATCCCGTTACTTGTTTTTGAGATCGCCCTACATGTTCGGACATCCCGTCACTTGTTTAGAGATCCCGTCACTTGTGAAATTTTAAGATAATTATAGCCGTGACAAGTGCGGTTGACCGTGATTTTTTTAAAAATCTGAATCTAGATCGCAGATCGTATAAGGCTTTGGTAAGAATATCACACTGGGAATAATGTACCAAAAATATTAATTTACAATAGCTTGTGTAATCATTTTTGTTTAATGGTTATAGTTCATTAAAGGTCATGTTTGTACGTTTGTTGCATATTTCAATAACGAATAATGTATTATTATTTAGTATAATCTAATAATTTATAAATGACAGTCGACAATTTCTAATACTACAATATTGTATTTAGATTCGATGGAATGAAAGTTTGAATGGCTTTCGAATTTACTCAGTATCTGCATACAAGTCTTACAATTATAAAAACTTGTATTATAACTTTAGTGAAAAATACTCCGAAACGACACAAAAACTTCAAGTAAACAAAATGATTGAAAGGAGAGTTTGTACAGGAAATGGAAAATATTCTAGATTGAATGATTGTCATATACCAGTTAATTAATATAAGTCAAAGATAAAGATAAAATCAAAACTTCATTATATTTCGACTATGTTTATTTTGGATGTATTTCCAAATTATCCTGATAAGTTTTAGATCACTTTATTTCACAGGACTGATTAGGAATACACATAAAATAATTGTTAAGATATAATATGATTTTGATTTGTATGTTTAAATGTATTAATAATAAACATGAACTTTCACTATTACACTATTTAATAAAATATACAGTGTGTAGAATTTACAATTATAACAGTATAAAATGATTTGACAAAAACTATAACTATGACTTTCTGATGATAGTAACGCGATCTCCAAAATAAGTGACGGGAACTCCAGACAAGTAACGCGATCTCCGAAATAAATGACGGGAACGTCAGACAAGTAACGCGATCTCGTTAAACAAGTGCCGATCCCAAGCAAGAAGTAGCAGTGAGCCTTTTGGCACGTATGGCGAAAAGGCTCACTGCTACTTGTGCGCGGTACTTGTATGCGATCGCGTCGCGTCATCGCGTCCGTGCGTTTATCGATTATTTAGCATCATACGTTTAGCTGTTTCTGTTTTCACTGATTGCATTTACATTTAATTAGGACTGACTGACAATTGTCGAATCGAATACGTATACTCACAAACAATAATCTAAATGTAATATGCTAATGTACTAGTATATACTAATTTTATTGCGATGAAATATTATGTCTACTAGTATAGAGCCAAATTAGTTTCATATGGCGTTGCTGTATAGAAAAAAGAAATCAATTGATCAAAATGTCCAAATTGAGTAGAATTATTTATTCTTTTCGTTTGCCACTGATATGAATAATTTTAATTTTAATTTACTATATATGGGGGTAATAATATGCGGGAAGTAAGAATCAGCTACGTGCAGTGTACTGTTGTAGCTAGGTTGTCCTTAAAATATTTGTACTCGTTATGAGACTTATATTAATTAACTGGTATATGACAATCACTCAATCTAGAATATTTTCCATGTCCTGTACAAACTCTCCTTTCAATCATTTTGTTTACTTGAAGTTTTTGTGTCGTTTCGGAGTATTATTCACTAAAGTTATAAGACAAGTTTTTATAATTGTAAGACTTCTATGCAGATACTGAGTAAATTCGAAAGTCATTCAAACTTTTATCCCATCGAATCTAAATACAATATTGTAGTTTTAGAAATTGTCGACTGTCATTTATAAATTATTAGATTATACTAAATAATAATACATTATTCGTTATTGAAATATGCAACAAACGTACAAACATGACCTTTAATGAATTATAACCATTAAACAAAAATGATTACACAAGCTATTGTAAGTTAATATTTTTGGTACATTATTCCCCGTGTTATATTTTTACCAAAGCCTTACGATCTGCGATCTAGATTCAGATTTTGAAAAAAATCACGGTCAACCGCACTTGTCACGGCTATAATTATCTTAATATTTCACAAGTGACGGGATCTCTAAACAAGTGACGGGATGTCCGAACATGTAGGGCGATCTCAAAAACAAGTAACGGGATCTCCAAACAAGTAGCGCGAATTCTGAAAGAAGTAACGGGATCTCCGAACAAGTAACGCGATCTCATAAACAAGTACCGCGCCGAGCAAGAAGTAGTAGTGAGCCTTTTGGCACTTCATACACGTGATATGTTTGAAAATCACAATGCAGAATGTGTGCTCATAACTGTATCGACTGATATAACTTACGCAACCTGAATTTTACTATAAAAATGTTTCCTGTAATTATATTGATAGAAACCTATATAGAAATATATATCTGTTTTCAAATGACCAACAATAGTAGACAATTTCCAGCATGCTCGATGGCTACATTGTATATATGATATATGACAAAATGATATGATTTTCAATGGTACTCTGTCTTGATTAAGTCAATTTGTTATTGGTGATTAACTAAACGTTTCTTTGACTTACCAATTTTCAAATGACCGTTGCTGTGTCAACTGTCCAATAGTGCTTCTGTCAAAGGATAAGACACTTCTACTCTCTTTGGTTTTATTGATCGCTTTATTTTGTCAGCTGATAGATCTCCTGCTGTGCATATACGTCCAACATCAGTTACGTAATTATTGTCTTTGCAATTTCACCTCTTGCTTTTTGGTCTTCCTTCGATTAAAAATTCACGCTCTCTACAGTGTTTTCCTTTCGTTTGACTGCAATATCGTATAACTATACTCCTCCCTGCTGGCCGTTGTGATTTCTGCATGTCTACTGCATTGTCCAGTCCAGAGGTTCTTTTCCATGGCTGCTCAACAAAGAACCGTGAATGTGATTGAATTGAATCCTACAATCATTATGTAGTCTGCATTATGTAACTTGTTTGCTTGACGATCTACTGCGTCATCACCCTATTACCATATCGTAAGCTACGTCATCCAGCTTTGGAAAATATTTGTACTGTAAAAGGATCTATTTAGCATTTCTATTTAGGGCTGTCTTTGTTTGTGGGCGGGGCGGTGGATTTTGACACCCCCGGGGTCCTGACAGTGGTTGTTCCAATACTCTGGAAACTGCCAATTTTAATTGAATTAAATTCTAATTCAATCCCTACATTCGCATGGAAAAAGACTCATCTTAATGACTTTTTAAAGCATATAAATGGACTTGGTGTACAAGTGGCGTACGTAGACAGTTGCATATCAAAGAATAATATATATTTAACTATGCTATTAAAAATGTCCTTAGTTTCAAATTTATGGTTTGCCGTTTCTTGATGCTGCCTTGGTAACATTTGAGTTAAATTCAATAAAGGGCTACGTGACAAATCTCTCTAATCTCCATGGAATGTCCACGAGTGTTTTAGTTACTTCAGTATTAGAACATACAATTTACAGATATTTAGTAAAGAAAGACAACGCAAATAATGTTATACTTTTATTAACAACGTTTCGGAAGCTACTCACTCCATGAAAATAAATTTACTAATTATCTATATTTATATGAATAACAGATCTAGAAAGTATAATAAAGGTCTTGATACTTTGCGCCATCTACGACGATCATCTGCTGACATCTATTGGACAGAAAAGATATAATCCATTAAATCCAGATAGGCCGATAATATGTTAAGTAGTGTTTTATGTGGGACCTTGTCAAGAGCTTTCATATAATCATAGTAGATAAAGTCAACACAGCCACCACTGTCAATAATACTTTTCCGTAAGTCTAACACATGTAACATTTGAAGAACAGGGGATATGAGATGTACATCATACTCTCTCTCTGACAAGGCCTTCCACTATTTTACATGTAAGGGGTGTTAGGCTTGTTGGGCAATAGTTTCCGCCTAAAAATCTTTTTTCTTTTTGAATATTGGTGTAACATTCATCAGGGACAGTTGTTGAAGATTGTAATGATGCATTCACAATTATTGACAAAGCTTAGGTATTTATTTAGCCGTCTCTTTCAATGTTCTTGGGTGAATTTTAACTGGATCAGATGATTTATTAATTTCAATTCTCTAATACCTGTGTTTCGGTCATATTTAGCAAGATAAGCGTTTCATTACCTCTTTGCAAGTGTTAAGGCTCCACCAACACGCTGACACGTGAAGACAAGACACTGTTGCAAAAATTTAGAGAGAATTTTCATTTTCCATTTCATTCACTTATTTAACTTTCCTTGTATAGGGCCTTGTAAGCCTTCTTATATGACTCCTTAGAATATTGATCTCTTTTCATGATTCGGTTTCCTGTTCTGATCTTTTCTCCACAGCAATCGTTTCTTTTTCATCTTATCCTGAACTTTGGAATCCAAATTGAGCTTGATTAGCATTTTTGTTTTAGTAATTGTAATGGTTCTGGATGAAATATTTATATTTTTTCATGCCCAGTGAGATTTCCCATTGTTTACTTGCTGCGATATGTTCGTTTGCTTTTTATCTTGGTCAATCAATGATGCGTATCACTTTCTCACGCGTGAAGAAAACGATACGTCCAATCAAATGCCGCATACAGTGTTTCAAACGTGTGAGAAAAATGATACGTCCAATCACAATTCACGTCTTGTCTGGTAACAAATTTGAAAGATGACTGAAAAAATAAATCAGTCATTGAAATGATCTGATCATTATGATGATTAGCCATCCGGGACTTGATTTAAACAGAAATTGACAACTCAAGTGACAACTCAGCCTCTGCAAGGACCCAGCTATTTGTCTCGATGATATATATCACAGTTTTGTTATAAAGTATTTCAAGATAATTAAATTTGACTTCCTCTGACTTGTAGTTGTCCTCTTTCAAATGTGATATTCTATTCTCAATTTTATTTACTAAATGTTGAAATCTCGTTGGGCATTAAATAAAAAGAAAGCTCCATGGGTATCGCAGTACACATTTTATTCACTCTTTGTTTTCTTTCATGAAACTCACTCGCTCGTAAAGCCTCCCTTGTTCGTTTCAGGAGAAAATACAACTCGTGGATAAAATCCATATACAGATCACAATCATTCCTTAGCACCGGTTTTTATAAAAAAGACCAGTTTAAATGTGTTATCTCAAGAATTATGGCAAAAAATCAGCTCTCTGTAAACACAAAATACTGCTTATCTTTTATTAATGTTTTATTTCTCTCTACTAGATATGTATGTTGTAACGTAGCCCAATCAGTCCTTTTGAAAGAAAGTTTTGATGTAAGGTACACTTTGAGGTTTTCTCAATAAATGATGCTGATGAATGATGATGTAATATATATACACCATGACGTTTACTATTCATTTTGCAGAATTTCGAAACTTACATCAATCTAACCTAATCCTCTAAAATGGATCAAACTTTCCGACAATCATAGCCATACTATTTAAAATATTCAACAGAACTGAAATTTTTCGATCCTTTCTAAATGTCCTTCGGAATACACTTCAAGCGACAAAACAAAATCGTCCAGGCAGATGAATTTGTAACGGTTTTGAATTTGAATTTGAAACGGACGATGATGACCTTAATTGTCATCTCCTTCAAACTGCTTGGAACTCATAATGAAGAATGCATCGCATCCTCGTTTCTGTTTTTTGTTTTATTTCAACTCCTGTCACAAAGTTACGAGCTGGAAAGCGATACGCATGTCAGTTGACCGTCAGTTGATCGTATTGACCGTCATTAAATGCAAAACGCACTCAATGAGAATCTGTTTCGCGGGTAGGCCTCATACAATTATGCACAGACATGTACGGTGTCGATTGTAAATCACTTTGGGATATTGTAATGAGCACATAATATCTATGCTCAGCAATGTTATATGTGCCATATGTATAGTTTATAATTTCATGATCATAAATTATCAGATTTGTGATAATCAGATATATCACGAATTAGAGATCGGTAGTGATCAGGATATGTATTGGCATCGTTATACATGAGGATATGAGACTGTTTTCATAAATCCCCTAATAGATCAGCTATAATTAACTATTACACAATAATATTGTATAAGTTTGGCTTTATAATCCTTTCGAATAATTTACAAATATAGAAACAGATATACTTTTCTATTTTGTCACAATACAGTATATATTGCTCTAATTACGTAATTGTGCACGTTTCTTGTCGTTCAACCTTTATTATATATAAGAGAGTGATATTATATATATATATGTATCTAATGTGTTGTAAGTTGTCTTACTGATTGAACATAGGGCTCAATGCTTTACAGCAGAGCTTTAAATAATATATAAAATATGTAGTCAAAAATCAGACAATCATGTTTTATATATTATATATGTATCTATATATATGCAGCATGACATCAGTCAATTAGATAATAATACTATATACAATGTATATACAGTGTACTATAAGGGTGATAAATGAATCAATTAGATGTGGAAATTTATGGATATGTTGAGAAAGCATGAGCGTATACTGTGTCTGTGCATATTTATAGATACTCGCCATCTCTCGTAAACGGGATATATTTTCGGCTAGTCGCTCACAAACCTCGAACAACAGACAACATTGTCTGGGTAAGGAATCGATTTAAGTGCTCTATTGTCAAGAATATTGATTAGAAATGACAGAGAACGGCGGTTGAATGTAGAGGCCATCATTATGGAAATCAATGGAATAGACTATAAGTTGGTTATTTTAACTAAAGAACAAACGGTGTATCAAAGTGAATGTTCATATATCAGTCTGTTACACTATATGGCCACATGTTCTCTTGTGCGTCATTTTTAAAATCGATCGCATTAAATGCTATTATCCGTGCGATTGAAACCTTTCCACTATTGTTTTTACAAGCACTGATCAATGATCGATCCTCAGCTTAGCCAGATTAACATCATAAGAAGCGGTGAATGACAGGCAGACGAATGAAAGATGCACTCTATGTCATATGATACATTGCAAATTATTAACTAATTTCATCATAAGGACACCATATAATATAACCATCATTATATGCCCAACGTGTATGCCTCCCTCCTGCAGATAAACACTACACTATTTCATATCATTTTGGATAGTTTAGTACTGTATAGTTGGGATGTTTAACTGCTAGATCAATCGTATGCCCTCAGTCGTTCCAGCTGAGCGTTTGTTTCTACTAAATAATGGGATTGAGAGCTATCTTTGTGCCATAAACTTTTGTCTATCTTACCGCCGCGACAAAAAGTCAGTAGAATAAGGGAGACCGCGCTAACTTCAGCACAGTTAGATTGATTCATGTTGACGGTGTGTATGTACTTCATGTAACGCTTAATTCTTACAGTTGAAGTAGTTAGCACATCATCAAGATAAGAAGCAATCACATGAAGTGGCCAACGTACTACTCTACTGCCACCGCTGCTGCACTACAAGGTAATGTTATCATTACTTAATTAAGATTATTGTGCACTGTAACCATACTATACTATATCACTTACAGCAATTGTTATCTTGATGATTTTGACTTTGTTAATTTGGAGGTCTTAAGCGATGATAATGCTATCATATAATTATCACGGGGGTATCTCTTATTTCTTATAATTGATAATGGTACTCTTTGGTAATCTTGATTAATTCTCATAATTATGCATTATCTAGCCAGGCCAACGTATTTGGTGATAATTGCATTGCTATTACTCGAACACAGTTGAATGTCAGATTACTATCATCATACTGCTAGTAATCTAAAACTACCATCGTAATATGTAATTCGCTATTTAGAGGTATAAAATAGGTGAGCAATTATGAACTCCATAGAACCAGCTGCAACTGCCTTGCGCTCTATTTCTCAAGTCTAAGGAGACGAGATTTCCCTTCGCACTAATTACTTATTATTATAAAATATATAATAAGGATTTATAATAAAACCCGATGGATGTTTGTCTCCGATGCCATTTTCTGTAAAGTATTGCTTTGATATGTGATTTTATATATTCCTAGGGTAATTATCATGTATACACCATCATATTGAGTTATAATTGCAGAATTCCAGCAGCGAGGAAAAGAAACTACTAACTATATGTATTACGTTAAATCCATAATCCGTACTTATGCAACACTGTTATGATTGCCAACAGGAAAGCCAGAATGCAACATTTTTTAGGAGGAATGCTCAAACTATACACAAACAGTTTTCCGACCTCAATACTGTAGCCGTTGTATTGTACACTATCACGCTATGAAATCTTACTCGATCTGCAGCTAATCTTCATTTAATTTAAAATTCAGCCTTTATAGCAAATATCATGCACTTCAAGACCGCATTGATGCTATTAATACTACGTGCGCAGAGCTACTATGCTGATGTAGTTATGAATAAAATTCCTATTGTGTTGCGCAGTAGAGTATACGTATACGGCATATTTAATGAAGTGGACGTTTGAATTGCACCTTGGATGAATTAATGTGGAAAATGACGAGCAAACAATAATGGTCTTCTATGAGACATAAATCCGATTAGGTCATGGCTTGAGAGTGAATTATCCTGCGCATGGATCTAATCAGTGCTTTGGCTAATAGAAACAACACAATCTATCTATCAATCATGCTGATGTCGTTCATTGTATAGTGTGTTTGTAAGTGTGTATCTCGATCAGTGTTTGTCGCTTTTTTATTGTGTATATATATATATATTGAAAAAGCAATATATTTATGACTATACATAATAAAGATACAGCTATATACTGTGGATCAAGGACATTGCATTTACACTTGAAATCGCATTGTTTTTCAAGTCACACGACAACTGGCTAGATATCAATTACCCGTATAACAAAGTCATCTTAAATTGCCTGAGCCCAATTGATCCTTTAAGCAGGGCATAAGTACCGCAAACGACTTCACAGTCGATCTGTGATTGTAGCCATTCCCTTCATTGACTATTCGAGGTCTGATCGGTCCATTGGCAACAGTTGTTATTCTATTTGACGGACCTTTTCAATTTGTAGTTGAATTATTATACACCATTGCAATAGGGTTGGAGGGCGTGAGACACAAGACTTTCAGCGCGGCTGCTTATCTCCCACCGTAAATTCAATTTATGACTGAAATTTGGGAGCACGTCGCAATAGTTAGATCTACATCGCAAATCATTTTACCAAATTAATTCAAAACAAAAAGAAAGTAGATTGATGTAGATATAAAATGAAACATGGTCATTAAGAGGTTTCTTCACAGTCATTTCTATAATGATCATATTAAAAATGCGGATTGCGGGTGTATCTAATAGGTAGCGGGCATCTGTTTCAACGATGTATCAAAGCATGTGTTTGTTTGTTGTTTAGCCAGAGTAACGGCGAGGGGGCGCGGTCGCACTCACTAACGCCAGATGGCTTAAATCTCGTGCAGTACATTTGGCGTTGTGGATTGCTAGAGATACCGATAAGCATCTCTGCTGATGGCCTGCTTTTATCTTAAGTATTGTCGTATCAAAATAGATCAGCAGGATGGCTTGTCTATTGTTTCATAAAACACATGTGTTACTTAAGACAACAGAGTCCTTAGCTGCTCAAATGATTACCGTGTTATACAGTATTAAACGCCAGAAAGTCATACCCTTTGTCTGTCTGACTTCCTGATAATCTCTCAGTAATGATGTATCATTCATTGATGATTCACCAGATAGCTGAGCCTCTTATGAATGTTAGCGATCAATGATGTAACTATATATACGGCAAGCATTTCATACGAATAATGAGCAAAGAGTATCCATTCATTTTGATACATTTCTATCAACTCACTCATTCGTCATTGTGCATTATAGTTTGTTTCTTACATGGTTTGACAGTTGTGAGACGTTTTAATAGTTGAGCGATTGTTTTTCAAGGGTCTGTGAAAGTAGCCAGTAGTAATGTTCCACATTTGCTACAATAGAAACAAGGGCTAATCCACGTAGCTTATTAATCAAGAGACATGAAAATAAGAGAGAACTATGATAAGGCAATGTGACATGACAGAGGATAGGTAACAAGATCAATTACTCTGATTGTTTATCTCATTGCTGATTGGTTAAACAGTGCTGTGGGATGCTTGCAACAGCTATCTGTTGTCAATGGTAACGATGATCGCTCTGATCAGAGATGATGCGTTTTGAGTTCGCCACTTCTAAAGTGTAATCCCGTCTGGCACAGAGCGTGGCGTCGTCAAAGTCAAAGTGTCCTTGTCGATTAGCCCGAAATACCCAGTGATCTGATTTGAACATAACTTATAAAGTCATCTAGCGTAATACCCTGTCATTATTATCAAGTGTTAACTGCTCTTAAAGGGAATATTCACTAAGAGCATTTGTCAATCTCAACAGGTATGCTTCATACAGTCGTTATGAATATATTATTAATAAAGAAGTTCTTCTACCGAGACGATTACTTATTCATCAGTACATATACTCATCTTATCCAATTGAAATTCTATGTGCAAAGAGCTTATTTACTCCATTGCATAGATTAAGCATCAGCCAACAAAGAGTAATAGCAGAGCTAAGCTATTGCTTATGCAAACAGAGTAATAGTGCAATGCTTGAATATAGTCTTTTTAATCGGCTGAGTAGCTGCAAGGTGTTTTCTTGTATCAATAAGATAAAGGGACGGAAGAGAGGTATATACGATTCGCTTGCTCTTTATAAATCATTGGTTTATATATATATATATTGCAATTATAATCATCATTTATCTCTATTCGGTCATGTATTTGTAAACTTTAATAATTTAACTATTCGCATTAGACCGTGTTGCTCATACGCTTTCTCGTATCTCCTAGGCTGATATATATGACCTAGGCTTTTGAGTTAAACTCGTTGACTTAGTCTTGTTAAGTCTGCTATTAGTTCTTCGATCGGCGTCTCTCTTGCTAATTGCTAGAGTTACGCTGGGATGATGTTATCTGTTATTCTTGTATTTATTTTTTATTTTCTTATTTATATATTATAGATTGTCGCATTGAGAATCCTGCAATTGGCAACATATTCGGTGGCAATACAACTATGGCTTGGCCTTACAATGCAGTGCCATCTTATCACATGCCTCATTTACCTTACCATTCGACATTCAGCGCTCATTATCCAATCAATCCTCTGTTTGGTGAGTTGATCTTCAGCGACTTAATGGTCACCCTTGATCTGATTTACTAACATTTTACTTTATGAATATATACTTAGGTGCATGATTGTCTGATAAGTTGACGAGTTTTAGCAACCTTCATCAAGAGCGTAGATGTTTCTCGTCAAATCCTCTAAATTTTGTTTTCTATTCGTTAGGAATCCCCAGAAAACAACGTCGAGAAAGGACAACATTTACAAAAGGACAGTTGGAAATTCTTGAAGAACTCTTTTCGGAAACGCAATACCCTGATGTGTTTATGAGAGAAGAAGTCGCAAGGCGAATCAATCTACCAGAATCTAGAGTACAGGTACGCGTTTGATAGAAATTGTGATTTATTTCCTGTGATCTATTTTGAGAAATTTTGGCTTCTTTTATTACACCAATGAACTGACTCGAAAGAATTGATTATTTTTAGGTTTGGTTCAAGAACAGAAGGGCGAAGCAAAGGCAGAAGTCAAAGAAAGATGTGGAAAAAACGAAATCAAGTGACCTAATAGTACCATCTTCGCCAGATAAACCGAGTCCTGCAACAGTAAAGGAAACAGCAATAACAGCTATTGTGCGATCAGCAAATGAACTATCACCAAGCGGTGACTCCTCACCAATCAAATGCTGTCAACATGAACCAATCAGCAGCATCAGTAGTAGTTCATCATCAAGTATCTACTCAGCTAGTACCCATTTGCCTTCTTCGGCTATTAGCTATTCGTCCTACCCTGGCTATATACCGCCACCGCTTTCAAGTCAAGGCAAATTCACTTCGCAAGATTTTTGTCCGTATCAATCGACAAGCAGGTCCTTAGGCCTAAATAGCCATCACCATGGCTACCAACAGCATACTGACTACGTCCAGTGTCCTGATTTCCACACTCAGACAGTGGCTCAGGCTTGGGGTTACGGTCCATCAATGTAATTATGGCCACCAATTTTAGCTATATTATTCATAGCAAATATACGCACTGTTCAGTTGTAGAGTTTATAGTTAGTAAGCTAATTAAAATATAGCCATATATTTATTTCACAGATATAATTGAATGAATGATAATATTAAATGTTATTAATGTATATAGTATCAAATAGTATCTTTATGACTGGAACTGTCTTGTATTTATTTATTCATTTACGCTGTTTCTTCATCAACAAATGGACAAAGCGGTGTATTATTGACCTGTTACCATGCAAACATGAAAGGCGATGAGACTCGCTAAGAACCAATTAGTAATCATTTTCATAATGTAAGCTTTCGTAGATTTAGATAAGTCACATCATTTTGAGGATTTTCTCTGCTGATCTATTTACTATCAGTATCAACATAAAACGGTTCTAAGTCAAATCAGACTTATCCACAACTTGTGGGTAATTCATGTCTCGGTTAAGAATACTTCTTAGCATCTTAAAACAATCATACCGATAAAACAGATGACAAATTCTCCAGCAAAATTTGAAGCAGAATTAAACAGTGCCATGCGGAAAATTTTGAAATGGTTTTATCCGTGTTTAATTTGATCATAACAACAGACGTTCAAAAACTATCATCAAATGAAGGGATAAAAAGTTTACATATAATTATGCCTTTCGGCTGTCCTTTGCTGTCCATATGTATATATGAGGGCTATTTGACAAACAGGTTGAAACTTTCTACCTGTTGATGCAAAATCCCTTTCTTTATCCTTCAAAACATTCGGAATTCAGATAAGATTGGATTAGAATCAGGATTATGGTTACAGCCAAGGCTTAAATTTTTGAATTAGAATGTACTCAACTAATAATGCATGATCAGGATAATTTTTAATGTAAATTTTGTAACAAGTAATCTTTAAATGTTCATGTTGTGGATTTAGGCTTATCTGTAATAAGAGGATAGATGAAATAGATTTGATTCTGTATATGGGGCAATCATAGAATCATCACGCGTCGGCTACAGTAATTGTGCCTCTGTTCTGTGTGTGGCATGCATCAATAGTGCTGTTTAGTGCATACATGGCTTACTTATATGAAGATACAGATACATATGTCTCAGTTTTATATCTTTCCATTTGAATAATGACATCAATAAAGTTTTTTCGAGATCTGCATTATCTTGAACGATCTTTATCAAAAGTATTTGCAACCCAGATATACTCTGCTCTGACTTCTTCTCATGCATAAACATTTGTTTAGTAGCAATTTAAGGCTACCAATGGAACAGCTAATATACACTGGATTGTGTTTGCTGGCCAATAACCCCGATAGCATTTTCTGTTCTATGAGGCAATCACACTACCTTAAGTTTTTAATCAACTTCCATCTTGTCCATGTTATTGTCCTTTAGAACACGAAAGCATATAATAATGCCCATCAGGTCAAGCATTGTAAATTTAATCTCCGTGTGGGTCTATTTTGCATATCTTACTAGTGTCAAAAGCGTAGATAGTTTAGCGATTTAATGGACTAATCATAGCTATTACAAGCGCAGTAATACCATATATCCCTCATCCCTCTACCATTAAATCTCGTAGCTCAAAATGAGATTAGTATAAGAAGGATTCTCGGTTGAGTTGGCCATGCAAAAGTAAGCACACTTAATTACACCGCAAAAGTATGCACTCTTTAGTAGATTGACTATCAAGTAATTATTATTATCTATTATTATTAGTATCCTTGCATAACAATGTAAAGACTGCATATTTGTAGTGGATATCGGATGATCTAGATAGCATGTTATCTTTTGAGGGTTGGTGAGGGGCAATTAGCATATTTTCAGAAAATTAAAAATATTTTAGTAATCTTTTCAGGCCCTGCTTCAACTGAGCTCAATCCTGGGTCGAGCTACGTCATATTTTCGACCAATCAGGAGAGGGCTCATAATTTCATCAATTTCCCCGATTTTTGCGAAAATAAAAAATCATTTGGCCGCTTTGCCAACTCTTTGCAAACTACGTCGAGAACAATGGAGCATTCACGATGAAGTTTGAGCGTCTTCAAAGTGAATTCCAACACACGCCAACCGACATTAGCACCCAATGACTATTTATTTTCGCCAACTTGTTCAATGTCTCCGATGTTGATGAAACAGAAATTTATTTGGCCGGGGTTTTTCATTTAACATGGTCCGATATCCTCCTTCATGAATATGGACACTACAGATATTGTGAAGCTCGTGCCCTGAAGTGTCATTCTTATATTAGTCTCAAAAAGCAGCCCTCCTCTGAAACTATATAAGGAGGTGTGAAGATCGCTTCAAATTATTGAGCTTTGCGAGAATGCTAGAGGAAGCTTCTACACAGCTATGCCTATATACGGATGCCTTTATATGGTGTACAATACAGTTCATACCTGGTGTATGTTTCTCTCTGTGATTTCCTCGGACTCTTAACCGATTTCTGTGAAGTAAGGTGGTTTATTATTTAGTAAATTTACGACCTTCTAATTAAAGCACGTGGCTATTCGTATATAGCGATCGTATGACCTTTGACATTCGATTTGATCCTTGTTATATTGCGGCTCGTGAGACACAAAGTGATTAATGGTTGGAAAATGGCAATTCAATTTCCAGCGATTTCGTAGAAAATCTCATGAATCTTTAACAGCCGGGTATATGATATATCTGATGCATTCTGAATCCTTCACGGCATCATGTTAGAAACCTAATCAATATTGGTTGACTTGGCATTATTTGAAAAATATAGAATTTAGTTTTTCGATCTTGTTACTGTTACTCTTTACTGCAGAAGAAAAAGACTGCTATTATAATAAAGGACCGAGAATTAAACTTCGATCGTGCTTTTCAACAAACATATAGCTCTGCAATATACACGAACACGACGAGGCATCGAAAGTAACTATTAGCCATACAGATATTGTTGAATATCATCGATGACAAGTGTGTGTTAAAAAACGTGTGTATGTATAATCGGTATATGCGGTGGTGTGTATTCTTGGTGTGATTATTGAGCTTAGATCGGGAACGGTATACTCCAATCGCGTTATCGCCTGAATGGAAGCCTCTGTATTGTCGTTGAAGCAGAGAGTCTTTGTTAAATTTGAAGGCTTTTTACTGAACATATGAGGCTTTGACTGGTTATTCATGAGTTGGCAGCATTTATACCTGCGTGAATAATTAATCCCATACGGGTATTTAGAATAGAGGTGCAATTCTGTGTATCACTTTCGTACGTGACATATATCGTCTTAATGTATAACAATCGAGACTCGATGAACGCGTTCTGCGTCCACCCAAATCAGTCATGATCTACACGCGAGGCCAAAAGTGGATTCAAAATCGTCGTACCTGGAACTAGTACCCATGATGCACTATATATGATATTAATATCAAGAGGTGCATTTTAATCATCAGAATACTGAGAGCTGTATTCACAACTAGATGGTAACATCGTATAGCTCTTATACGTATAAGGGGGACGTGCCAATATAATCGAGGGTACTTTTTCATGGTCTGACCAAATTATCTAACTATTTCGTCACCATGCATGGCAGATATCCATGGGCGTCAGTTTGTACAACCTTATACTTTGAAAGTTCAATACGATTGCCTTGAGCAAATAAATCGAATTAATAATGACAATTACAGTATCGATATAGATAAAATACTGAAAGATTAAGTTAAAAGTTTTCCCTTTCAGTTTAGCATGATAGCTTAGCGCCGTGACTGTGGTGAATTACCGACAACGATATGTATACCAATTCTAATAAGATTTAATTTCATTTCATTTATTTTGTCAAAATTGACAGGCAAAACAAAGGAGAGTCACATCACAGTATCAAGCTAAATTGAAGCCTATCTTTACAAGCAAGTTGCTAGAATAAGTGTAGTTAAGTAAATAAAATTAGATATGATTTAAGAATAGGTATGTCCACAGCCCAATGCATATAATATTATAAATAATTACAATGGACCTGAAAACTAAAAAAATAATAAATAAAAACATAAAGATAGATTTGATATGCATTTTGTCACCAGAGCATGACATTCAGGAATAAACCAAGGTACAACATAGTTTAAAAATGCATAGATACCATCACTTATGTACTAAATGTCAAAATAAATAATGGCTACCGAATGAGCTTTAATTTACAAGGTTTACATAAAAATAGTTAATAAATAAAATTAATCAAAAAGGAGACATACACAAATTCTCGCTACTCCGAGTTTTACGCCATTTACGGTGATCATCAGGCAAGTCTATTTCAAGCATATTGTATATTTTATTAAAGCTCCGATATTTGTCATTGAGCACTATACCTACGCAAGTGTGGACAACTTCACACCATTAATGAAATATAAAAATAATTATATAATAATACAGATAGATTTATCTATCGTCAGATGTGATGGTGCTCAATACCAATTAGACATTGGCAGAGCTGTAATATATAAGGATGAATTAAGAATGTGTTTTCTTTGACTCAGTTGACCATCCATATAATATATAAAAATAGTTATAGATGGATAACAAACAATACTGTAACGAATTCTCAGTTAATAATATTACGCAATAAACGATTGAGTTCATAATATTCAAGATGTGCTTGAAATAGTTAATTAGCAAAATGATACATTCCGGGGTGCCGGAGCCACACAAGAGCGATACGGGTAGGCCCTGCAGTACAAGAGGGCACTTTGCAATTTTAAGAAAAGATTATTTCACAAATTCATACAATTGTCATCTCTATTTAGTATTTACGTATGTGACCTGCTATTAAGCTAGCCGTGCAAGCATGATGTTACATTCAAGGAATTTTGTAACGTTGTAACGTACATAATTTCTTTAGCTGACGGCCCTCTGGCCCTCTGGCCCCCTAGATATATTAATTGTAACTTTCGATTGGGTTGGGTTATCTTTTCTTAATTCCATCATGCAATCAAAATGTTATGAAATAGAGAGGGCATGCGAAGAAACCTATACTGCCCTATATTATTTTATTTCACTATACAATTCAATTAAATTGAATTCAATACCTTTGTTCCACGTATCACGTTTTAATCTATATCATATTTATACTTAGAATATTCGTATGTCTTATGTATTTACTTCAAAACGTATCTGATATCTGATCGAATGTTCACTTTAGATACATCATGTCTGAGATTCCACGTATCTCATCTAATTATATATCTACATCTTATAATAAATTTAAAATCATTAATTTTTATAATATTCGTTAAATGAGATACACAATCACTATTTAATCTGACTCCTGTAATATATTTTTATATGATATTGCACATATAAATCAAATCAACATACAATTTAATCCTTAATCCATTACAGCACTTCAGATATTAAAATAATAATCTACAAGTCTTAAATCCATTTTGTTTCATGCTATGCATGTGTGTTATCACTTTTGGTTATAAGTTGGTTATCAACCTCCATCGCATGTTAGCATATAATGTAAACAAGTATATATATAGCCTTTACAATGTATCAGACTATAGAGGATTGTTCAAACCTATAATTGTCGATGCAATTGTTCCCCTCGACCATTTCTATGTAATTTCTCCATCTTACGGTCGGTCCAAAATGTTAGGCCAAGAGGACATATTCAGTTATTCTAGTGAGGAAACTCACGATTGCAAGAAGTTAAGTCTAGAAGTTATGTTAAGAGGGCTCAAAGACCTAAAGTAATCAATGTTTGCAGGCAAAGAACAAACATTTCGAATTTCAGTATGTCAGTCTGTCTAGATGTCGTTAATTAGTATAATTTTTATCTTGAAATGCTACTGCAACTTCTATTCTGTAAAATTTACGTTAATCTAAGGAGATGTGTGCTTTAGAATTGTATCTATGTTCAAACCATGCTTTCATAGTTGATATCACCTCATGATTATTCTCCTTTGAATTGTACATGACAAAGCTTTGCAATAATATCTGTAAACTATATCGTGATCATTTATGTTACTTTTGTGGTGTGTTGTGTTGCTTACTCTGAGCCATCGATTTTGCACGGAACATTGAAAATGAAAACTATGTAACGTGAAACTCAATAGAGTTGTGTACTTATATAATCAAGGTTTCTCTCGCCAATGAGAACAGTTGATTCGATACAGCTCTGCAATGATTATATCATCCCGTTATAGTAAATGTAAACCATTGACTTTAGAAAAGTATTCGGCTGGATCAAATTGATATTTAAAGGACTATAGAGTTCCTTTGACTGAGCATAACACTTTGAATTGAATAACCAATGCAGTGTAACTATCTTACCGATTAAGTCTAAAGCTAAACTAGACAATAGTATCCCTACTATTTGATTTCATATAAACCAAATGGATATATATATACGTCAAAGAACATTGAACATTAACAAAAATAATACGTTTACAGTGGGGAGGCAATCGTTTTAATCCATCAGTTAAGATGAGCTAAATTAAGCAGTCTCGCTTTGATGCATACAGTCACCATCTCGATAAGCACTGATATGATGCATTGTGTCGTTTATTATAACGCAGCTTTCCCTATGTAGATCCTTATGTAGAGTGAGTAACATGTTGCGGTTTTTAAGCAGCTATTGTAATTTCAAGTTATAGTAATTAGTTGAAATAAAGCAACGCAACATAACAATTAATGACTAAATTGATTAGACACTAACTTCGGAAATAGGAATTAACTCACTGGTGTAGTGAATATCTGAAACAATCGCAATCAAACTAAATATAGAAATAGAATTTCATCAATCATGGCGGTAGATAATTGTCGTTGTTGTTGTTGTTGTTGTTGTTGTTGTTGATGATGATATACTTGTGAGTCCGTAATGGAAGGGGAAGGATAGTATGATTGGCGGTACTCGTGTAGCAATGTGCTCCATCAGATGAGAGATTCTCATCTAGATAATTTCCACAGTGTTTCCATTAGACATGAATTATGAATTTACCACAATAGTCTTTGAAATTTATGTAAAATGGTATAAGACCCAAGCGACTCTGCCTATCCAATGGTTCGAAATCAATGCCCATATCGATAGCAGATAAAATTGCATGATATATAAACCATATCTAGTGCGTGCTAGGTAAATGTCAATGTTACGATGAGTTCAATAATGAGTTATATTATAACCAGTACTTTCATTTTCACAAACATCCTAAGATCAAAGGTTTGCGCTCCATTTGCCTTTGACTCCAATCGATTCGGTCTGTCTCATTTGGCGTCACTTCATTTCACTGTCTTTTCATTTGCTATTAGGTGACTTGGCCTTAGCCTGTTGTGGCACTGTAGGACTCCTATCGCCAATGTGCTTCACTGCTTCTGGTAAATCCGGCGGTGTTTTTGTGCGCTTATGATTCTTGGTTCATTACAATGTTATGATTTCATCTTCATTTGATTCTATTAACCACTCTTGATCATTTGAAGGTCGATGCTGTGTGCACTTGTTGAATGGTGACTGTGATAGACACGGCTGCCTCTAAGATTGCGCATCTGCTATCACTCCATGTGTTGTACTCTTTAGTACTCAACATTCTTACACAGCCAATTGAGAACAATTAATACTATAAAGACATCTACATGGGCGATGAGGCAAAACTTCTGCGTTCAGCAGCGGCTCTGTCATCCTTCGAACTGACGGGTATGTCGAACTAAGTTAATCGTTTGTGAAACAGCAGTTGTAGCTTAGTCTTATCATGTTTCTATTTGAAAAGATTATGCATGTTATCCTCTTTCAGATCAACTATTTGCAATGATCTCTCACAGCCGATTAAAATAGATTAATGAGGTTGATGGTGGTACTACCCTCTAGTCATCTTCTATATATCTCATATACATATATATAGACTTATACAAACTCATGCACTTCGTGTCCTTTACTAGATTCGCTCTTCCGTACCATGACTCTGTCTTTTGTTGCTTACCTATAGATCCTGCCGAGTGCGTGACATTCAAGATTGATTTTGTTACCATTGAGAATTTGTTATTGTGGATATAGAAAGGCTTCAATGAAGTGGTCTAGCAGAGCGCTTTATCAACGTTATGCAAAATTAGCTTTAGAATTAGAGCTATGACCAAAGTGATCAGACGCTCCTGTTGTGCTCAAGGCAGGATCGCAGCTTTTTCTCTTCACTCCTGTGCAACTAATAGTGCGATTGTTTAACAATTAGTGGATTAAATCGATCACTGATCTATCACTATAATATTGATTGATATCACTATTGCCCCATACAGGATTTTCACAAGCCACCGTACTAGCCAATCCGTGTCACCGTAATATTAATTCAAGTCAACCAACTGCAGAGAACTCCCAAGGTGAAACCACCATGACAACTCACACAACCATCCCATCTACAACTGCAAATACATCGAATGCTGCTAACTGTGGTGAGTGATGTACAAATATAATCATAGGCAATTATAGGCTTTATGTAATATGTGTATAACTGAAGTAGGATTAATAAACGCAATGAGAATAAGCCACGCATAGGCATCAGTATGTTTCCTAGTTTAGCTGATAGCTGGACAGCATATACACAAGTATCTCTATATAGTGTTGTTTGAATTAACTATGATAGTAGTTGCAAAGTATAAGCTCTGCTCATATTGACGTGTTAATTTCGCTTCCTTGTTACTATTGATAGGCTTGATAGGATTGTCTGCGATTCTGTCTCTGAGGGACAGGCTTAGCCAAGCACAACTATACGCTACCCCACGGGCGTAATAGTATCGCCAGCGGTATACTGCAATTATAGTTTAATCATAGCGATGTGTTACAGTCAGAATGATGGCTAAATTATGGGGTAACGATGGACTGTTTGTCAATTTTGAAACAAATTAACTGTCATCACAAGTGTTTACAAAACAGGATATAAGCCATGAATAATAATATAATCAGCTAACAGATACTTTGACCCATGCGCGCAATTTCATTCGAGTGAAGAACTCAGCCAATCAATGTCTAAAATATTAAGCGGATCAAGCGTCAAGAAAGTTAAGCCGTCGTTGCATGACATCTCAAATTGGCTTTTCATAAAACAATAACTGTATTCTTCTCAACCAGCTGCAAGTAAAAATCAATTAAAGCGGCAAATATCAATAAGGCAATCTCGTCCCAGTCTAAATCAAACAATCGACTGAGTTACATTGATGCAGTATTTGTGACAATTTATTAACATTCACGCACAAACACCAGAGCAGATACATTGCTAAGTGACTACGAGTTAATGTATGTGCATTGATCAATATCCACACGAATTACGTTGTGACTTTGAGTTGTGTTTTCAATTGGCAACATTGAAACAACTTCAATCGATTTCTGCTCTGCACTTGATAGTGGTTTCAATGTGGTTATGCTTGCTTGAGTATATCCAATGGAATTGCCGCTGATTCAAACACTTGAACTAGCCAATTTGTATCACCGTTCATTGAGGTTATTCAATAGAAACAGGATATAGCTAATATACTGCACACTAATCAACTAAGAACAATCAATTATCAATTCTGACTAACTTTCGATTTGCCTTTATGTCTAAACCGATAGATTTATCTACAGATTCGCGATTGTGACATCTATTTTATTTTTGTTTTGACTGTTGCATTTCTGCACTTCAAAGGATATTATTAAACCACGTACGATATGTAATATCCATCATGGGTCTATAATTTGTTAATTTCGTACCAAATCGAAATGTACAATTTATCATCGGTGATTTACAGAACTCAGTGTTTACTATTTTAAAGAAAGGAACGGAAAGAGATATATATAAATATATTCTGCTGTATGTGACCAATGATTGATCGTTAGTTAGATTGCCTTCTTTGCATATTTCATTATAAAATGTCTGCGTTCTATTGCGTATCCAGAGAGAAATAATTATAAAGACAGTGCACTTTGTATCACATATTCAATTTTAATAAATAAATGGATCCATAACAAAAAGTCCGTTCGTCTTCTGTTCAAGCAATTTCAATCGTCAAACACACAGTCCCGAACACCACAATATGTATCTCCATTGAGTCACTTAACCTTATAGTTTTAGACCAGAGCTTTGATTGATTAGGCCGGTGGAGTCATATAGTTATTTAGTATAAAACGGCATGCTGGTCTATATGGTATTTGATAGACATTCTATGTGTGGATATATATGGATAATAAATGATAGCCCATAGCATTGGCAACACCACCAACAACAAAAACAACAATAATAACAACTTTAATAAGATTCGGTAAATCTCCGTAAGTTTGTAAATGCCATAGGCTACACGCCTATACGTTTGCCCGTATACAGTAAATCTCCTTTTATGCCTGCCAAAAAATTTAATTAGCATAAAAACTATTTTGATTGCTGTATTTCCTGTTTAGGTGCATTACGTAAGCATCGACGAGAAAGAACGACCTACTCAAAAAGTCAATTAGAGATATTAGAATGTCTGTTTATCAAAACTCATTACCCGGATGTATTTATGCGAGAAGAGGTGGCGAAAAAGATCGGCCTACCAGAATCAAGGGTTCAGGTACGAAGTCGAACACTAAGGGTAACACGTTGCATTTGTATTCGTACAGTTGCTATGTATAGGGATTACATTTTATCAATTTAAATTACCAATCCGATTATCACGTTTTGATCGGATTTTGCTACAGTATATCACAAAATCACTGTACGTATGGTCACAAAATAGTTCTGGGAAACTTTAATGCGAACGTAATTGTGCAATCTGTGATGTAGTTGTAGAGGACCCTAGCATACACACAAATTGAACATATTTATATAATCTGAACAGAATAAACATTGCTTTCAAACTTTTTGCTTGCCTCCAATGTACGTTGTCCGAGGATAACTTACATTGCCGCATCGATGGGATCGTAATAGAGCTTTGGCAGGATGACCATAAAAAATTTTCAGATCATGAAAACTATATTTAAAAAGAAAACATGCTAGTCTAAAAAAATTTGTAGCAAAGCAAGAAAGAAAAAAGATAAAAATTGGCTAAAAGTCAGAAAATATGAAGTATATCTCAAAAAATGTTCATGAACTGAAAATCACCATCCCAAAAAGTTTTTCTAGATTTTTAAAAAGGTCCCCTTTAATATTTGAACGACCCCAGCGTAAAAGCCAAAAGTATGAAAGTTACGTCCCCGGGATACGTTATTTACCTTCCCAAATTCAAACCAGCTAAATCTCTAGTTGAAATGAGTAACTCGTGAACCATTGCACGACCCCTCCTAGTTACACGCACTTCATAAATAATTCCGATTTATCCACAATGGGGCATATCGCTTTCTTTCTTATCAAATCCAACCTCAAGGAGTAAGCTACTTTATAAGCAGTAAAATCCCGATGGAATAGATCCAGGAATAGATCCTATATAGTAATATATATTTGTATATACAGTTAGTCGGTTATTGTGTCAAATAATAATAATCAATTATTTTACTGTATCAAATGAAAGGGTGAAACATAACAGAATTCTCTTATTCCATAAATTTAGATTTGGTTCAAAAATCGCAGAGCAAAGTTCCGTCAAAGGGCTAGTAAACTCGATCAACTGAAAGACAGAAAGCGTCAAATGTCTGCTTTTCCACCATTCTATCCAAACGCAGATCCAGCACAACGTAATTTCTGGTATCCATGCAACCAACCAGCATCCACAATTCCCCAGTTATGTAAACAACCACTTGCAGTATCACAGCAACGATTCATGGATAATAAACAACGACTGTATCATAATGCAGCAGACTATCACAGTACGAGTCAAGCAGCGTACACAAATAATACAGCCCCACATCCAACTGTACCAGTATCAAGGGGATATTATGATCAATATTCGTATATGCCTTACGATGTCAGTCCTACATATAACAATGGTAATAACAATACTACTAATAGTACATCATACCCTGAACAGGAACAGTCATGTTATTATAATTTCAACTGACACATCAACAATCAGTATGGCCGCTTCATCAATTCACACTCTTAATAGTCGGTGATACCAACAGATATCAAGACATTCACATATAATAATAAGGTCCAACATTTATCTACTTCATTCGCCCCTAAAGATAGTAGTGACTTTATGAAATTAATTTGAATATGAACCAAATACTTTATTGCCTATATATAATGTCATCGCATAGCGATTGGTTAGATAAAGTTTTCTATAAATAAATTTAATTTTGGAACGTATACAAGGTGTTATAGATAAATAAATATTAAAAGTGAAATGGTCTCTTTATAGAAAAAAAAATCAAAAGAGGTATTTCAGTCAATTTGCATGCATCATGCAATAACTTTCAAAGTTTCAAGCTCAGTGTTTAAGCAATCAGGCTACAAGCATAAATAAAACTGCAAGCACAGACACACACCCTATTAACTTATGTATATAATTCTTTAAATGTACTACACCAGGTACCTACAATATCAATCAATTAATTCACTATTGTCGGCATTATTATACTGTTGTGTAGGTAACTATCAATATGTCTGTCTTCATTACTATTATAAACAGGCAAGATATTAGGACTGGGCCCCAGCATTCAAATGAACTATATGATTATGCTAATTACATGAAGGTATATTTGTAATTGGACTATTTTTAGATTAGATTAAAAGATTATTTAAAGCTCTGTTTTATAGCATTTTCAAGTATATCTCAATGCCGTAGATTTTCAATCAAAGGTAACTTACACCTTTTCACATCATACTTTCATACTTTGTTAGTTACTAACAAAGTATATCTATAGGAACACTCCAAACGAATGCCTATCATGAAATCGTCTATTAGATTAAAACGATACTATGAATTTCATGATCAAACTATCACCATGCTGTACAACGCAAGATGTTTTCATGTATGTTGATTGTATGAATGGTATTAATTAAGAAACAAAATTGCCGATTGAGCCCGCACTTGAGTCGTTGTTTTATCATGTTTAATTGACAACT
This sequence comes from Haliclystus octoradiatus, assembly GCA_916610825.1. Lineage (NCBI taxonomy): Eukaryota > Metazoa > Cnidaria > Staurozoa > Stauromedusae > Haliclystidae > Haliclystus > Haliclystus octoradiatus. The sequence continues at coordinate 22,389,999 of OU744446.1, forward strand.
AATAGTTTCTTAATTTTGATATAATGTTTAAGTATGTTTATAAAGACAACCAACGACGCTAGACCGCGTGTGTGTTTACATAGACCTCAGGAGGGTTTATTGTTCTTCATTGACAAATATTTGTCCAAAGTTATTGAGTGTTAAATCTTTGCTAACCGAGGAAAGGAAACTGCAAAGGGTTCTTGCTGAGATAGATTCATTCGATGTGTGTGGAATCCCTATTGTTAATAGTGTCGTTGTCAATGGAGCAACGTTGTCTCATTTCATTTGTACTATAGCTACAGTACGGAAATTAAGGATTCGTAAGTGACTGAGAACTAACAATTAATCACTCTGCAGGAGCTGATCTGAGTTACTCTATCAGTCTGTGGTGTATTCAATCGTAAGCGAGTAGCGATCATACCCAGATGACTTACACTGATACTATCAATATTGTTATATCTATATACTGACAGCTCAGTAAGCATAATTTATGTTACCCCATTAAAATGATAGTAATTGATGGAGTGCGCATGACTGGTATAAATATCACCAACAGCGCCACTCGCTTAAAGCATCGTCTTTAGATTAGACAACTACGAGTACCGTTGTTTTCTATTCAATATAGCATTGACCCTGGCAGTTGGGCGTTAAACAGTGGAACATGGTCTATGACAATACAACTAGCTTCATCTTGATTTATCCAATCACAATAACTCCTCTAGACACAGTGAAAGCCTAGAGTGTCTTTGTCGGCTGGTCTTATAACACACGAAACTTCGACAATTGACAGGAAATTTCCCTAGCATTGATTTTCCGTTGTTGATATTCATTGCTCATTGACTATTATTTACATGAAGCAATGTTCAGTGTATCCGCCACCGTTGTCGATCGATAGACACATCAAATTCAGTGTTCATCAACTTCACACAAGACAAAGGTGTTTCGTCTTTTACCATGCGCTACACCATAGCTAAATGAAAAGTGAGCGCGTGTCAAACACAACAACGGTAGAACCAGTTACATCATCATTATATACTCTATAGTCAAATGAGTAACAGTTTGCTCCAACTTATATAGATTTTCAATTATTTGGTCTGCATTCGTGAAGTTGTTAATGAAGATCGATCTACAGCACTGGTCAGTCATAAAATCATTTGCTTGCCCTCTTAACAGAACACATCTTAAAAATCGAAAGTTATGGCATTTATGATTAAGAATATCTTGAAAGAAGAAATCAAGGTCCCAAAGGTAGACATACCTCAAGCAGATTGTTTTAGCAAGATTGCAATGGACAAATATAAAAATAGTCCTCAGTCGGAAGGTAAGATTATCGATACACTAGCTAATATTAATACGTAAACACTTGATATTAATGCCTTAACAGAATAATTACATAGCAATTACATACGTCTTCAATACTCTTTGGACTTCCCGTTTTAGATTCAATAATGGCTGAAAACCTAGAACGAAAGAAAAGACGTATTCTGTTTAACAGACAACAGACATGGGAGCTAGAGAGGGTCTTCAGGGTCCAGCCTTACTTATCTGCACCCGAAAGAGAACTATTAGCCAAAAGGATTGCCTTGTCACCAACGCAGATTAAAATATGGTTTCAAAATCATCGTTACAAACTAAAGAAACATTTCAAAGATATCGTACATCATCACGATGCAGCTCCTGATCATATTGGAAACAAATTAACAATGAATAATTACCTTCTTGGTCCTTGTACTGTTTGTATTGAACGGAGAAGGATGCCACCAGCAGCACAGTTGTATATTTCACCACCGGCATGTTACCCTTCTCCTCATAATGAAATGGCAGCACATGCCACAGTGCGGGGAATAATGATGAACTCTCCACTCAGAATTTGCCATTGTTAGAGGCAGAATGCGTTGCGATATGACCTGGTCAATGGTCATTTAAAAATGCGTTTATCATTGACTCGATGTTGAAACTAGAAGTAATCAATTTCCTATCACCAAGGCGGCACTAGCGTATACACAGTACGGTATGGATTGCAATGGGAATGATTGAGTTGATAATATACTAACCTTGACGAATGGAGTTTAAGATTTATCAATCAATCGCTTCCTCAATGAACTATTTCATTTGTGATTACGTTGAACACACCCTTGTGCAATTACTAGGGGTTGACGCCCTTTGTAGCGATTCACATTTTATCTGGAGGCATTACAACATCTATGTTGAGTAATTCAACCCAGAAATGTATATAAGCACTAATATGATTGATTTAATTTCAATCGAATTTGATACATAATTCAGATGGTGTAGATAAACCATATGTCGTGTTTCAAGAACTGGCGAATAAAGGGACCGCAATAAATTAACTAGCTGTCTAGGAAAAGTTCTAAAAATGATCTGAACAGCACTTCCAGGTTCAACCTATTATGTAAAAAGGATAATATTGTACATATAATAATGTAGTGTATATAGAATAGTTATTTAAATAATATTTGTTAAGTTGCATTTCAAAAATTCACGATAGTTCACTGCTATCAATAGAACATGCATAAACTGATGTCGTGTCACAAATGTCACGAGTCAAATACTCCATTTGTCTTTTTTCTTCCAATATGAATGCGTAACATATAGCTGAATAATTAACTAATGAATATAATCATAACTAATTTCTATGATATGCAACCCTCAAAGGTATATTCGTCTTCGTTGGAAAATAGCTGTAGTAGTCTAAATCTTTCGGTTTTCCCAAAATCGGTTTGTCTTTTGTGCAATTCTTCCGCATAATCAAATGCAGTGATTTATTTTGATTATATTTATGCTGGCAAGTTCTATTAATTAACATGGCTCTGTTAAGTTACTAAATAAGCTGGTTGTTTGTTATATTAGTGACTGATCCTTTGACTTTCATCGTTTATATTAGAAGGCATGCTTAAAATAGCAAGTGTTGATTTCGGATTAATTGAAGACTTACTGGAAAAGCATATAAGTGCTCTACTTGATCATCTCGAATTGATTATCCCGGAACAATTAAGGGCACATCGGCTCTTTTGATCTTGAATCCACAATCTTTTAAGTCCAGTATGAAGACCAACGTCCTGCTCATGTGGCTTTCTTCTATTCAAATACACAATAATAGTTCATAGTGATTATACGCTCGACCGTCCATTGGTCTACTTGCTCTCTTGAAATAATCATAACAGAGATTTGAAAATGCTCATACTAATTGCTTCATAAGAAGCCAGTCTTTTGAGGAGCTATATATTTTTGCCACTTTTTGAAAGTAATATGTAATTTATGAGACCGTATATGTTTACAGCTAATCGGGCCGCAAATCAACTTTCATAGATGGAGAGTTGCGTGTCCTACCCACACTAGGTGGCTCTGTCGACTATTTATGATTGCATTTTTTCATTTCTATGTCTTCGATACATTGTAATTCTCAGATCATGACGAAACTTTCAAATTCGCACCTTTTCTCAGAAATATCGCATGTCAATAGTCCCATAATTATACACTGATATAACCCATGATTCCAAAGGAGAGTAAAAATACGAAGACGACGAAGACAGCTTTCTTCTAAGAAATATGTTTTAACATTATTTATAACTTCAATTTACATAGAAATATCTTCGATTATAGAATTCACATATCATATCAATTTTATATCATCTACATCGAAGAGCACGATTGGACCTGTAGAATTGCAAACCCCATTATAAAAAACTGAAAATACATGATGAATGATGAATGATGATGAATATAAAACGTTCGTTTCGAATCCTGAACGTCAACAATTTCCACTTTTAATGTATTCGTCTTCTAGGAAGCTAAGTTTATGTTTTGGTTGGTAAACTGGTAAACTGCTATTATTAATTTGCTAACAGTTCGCCTGATGCGTGTTTTGTTCCCATGGTTAGGCGCGTCTAGCCGGTCGAGGTTCATTCATCCTGCATTGGGTTATATTCTTGTATTATGTTCCTCAATATCTGATGCATTTTTGCTGAAATTTGCCTTTTCTGCCCTAGGCTGGTTCGTATATTACCCTGCCGTCCCAGGCAATAGTGTAGCCATGCATATTGAAGTGGTCAGGCATCGTTCCTCAGTCCGCAGGGTCTTTGGTATGCAATCCCTGATCAGTTCACAGGTACCACAACTTTATCTGAATTTGTATTCTGATATGTCGAGTTGATGTATTTGGAAATAGACTATGTGTTTCGTACTACATGACATGCACTTTTCAATTGTAAGTTCAGATTCCAAGAAAGCTATGATCCTATGAAATCTTATTTTTGCCTTTGAAAGGAAATAAGGAGAGTTGATAATACTTATCATAAAAACGCAAACTTGACATTGCTGAATAGTAATATATATGCCTTATTATGATATCTGAATTTATTTAATACCCAGTGAGATTCTCGTTAGTTTTTTTTATCTTGGCCAATCAGTGAGGCGAATAAAGACGACGGCGTGAACATTTACAGGAGAAAGTTATTCCAATCAGTAAACTTTTTGAATTTGAATTCGATTAAAAATAATAAAAACATGTTTTTCTTCAAAAATGGTTACTGCCACAAAACTTTATTACTCAACATACGTATCGCGCCAGTACACATTCTATTCACGAGTTGTTACGTTCATGAAATCTAAATGGACCAACTCTTTTCCTAACGGCCCGCTGCTAACTTTCAGTTATCTTCAATACGGGCACCTATCATGATTTGAAAATTCGTTACCATGCTTTTTATAATTTCTCATTTATCCACACGCGTATAAGATGAATCTCATCTTAGCTTGACTATTTAAAGGCTTCGACGTACCAATGTATATATAATTAAAAAGGAATGATCATCCACAGAGCAGCATTTTCCATTGAAATACATTGTGATATTATTGTGTTTTTGTATTAAACATCCCTTCTCCCTTGAGTCGCTTTCTTCTAAATTGAGCCTTGAAAGATCATCAAAATATAATGGTAGTCAATATTTAGTTCAAAAATATTGAAAATGGCATGTTACACACCACAAAACGCTGCGTGACCTTCTCGTCAAAATCTAATGGGTCAAATTGAAAAGGTCGGATGCGAAATTGCTATTCATCAAATTGGATGCAAAAAAGGTATTTTGGTAATGTAAAAGTTAGTAAAATGCTATGTCACATGACTATCATAAGAAAGAAATTATGCTAAGACGATCCTACATCAAAACAAAAGATTTCAATTTTGCACTGAAATGTATAATTAACTATACTGCCTCTACTACCTTGAAACATGACAATCGTGCAGCATGGTATTTATGCAGCTATGTCAAATCTGCATGGAGTAGAGATCAAATATCTGTAACTGTCAAGGGACACAGGCAATGTGAGGATCTATGATGCGCAGAACAGACCTGGATACATGCAATCATGTTATTTATATTTCGTTTCTCCATAAGTAATTTCTTCTGCCCCGATGCACACCCGGGAATACAGATCAATGGTATGGCCTTAGGGGAATTGGACCCTCAGATGATAATGGTAACACTTAAAAGACATTTGAGCAATTCAACTTTCCATCCATTAAAGGTCCAATTATTTTTACGGCGTATTGATGGACACACATCAGATAGTCAGAATGAGTCATGTTTCACGTATGATGATGATCTACTGCAAGTGAAGTAGTTTGTGGAAGATTAGCAAGGGATGATCCTGTCAAGTGTTTCAACATCATTCAATTGGAACACATTTCACACTAGCCACAAAAGACAATTCCATACCCAGGAGTAAAAGGCAATCATGAATTAGAACTAAATATAGCTCATACAGGTATAATAATATATCGTATCAACTGCGAAATTGTATGTAAATCATTATCACATTGATTGGGTGCCTGTAACGACAATGTAAGATACTGGAACTTCATTTTCGAATAATATTCAAACATTTTGAGTTTAACTCAAACAAACTAATACATATATATATATATATATATATATAATTCTACGATTTTGACTACATAGTGGCAATTATCAACAATTTAAATGGAATGAGTGCCAAACGTATCGAAATAATTATTTACATCGTTCGTTCATATAGATTCACATCGAGGCAGTGTATCCCCAGGGTGCATTGCCCGCTTGACTGTGATAATCTGAGAAATCGATCATGTCAGCAGCAGTAGCTGCTGGATGATTGCCAAGGTGACCAGTACCAGCAAGGTTATTATTATTCGCAGAAATGCTCATGTATGGCGCTACATAGTCTTGAGTGTTGCAATACCTCTGTGCGGCATTTGAAGCGGATAAATACCCATGATAGTTGGCTGAAGATACTCCACTGGGGGTACAGGCATTCATAACTGGCGAGGATGCAAATGCTCTTTGTGGATCACAGAGATGAGAACCACCCCCTTTTACAGGACTCCAAATCGAGCTGCTATTCATGGAACTAGGGGATGAAATTAAACTCTTGGCTAAATTGAGTGGCAAGCTTGCCGTTGAAGACGTATTAGCGTTATTGTTGTTGTTGTTATTACTGCTTGCACCATTAAAGTTGTCATGGTGACCAATGGCTGAGTTAGAATTTGAATTATTAATCTTTTGATTCGACACGGTATGGCTATTGCCACTATTATTATGCTGTGTTGTAATGAGAGGTTTTAATGTTGAATGAACTGTTGCTGTTCCAGTTGATGAAGATAATGCGCTTGTTGTTTGACTGGAGGCAGTGACGTCAGTGGAATTGATGTCTTTGGATGGACTGCCATTTGCTGTTTGTTTCTTTCCCTTTTCTTTCTCTTGTTTTGCCTTTTGTCTGTGCTTTGCTCTTCGGTTCTTGAACCACACCTAACAGAGAGAAATCAATGATTTACCTGATTATTTTGCCACGATACTAGTTATTTATAATAATTTATCAGGATCTAGGTTATATGTTGCATGTTTCTTAGCAGCGTTTACTACCATAGATTATTTAAACAACAAAAAATATTGTACGGCTGCCGCGCCATCTTGTTTAGAAGGAGACTTACAAATCAACTGGTAATAATGAAAAAATGAGAATAGAATTTGTCGGGGAAGTTTGATTAGAGCTAACTTGGGTAACATGCTGAACATCGGACCCGACACAGTATTGACAATTATTTACGAAATAGTGGACAACTTTCAATAGCCAGCCTGAATTTTGCGAGTAGAACAAACAATAATTTCCATTTCGTTCGTTCATTAAAAATTTACGATTAACAGAATTCCCTGTGATCAGCACTCCACAACGAGAACTAAACTAACGAAAAACCCCTACTGCACTAATTGTGCTACAACCGAGGACTCCCGTTCATGTCTTTTGAACTATGAAGAAAAAAGTATTTCTAAGATTGGGATAAGATTAAAATAAAATACAATAGAATTGAGATTGAAATGTAAAATATTCCAAAATAGGATGTTGAAAGTGAAAATACCAAATTGGATTTAGCCATGCACATTGTGTTGACGAAATGATAAATATGTCGACCAAAATCAATTGAAATATAACGAGTGCCATTATTATCATGCAAAATTCAATGAACTTAAATTTAATAATTTCAACAAGAAATCAAAGATGATATTTTTCATGCCCGGAAACTCATGTGCACAATGTGCACATCGAAATAAATATTATACCATTGCATTGCGTTATGAAGCAACAACGCAAGCATTGCCATGATTTTTTACCTGTAATGATTGCAAACAGATCTACATGTGCTCGATTTGAGATAAGTTCTCATAATCGATGTAGTACTGCACTGATCAATTTAGTGATAGCGATCGTTCAGAACCAATGTGTGTCTAAGACATCGTACAATCAGCAGAATAATTGAACGATTAAATTGAACTTCAATAATAAACTGACTATCACCAAGTTAAACATCATTGCGTTCCAAAAAGGTCGTAAATAGTCCTTACATAGTCGATCAACAGTGCATCATATTAGATCTTATGCAGTCACATATGCGTAATGATGGTAATAATAATAATAACACTACTGATAGAATTAAGTAAAAAAATATAGTTATCCGTACCTGCACCCTTGATTCGGGTAGATTTATTTTTCTGGCCACTTCTTCGCGCATAAATATGTCAGGGTAGTGGGTTTTAGAGAAAAGATCTTCAAGCACTTCAAGCTGTGATTTGGTAAAAGTTGTCCGTTCTCTTCGCTGCTTTCTAGGAAATCCTGAATTGAAAAAGATAAAATTCAATACAGTTGCCGTAAACGTATTTGTAAAACCATTATTGAGTTTGAAAGCTTCAATATACTTAAATGGTGAATCGATCCATCCACGTTCTATATATGGCAGATGTTTTATCGTGAAGAAGAATTGTGCGGGACGGTTTCAAAAATAAACGATGGTACCATTGAGGGAAATCAGCTAGCGATGATTTGCATCATGATCATTTCCTAGCAATTTGAACCCTCTGGCAAACCATGGGCAATGGGTATATTTACGAAAAAACTGTGTTTCAAAGTGAATGTATTCACATCAATCTGTCGATCAGTCTATCAGACGGTGGAAATTGCATTACACTTGAATTTCACACCGAGATTTAAGAGTGAAGCCGACCTGTATAAAATTTGATCAAGTTCGTTACCTAATGAGTACAACGATGGTCACATCATAAGCATTATAAATTTTACAAAACCGTTTATGATAAGTATGTACTGTACTGTACAAAACCTATCTAGTCTATAATGATCAAACTGAAGTCTAAAACATGGAAATGCCTTTGTAACTTCATCAACACGAAGTCAATTACATACATTATCAGGGTACAAATTAATTGATTGAACAGCTCCATATTTTTTATTTGAACAAAAGATGTTGAAAATATCAAGCTGCTGCAATGGATTCTTACTCTGAACTGATTCGATAGGCCCTGATAGAGGAAAGTCAATCACAAACGATGAAATCTAAACTTAGAATATAACGTTAATACACGATTATAATTATAATTATCATATAGATAGATGTTATGGCTATCATATCTGTACTTGGGCAATGCATAATGAATAGATACTGATTAGTTGGGTATATAAATATGTAAGAGTAAATTAGGCCAGCACGTGAGTTATAACAACTAGTTATTAACTGTAGGTGTGTGTATAGTCATGTAAGGATGTTCGTTGACAGTGTGAACTTTTAACAACTTTTCAGTGATCAACGGAATAAGTGGGATAAAACGGCGATCACAAAAACTGAGAAATAATCACAACAAACAGATATTCTTCTTAATTTATACTACTTTCCATAGGATTTTCTATTCTTAAGTAACCACGATTTAAGTTAAGTAAGAGAGCTTATATTCAGGTCTCTCAGTGTCTTACTTACCACAGCTCGGAGCGATGGGATAGTGAAGGTTGACACTAGGATGGTAAGGGAATCCTATACAATTCGGTGGCATTGGTGAGTATGAAGGCATTCCATTGTATGGTGGCCAAGCCATGTTAGTATACACAGACGAGTATGTATTATAATCGATGCGTTACTATACAACTCCACTGGCTAATGACGCAGTGTGATTTTAATGATGCTGCTGAGATGAACGAGATATATGAAATAGACCAAGACCAGACAATCTTTTTGTAAATATATGGTTCTATTTTCAGTTGAGTATGTAAAGCAAGTAAATGGCTGCTTTTCTATCCTGTATATGCCAATCAATCTCGTTTGTAGTGCTAGTACTGTTGTGAGCTACAAAACAGAAATAACAAATCAAAAGCGGTCAATCAAAGTTTGGAAGTTGCCGGTCATCCGTTGTTTATCGCCAAGGGAACGGTGTCTCATCGCTAGACGACACGAACATACAGCGACTCCGCCCTCTGATGATTTGCTAATACGTTGAGCGACACTGCTGATACGATTGGCCTTAACAAGCGTTCACTAACGCAGAGACGTGATGGTAAGTACCGGAAGTAGCGCGGTTGCGATATTGACAGGTACGTTTGCACAACCCTGCCATCAGACATCTACACGTCCCTCCCAAACTGCTGCTGCTGTCAAATTTAAATAGTGTGAGGGCACGTGGAGTCAGCGCGTGGTTAGTTTACTGTTAACCTCAACATTATCATAACCAATGCATAATAGAGCCAGAGGTATCATCATATCAACTATGTGTGACACAGGCAATGGCTATGCTGCACATTAGTAAAAAGTACTTCAAGGCATTGCAAATCTTCAGTCACATTAGCTATATGGTCATTTATATCGACATGTGCAGTAACTTTTTCAGCAGTCCTCACATCCATGGATTGGTACTGATTCCTGTCACACATCAAGGTAATGTAATTTGAATAAACCACATAATGATATCTAAGGGTTCAAGTAAACAGGCTAAGTGGCGAGGCTATTGCAATTCATTCATCGATAACTGTTTAGCACAATCATGAAATATTATTATTAAACTCATACTACATTAATTAAACACAATGCTTATTATTTTGAACTTTGATTTGAACAAGTAATAGACAGTGTGAGTGTTCATGACATTTGAAGCCCGCAACGCCAAAGGTCCCGTTCCAATGATTTCAACTCAATTAAAATAATCTCCCACAAGTGAAGTTATAATTAATGCTGAAGATATACTTTTTCTCGAAATTTGAATTTTTTTTCGTTATTGATTTACTAAATTACCATATTGATCTATCCATCTTCTGCCGGCAACCGGGTTATCACTAGATCACTGACAGGCGTAGGAATGCGATTTAAAATTGCATAATGGGCAGAGTCCAGGTATATCGGGCACTAGTTATTAATTACGCAAGCCATGATGTATATAAATTTAAAGTAAGTATTTATATATATATATCACAGAAATGTGAAAATAGCGAATAATCGTTGGGTCAAAAGGCAATGCGACTCACATGTGTGTGAACGCACGGTGTTAAAATTGTGCAAATTGCGTTATTAATAATGAGTCACAGCAAAGAGCATATTAGCTACTACTTACCTTATATCAATCCAGCTCTACTAAGAAATGTGGCGTTACCTCGGATCAACAGCTAATTGCTAATAAACGGCCGTCAGCATTACAAAGGTCATCCTATCAGCCGAGTGAGCTGATTACGTCAATCTACCTTAGTGCAGATACGAGTTATGATTAGAATATATAGTACTAGGGCGAGAGTCATTTCAAATTTCACATTTGGCAGTCATGCGTCGCCACACTCGACCAACATAGATCTTCATTAATTTTGTATGAAGCTTTCCCTGATTTGTCTTTCCAGCGTGGTTAATCTGACAGCTAGTCACTTCAAAATGCCTCATTCGTGGTGGATAGTCTATTGAAAGCTGCAAATTTGATTTAATACTAGTCAATGGGTTCCTATTGATCAGTGCTAGTATATGATGGAAGCATTGACAATGTGTCTAGAAACACAGTCGACGGACCAAGGCTGTCATCAATCTAAGACTCGCCAACATTTAAACTCACAATGAGACCGGTCTCGTTTGATCCTGTCAGTCGAGGCGCCCCTTTTCAACTACATCCATCCATCAGTTCCTTTTTTACTGAGACCATAAAATTAAATCAAAATTCTACAATTCAAAAAAATCGCACGCTCATTTGAAAACCTTCCTTTTCAGCATTGTTACAGTGCAATAAAAATGATAACTTATCAAATTGTATAAATGACCAGCAATAATTATGAAGCAAAATGGCGTGTGTGTGTGTGTGTGTATATGTATGTACTATAATTCATGATTGATCTTGAGGTGATTGGCATAAAGCACGTCTAAGTTCTGATCATCTATACCTGGTCTCAATTGAAGAAATGACCTATCTAATCCAAACACATCCTACTGTGTGGTGGATGTTTAAGATCAGAACATTAATAGTTTTAACACGTCCTAAACTGAGATTTAGTGTTGCTTTCAAGCAATGTGATGTACTTTGCGTTAAACCAACAGTCAACATAAACATTAGGCACTATTAGTTGCGACTAGTATAGAATAGTGGCGGCTTACCGGCGGATTGATTTCCTCTTTGAAGGTTTCACTGCTTCTTTCTGTTAAGACTGCTGACTTGCATTGGAGAGAAGAATGGCGGTGTGGCAGAGAACAAGGCTAATCACGACACCCTTTATAGTTTGTGTGCGCGCGTCATGCTTACACACATCTGTCACAGCAAAGGAATCAGGGTACGATTGGCGGCAAATGTAGTGCAGAGGGTGGCAGAACAAACCATGATGTTGTTCTAGGCTAAATCCTATTAGGTGATCGACCAGTGAAAAAGCGTTTTATCCTTTCATGACCCTTAGACAATACTACCGAACCAATGAAATCCCTATGATGTAACAGCAGCCAATAGAAAGGCACTCAGTATTTCATTGACCGGCCGGTGATTTAATTCAGTGATGATTTAATGGCAATGCACTTACACTACCCCTATATCGTAGATGCTTCAATGACAATATCAAATGAACTAAACTAAAATCTTAATGAGGCTGACCCCTATATGCATTGTACAATGAACATATAGAATACTTTTGCAATAGATTTGACAGTGATAATTACAATGCTGTCATGTTTAAGATTGAAGAGAAAAATTTTTACTGTATAGTAGCGAGACACCCTATCAAGGATCAGGGACAGTTGGTTGTGTCTGCTGGCTGGATCCAGCTTGTTAGCTATGGGTGTTAGTTAGTAGGGTTAATACTAAGCATTTGAAAGGATTAGAAGTAAATATCAAGACCGTATGTACAACTAACGACGTAGAGGATGAATATACATAGATAGGATATGCAAGATTAATAGAGGAAAATGAAAGCAGAACTGAAACAATTAAAATAAAAGAAATTAGGAAACGATCTACTAATCATAATAATGAGACCAATTTATCTGGCTGACTGATTAATTTTGCCATCCTATTGAAATCGATAGTCATTATTGAAGGATAATATACACAGAAAACGTGAGAATTTTCGTCATTTGGTAGTTTTTAAGCCACTACGAAGCAGTGACCAGCTTTCATTCACTGAGCCGCTTATAAACACCTCAAAGCGGCGATTGACCTTCGGTTGGAACGTTAAGCAGCTTGAGTAGAACTATTCCATGATCGAAATCAAATTTGTTAAAGGGCAAAATGTAAGTTATTAAGAAAGACCAAAGGAGCAGGATAGATACGGTTTAACTCTTGCCATTCAGAAAAACTATTATTATCGTTTAGTTACTTTCGTCTTAGTAGATATTTTGCGCATTAAAACAGATGAGCTCATATAATACGCATACCCCAATTTATTCGCATTACTTGTAACTAGAAATTTAAACATTGTTAATGTTAAACTATAAAATCAGTTACGGTTGATTTGTTAGTAGTTAGACAATCAATAGCGCTGTGCCTTCTGCCTATGTTAGTCTGATGTTAGCGTTTGAGGGTCGTAAACATAGTTAGATTGACAATTACGCCACCTGTAGAAGGAAGATTTATAATTTTTACCAGTGCGCCACTGTTGTGTGTAAGAGGAAATTAAAACAGTCCAGCTGAGGCACTTTTATTCTTTCATATGATTGTTTGATGAAAACAGAGGACACACCGTGGTTCTGTTCTGACCATAGCGTACACTATTATAAGGGCAACAATTAAACCTAATTAATTGAATTAGCGATTAAATCCATCATAAAGCAAAGGATGACGGGATAGTATTGATTAGCGTTTTATAATGAACTCAAACCGTTACGATATAATTGTGATTATAAAGGAGACAGTCAACTGATTCAATTAATAATGAATCGATATTTCATTTATATGATCTGAGTCCATCTTAATTATTAGCAACTATTCGGGTTTATCCAATACAGAGGGTTTCAATTAAATATAAAGAGCGTTCCGATGTTGAACAAAATAAGATTAAAAGTGAAGTAGGATAGAGGAAGTGTGCCAAAAATGAGTCAGCTTTGCCACAGGACTATTTGATAGACAAAGCGAAGTCATATGCAATAACTATTTCTGTTGTGGATTAAGTTGGCTTACTTAATGTGCATGATAGGCCGACAACACAAGCTCAGTCTTAAAAGCTGGCAGTATTTACTCTAAGCCATGTTTGGAGTAGGGCTCAGCCAAAAGACAATACATAATCACATCTGATTGCCTTCAGAGTAGCACGATTTCCCTTTGATCCAATTAAATGCAGCAAAGACCAAGGAAATTGTCTTGTCAATGTCACCATGACGACAGGTGGAATTAAGACAACGAAATCGGCCCAGCCCTTGTCAATGCTCTGGCGCTTTTTAAATCGATCGTTAAACACACATAAGAAACATCATTGTTATACTCTAATAGCGCATTAGTAGCACAAGCACATTAATTAAAAACTCAGTCAATTCCCTGTAATTGATATATAGCGGAATGTCTAAAGCTGCATCCTTGCTTAAGCGCAAGTCATGTTTTTAAGCTATACACGACCCAGAGTGAGGCAGGAATTTACGCGATTTATGTTACTAGCCTATATATCCTCCCTTAAAAATCTTCCAAGTGCACAGCAAATGCAGAGAAAAGAGCAGGATAGTTGAAAAACGATTATGAGACATGAGCCAGCAGTCATTATAAAATTCACTTCACCATATCAGAAGGATCCGATTGTCTGTTTTATATGCACCTGTTAAATCATTATAGTTACTGCTGAGTGATTTGATGATGTTTTTACTTAAGCTACCTGCCGATAGCCACTGCCAAGCTATTCCCTTTAATCTACAACAGTTACAAACTGCTTTACAGTACACTGTGTCAGACAGCTGGCCCGTAGATCGACCGTAAAAGCAAGATGTAGACAGTGTTGCAACTCGTGGGAAACCGATTTCATGAAAACTTCCACGCAAGGGTACTTTCTATCCAATAATCAAGAATGAACTCATTTGCTTAAAATATAAGTCAACCTTATCAAGTTATTTGAAAATCACGATATCACATGCCTGCAAAGTGATCGTTATAGTGCAACAATGATTTTCATTTTCATTCATTAAATGCAAACAATGGTAAAACAATGGAATTGTTTCTATACGGTTGAGATACGTTGCATACATCGTGGCACCTGATTTTTATTGTGTTTATAGTACTCTCATTATTAAATTTAATTATAGTGTATTATTAAGAATATCTATTGCTAGTGTGTCTCATATCTGAAGCCGCTGTTTTGCTTAGATCTTCACTCTCCTCACAAACGAAAATATACAAAAACGGATTCTGTTTCCCTTTTACTTGCGCAGATCGTATGAACTATGCACACTATCATACACACATAGAATTATCAAATCCAGTCGAATAGGCATTGCAGTTTAATATAGCTTTTTTTAACGTTGTCCAAGAAATTTGGCCTCGACTTGAATAACACAAAGAGACAAAACGGTCTGGAGAGGGACTGCATATTGCGCAATATGTATACAAATTGAAATTAACTTTAATGAAAAGTAAAGCTGAAGGGATTTACCTATATAGGATTATTATTTTACAGTTAGTTATGCTAACCGACCATTATTGTCTATAGATAGTTGAAACGGTGTTCAGTATAAACATATAGTCGATAGATGGTATATACAACTATATAAATCAATGCAACTCAATATGACATTGATAGAATAAGGAATGGGGACGACATCAGAAAATAAAACAAATTTCAAAGAATTGATTATTAGCAATAACATCTTTTCAAAAACAATTTACGGTCGAGAATCATATAATGTACCTCATTTGTTTTAAGCCATGTTTTAAAACAATCTAAGGGACATATATTTTTTACATAGCCTGCGTGCAGACATGCTTTCTTCTTCGTATAGACTATACGAAGAAAAATGTCTGTCTGCACGCAGGCTTATTACAATACTCTTCCATTTGTTAATAGAAACAGATTTTATGAAAGCATTTTAGCATCAGATTCTTGAAAAGCTATCTTTCCACATCCAAGCTCAAGCATTTTCAAGATTCATATGAGCCTTCACATAATTATATAAAATAAGTAAACAATTAAAAACGAAACGACCACAAACTGCGCAAACTAATCAAAAATAGAAACGACCACAAACTGCGCAAAATAATCAAAAATAAACAATTTCTCCATCAAAAAAAAATCTCATATAATGTAAATTTGATTCGAATGTTTATGAAATGCTAATTTTAATCAAATTTTAATTTTTCAAGAATATTTTGCTTGTTTTAAGTGTTTAACACTTGTTTTGAGCCAAAAATGTTGTCAAGCAAAAATGTCTTGCTTCAAGCAAAAATTGACTGTTGATGTTCAATTCTAATTTGTATTCTGCTTCTCAAGTTTTAAAATATTTGAAATAAAAACATGTTCTTTAAATTAAAATTCTCAAACAAAAACACTTGAAAGTTGGATATGTACAATATATTTTGCTTAAAACAAGATATTTTTGTCACGAAACAAGTTGACAAGTAACAAGAATTTTTTGTTTGTTTGTTACATATTACCTGTAGTGCTAACTGCCTTAACTGGATCTAATTAATCAGGACTGGACTGATTTTAATCAGACTTATATACGTTTTAAATATTTGATAGCGAATAATAATGTGCTAATTTAAAAGCAGTTGTAATTAAACCAATAATTTTATTTTCTTCACAATTATAATTATGTCAAAGCATAGTCTTGAACTCTTGGAATTAGACTAGTAAATATTTTATTCTCAAAATCAATATTCAAAATGTTTTGTAACTAGAAAATGATGCAACTGAATTCACCGCAACGTTAATAACGTAGCATATTAACTTCTTGCTAATATTGGTAATTCTTATACAAAAAGGAATTAAACAAATATGTTTTAAAAGTTAGTCCGACAAATGAAAATCAACGAATTACACTATTATCGTGGTCAACCCTGTACTACTCCTAACAAGACTGCTTAATGATGGAATACTGCTGAGTGAGGACGATGTAAAAGTCTTGAAAATATTGTAATCTCAAATTTAATACTGGGGCTATCTACTAGTCAGATTTGAGAAAAACTCGTCAAAATAAAATCAGATACAATCGCATAAGCAGAACAAAATGTTACGAATCACCAAAAATGAATTTTAATCAGCAAATATCAAGATGGAATCCATGATCAAACTTTGAGAATTTTTAAAGTTCATAACAATTAAACCTGTTGCATATACATTACACTAATTACACTACTGTTTATAGTTACTATATAGTTACTAAATATACTAGCGGTATTTTCTGTGATATGAGTTCATGCGTTCTTCTTGTTCACCTCTACAAAGAATGCATTTATATGAAACACTGTTGTCTTTGGCAAGTTCTTCGTAGCGAGAATCGTCAATGCCATCGCAATCTACATAATTACAGAAACAAACCGCACGCTCAACGACAACGCTGATATTTTCAACTTTATAAATAGCTGGTTATCATCTTCTTATAGACAAAATATTGAATTCTTGCTAAACACATTTCAAGAATAATTCAATTGACTTGAGTTTTTTAAACTTATTTTGAGCGAAATGCTCTGACATAAACAAGATATGTCTCCTAAAACAACCCAAAAAGATCTCTAAAGTAAATTCTTTTGAAAGATGTCTTGCCTTTTTCAAACTTGTCGTAGATTGTACGGATTTGAAACTGAAGTCCATACGAAAACAATTGTACAATATATAATTGTATATACAATATATTTTCTAAACGTAATGCAGTGAAACAATCCTAGGCCAGATTCTCTCGAAACAGCTAGCATTTAATGAAAAGAACACGCATTCGTAAGTCATCGGATAGTTTTGTGACTTTAATAGCGTCAGGGCTACTGTAAAGAACACAAGTGCAGAATTAACCAAATCCTTGAACTTTAGGAACTAGCTTCTACCACTAAACTAACCAAAATTATAAATTGAGTTTCAGACTTTTCTACACGTATTTAGGCTAGCAGGTAGCACATATTGATGTTCCATAGTTGAAGTTGAAAAGATTATACAAATATTTTGAAAACTTTGTACCGTACTTAACGGTATAAGTTTTAGGAAAAGGAAGCCTTTTTTCAGGTAAAATTGATTTTAATGGCGGTCGTCAACAAAAATAAAATCTGATTCATAATCTGACAGATACGTAAGGAGCCATCCGATTAAAAAAATGTTTACATCTGTCCACAAGCTATCAAATCGAGGTCATATAGGGGCAAATGCTCTGCAATCTGCCTATTGTTACTTGTTTCTGGCATCATAAACTGTGTACGTTTTATAACGATTAAGATTCACATAACCCAGACCTGGGAATCCTAGCCAACATCTAAGTTGTAATGTTTTCAACTACTGAGTCACGTGACTTACCTGTGTGGATCCATCGGTCACAAGTGTCACAACAGACCATCAATAGATCTGACTGTTCGTTGCTGTACACTTTCAAGCAAACAGGACAGAAATTACCATCTCTAAATAGCCTATATATAAACACAAACAACAACAACACAAGATAAGGGATAAGAATTAACAATCGTTTCGTACTGAACACCGACACAATGAAGAGATATTGTAGACGAACAAACCTAGAGCAATCTTTGCAATGAATTTGTAAGTAAGATACAGCAGATCCATCGAATGGTTTAGTAAACTAAAAAATAAATAAAAAACAAAGTGCCTAATGTATGATTGCAATAAATCTGTACTGTACGAGGCCTGATTCATTATTTAATGAATGGATACAACACAGGAGAAACCGGTTGTTTCTTAGTTGAGCTCTTATAAGAAATACACCTGATTAGCAAATTGGATTCATAATTGCAGTTCTTGAAAAACTATTTTTCAATTTCTACATTATAGCAATTAATATAGCGTTTAAAATTAGTATAGGTTCATATCAGATTCATTCAATTTGACTCTCTGAAAGCTAACATCAATAATTCTATTCATAATGTAAGCTATAGATGATGGTTATAAAACAGCAGATGTTTGATATCGACGCAACTAATAGTACGTGAAAATAATGAATTTAAAAGGATTTGTTCTTCTGTTTTAATAAAGCCATTTACAAAATGCTGTTTTATCTTCTTCGTTAATGGATATTTAATTGTAAATGGTTAAATTTTAAATGTTAGATTTTATCAATGTTTTAAAAGTATTGGGGCATTCCATAAGCGGATCTAGGAACTTACCTCTTCCTGCCAGCTTGTCGATTTACCAGGATGACGTGTAAGGCAGGACGAACATTTGCCACAGTTTTCACACACCCAACGACCTGCAGAGTTGGCATAAATTATGAATTATAAAATGATGCTCCACCACAGACATCAAAGAAGCAACATGCGCATCTCTTACCTTGGGGAATACCTCTAAGACCAACGCAGTAGCTATGGTAACCACGATCACAATGATCACAGAACATCATTTGGTCTTCATCGTGTGGATTATTGCATGACGTACACGTTTTACATTCCATGCATTGCCATGCGTATGTTCCAATAATAGAAATCAGCTGACGGTTCATATTCAAGCACGACGGATGACCTAAAATAGTATTGTGTTTGTAACCATAAAAAGAAATGGCCAGTTGTGACATCAAGATACCTACTTACACGCATACATCTGCAAGTTAAAACTCACCACTGTTTTCACACTGTGAACAGTTGATCAGTTCTTCTACTTGGTCTTTCTTATTTTTCTCTGGTCCTTTCAAACAAATGCCACAGAACAAATCGTTTCTCTAAAGTGGAAAAGATGTTCTGATCGAATTATCAATACAGTATGGTTTATACGGATGTTTATGGTATATAGTTTTATATACTATAGACAGCCTACCTTGTGTTTTTTGCTTGGCTTGGAAGACTGTGAATCTTCTGTTGCTTGACTATCCATCTGTGAGTTAGTGTCATTGAGTGCTTCCAAAGTATCACTTACATCGTCACTGCTATCATCTGATGAAGATGACGACGGAGAACCCTTGATTGGCAAAATACAATGCTACTAAATTTGGTAAGAATACAATAATTTGAAGTCAACCTTGATAGACATTTTAAACCTACCCAGGGGTTTTACCACAATATGGGTCTATTGAAAACCAGATTACACCTATGCAGGGAATCAAACAAATTGTTTCTCCAGATTTAATTAAATTGCCTTTCTCGTGGGTTCTGAATTTCTACTGCAGTGAATGAAAACCTGTATATAACAGCCATCTATAAAATGTTGAGAAAATAACTGACAAAGACAGAAATGTATACAGGGTAGACTCGTAGAATACTCTTGAGTTACGAGATTGTGTAATGACCACAATAGACAGGAAACCCTTATATAGAGGTGGTAGACATAGCAGGTTTGACTGTCATTCCCGAATTGTATAAACCCTCCTGTTTACATTGTTTATTACTTACAGCTGCATTTTGGCGTGCAAGAGAATTGAAGAACTGTTGGCGCTTTAATGACATCTCTTCTGGTGGTTGGAGAGGAGCTGGGTTTAGCACCGTTGAAAGTGGCAAGCAATTCAACTCAGAAGCAGAATAACTGAAATAGAAGAGCTCATGATGATCTGATGATCAGAGGAAAAGGGATGTTGATAAAATTATGTCAATCCTAATCTCCAACCTTTTATAATAATTATGGAACTGACCAGGGATCACAGCCACTGGATATCGTGCAGCAACATTGCCTCTTCTTGGTCTGGGTTGGAGCCTCTTTCTTGGCACTTGTATGATCTGAATAAATTAAATTTACAGAAATACAGTGTATTAATTAAAATTATAATGTACACATTCCACAAAGCCATAACACTTGACATGACAACGGTCCTAACCTGGGTTTGCATATCGAAATAAGCAAGTCTCTCTTCTCTTCTCTCTTGGTTGAAATGATGATTGAAGTCAGCAACATCTTTCATTGCTTTCTTCAGATAGCCCACTGGCTTTGTACAACCGACAGCAGATACCTACAAGAATACAATAATAAAATGGTGTTTTTGCTTTCATTTCACATATTTTGTTTTGAAGTCAATATGTCTTGATCACTTGACTTGGATTTCTGAATCACTACAATATTAAATTCACAAACTCTTTATAGAATTTACTTCTAAATTGATTGGAATGTATATAATGGGACAATAAATTCACTCACTGGAAGTGTCCCACTGTTAGTTGACTTTTCTTTGTTGTGAATGAGATGTAAATAACTCTACACAAAACAAAGAAATGGTTTGAAAAAGCTGCAAAACATGAATATTATTATGGACATTCTTTATTCAGACTCTGCCCAAGAGTACAAGGATCAGCTGGTAGGGCTGGACAACTTAACAGGATCATGTCGGTTAAATATGTATTCAATAGTATATAAATATTAGATGGTTTAATTGAGTTATGCTAAAACATATCCATGATTAAGGTGGTCATTCTAAAAATTAAAAGAGTGCAAAGCTGTGTTTAGTGTGAGGTGGCAGCATTTATATTACGTAAAACATTGCTGGGTGCTTTGCATGTTTACTGTGTTCCATCTTATCTCATGCTGGAGTTGTCAGCTCAGGTCATGCTCAGGTTAAGAATTTGAAATTGTTTAGATTTCAAACCAAAATTAAGCTTTTAGAAACAAATTGACTTAATCAGCAAGGACATTTAAAAAACTTTCACATGCTTAACAGCTGAAAGAAAACAGATGGAAGTTTTTTAAACTCTGATTAAGATTGACAGTGATATTTTAAAAAAATATTTAAAAAATAAGTACTCAAGATAAGAAAGCCCAAAAGCATATTTTTTATTACTGTGGCACAATAAAGAGACAGGAAAAGATATAACAAGGAGTTGACCACAGAATAGTTTACAGGGTTTCAATGCCAACTTGCAGATAGGTAGGAATTTTACTTATCTGCATTGCACTTAAGCGGGTTATACTGTATCATATAATCTCATCACTATGCTGGAAAGGACATTAAGTAGGCCTAAAGTAATTATGAAAAAAAAAACATGGAAGATTAGGCTCATCTTTATAACTGTTTTATTGGGAGTTAAAATAATGGAGTAAATATGTTTGCCCTTCAATCTCTTTGAAAATAAATATCATTTGAGCTTGTTATTGGTGTTTCATTTTATGGGTGTATAATCCAGTATCCAATGTTTAATTTTTTAAAGTTATTTTTACTATTATTGCATAAACATATTTTTCAGTAATAAAAACTCTATTAGACTATTACCAACATCCCTGTGAAAAAAGTTTATAAATTTTTAATGGCCCAATTTTTATGAACTGCTCGTCAACTGTTTTTATGGTGTTCATGAACAGGTTATGAATATTCAAAAAGTTCATGAACTGAACTCTACACATTTTGTCAGGGGTGCTTTCCAATTCCATCAATTAAGTTTCAAGATTATTAGGACTAGTGGACTTCAATCATTTGTGTACTTCGAAGATGCAGGTTTAATTAAGTGGTATTTAATTATCAAACCTGTTAGCCAGCTTGCAGATAGCCTGCGTACCAGCCCCGAGGTTTGTTTCTAAAACCATAGGGTCTGTGAACTGATGTGTGATTCTCAGCCATCGAAAATAACACCTATATAAATTTGGTAAATTATTCACACACTGATTCACAAAACATCAATTGTCATAAAATCACAACTCTCCGTCAAACACGTTAGTTATCAATGGCGACAATGAACTTTATGATAATAGGTAATAGGCTACAACGTAATGCATAAATTATATCCCAAACTCATGGGAACTTGTTGGGCTGAAAATCACACCTTAATTCACAGACCCTATGGTTTCAGAAAAACCTTGGGGCTGGTACACAGGCTAGCTTGCAGACAGATTTTTCCTTTTTATAGTCAATCTGCGTATTGACTTTGAGTATCGCGTACCTAGTATTTGAACTGAATTCACATTAGATAACTCAATTACTCAATTTTCATTATTTTAAAATACTTGCCAATTGTTCACATATTTTATTAGCCATTCACAACATAAACATACTACCAATAATGCGGTAGTGGAAAGAACAATCAGTATGTTAAGCTCCGTGCGTAACCCTATGAAAAAATTCATGAGCTCATGAACAGTTCAAGAACTTCATGAACAGTTCATGAACAATTCATGAGCTTCATATTTTGTGGGTTCATAAACAGTTCATGAACAGTCAGGAGACGTTCATGAACACTTCTTGAACCGGTTCATGAACTGGTTCATGAATGTGAAATTGCTAAAAGTTCATGAACAGTTCATGGACCTTTGGACAATTTTACGTTCATGAACGCATGAAATTTTTTCGCAGGGGTATATGCAGGCAGACTATATAAAGATAAAGTCTGTCTGCATGCAATTTGTTATTGAATAAATATTAATCAGCCTTCAGCAGTAATCAGATGTCAAAAGTGAAAATATTGTGCAGTTGCGAAACTGACGGATAAGTAAAAATTGCTTAAATTTACAATACTTTGATCATTGAACTAGTATAGGTAATGATAGAGATTCTAGTTCTATTCAGGATTAATAATATTGGTATGAGTGGATTTTTCAAAAGCTTAAATATAAAGAGCACACAGGGCCTTTTGGGATGGCACACATTTTCAATTGCATTTCGATTTCCGTTTTTAGTTCCAATGTTCAACTATTGGTATACACTATTTGATTTGTTGTTACTATGTTGCTACTAGGGTCATTTTGTAGTGTTCTCATTGGCTGTTACTCTGTTCAATCTTGTTATTGGCCAATCATAATTAATCATCAATTAACTATTCTGCATTCAATTAACAAAAACTGCACTTCTCTTATACAATCATTATCAAGCAATCTGCTTATGTGTTTTAGTAATTAATAAAACCGTAGACATCAACTGAACAAACTTGTATCAAACTGATTTTAGTTACTGTAATATAATCCCAGGACCGTTTTTACGCATTCTGGACAGAAGGCAACTCACAAGGAAGGGCCATATAGTTGTTTTTATTGGTCAATTTACAAATGTTTTAAGAAATGCTATACTAAGATGTAATCTTACTTGTGATATTAGATATCATTGATGCTGTACTTGCATTATTAAAACATCTCAAAGTTATTTTGTTATCTACAATTGAATTAATTTGCTCAAAATAAACCCTAATAAATAGCTAGATACTATATAGCAATTAGTGTTTTGAATTCTGATTTCCAATTTTCTTGCTGAAAATGGGCCTGTAGATGATAGTTTGGGTTGTAGGCACATGCATACTTTGCCTCTGTCTTAAAACAACCCTGTATAATTCAAATGGGAATAAATTTATTTGATTAAGCAGCAAATGTGAGATTTACCTTGAATTTACCAGGAAAATGTTTTGCAATCAATAAAGTTGCATCGTCAGTCTTCAGTGCATATGAATCTACACAGTTGATATAATGATAACATAGTGTATGAACGGATTGGTTAAATAAAATAAACAATTACAGCATGATCATCCCTTCAGCATGGATGGCTCCGGCAGAAATTTCTTTAAATTTTCAGTAAAATTGAATTCAACATTTCTTTAAATTTGTGTTATGTTTAGATAATGACAAGATAATAATGCATGTAGGTTCAGTTGATATATTTATTCAACAATCAATGGACGAGATATACTGACAAATGAACTATACGTTATATTACAGATTATATATAAATCGGAAGGAGTCTGAAACCTAGCTACCAAACTCTAACATCTCCCTTTCAAGTCACAAATAACGCATGTTGTGACTTATCATTGTTATACACATATATTATAATAACATGTTAATAAACTAATAATTATAACTGTCTGATCAAGAGCTAGATGTGTGATTATAATAAGTGAAAATTGTAATCTTGATCAGCGTAACGGTTTGTGTGGGTTATTGTACGACCGGATCGTCTCAAAGTTCTGGGTTCACTATAGAAACAGTTACAGCCTCAGAAGTAGGAGGGGTCGATTCAACAGAAACAGAACTGGGAACAGAGTCAACAGAAAGGGAAGTAGGAGCAACAGACGTGAATACCTTACAAATGTATCTACGATTTCTGATTATGACCTGGCAACAATCTGTCCGCGTAATGACCATTCTTTGGTCCCACGATGTTGAACAACGAAATGAGAACTTAATTTTAAATCTGGTAGGCGCTTTGTCCGTGTATTGTAGCACACTGCTTGAGCAGGATAGGAAGGCGCGGCAGTATTGTTTGACGTAGTTTCTGCATTAGCTGCGATACGATTTTGGGCATCTTTGTAAACATATGTATTGGCAAACTATCTCTCAATTTTCTACCAAACAAAATTTCAGCTGGCGATAAACCGTTAGCAAGAGGGGTGTTTCAAAATGCAAGTAAACCTTTTCTGCATTCTTCATGATCACCTTTCCATTTTTTAATGATGCTTTTAACAGCTTTTACTGCGGCCTCAGCCTTGCCGTTAGATTGAGGGTGACGAGGGCTAGATGGATTCCATTGAAATCCCCAAATTTTAGCAAGATCCTTAAATAGTTTTGAACGATACTGGGATCCTTTTAATTTGTCAATTACTTTTGGTGCAGTAGAGTCACGACCTAACAGCCAAACTTCTGGAAAAAATGATGTATAACCCGTAATTATCAAATAATTTTGAGATGCGTACTGAAAAAGATCCGATCCGATTTTATTCCATTTCCATGGCCGTGCAGGTATATCTCTTGGTTCCATAGCTTCTGGCGCATGTGAGGGCAACTGCAGTAAGCACTCATTTCATTTTTCTGCAATTGACACCAGGCCAATATACTAATTCGCGAGCACGGCGTTTCATTTTCTCTACGCCAAGATGGCCGTTGTGTAATATTTGTAAAATATCTCTTCGTAAAGTTCTTGGGGTTACAGTACGAACGCCACATAAAACAATATCATCAATAATTGTGAAATGATGCCGCATATGCCAATATGGTCGAACACGGTCCAAATAGTCAAGCTTTTGTGCAGGCCATCTGTTGTTGGTTGTTTCGCGTAATGCTATAGTTTCATTGTCGTCTTTTTGAGCCTGCTGTAAAATGTCTAAAGTGATAGCATTGTTGATTGTCGATTGAACTGAACAAACAAAAGATGAAGCTTCGCCGTCATCTAAATTATCATCAAGCTCGGGGAAGCTAACTGGAGCTCGAGATAATGCGTCAGGGGCACAGTGATCTCTGCCTGGTCGCCAAATAACGGTAAAATTGTATAATGTCGTTTTTAATCGAATTCTATACTACGGTAGCCTTGGATTTTCAATTTCATCAATTGAATAGCTATTAAAAATCGGCACCAAAGGCTTGTGGTCTACAATTATGTCAAAATGTTGTAGGACCGCTAAAATGTCTTACATTTTTTTAAAGCCCATTGAAATCCTAATGCTTCCAATTCAATTATGGCATAACGTGTCTCGGCAGAAGACAATGATCGTGAACCGGCTTGCACCAGCCGCCAGGTCTTATCATTTTGTTCATGTGTCATGGTAAAATCTAGACCATGAGACGACTTGCGTCAGTACATAAATCATAATCATACATGGATCAGTACATGGATCATAATATGCCTATGTTGGCGTAGACGAAGTACTTCTTTATTTTTTTGAAAGCTTGAGAATGGGTACTATCCCAACAAAATTCTCTATTTTGTTTTAACAATGGTCTCAATGTTTCGAAATGTCCTGAAATGGCATCTGAAAAATTGATTAATTGGTTGATTAAACCGTGGAAACTTCTCAAATCTGTTAGATTAATTGGTAAAGGCAAATCAAGCATGGCTTTGGTAAGATTAGGATGAATATGATATCCACTTTTAGAAATGAGATAACCGCAAAATTCTACCTCTTGCAAATTAAATTTACATCCGCGCTGGATTTCTCTCAGGTCATTGAGCCGATCATCAATAGTTTCACCATTAGCTTGATCTCGACGATTAAAGCGATATGTTTCGACTACTTCATTTTGAGCTCCTTTCGCATATTTGTCTAATTCAATAAGGAGACTTTTGACAGATAGTCGTTGTTCTTCTGTGAGTGGCAGATTCGTCAGAATTTGCAGTGTCTCGTCGGCCAAGCACATATTCAAGATATAAACTTGACGCTGAGCAGGTAATGAACGCTTCCATATTCGTAAGGCAAGCGTATCCATCCCATTTCAATTTCCATAATTTGAAATGCTCGTAGCGGTCAACGGTAAGGTCCAACTTACTCGGTAATTTGGCTTGTATTCGGGGATTAGAAATTGCCGACGTTGGTGATGTTGCTGTTGTCGTATTTCGGCGATCGGTACTACTACTAGGAGTAGACAGCAATGGAGATACCAATTGTGGCTACGCCATGTTATGTTTAGATAACGAAAAGATAATAATGCATGTAGGTTCAGTTGATATATTTATTCAATAATCAATGGACGAGATATACTGACAAATGAACTATACGTTATATTACAGATTATATATATACTAGCTATGAGTGTAGTCCATAATGGACCTTCTATGATAAAACTTTCAGATCACTTATAATTAAACAATTGACTAAGCTTTCTATCGCTGTATAATACGGAGTATGAACTCTGGAGGAGAACATGCGAGACAATATGCATTGAAACGATGTAGCATTAATCAATACATCTTAATCATTCCTTTAATAAAAGTTTAATTTATTTCACATCAATTGAGTCGATTGAACTGTATAATTTAACGTAGCTATATCTACATAGAAAAACAATATTTTATGTGCTGAAAGGAGGCCAGAACACATTAATTATTATAAATTACAAATACTCAGTCAAATTTCGAAATCTGAAACTATCCATAAAAAATCACTTCAAATCCGATCCGATCCGAAGATCTAAAATATTAACCCAATCTGACCCGATACGATCGGATCGCGTTCGGTTCGGATTCATAAATCTTTATTGCAATATATACAACACTAATGTGGTGTTCACAAAATAACGCCGCCGTCAAAGTGTGGCCAGTGAAACTCGTGGCATTGCATGCGATAGATTCAATATTAAATTAATTTAGCTTAAACAAGACACATGGTCCACTGATTTCTGTTATTAACATGATCAAACGATATCTTTTGTTAATTAAAAATGATTTACTGCTTCATATTAAAAAAAATCGTTGATAAAAGGTTTCCGAACGGCGGATTTGAACTGACGACCCTGAAATTATTATACCAGAGCATTAACCAATTAGCCACTGCTTTACTTACCGACATAAGCGCTTTGACTGACCTTATCAACAAACCTACTGCTTCGACAACGTATTATTGAACAAGGCCGAC
This sequence comes from Haliclystus octoradiatus, assembly GCA_916610825.1. Taxonomy (NCBI): domain Eukaryota; kingdom Metazoa; phylum Cnidaria; class Staurozoa; order Stauromedusae; family Haliclystidae; genus Haliclystus; species Haliclystus octoradiatus. The sequence continues at coordinate 22,418,123 of OU744446.1, forward strand.
CCCCGCGCGTGTATTGAATTTCAAATTATATATATAATCTGAAAATATTATGATATGATACTATATGAGCCTATATATTTTTGATCTTTGCAATCTCAGCAAGTATGCCTGTGATTTTCATGGCAGTCTATCAAAATACTAAGAGTTCGTTGAAAATAAAATTTTATAAGTAAAAAAAAGATCTGAAAAATTGGTCTGATAGGGGTTCTTGTTATCAAATTTTCCAGAATAATAGCATCAACATTCTTTTAAAAGGAAATAAAATTCTATAATAAATCGCTATACTAATTCGATATTGATATTATGTTACATCTTGTCGTCAATATTTCTACGCGCTATTTATAACATTACAGATGTCGAATGAAAGGAAAGATGATTATGAATAAATTAATTATTTTGATAGAAAAACGAAAACAACTCATTTTGCCAGATTCGTGATATGCATATTTATTCAGAATTTATTGAAACGTACGCGATGGTTTATAGAGTTGAAATGTTTAGTGCAGCTTCAAAGATATATAATACCGCAGCCGATGGTAATATTTAAATGCTCATGTTATGATGTCTGACGAAAAGGATAATTTATTATGTAGAAAATGAATCTACTTTACGATGCATTTGATCACGATATGAAATGATCATTTTTGTCAGAATTATTTCGAATAAAAGACAAACTTATTTTATTCTTATCGGGCGTACATTCTCCTTCGATAAACTATGGTTGTTAACTTATTATTGATTGGTGTATTAACTCAGACAACCCGCTATTATGTATTTAAATGTTGTTCGGAGATTATGCCGCTCGTATAGTTTTTATTTGGATCTCATTTGGAAAATGGTAAGATGTATTTTAATAAATATTGTTTGCTATGATCGATTATTTCATGCAACCTTTTCGCTTTTTATTTTTGTAACACAAGGTTTGTTACACTCATCCAAACTGTATTAACTATTTAAAAATGTTTTTAAATTATGTTTTTGTGCTATTAAATTCAAAGCAAAATTTTTGAACGCTGAAAATATTAAAATTATTATTATTTATCACAAATCATACGCTCAATTCAATTTAACTTTATTAAATTTGATATACCTGAAATTAACTTTATTAAATGTTGATCAACGATAATAACAAGACACCGCTATTTTTATTCTCGAAACTGTAGTAACATACTGTGTCTTATTCGTATAGCAAGTCAACAAAATGAAATTTTAATATTAATCGATGCCAGTATAATTCCTTCGTTAATTATGGAAGCAAAATCTGAAAATAAAAGCCTTGCTGCTTAAAACCAAATGATTCGTTTTTTTATATTAAATAATAAATTATAAAAATACTTTTGTGCAATGCCTTGATTAATTCTAAACTCTATGATTTTAGACTGTAGACAGATAATCTCTTCGAACTTTGAATATTTTTCGAAATAGTCGAACGCCAACGCCAATTTGAAAATTCTTGCAAATTAATTTGTTTTTAAGCCCCGCGATAGATTATTCATTTCAAAACAGATTGTTTGCTCAGTGTTCTCACAAATTATGTATCAAAATAGCCTTTTTAAAAGTGAAATGTTTTATATCTCGATTTTGAGAAAAGTAATGAACGGCATTTTGTTTCATTAATAAATTAAATTAAGACCTCAAGTCTCTTTAATTTCATAGCGTTTGTGCCGCGCTATATGTATTGCTGATATCAACACTACATGAAATATGTCTACGTTTCTTTGATTTCAAAACATATTTTGTCTGGCCTAGTTATACTGGTAATTCAATGTAATTCAGTATTTCGTATTGCTTTAATTATCATAAAACTGATTCAGTTTCAAGTTTCACTTGTTCAAACAATTTACACGCAGCTTTTAAATTTAAAGCAAAATATTTTTGTTCTGGAGATTTCAATTTGAAGTCGATTTGGCTGCCCGCTAGATTATCGACCTATGAAATTTTTCAAAATCTCTGAATTTTTTAATGCAATGATATCAAATAAAATATCAGATGAAGTATATTATTTTAAAACAACGCCATAGACCCATACTTTTCACACAACAAATTTGTTACTGTACACGGTTATCTCGACACAAATGTTTGCATAATTTCCCGACAACGGATTATCCGTATTATATCGCCAGTAAGACGTACATAAGTCGCGGACAGACACAGAAATATCGAAATATAGAAATATAGAAATATTGTGATATATAAACAGACAGTATTATGTATATAAGTGATCGCAAGGAGTCTGGAGCCTAGCTACCAAACTCTAACAATTCGTTAAATGGCTTTTGCTTTGGCCATAGCAATTATTTTGTAAATACGAGTTTATGAACTGTTAATCAAAAATAAATTTTGTCTTTTAGAGTTGACTGTTTTTGTAGAAATTAACATGAACTGGCCTTCTGCAGTTTCATTGACTTTAATCTCATTAAGCAGCCCATGAACAAATGAACAATACAGGGTCACAAATAAAACAGATCTAGATAGTGTTTTCCTGATGATTTGAGATTTATGAGGATACACTCTTAAATGATGTGTTTGTCTAATGAAATCTCAAAGATTTAATAGGTCTTCGATAATTTTCAAGTTTGCCAACCAATAGTAACCTATTCCAAATTGCTTCATGTTATTATTTGGGTTCCTCAGAATATGACAGAAAAGGCCTTCAATAGATTATTAAATTTCACAGCGAAATTTGCATACACCTACCTTCATTGATGTCAGCATTTTCACAATTATCTTTAACGTACTGTAACTCTTCCTTTGTCAGCTTGTGCTTAACACCTTACACAAAAACATAAATATTAACTCAATAGCAGGAAAAATAAAATTTACAGTCACAATTTGATTATATAACATCGATAGGCTAATACAGTATATAATACATAAAGGCCACATCAGTAATGTATTAAACAGCTACATCAAATAAAAATTTGACCTGATGTTTAAGGCACATCTGCATTGAAAGCATTGAAAGACTAAAGGCTGTCTATGCCATATTAGAATAGTTACTGCGGTGATTAAATCAATTTGAACCAAAACAGAAAAATAAACCTTGGCTACACATTCAGTTAGATGAAGATATAATGACATAACTGCAAGAAAGAGAAATTGCTATAAAAATAGCTTGTTTTATAATGTTAGTTAAGGATCCAATCATAGATATTCTAATATGGAAATAGATATCCTTCCCTATGCTAAATGATTCTAAATAATTTAAATTTTATGTAGAAGATAATTAGATAATGTTGTTGTTGTTGCATTTATTTGCCAGTAGACTATACCAAAAGTACAATGTGTACATTGTATCATAGTCATTGTTTTTTACAATTATATCATTGTCATTATGATTATTTTAGTACTGTTTATATTATTTATATACTGTATTATGTACTGTCACATTTCTATAAAATTGTGATTTGATTAATGATGATATTCAGCTAAACACAAGACGTCGTTCTGATCAAATTCAACCCACATGTAAGTCGGAACTGGTCGGAATGTGGTCGGATAAAGTTAATCGGTCGGAATTTTGTAGAAATTTGGTTGGAGAAACTTAATTAGTCGACAGTTGGGTGGTCTGAATTTGGCCGGAACCCGGTCTGAAAGTTATTCCTTCAAATTAATCGAAACATTAGAGTAATACCCCTCAATTTCAATTGCCTTATATGCTTCGACTCTATTTTGTTGATATATTCCCATATTTTCTCCAATTTAAGATTTTGTTAAATATTTCAGCAATAGCTTTGCGCAGTTTCCGTAACCATGACACTATCAAATAGCAGAAGTCTCAAAAGTGAACTGGGTTCTACATTGATTTCTGCGGGAATCTTGAGCCACGCTTTCAAGACTTTGAAGAAGAAAAAAGCTTTATATTAATTTTACAAAACAAATAGCCGAGAAGAAGATTAAGTTTGGTTTTAACTTGAAACTTGAATATAATTGAATCTAAATAATGAATGATTTCATGATTGATATGGCAAAGCTGCAGAACAATCATCGTAGTGATTTATAACCGGTGAGTTTCATGTATTATTTAGCTTTCATTTACAGTAGATGTAATTTTAAATTTTGTAGTACTTTTAATTTGACGCAAAAAATTGCAAAACTTTATGATGGGCTTAATACGTATACTATTGTAGGCCTACATACAAGTTAATATAATTCAAATTCTTTCCGCGAAAGCCTGTAAACAAATTATGGCTGGCTTGTTCCAGAGCCGTTTATTATGTGCACCAATCTTTAAACTTACTAGTAAATTAAAACATTGACGGAAAATACATTTTGTTGACAGTTTTCTGGTCCATAGCGAAGTTATCATCGGATGTTTATACTGTAGTATGGTAAAAAATAATTTTATTTAACCGACTTAATTGTTATTATGCATGTAATAATTTTCCTAATGTTAACATGTATTATTAATTAGTTCTAAAACTTGTTAAATTTTATATTGTAACTTACAATTATTTAAAGAAACTCATATTTTCCCCAAACGAAAAACATGTATTGTGTTCATTTATTAAGATGCGTAGAAATGTAAAAACAGCTATGTTTGTTTTTATTCTGGTTAGAATTAATATATCCTGTTCTTATATCCATTTATTGTATGTATTATAATGTTGTTTAATGTTCATTATTTGAATTTTTTGCCTTTACCAAAGATCTAAATATTGAAAACATTTTAAGATAGTCTTATTACTAAAATCCTTCAATATTTACGAAACTTTAGTACTACAGGATTCGCTTGGTTTCCTATCAAAATTATGTGTATTGTTTTTTGGGATAATATTTTTGGTTGATTGACTCAACAAAATTAATTGATTGACGTTTGTATCAATTACGAGATAAATTTATAATTAGAAAGTCTGACACCTCCACCTAGTTTATTTTTTAGAATTTCAGAGATTTTCAAGTCAGATAATCACTTTACAAGTAAATATGGATTCCCGCATATCTTTCAATCCATCATAAAAATCAATCTTATTTGTCACCAAAACGAGGCTTGTTGATGCTACTATCGAGGAACGAGCTTGGATATTCGTATTGACGGTAACCGTATATATTTTATTCTGAGTTAAGTCGAAATTTGATCTAAAATTTATAATTTTGGTTTGAATTTGGACAGAAATGCGTTGAAATCCGGTCGGAAATTAGCCGTAACAGATTAGGAAAACTAGGTCGGAACGAAGTATTGCAGTGTGCACAGAACTTCGGCTCTCTGACCGAATATTTCCAACGTCGTTCCGACTCCGAAATGTGTTTAGCGGGATATTTGATAATTTGACAGACTTATGAAATACCATGAAAACACTTATTGAAAATAGACAAACATGAAAATACTATGGATTCGCTGTAAAACAACTATAATTTCAATTCCCCTGCCAAAATATGTGTTGAGTTCATGAGCTGTTCATGAAGTTAAATGGCCAAGTTTTCATGGATTTTTTAATGAACTGTTTATGAACATGAACAGTTCATATAAATTGGGTCATTTAATGTTCATGACCTGTTTTCACAGGAGTATGCCTCTATATTCATTATTCTGGGAGCTGTGACATGGGATAGGGTTCACATAGTCTCATGAATAATTGAGACATAGTCAATGAAGCATGGCTTATATACTAATCAATAACCAAAGAAGATATATAGATAGGTGGTTGCTGAAATGAGGTTAAATTCTATTGAAATGTGTCATGTAACTGTATCTGTATTGATAACATGAGTTTGATTACTTTTAGCGACATCTTTATGGCTTGTCAGGCACTCTGTGAATGCTAACAACTGATCTTCCAAGACATAATAGTCCCCATTCTCATCACCACCAGGCCATAAGTATTCAAATAACCCATTGATGGGAAGACTAGCCATCCTAAAACAAGCAACAGTTACATGTATGTTTTTATATCATAACGTGCAAATACTACGTACCTACAGTATTGGTGCTGTATGGTCATCAAGTCAGCTAGATTACCAATCAAAAATGGAATGTAAGAGCAAAATTAATCCTTCTTAGGAATATAATTGATTGTGATTTGATTATGCCTCTCCATCGTTTCTATAGTAACTGCCCTGGAGAGCTTTTAACACACTTAAAAATTTTGCTTATTACAATTGGGAGAAATTTTTGGCAAAAGATGACATTTTGACATTTCTGTTTTGTATAAACTGCGCTATATTTCAAGGAAGGCTTCCTTTGTTATCTAAACAAGAAAAATTTATCTATGCAACAATGCTGGAACTTGGGTTAAATATGACAGAAATAGGTTTGAGATGAATTTTGGGACGAAAAAAAAAACCTTAGGCTTCTAACACCGTTGTGTGGCAGCACAATAATCCGCTGATGTGATAAGCAGGGTCCGATAAAACATTTTTCCTTCCAGGATTCTAATTTTTCTTCCTAGATTTTTTCGTGGGATTAAATCATGTAAATCTTTTGCACAGCTTCAATTTCAAAGAGTAAATTGGTGTAGCTGACGTTTAGTATATCCTACATTACATAAGCCACACTTAAAATGATAGAAAGAAGTTCAGGTTTGGCTTCATGATGCCTCAAGTCGTCTTTCAGTTTTCGACTGGTAAAAACAGATAAAATGTTAACATTTATTTTATTACACAGAGATTTTATATCTTATCCCACTATATTACTTGCACCCTGATCTTTAAAAGGCAACTTAAATAAAGCGTCAGGTTCTTTCTTGTGAATATATTCCCCGCGCACAACAAAAAATGCAGCCAGGGTAGCCCGTGGGAAGAGGAATTGTCTGACATTTTGGGTTTGGGGGAAGTACTCAGATTCTTCTTTCTTCCCTTAATATCAGTGATGATATCAAATTCATAACGCTATTTCGCTAAGCTTCTCGTCAGATAACAATTAATTCAGTTTTTGAATATGTCAGCCTTTCTAGAATACTATGCATAGGTTTAAGTCTTCAATCCTCACTAGCTTGGGCCTTGGGCGGCGAGCGAGCGCGAGCTCTACACCTTTCACTTGAAGATAGATTGAGACTGAGTGAGTTATTCCTTAACAAATATATAAGTAAAACATAACAAGGTATTGTTGAAAAATCCGTATACTTACATTCAAAATAATAAATGACTTGATTTATTTGCTGAATATTCCGTTTGTATGATCACAAACAGCTGAAATACTGAAAGTAAAACAACTTACAACATAGTCATAGCTTTGCGCACTTTGTTGAAATATTTTATAGTCATTTCCAAACATTACCAATCAGCCTCGAGCACATCGAACCTGAACCTCGAAAAGAGTAGAAATAAGAATCTGGTTTTCATAATCGGATTCAGATTAGATCTTTATTGTATGAAATGAAAGGGAAAGGACAATTCAAATAACCTATCAAATACATGATGTAAATATATCAGTTAAATAATTCTGAATGCACCTTGATAACCTTTACATGAAACAAAAAGAACGTTAGAGTTGAAATTGCAATTGAAAAAATTAAAATTGGCTTTATTTTGTTGTTGTAGATATCGTTGCTGAAGAAGATATGCATTCTATTATTTTCGGCCTTGATAGTTTATTGAGATATTGATTATCGTGTGAATATGACAGGATACCGTTTTGTTTTGTCGTGTATAAATTTCTGTTAGATTTTCAATGCTTTCTGTGAGTATATTCAGAGATTTCTCATTTATTGGACACTGAGACGGGGTTGTGAAAATTAGAGGTGTAATGGAATGAGGCTGAAGCCTGCCATTGTGTAAAAGCCTCAATTCGCATTTGTTTCGTGGTGGTTTTTACAAACAATTTTTTGGGATTATAATTTAAAGCATAGTAATATTACCTACCACTGAATAGAGTTTCAGTATTGGCTTTCAGACAAGATCTCTTCTTGGATTGGTATTTCAACTGTGATGATGTTTTAATGGCGCTGTTCAGTTGCTCAGTTTGCCTGACAAGGTGAGGACTGTCGACTGATAGGCTAGCTTTTAGTTTTTCTATTACCACCACCCATCGTATTCTAACAATAGGACTTAACAGATTAATTATGATTAATTCCAACTATTTTCTGTTTGTTGATCGTTTTGTCTAATTTCGTATATCGTCGAAAATAGGTTACAAAATGTTCATATTTTATTAAATTGCGAACCAGACGTTTTGCGGTTTTGTAATTGTGAATATTTTTTTGCTCCGTTGACCGTTCGGTTAGTTCAGTTTACACGTAGCACCAACACAAACGATTGATGGTACTTTTATTCGCAATACCTCGTTTGCTTTGCATAAAGCTTTTTTTGTTTTATTATTGAATGACGAATACAAACTCGTGTATTTACCGGTCACCGCTTATTTGTTTGTTAACAGGCATTCGCTGTGTATAAATGACAGACAAACTAATTAAAAATTATCTAGCGTCACCTCGATATCAATTTGCAAACACGAAACATTGCCATTCTTTAGACCCACACCATTTAAAGCCACAAGGCAATCAGATCAAATGTATTTGCATCGCCACGTAAAAGTTCCGACAAGGACATTGTGTATTTCTGAAGTAACCTGAAAACTAATCACATGTGACCACTTGTTTTCTTCGGAGAATAATGTAATTGGATATCGTGTTCTTCATCATTGCATTGCACAGTCTGCATAACATTAGCCGTGTGTTGTTAGCACACAGGTTTAGGAACATATTGAGCTACTATATACCGGATTTGTGAAAGCAATGTATGTCAGAGTATGTCTTCTGGTCTGACAGCCTTTAGAAGAAATCAGATCATGCATCCTGATCATATAAACAAGAACAAAAGTTTGTACATTTTTATAGGGCCTATTATCAATTCTATATACTCTATATCATCATATACACAATATTGTTCAACAAAAACTACTACAGCTACAGCTTCACATTGTTTATGTGCGTTTGGTTTATCTTTAATTTTATGAGGCTCTGTGCAACACACATATGCAATCTGGCTCTGAGTTAGTGAGAGGGGACACTTGCTCTAAAAAAGTACGGAGAATAATTTCTCGGGCTTACCAGGATCCAAGATCTGTAGGTCTAAATATATTATTGCAGAAAAGTAGGCTATACATTTGACGCATTTGTTACTAGGCATACTAGAGAAAATTCCATGGTGACTGATCTGGAGCATGTTGTTAGCTAGAGTAGCCTAATGATTTGTTATGATCACAAAGTTTACTAAATTGTTGATTAATACATGTAGGCTTACAAACTAGCATTTATAGAGAATATCTTCATATTGTATTGAAATATTTCTGGTTATCTTAAGAAAACACAATTATTTGTTCAAATTTATTTTCCATTAAATATCGGTTCATTCGAAATAAGTCATTTGAAGTTTTGTGTTACAATTTGCCTAAAGCTTCTGGCGAACACTCACAACTTTTATGTGAAAAAAGTGTGTCTCTTTTCATGAGTCTATACGGTATTGCCAAACTCCAATGCTGTCAAAACGAGTGGCTACTTGCTTAAGTACGACAAAATTTCAACGATTTTTAGACTAAACATATTGAGGTCGATCCCAGTCATCATGTTTCTATACGCGGTCTTTCCCAGAGATTAATTTTTAAACACATTTGCTTTTCTTAAGCATTGTAAAAGATTACACAAGAAAAAACAAACGTTTAATTTACCGTATATCATATCATATTTTTTAAAATTTTATCAAGTGGCGCACATTTTTAGAAATTCTAAGAATATATTTGCGCCTGCGCTGTACTGTCTATGATGTCATGCATAATTGATTAATTAACAACAATTGGACAGAATCAGCGTAGTTGGTGTGGCTTACATTCCACTTCTACCTGTCGACGACAAAAAAATCGTAGAATATCTTTAAATGCATTTAAACTTTCCTGCAACAAATTTTCAGAGCTCTTGACAAGCTGCAACAATTCTCGAAAATCTTGAAATTTGCTCAGCACTACGATTTTGCCATTTTCGACCAAATTGCATAAAAGTTGTGAGAGTTTGCATTTTGCAAGAAACTTAATGTTTTCTGAATATATTAATTAATATAATGATTTATTTTTTAATAAATATAATGATTGATGATGACAGTGGTCCTAAATTCATTGTTAATTTACTACTGTAACACCGTAGCATATAGGCCTAGGCTAGCTTCACTCCATCACGGCCCTCATTTCCGCGCTGCGCTCCAGTGAGGGCCTAATAAAATTTAAGGTTAAAAAGTGTGCCAGAAACCAAAAATATGGTGTGCCCAATCACAGCGCACCTTTGTATCACGTGAAGTTTTATCGAGCGCTGGTTGGTGCATAAAACACTCAAAATGTAAACAAGCTTGCTTGAATCATTTTCAAAGTTTATATTTCGATCGTTTATTCTGTCATATTGTCAATTTCTAATTATATATTTACGGAAAAATGGAATTTTGAATCAGAGTAATGCTGTATGTTGGAGAATTGATCTTTAATTTTGAATATTTCTTTGATTTTGATTATTTAAATCATGATTCAAAACGACGGAAGTGCTTACAATTTCCAACGATGGCGATCGCTCCGTCAAAACATGATGTTTTCTCCTTTTATTTTGTATTCTACGCCCATAAAAGGCCGTCATAATGTTCATACAGTTCTTCGAGATAACGTAATCCATTATTTATCATTCTGTTGCTCCAATTTGATCCAAAATAATACCAATGGTGTTGTCCATTTGTTAGAACGTCCTGCTGAATATTTTTACGTTCTGTTTTGAAAATGTTGTTTGTCAAGTTAATTAAATTGTTAAGATTAAATAACAGCTATAGATCATTCACTTCGTTGTTGAATTAATCAAGCCGACAATCTTCATTATATAAGTAGGCCTATAAATTTTCAAACATATAACTGCTAAGGGCGATATGGTAATAGTAGGCCTGATATAAGTCTTGAAATATAAATATAAGTGTAGGCTGATGTACAACACTCACTTGGAGGACACTCACACTCTGGAAGCTAAAAACATTTCAAAGTCGGGAAGTTTGTGCTTTTTATCATTTTATTTATGTCTCCAGACAATCCTTGTGTAATAACTAGGAATACAAATATAGCAATCTTGTTGTAACCCTTTATTGATAACGTACGGAGGGATTTTGATTCTGTGCATGATTATCAAAATCAAAACTTAACAAGGCTTGCTATCTGATTGGACATTTCCAAACATTAAAGTTTCATCAAGTCACATTGTTAAATGTTTATTCAAAAATAAATTGCATGACATTGTGCTCTGTTCAAACATAATCATCAGAAAAGTAGAATTTTTTATCAGTTCCAGCTTTTATTGTTTTCTATATTTTATTTATTGCAGTAAGCTGGCTTAAATTGTCATTGGAATGGCAATGAAGCTGTTGCGCTATATTGGAGTCCTTCTCTCTTTCTGGCTTGTTCTATTCATTTACATGGGCTTTAGTCTTTTTCAATTGGTTGATGAATCTCAGAAATCTACCAATCAACTTCAACGCGCTAATGAAGAGTTAGATATTTTAAAAAGGGAAAATAATAGACTGAGAACTGAACATGTTTCTCAGGATATCAATCGTATATCAAATAATATCAATGGTCAAAATATTATGTTAAATAGCGACCAAGCTAGGTTCCAACGAGACGTTCGACGTCTCTCACATATCTCCTCTGGCAGAGATCAAACTCTAGAAGATATGAAGACTGGACCGGGACCAAGTGCAGCGTGTGAAAAATTAAGGCGCAGAGTTGATAAAGATGTACAAGAGATTTGGTATTACATATCATCAGAGTTAACCAAGTTGGAAAAATTGAACCCAACTGATATAAATAATAAAATAAAAGTTATGCTAGATGAATTCTCAACTCACCATAGTTTCACTCAGATTGACCTAGAAAATCTTGCAAACTGTGATAATGCAATCTCTTTCAAACAAAGGCAACATATGCAGTTATCAGCTGTTGTTCAAAAGCGTCTTCGGCATCTGCAAAATCCAAAAGACTGCTCAAAAGCAAGAAAACTTGTATGTAGCCTTAACAAGGGTTGCGGCTATGGATGTCAAATGCATCATATTCTATATTGTTTCATTGTTGCATATGCATCAAAACGGACATTGGTGATTGATTCAAGTGGCTGGCGTTACTCGTACAAAGGATGGGATAAATTCTTTTTGCCTGTCAGTACCTCATGTACTGATATACCCCCAACTACTTTGGATTGGTCATCTGCTACAGAGGGCAACCTAGCAGTCAGACTGCCGATTGTTGATTCTTTGTATCCACGTCCAAAGCAAATGCCTCTAGCTGTCCCCAGTGACATGGCACCAGTCTTATCCCGGTTTCATGGCCATCCGTTTGTTTGGTGGATTGGACAGTTTTCATCCTATTTGTTCCGCTTTCAACCAGATTTGAAGGAACACATCGATAAAAAGAAAGAAAGGATGGAATTTGCATCTCCTATTGTTGGGTAAGGACTTATAAATCACTAGAAGAATGTAATCATTTGAATAGTCGAATAATTGCATCTTTCAACTCTGACAACTGATGTTTTTGACACCTATCACCTGTTTTTGACATCTTGAATTATGAATGATAATAATTAACTAAGCCAAATATCTAAGAGTAGGAACGTTGTTGTTTGATAGATTTCCATCTTTCCAATGAAACATAGAATTGGAACAGCATGTGTTGGTCAATATTGTCTATTTTTAGACAAACAATTTTGTGTAACCATGGCTTGTATCTACCATGCAAGCTGAGTATGCTGGATTGGCTTAGAAGTATGCATTAGCTAGGCCTACTATTTCGAACTATTAGATAAGGCAAAGGTCAAAGAAAATTTGATGATGACGAAATGCATTGTAGTTTGACTGTCCCGTGTCCTGCTTGCTTTGATGTGCCAAAGTTTGATAACTGGTTTTTTGTATATTTTGCAATGATTGTTTTCAAGCAGAATAAATGGTCAGTTGTTCGGCGAATTTCTTGGAAACCTCCTTGGGTTGGGTGAATTTATTTGTTTGTTTCCAAAAAATCAGGACTGTGTGCTTTGCAAAGTATCGAGCAGGATAGGCTACTGCCCATTGTCACTCATTGTACTGTTCATGAACGGTTCAAAAACTCAACAAATTTCCTTGCAGGCTTGTCTGATTGTACTGTTTTCATAAAATTTTACCACTCCGATAGAGTAAATAGTTTGAGTTTTGTGTGGCGTAAAATTATCGCTAACAGAAGGTAATTGTTATAATATAATACAATAGATTCCAAGTAATTCTAATATAATCGATTGAGCTTTGATCAAACTGACGAATGACTGGTTTCAAGAGCAAAAGTATTAAGTATAAGTCAACAAATTGTCATATCTGAAACCACTTATCATCATCATCATCATCATCCTAATCATCATCAACATCCTCATCATCATCATCATCATCACCTCCCAAAAATCTCCCTCCGTTACTTGGGCCTTATCAAAATCATAATACAAGGGAAATGATGCCACCGTATGGAGGTATTAACTCTCAATCAGCAATATTATATACCAATGAGCACACAGAAACAATGGAATGACATGCTCTTTTACCCACAAAATCAAATGCATAATGTTATTAACTATTGTTATGTTATGGCACTACCAATGAAAATATTAAAAAGAATGGAGTACTATTGCGTCCAAGCAGATAAGTACTGTACTAATACACAACTAATTATATTACATAAATTAATAGAAGCCTATTATAGTCTACATTTTATTATCGATTTTAGCACTAGTCTATACATTCCGATTGAATACAATTTCTACTTAGCATATATATATATATATAGCAATAATTAAATGTTGCCACAGAATATGCACTTTTTTCAATATGGAATCCCAAATTTTTTTATTCCCAAACCAATATGATTACAAAATCAAAAAATCTTAATATTACGTTTTGGAATGTCAACGGATTAGGATCCAAGTTTGAGAACCCTGATTTTTCAAATATTTTTCAAAATGAAATAATTTTCCTTTGTGAAACATGGTTGAATAATAACAAGACACCTGATATTCCACTTAAAAACCAATATACTGCTAATTTCAAAAATAGATCTAAAAAATCCAAAAATAATCTTCAAAATTCAGGAGGAATAATAACTTTAATTAAACATGATATCAAGCGCGGTATCACTGAAATACAATCAGAATCAGATGACATTGTCTGGCTTAAACTTAATAAAACATTCTTTGCATTTGAAAAGGATTTATATATAGGTTTTGTGTACATCAGCCCCCACGTTTCATCTGTGGACGCTATTCATAAGTCCCATGTTTTTGATATTCTCCAACGTGAAATTATAAAGATCCCATGCGATTGTGATGTGGTTCTTGGGGGTGACTTTAACGCGCGAATAGGCAACGCCCAAGATTTATCGAAAATGACGAAGATATTTTTTCGATTTACCATCATCATACAAGCTAGATTTTGATATTGTTTCTAGAAAATCACGAGACGACACTCGGAATGAATATTGCAGACATTTGATTGATATATGTACAAGTAACCAGCTGAGAATTCTAAATGGTAGACTGAATGGAGATGAAAATGGAGAAATGACCTTTTGTAGCGCTAAAGGATCGAGCGTGGTAGATTTTGTACTGGCATCTGAAAAATTATATCTGAATGACCAGCATATCCTCAAATCACTTTCTGTTGACCAAGAAGGTTTAATCTATTCTGATCATTGTGCACTGCATCTCAGCTTAACTTTTGACAGTATCATACCAAAGAAAACAATTAATCCTGATATCTTTACTAAAACCAGGCCGTCTCGCTATATTTGGTCGCATAATAGAGTATCAGAGTATAGTGCAAAATTTGACCAACAAAAAGTTAGACAGACCCTTCAAGAACTTGAATCGAAAATTATCGAAAACGAAGACGACCTCAATAACTTCATACGGTAACTACTATAACTGATACATTAACTTTCTCAGCTAAACAACATTATCCGGTTATTAAAAGTCAATCTAAGCATCCTTACCTACGCGGACGTCTCTTCAAAATGCGTAAAGCTTACAAAACCGAGATAAAAAAGTCGAAGCAAATTACAAGGCAACAGTTTTAAATGAAATTAATAATGCTATGTATACCAACAGAAGTAGATTTTGGGAACTTATAAAAAAATAATCTGAAAACACAATCGTCAAACAAAAAATGCCAAACCCTGAAGATTTACTTCTGCATTTTAATAAATTACACGAAGATACTCTAACCGTCGATGACTCAACTAGCGAAGCATCAATGCCATTACGAGTACCGTCATCACCAAACCTTCTCGATTTTCACGACAGTTCAAATTTAAATCTACCCATAACGGAAGATGAAATTCTGACATCTTTAAAACTTTTGAAAACTCGAAAATCTCCAGGAACTGATAGTGTCCTATCAGAGATGATTCATTGTACGATTGATAAATTTCTAAAACTATACAAAAAACTTTTCAACAACATTTTACAATGCGGTATTTTCCCTCTGGCTTGGAAAGTATCTATGATCTTACCAATTCACAAATCTGGTGACTTACTCGACCCTTCTAATTATAGAGGAATAAGCTTAGCAAGTATCCTTGGCAAACTTTTCTGTATCGTTCTTAACGAAAGACTAAACAGTTTTTTGGAAGCAAACAAATTAATTCACCCAACATAAGGAGGTTTCCAAGAAATTCGCCGAACAACCGACCATTTATTCTGCTTAAAAAACAATCGTTGCAAAATATACAAAAAACCATCAAAAGCTATATGCCTGCTTCATTGACCTAAAAAAGCGTTTGATTCTGTTTGCCAAAAGAGGCTCCTACAAAAACTAGAGCAACTCAATATCAATGGCAAGTTTTATGACATGATCAAAAGTTTGTACTCTGACAATTCTGCATTCATTATCCATAACAAAAGGCTAACCAAAGCAATCACACCAAACATTGGAGTAAGGCAAGGCTGCATACTTAGCCCAAATCTCTTTAATATCTTTGTAAATGACCTTGCCAAAACCATCACATGTAAGTAATTCCTCAGATATTTTCTCAAACCAAAGAGGGTCTCCAAAAATGCATGGAGAAAGCATATCTTTACGCCGAGCAATGGAAGCTCAAAATTAATTATGAAAAGTCAAATTGCATGATCTTCTCAAAAAAATCTGTTGATGAGCAACATTTCTTTTCCATTAATAATACCCCCATCGAAATGGTCGAAAATTACAAATATCTAGGTTGTTCGTTTCATTGCTCCTCAAAACAATGTTTTGGTATTAAGCAACTTTGCACAAAAGCCGAAAAAGCATGGGCAATAACACAGCGCTCTATTGGGCGGTCGTCAACCAGCTATGTTGCAATTCACAAAAAAATGTTTACTACCATGATAAAACCCATACTTCTCTATGCTAGTGATGTTTGGGGAGATTCTTTTACTCACATTGAAAATAACCAAATAGAAACTGTACAGCGAGTTATTATGCGGAAAATACTGAATGTTAGAAAGAATTCCAGTAAGATAACTGTTACAGCGGAATTGGGGATCATCCCTCTACAGATTGATGTAAAAACTAATATGATCAAAATTCCTTGTTAGAATGATTAACTCCAAAAAAAGTAGTTTACTGTACAAGGCATTTGGTGAACAAATCGTCAACAGTTCACCATCTTCATGGCTGGGTAAAGTTACACATCATTTGTCCGAAATCGGAATCAATTTACAACTTTTGATCTCTAAAGAAACAAATCAAAAATCTGATCAAATAAAACTAATCAACTCTATAAAAGATCAATTAAATAACGAATACAAAATCAACTTTGAGCAATCTAATCTAAACTCTAACACTCCAGGCCAATCGAACCAATTGAAATTCTACAAAACAATCAAACATAAATTTGAATTTGAAAATTATTTGCTACTTCAACACAAAAAGTCCAGGATAGCAATAACCCAGATCAGAATCAGTGCTCATAAGCTCGGAGTACAGACCGGACGATATTCTAACATTCCCTACGAGGACCGGCTATGTCCCCATTGCGATAGTGACAGTATCGACGATGAGATACATCTACTCTTTAACTGTAATATAAATAGTAACTTGAGGGTAGCGTTTTTTAATAAAATAGAAAAGTTGCATAACAACTTTCAGGTATTCTCGGATATAGAGAAGTTGGAACTGCTCTTTTCCCAAACAGAGTTACAAACAAAGAAACTGTTGGGAAGATTTCTTTACGAATCTTTGCAGAAGCGCTATAATAATTTGCAATAGTGAATAATAGAATGACACATGTTTTGATAATTTTATAACTATCATAATATCATAATATGTTGTTATTTAGAAGTAACAAGGATAAATAGGTTCTTACAACAACTATGCTAAAAAAAAAAAATATATATATATATATAGATGTTATCTAATAGCAAGAAATAGTGCTCGATATCATTTGACAGAGTTAAATATAATAAAAGGAGTCAAAGACTACACATTCATAATTGTATTATGAATGAATGTAGTTTCAATTATGTATGTAATACAGTTTCAATTATGAATGTGTAGTCTTTGACTCCTTTTATTATATTTAGCTCTGTCAAATGATATCGAGCACTATTTTTTGCTATTAGATAATATCTAATATATATATATATACATCTACAAATATCGAATAACAACATAATAATATTAAATAATACTTACCACACACCTGTATCTATGTAAACTGGTATATTGGTATTAAATCGAAACAAACAAACAAACATCATCATCATCATCATCATCATCATCATTATTTATTCAGAAATACCTGATAAATGTGCATAATCTGATAACAGTATTAATACACTTTTTTCACAGGACTGACATTTAGTTGGTTGACTTGGACGCCATTGTAATTTTCAGGATGGTGCCATGTTTGTAGGGAGATGGTTGAGATGTCCCTTTAAAATTGGCCTTATTTCAATTGTGCACGAGATCCTTAAATCTGTTTAAATTTATTGCAGTGTACAAATCAGAAGAACAGACAAAATAAATCTTGAGGCAGCTTTTCATTCACTCAAAGAGTATATGTATTGGGTAGAAATTTACTACAAGAAATTATCATTGAAGCAAAAGGTGGATAAAAAACGTGTGTTTCTGGCTACAGACGATGACAAAGTTTTAGCAGAAGCTCAAAAAACGTAAGAACATCTCAATTGTGAATAGTATCTTTAGTCACTCTGACATGCACGCAATGTCACGATAAGTTGTTTTTCTGCCATCAAGATTTTTATACACACTTTGACCTCATTTATATATTTATTGTTCTACTACACTCTAATAATACAAGGTATTTTTTCTTGGGGGTAGTGTTGCAAAGTTGTTCATTACATCCAAGACCTAGAGAAAGCAACTACACTCTTTGTTCTGCAATTACAGAAGCTTTAACAATGTACCCTTCTGGTTAACTTTAGCTTTCCATCATGTCATTCTATAAAGCTAAGGACAAACCATGGGCAAACATTTTCATGGAACATCCACCAAACATAAATTATCGGCATCAGGTTCGTTCGTTTGGCAGGTTTACAGAACAGAGCATTGTGTTCTATGAATGTTTGTTGGACAAATTTGTTCTGCGGAAGGAGTGAGATGTTGAAGACCATCTGTCTCATGCTATTCTTGTATCTGTTTCTGTGAGTGGATGTTGACTAATAGCATATTAAAGCTCATAATGATTGGCATTTGTGTTAACCACAGGGATTAAACCTCCATAAAATGTATTGGGGGATATAGCAGAGTTTTCAGTTTGTCTCTAGTATTTCATTTTTGGTAATGTATAAAGTACATGTCAAATCCATGACAGCAATTTTCCGTTTTCTCAAATGAACTGTTGCAAATCTATCCATCCAATCTCAAATGAAAATCAATTGCCGAGGATAACATTTTCTATGGCTATGGGATTTTGGAAACAAGACTTTGAACAATGAAACAGCAAAAACATTTGTAGAGTCATGCCAATCCTCTCCAATCTATTTGTTACTAGTTCAAGGTCCCTATGCAGGAGCGCAAATCAGAGGGTGGGGGAAGGAACACCCTTAAATAAAACTAGAAATTGGGTTCGAACTACTGTATTACTCGGTCCGTAAAACTTTATGTCCAGTAATTGTCACCTAACACGTATTAGTGGCAAAGTAATATTATAATGGCACTCACTAACCTAAATTTTCAATGATGTAAGTCTACAATTTTTGCATGTTGCGCTCACCTGCAACATTTAATGTGTACTTGCCCATGTTACCCTGTCATTTGTAGAAGAGTATTAAATGTGAAAAACCTCGGTATCAATAACGCAAAATGCAATCCTTTTTTTCCGGTACTCCCAATCATAATTGATTTGTGCCGCTTGTCCCTATGCATGATTAATAAGGCTATGTTTTTAATTAACTCATGTTTGATTAATTTTTTTATAGATATAAAGATTACCATTTCCTAAGTGATAACGATGTTTCAAAATCAGCCTCTCTGAATTCCCGCTACACTGAGGAATCTTTGTATGGTGTTATCTCTGACATTGAAATGTTATCTGAAACTGATTTTCTTGTCTGTACATTCTCATCACAGGTGAGCATGATCATGGACATACCCGTAGTCAGTTTTTTGACAAAAGATTTATCCTTCTGCAATCCTAGAACAATTTCCTATACGTCTGAAAAGTATCCATTTTCTTCTGAATTTTGTTTTAGCCTTCTGGAATCTAGGGTTCTTCCCATTTTTGTTGGACCCTGCCGGTATTAGCATTGGTAGTTTGACTACCCCCAGAGAAATGCAACTTGGCAAATTTATAAACGTAGCAAAAAGTATATCTTGCTCAATTTTATTCCTGGTATGCAAATTAATGCAACTCCATGAGCATTTTTTGGAACATTTCAAAGACTCTGCTTAAGGCAAACATGACTGACCACTTGTTTCATAACAACCTTCTGTTGATCTTCTTTTGGTAAACTTTGTCAAGATCATTGATTCTAACCTTGTGACGAGACTGATGATATGTTGTAGCAATGAAAATAGAGATTTATAATAATAAATAATAATAATAATAATAATAATAATAATAATAATAATAATAATAATAATAATAATAATAATAATAATAATAATAATAATAATAATAATAATAATAATAATAATAATAATAATAATAATAATAATAATAATAATAATAATAATAATAATAATAATAATAATAATAATAATAATAATAATAATAATAATAATAATAATAATAATAATAATAATAATAATAATAATAATAATAATAATAATAATAATAATAATAATAATAATAATAATAATAATAATAATAATAATAATAATAATAATAATAATAATAATAATAATAATAATAATAATAATAATAATAATAATAATAATAATAATAATAATATATGGCGAAAGAGTCAAAGAATACACATTCTTTACTGTTACTCAAGTTTCACGCTTTTCACAGCGATCTTCAGACAGATTTTTTACTCAATGAAAAATATACATGATATCTACGTTCTATGATAAACTCTCCGTAATGCTGCTTTCTATTGTTTAATTAATACAATGCTATTGTTATTGCTATTGTTAATACAAGTGGTAGAAAAATGTGATGGTTTCCTTTATTCTCAGTAAATGATTATTTAGTTATGTTTTTGATTTATTAAAATTGGACAGGTAATATTTATTTTCGTGACGACATTTAGATATTAATTCAGTTTTTTTGTTTATTATTGGTTCTTTTGCGCATATAATATGATATTTTTCCAAGAGGCATAAATGGCATTTTTTTGAGATGTTGTTGTATGCTTTTGCATTAGCGATGGCTGACCATTCGATTTTGTATGTGATGTTTTTGTCTTTTAAATCCCAAACGTGTTTGGATAGTTGTGTGCTAGTGTTGTATTTTCTGTGTTTGAGTGTTGCCTTGTGTTGCGTGTAGCGTTGTTTGAACGTGCCTTCCGTCAACCCAATGTAACTCTGTCCTTCTTGGTCAAATGGAGTAGTGACGTTTGCTTTATAGATAATACTTTTCATTTGGCATTTGTTGTTGAAAGGGCATAAGTTTTTGCATCTACAGTTGCATTGGTTGGTGTTAGTTGTGGTGTTTGTTGTCGAATTGATTATTTTATTGTTATGGCTCTTTAGGATTGAATTCATGTTATTTGTGCAACTATAGCTGACTTTGATTGTGTTGAGATTGAAAATCTTGTTTAATTTGTTCGATTTTGGGAAGTGTTTTTTTATTAAGTTAAGGAACGTACGACCGATGTTAGTTTTCACGCTCTTGTTGTAGGGTGGATTGAACCATATGGCTTTTCTTGATCGGCATTTTCTATTGTTGTTTAATGGTGTTTCTCGTGGATTGTATTTTAGGTGCGTATCGTGTCCGCTTTTTCTCAAAGCGTCAGCGTATGGTTCTTTACTGTTCTCGAATATTGTGGAGTTAGTGGATAAATCAGATAGTCTTTGATTAATAGCTGTTGGTATTTGTTTTAGTATATTTGGCGGGTGGTTGGAGTTGATGTTAATGTATAATGGTTGGTCGTTAGGCTTTCGATATGGCTGGTATGTGTCAGTGTTCAAGTTAAATGTTAGGTCTAAGAAGTCAATTACCTTTAAGTTTGATTTTGTCGTTATATTTAGTCCAATGTGTTTGAATTGTTTGATTATTTTCTTTCGGAGTCTTTCTGCCTGTGTGCCTGATTTATTCTTCAGGATTGCGATACCGTCGTCTCTGTAGAGCCCTACGTTCCCGTTCCCTAAAATGTTGCTTATTTTTTGTAAGATAAATAATCCGACCAGTTCACACACCTCAGCGCCGTCATAGCTGCCCATAGTGACATCAAATAGGCTGTTGCTGTTCTTTTTCACCCATACTGAGTCTTTATTAAATAGTACTGATTTCCTGGAGTGCATTATGATTTTTTCGTCTATTTCGGAAATTTGTGTGAGGTTTCTCGCGAAATTTATAGATTCTTTGAGGAGTTTTTCGGATATAGAAGGTCAGCTATAGTTGCACAAATAACATGAATTCAATCCTAAAGAGCCATAACAATAAAATAATCAATTCGACAACAAACACCACAACTAACACCAACCAATGCAACTGTAGATACAAAAACTTATGCCCTTTCAACAACAAATGCCAAATGAAAAGTATTATCTATAAAGCAAACGTCACTACTCCATTTGACCAAGAAGGACAGAGCTACATTGGGTTGACGGAAGGCACGTTCAAACAACGCTACACGCAACACAAGGCAACACTCAAACACAGAAAATACAACACTAGCACACAACTATCCAAACACGTTTGGGATTTAAAAGACAAAAACATCACATACAAAATCGAATGGTCAGCCATCGCTAATGCAAAAGCATACAACAACATCTCAAAAAAATGCCATTTATGCCTCTTGGAAAAATATCATATTATATGCGCAAAAGAACCAATAATAAACAAAAAAACTGAATTAATATCTAAATGTCGTCACGAAAATAAATATTACCTGTCCAATTTTAATAAATCAAAAACATAACTAAATAATCATTTACTGAGAATAAAGGAAACCATCACATTTTTCTACCACTTGTATTAACAATAGCAATAACAATAGCATTGTATTAATTAAACAATAGAAAGCAGCATTACGGAGAGTTTATCATAGAACGTAGATATCATGTATATTTTTCATTGAGTAAAAAATCTGTCTGAAGATCGCTGTGAAAAGCGTGAAACTTGAGTAACAGTAAAGAATGTGTATTCTTTGACTCTTTCGCCATATATTATTATTATTTACCGCTCTGTCAAATGAAGACATAGAGCCCTATATTATCTGCTATTAGATAAACATAAATTTTATTATTAATAATAATAATAATAATAATAATAATAATAATAATAATAATAATAATAATAATAATAATAATAATAATAATAATAATAATAATAATAATAATAATAATAATAATAATAATAATAATAATTAATAAATTTTTACTTATTAATTTTGAGACAAATGACAGCGATAAAAGAGACATAATTTAGCAACGTTTCGTTATCTTCTTAATAACATCGTCAGGCGAGTGAGTGATATTGAAAATTTCATAAAATATATAGAGAAAACTAATTAACATAATTCTAATAGAGCGTTAAATTCACAGACATCGATACGGAAGACTGTCAGTGATCAAACAAAGAGCCGGGATTTAACAGAGTCTAATTGCGTGTTGAGTGTAGGCTTGATCTGCCGAATCGCAAGCATTTCATGAATGAGGCAATCAAAACGGTTCTTACATTTTTTAATAACTCGAAAGTTTTGATGACAATCGCGGACGGTAATACCATGTGAATGGCGAAGATGTGATCCAATGGCCGATCCAGTATGTCCGTCAATGCGTTGATGTAAGTGTTGGCAAGTGAAGCCAACATAACTTGCATCGCACAAGTCACATTGAAAACAATAAACAACGCATTGACGAGACAAGAGCGGTGGCTTTGGCTCACGTAATCGCAAATCATCTACAATTTTCCTAGTGTTGAAAACCGGTCTGATAATTTGGCCGATATTACCACTAAGATTAGATAGCTGCTTTTTAAGTGAATTTGCTGAAATTTGATCTTTGAAAGGCAAAGTAATATTGATGTCATTTTTACTTCTGCTTGCGACTGGCAAATCAAGTGTACCTTCAACACGCTTCTTTCTAAATTTATTTACGTAAAACTCAATTAATTGACTAGGATACTTTAAGTCTAAAAATCTATTACGCACTATAGTGCACTCTTCATCAAAGTTTTTATCGGTTGATGAAAGCCGATTGGCACGATCTAGCATTGTAATCAGTAGTGCCTTCTTATAATTTGCATCAACATGACTCTGATAATGTAGTAATAATCCATTATCAGTAGGTTTATGATGAACACCAGTTTCAACTGTCTTATTAATAAATTTCATTGAAACGCCAAGAAAAGGTAATTTGTTATTCTCTGCGATTTCCATAGTGAATTTTAAAGCAGGATGTTCATTGTTTAACTTTTGTAGTAATTGATTAGCATCGTATAGGTTTGGCATAATTGTTAAAGTATCATCGACATAGCGATAATAATGTTCAGGAAGATCATTCTTTTCCTTTAGTCTATCTTCAATGTGATAGTCTATCTTCGCCATTCACATGGTATTACCGTCCGCGATTGTCATCAAAACTTTCGAGTTATTAAAAAATGTAAGAACCGTTTTGATTGCCTCATTCATGAAATGCTTGCGATTCGGCAGATCAAGCCTACACTCAACACGCAATTAGACTCTGTTAAATCCCGGCTCTTTGTTTGATCACTGACAGTCTTCCGTATCGATGTCTGTGAATTTAACGCTCTATTAGAATTATGTTAATTAGTTTTCTCTATATATTTTATGAAATTTTCAATATCACTCACTCGCCTGACGATGTTATTAAGAAGATAACGAAACGTTGCTAAATTATGTCTCTTTTATCGCTGTCATTTGTCTCAACAACAATAATAATAATAATAATAATAATAATAATAATAATAATAATAATAATAATAATAATAATAATAATAATAATAATAATAATAATAATAATAATAATAATAATAATAATAATAATAATGTGTTACATTTTTAAGCTATGAATTATGACTTACTGTATTACCATAAGTTGTAGTTATCATTGTCGAGATTAAGGGAATACTCAGACCTTACCCCAATTCACTCAATGCAATGAAACACCACTACCACTATCCTGTCACATACTGGTATCACAGTGTTTGTCAATTTAAAATTATTTATTCCAGTAGGCTGCTGCTGATTTTAATTGAGGGGATAGAATGAGAACACCATAAGGTGATCATCAGACGATTTATGTCATTTATCTCAATTTATTTCTATAAATGCTCTGATTGTTTTCATTGAACTCTATAACAAGCTAGTGTGGAAAATCCCAATATTATTATTAGTTAAAGGGATATCCATAAGCATTTTTATTTTCTCAAGTATAAAGTATGATACCAATCTTTATAATGCATTCACATTCCCTTCACTGTCTCTACTTTAAAACATAGATTTATCATTTAAAGTTCTATATTTATCAATAGTTCTTATTAACCTTCCAGGTGTGCCGGCTAGCATATGAAATAATGAACTCAAAACATGCTGATGCATCCAATAAGTTTCAATCGCTTGACGATGTATATTACTTTGGTGGACAAACTGGTCACGATTTAATGGCAATACATCCACATAAGCCACAGCACCAAGGTGAAATTGAAATGGGAGTGGGCGATTTGCTAGGTATAGCTGGCAATCACTGGGACGGCTATTCTAAAGCGCATTCTCATAAATATGATACCGATGGGTTATTTCCATCGTATAAAGCTGAAGAAGTTGTTGATGTTGTGGAATTTCCTGACTACACTGATGCAGACGCTAGCTAACAAATTACATCATTTAGTAGTCTTATACAATTATAATTAATAAAAAAAGTTGTTGTATCTTATAGGATAGAGATACTAATAATATAAAATAATGTGTTTTATAAAACACCCCTTTTTGACACGCCAAATAACTTATATAAATGATATATTTTATTACTCAAAATACAAACCAACAGATAAACTGCTGATGTATTGTATTATACCTTTGACATTCATTATTAGGCTACTAACTAAATTAATCTTATATGTAGGCCTATATATAACATCTTACTCTTCAGAAACAATCACATTAACTTTGTGCCACGCATTGTTCAAAACACCTCTCAGATTCCAAATTGGAGAAACAGTGTCAGGTTGACAGTTGTAAGATGAGTCAACTGCTTTGCTTACAAGATTCATTCTACCATTAGCATTTTCTGGTATTGGTACAACAGCTTCCCAAAGTGTCCATGCGTACATTTTTGACATTTCTTGGTCACTTTGTTGGAGTGTTGCAGTATGCCAATTTTCACCTCCGTCAACAGACACATCAACTCTAACAATGCCTCTGCCCCCTCCACTGTAAGCATAACCTTTGATAGTTACCTCATCACCATCGATTGTCCCTCCTTCTTCAGGTATGCAAATTGCTGATGTTACAGGCAGTTCTTGTATAGCAGGGGAGGAATTAAAATCAACATTTCCCCAATCAATGTTTGGTGAAAATCCTTTATAGTCATTTTTCTGCCAATGGCTGGTACTTTCGTCTTTGCTGACAATAATCTTTGATAGCCATTTGACATTCCGTGCACCAACTATGCCTGGTATAACCACACGTAACGGATAACCATGATCACGTGGTATTGGTTCACCATTCATTTCATAAGCTAATATTACTTCTGAGTCAGCGTTGAATACATATTTAGCTGGTACTGAAGATCCATAAGGTGCACCCGTTGGGCCTACATCCAGACCTTCAAATTGAATATGCTTGCAATCAGGAGAGTTAGGATCAATACCAGCAGCCAAAAGGACATCTTTCAACAGAACGCCTTTCCATTCAGCATTGCTGATAGCATTATGACTCCAACTGAGACCTTTGACAGTTTTGATGGCATTCATTTCACTTCTTCTGTTACCAGCACACTGTAGGGCTACCATGACTGAGTGTTCCTTAAATTGTTTTTTCAAATCAGCTACAGACAGCTTTGATATGGTTAGGCTAGAGTTATTAACTTCAACTTTGAAGTCATTTATATTGACAACAGGGACTGGTAGGTGGTTTCTTGTGAAAAATAATTCGTTTGGGGTAATTAGGTTGTCTGTGGCTAATTGTGGTGGGGTTTCAGCATTGAATGGTTGTTTAGAATTCATTATGAGAGCAGGATGGCGATTTGGATCAGTAGAGAAGGGTCCCTTATCGTCTGCATTGCGGACAATAATGTCTTCTTTTCTCAACTTTCCGATTCGATACTCTTCTAGGATCTCTAGCACTTCACCTTTCTTATGGATGGCATACATGTCCCAAAATGGCTCCAAGGCACCTCCAGCAGCCAAAATAACCTTGCTTTTTCCACCAGGGTGCTGCTCAATGAAATCTGTAATATCAAATACACCCCCATTGAAAGTTACCCATATACCATTAGCTGAGCAGTTATGTTTAGATATTTCTTCCTGTGAATATTCTGGCAGCTTAGATTGTTGTTCAGCATCGTCTGCTTCTACGCTTTGGCATTGTTCTTTTTGTTGCAAACGTTGGTAAATAAACACAGTAGCTCCAACAATCCCCCCGGCTACAAAAAGTAGATATCTAGACCAATCATCATATTTCAATGTACTAGAAGTAGTGGTAGATGAGTAATTGGCTCTCCGTGGTGTTGGCAGAGTTACATTATAATTCCGAGGTTGTAAAAAGTCTGTTGTGGAAGCAGCCAGTGAATAACGATGTGATTTCGCCCCATTGTAAAATCTATTCCATAATAAACGTGAGCTGCTTTGATAAACAGATGGATTAACTAAACGATTAGCTATCATTGCTAAACAAAAATATTTATTCTTTGATTAATGTAACAAATTGACCTTCAAAATATTGTAATATTGGATAGATCTAATTGGATTTGTTTTGTGCTTTTACATTTCCCAAATAATGACTCGTTCTAAATGTAACCATGATCACTAAAACCAGCTGAAACAGAGGCTAAGCTGCAACCGGTGCTTGTTTATCCGTCCATAGAACGGAATCCGGTTTTTGACGGAGAAAAGTGCCATTGTTATCAGAACAGTACATTTTTTTGCTTTTAGTTCGCTCTTCAGTTGCAATTATTACATACTTGGCTATATGCTATATCCATGGCCGTAAATCCTGGGGTATGTGAGGTGCGACAAACCCCTTAGAAGGTACTGAAGTACTGAAGCTTCAAGTTGCGCATATGCCACGCCTATTTTGTCGGCAAAGTTATAAATATTCACTCAGGTAGTTACAATAGTGGCATATGCATTCATTGTCATTGGAAATAAAACTTGCAAACATCAGACCATTAACATTTCATAGTTACCGTATCAATAATTATTTACAATTATACTTTTAAATAATGTTATCTGTAGCAATTTTAATGTTGACATTTATAATTGATATTCCTATTTATATGTCCTTCATATGGTGTAGATATTTTGAACAATAATTCAAATAATTACAAGTCATTCAAACCTTCAACACATTCCCTTTCCTTTCTTTTGCGCTGATTTCCCCTGACATTCAAACCATAATTAAGGAGTAGCCCAATATTTAGATGGCCTAGATTAATAAATTGTGATCCATATAGATTAGACTGAATTACTGAATTGTTTATGCAAGTGTATATTATCATAGTAAAATCAACCCAAGTGACTTTCTGACTGAGCTGGCTGCAATTTCATTGAAATGGAAACGATCATCTCGCCACATTTTCTAAAAATAGAAACCATAAGCAATTTTCAGCATTGATTGACAATTAATTGATGGACAACATAATGTGAATTGCATATGCATAATAATATCATGCATCCATGCATTAGTGTGCTTCAAAACTTGCCAGCTTGCCTCTCAGTTGAAGGGGCGACAGAAACAGAGCAATCTTCTAGTTGGCCAATATTTATCTAACAAAGGCAACTCAGAAAAAGGATACACAAGCCTGTGAGAACAGTTAACGAACTTTAAATGACCAAATGTTCAAGAATTGGTTCATGATATGGTCAATAGAAGCAGGTCATGAACATTAGATGGCCCCAAATTTTCATGAACTGTTCATGAGCTGTCTGTGAGGGTTCATGAGCACAGTTCATGGTTCATGAAAACAATTCATGAAAATTGGGGCCATTTAACGTCCATGGACTGTTTATGAACTCCTGAACTGTTTTTTACAGGGACTATTCTATCACAATCTTTGTACAGTCTTATAATTGTGATGACAAGAGAGTCACAACTCATGGTATT
Organism: Haliclystus octoradiatus; assembly: GCA_916610825.1. Taxonomy (NCBI): domain Eukaryota; kingdom Metazoa; phylum Cnidaria; class Staurozoa; order Stauromedusae; family Haliclystidae; genus Haliclystus; species Haliclystus octoradiatus. Next base: position 22,446,982 of record OU744446.1, read on the forward strand.
AACCGGATGAAAATGCTGAATTTGAGAGATGTAGATTTGAAAAGACATTGTTGGCCAAATAAACTGTTTCTTAATTTGAAATATTCAATGTTTAAAATTGTTAAATCGGGCTCAGTTGGATTATTTATGCAAAGGTAAGATAATACTATGAATTATTTAAACTTTTGGTAATGCGAATTTGAGTTGCATCATCATAGCTCACATTACAATATCTTGCTAAGTGTACAATGCGCTAACATTTCAGGTTATCTATAATCCTATTAAGAGAATCAGATTGCCATTCGTACATCCAGGTTAATATGATGCTTTGTAAAAGTTTTTACAATATGAACATTTCTTACAGATGCATCAACATTGGCTCCACTTTCATCATTGGGTTCAGCAATCATGCTAACAACTGACAGTAAGATCTTCTCAACTGACAAAACAGGACTCCATCTTTCAGCGCTGCTTTCATATCCCATGGGATCATCACCAGGGGCATGCAGGATAGAAATACAAACACGGCCATCGACATAAACTATGACAAAACCAATCAAAATATAATATATAATATAAAATGTAGTCGTAATTGTCTGAAATTTAATAAGTAATGCCTGAAAAAGATTTAGGATAGGCTGACATGATTTTAGGGTTCATGAATAATTCACATCAGAATGCTATTACAGCTAGTAGTTGTCGTCCTGTGTCAAATCCACCCTTGTGGGAACCAGCTTGTAATGTCAGGAGCATTTTTGTGACAAGTGAGTGTGTGAACTTGGCAACTACGAGATTGTTGTACAGTGAAACCTGTATATAACAGCCAGCTACTAGAGGTAGATAAATTGACCATCATAGACAGGTGGCCTTTATATACAGGTCTGATTCAATAGAAAATACTATTTTAGACATTGCAAAGTGACCACTATAGACAGGTGGCCGTTGTACAGAGGTGACCGTTATAACAGGTTTGACTGTACTATTGCTTCTTGGTAAATGTAAGATGTAGAATCTACCAGAATTATTTTCAAAATTTCAGCAGCAACGTTTTACATAATAAAAGCTGCTTGATTATTTCAAAAATTTAGGTACATGTATTGAAATTGCAAAGCATCCTTCTATTTAATCCAGAATCTGTCAAAGATTGTCAAACATAATCCCTGTGGTAACAGTTTAAAAACGTTAAATGACCCAATTTTCATAAACTATTCATGGACAATAGGCCACTTAATGTTCATGAACTGTATATTACGATTTTCATGAACAGTTCATGAGTTTTCATAAAGTACATGTAATGTTCATAATTGAAGGCTTGCAAAACTGCCTTAACATCACTGAGAAATATTGTAATAAATGGCAGCTACAAATAAATATGGTAAAATCAAAAGTAATGATTTTTCAAAAATTTATGCAGGCTAATATTGTTAACCCTGTTTTTTTTTTTACATTGGAAGCAATCCTTTGTCTGAGCCTGTTTCATATAAATATTTGGGCTTCGTTTTTAATTCCACTTGTAAGCAAGTAAATGGTATAAAAGAGCTATGTGTAAAGGCTGAAAAAGCATGGTATTTGACATCGCGTTTAATGAGAAAATCACCAATCAGTCATGTTCGAATATTCAAAACTATATATCAAACAATGATAAAGCCCATTGTGCTTATGGAAGTGATGTCTGGGGTGACTCTATTAGAGACCAAGAAAGCAACCCATTAGAAGCCTTTCAAAAATAATAATGCGTAGTATGCTAAATGTACCAAAGAATATTACCCTGACTGCGATATGCGATGACTTAGCATTATTACCATTAATTATCGATGTTAAAGTTAAAATAATTAAATACTGGGTTCATTTGTTAAACTCTGATCAAAATTCACTGGTATATAAAGCTTTTGGAGAACAAGTCTTAGATAGTTCTCCCCTTACTTGGCTTGCAAATGTCAAAAATATTTTGAGAGAAGTTGGAGTTGATTTTACACTCCTTTGTAATAAGGAGTTAAGAACCTTGACTTCTAAAAACTTATTTATAAAAGCAGTAGAGCAAGATTTGACGCATAAATTTATTCAATTATTTGAAAATAATCTCTCCGCTAATCCGCAGATTTGTAATAATTGGTTAGTTATTTTATTAGGATTGTTAATAGTTACTATAGTTATCATTGTAAAAATAAAAATAAAATAAAAATAAATAAAAAAATCTATAATTAAATATTGTATATAGGCCTACATATATGTTATATAAATAGAACATAATTATGTAATTATCATACATCCTGTAAAACTGGGTATATTGATATTAAAGTGACAACAGCATCGTCGTTTTCTGCTAAACGGTCAAAAATGGCTACCATATTGTTCTGGAAACACCAAGCTATCACTGAAACATCTTGTCTAAGTATTCCTTCAGTAATACATCTATATATAGACTATAAAATTACAGTATTTATTACCACTTCAGATAGTTTAAGTATTTTATTAGAAGCTTCAAATTTACACATTTTGTAATGAAAGACAACGTTTCGGCTTTGCACTGAAGCCATTGTCAAGCTAAAAAATAATTTTACATGTTACCTATATTTATATGATTACAGAAATTTGAAAAGTAATACCAAGGTCTATTGGGGATAGTAATATACTGGTCTATTGGGGCCCATAGTACTTGAAGCACTTTGTTCATGTGAATAATAACGATGGAATTGAATCCATTTGTCGATTTAATGATAGAGATTGTTTGTCGCTATTTTGATGTGTTCACCTCATGTGTTCACCTATTGACGAGGATGGTCTTTGATGCTCTATAATTCGAGTATGTAAATGGCGCCCATGAATCCAACATAGCTTGATTGACACAAGCGACATTTAAATTTGTAAACAACACAGTGTTGGCTCACGAGCGCCGGTTTGGTCTCTCGATGTCTGAGATCATCAATAATCTTGCGGCTTCTAAAATTGGCTTAAAAATAACTTCACTTAACTTACTGTTTAAACGGGCTAAGTCCTTTATAATTAAATAACATGTAAAATTATTTTTAAGATTGATAATGGCTTCAGTGCATGCCGAAACGTTGCAAATAAAAACATAAAATTAATTGCGTTGTCGTTCATTACAAAAATTAAGTATTTTAGTTAATATTATTATAATTCTTTGTGCTGCTAAGTTTACTTACAGCAACGAAAACAGCAGCCGTCTCTATCATACTAATTATGCATGTGAGCCATTTTCATATTCATTAGTATCTTCCATCTTTCATCATGAATCGCTCCTTTGCCTCTGATAAGCTCACCTTGACGTTCTGGAATGTTAATGGACTTGTCAATAAAATGGATAATCCTGATTTTTTACTAAAATTAGATCGTGACATTATCTGCTTAAGAGAAACTTGGCACGATTCAGATCAAAATTATAACTTAACAAATTATTCTATAATCCATAAAAGTAACTCACAATCAAAAAAACAAACTTTAAGAAACTCAGGATGCTTAATGATCTTTATAAAAACCAAATTAGTGACTAAAGGAGTTTCCATTCTTAGTTCTAAATCAGATAACATAATATGGTTATGACTCAATCATAGTTATTTCAATATGACGATATATACATTGCTTCTATTTACATTACTCCAGGGTCCACCTCTGCTGGTCAAGCTGCAGGAATAAAAATCTATGAAGCTCTACAGGCAGACATTCAGTGCTTTCCTCCAGACTCTAAGATTATTGCCGGGGGGTGATTTCAACAGCAGGATTAGTTCATTGTATGATGCCTTGCCAAATGACAATAATGATTAGATTGACTTTCCTCCAACATACAATGCAGACCAAAATATTGTTCAACATGTGTCAATGGACCAGTCAAAAAATAGCTTTTCGGTAATTTTATCAACTTGTGTTTAAACAATCAGCTAAGGATCCTGAACGGCCAAACAGAAGGAGATCAGTTGGGAAGTTTCACTTTTAACAACCATAATGGCAATAGCACTGTTGACTACGTCATTTTATCAGAATCGCAGTATCAAATTTTCAGTCAAGTTATCAATTGGTATGAAGTTGCATAGTCCAACACACAGACCTTCAAAATTCATCTGGGATAAAAATAAAACAACTCCCTTTATTCTTAATTTTGGTCGAAAAGATGTAGATGAAGAACTTCAAAATATCTCTATAAAAAACATAACCTCTATTGATGATATGAACAGCACTCTCTCAAACCTTAATATTCTATTTCAAACTGTTGCAAAATCGACATGCAAGGAATTTCTATACTCTAAAACTGCAAAAAGAAATCATAAAAGCAAATGGTACAACCAGTCATGCTCAGCCATAAAATCTGAGCTAAACCACATTATCTCTAACCTCAAGCGAAATCCTAGAGATCCATTTTTACGTGGAAAATTGGTGCGCGTGAAGAAAAATTACATCAACAAAAAATCAAAAGCACAAAAACGAGCACAGAAATTCAATCACCAAAAAAATATCCTCTGACTTCTCAAACAACAAAAATGATTATTGGAAGCTAGTTAAGCAGCAATATTATTACCTAAACCTCTGTGATAGCTCTTCACGTAATGCAATCACGAAGTTAAGAACTAGTTCACTTTCTCTTAGAATCCAAACTGGGCGATACAATCATGAACATCGAGATGATAAGCTATGCTTGTTCTGTGACAGAGGAGAGATCGACGATGAAATTCATTTCCTTTTCTTCTGTTCTTTTAATAAAGACCAGCGTAATCAATTCTACATTGAAGTTGAGACGTCGATCCATAATTTTAAGTATCTTCCTGTTGCAACCAAACTGACCTTTCTCTTCATACTCTTCAATCATGAGTGCATAAAACTGTTTAGTTTTCTTGGTTTTTTATTGATGAAATGATGGTCTCAACTTGGCTAGTAGGGGGGAGATCTCCTTTTTCCCTTTACTTATTGATGTTCAATGCAGCATGCACAAATACCCTTTTCGATTATTGGCAGCTGATAACGACTCTTTGATCTCTAAGGCATTCGGTGAGCTATCACTACAATCTGGTAAAACATGGTTATCGCAGGTAAAATGTTACTGACAGATCTAGGAATCAAATATCCCAAACTAGCTGCAAAAGACTTAAAATAAAAATAAAATTCTAATTGCCATTAAAACTAAATTAGAAGCAAACTTGAAAAAGCAATATACTAATCTTGTTTGTAACATTACCATGGAGATCAAAGCAATCAATTAAAATTCTATAGAAAAATTAAACATGGTTTTTATCCAGAATATTACCTAAACCTCTGTGATAGCTCTTCACGTAATGCAATCACGAAGTTAAGAACTAGTTCACTTTCTCTTAGAATCCAAACTGGGCGATACAATCATGAACATCGAGATGATAGGCTATGCTTGTTCTGTGACAGAGGAGAGATCGACGATGAAATTCATTTCCTTTTCTTCTGTTCTTTTAATAAAGACCAGTGTAATCAATTCTACATTGAAGTTGAGACGTCGATCCATAATTTTAAGTATCTTCCTGTTGCAACCAAACTGACCTTTCTCTTAATACTCTTCAATCATGAGTGCATAACACTGTTTAGTTTTCTTGGTTTTTTATTGATGAAATGATGGTCTCAACTGAGATCTCATTGCCTTTACGGTTTTGTTATTTTTCTATCCCATGTTTTACACATAACGTATTGTAAATGTTAGGTCCTGTGAACTAAATAGAACTTCTACCAAAGTTTGTTTTACACAATGTTACTTTTATATCCCCGCGTCTTGAGGCTCTGGTTTTTCCATGAGATATTGTATGGAATAGTTCCGAAATGTATTTTGGTGCTTTTCCTTTTTTATATTGCCAGCATAATTCTATGGCTGCTTCAAGGCTGTTTTGTCTGAGGGTTGGTTTTTTTAATCGTAAGATTTCAAAGCATTGCGCTGATGGTGTGTTAAAAGCCAATCCGAAGGCAAATCTAACAGATCTACATAGTCCACATGAAAGCATCGGACAGATTTGTTTTAGTACGTTCGTCTAGTGCATATTGTAATCTTGCCGGACAGGAAGATTTTTGAGAAACATTTCTTATCATCTCATTGATGTAGGTAGATAGATAGAAATTTATTTCAATCATTTCAAAAAAGATAAATAAGTACAATAAATGTTTACAGTTACAGATTTTACAGGAAAATATTAGTTGATAATGATTGATGTCACCCCTTAAGCAGTACAACTTGTTTATTGGGACCCATTTTCTATATATAATTTTATTTTGAATGCAAACAAAAATTTAAGCAAGTTATAATTAAAGGATAAAATAGGGCCTGGATGAAGAATGAGAAGTAATGAAAAATATGGTATAGATGAATTTATTTAAGTTGTGAATAAGAGCATACCGTCTTTAAATATGGCTATTTGATTGGCGTAGAAATATCAGAAGTAGAAGGCGGGGTAGACGGTATATTTTCTGTGCAAACATAACAGTCAGGTTTTTTTAAGTTTACTTAGTTTGTTAAACTTAGATGCATGGCCATGGCGAGATAGGTAGCCATATTCTATATGAGGCTCAACTACTGATGAACATATTTGTGATTTGTTGTTAGGTCTTGGTTGACATTCTGCTGAAGATCGATATAAGACCACTGTAATGTAATACCATCAGCATATAAATCATTGTTGTCGACGCCTTTGTTGGCTGCGGAAGCGTATAAGTTTTCATCCGCACTTAATATAGTTTTATCATTATCTAGCGATCAACTTGCTAATACTTTGCTCCAATCAAGTTATCATTATTCTATATTCTTGATTTACGACATTTCTTATCTACAAATTAAGCTTTCAATGTTTATTTATTATTACATCAGTTATTTTATTATTATCCACGTTATGCTTGATAATGGCATAATGGTCAGGTACAGTCGGGAAGAAATGTTTTGGCTTCATCATTCAAATCATTCTGATGTGATCAACCCCGGCAGTAAATATTTGTTTACGAGGTTGTCAAGATGTAAAACAACCAGAGGATATAGAGCGGCAGAAAGATCAACATTATATTGTAGTTAAATGAATTTGTATATTAACACAATTTTAATGTTGTTGCTATTGCTATTTGTTGATGTGGTTAATTTATTTGCTGCTGATATTTTACGCTGTTTATTTTAATTACTGCTTGCTGTTATTGTTATCCAGTTGTTGTTGTTGTTTTCGTACAGTTATTTATTATTTTATTATTAATTGCTGCTTGCTGTTATTGTTTACCATTTGTTGTTGCTGTTTTTCTCAGGTTCTGTTATTGTTATCCAGTTTGTTGTTGATGTTATTCGTCAAGTTATTTGTGATTTTTATTATTGATTGCTGCTTGCTTGCTGATATTTTTCTTAGTCTGAGCACCTGAAATTCCGAAGGGTTTAATTCTGCCAAAAGGTACGGCCTATGTTTTCGTCATATCTGAACACGATTGAATCTCTTGTCATGTCCGCACATTATCTAAAGATGAAGCCATGAAAATTGAAATCACTAAAATCTTGTAAATTAACGGATGCATGCTACTAACACAGAAATAAAGTCATATCTTGCTTCGGTTTAGAAAAAAGCTCATTTCATGCAATCGTAATGGATTTTGCAAAATTACAACTGCCTTTCAAACTTCAAATTAGAGTTTTCCATCTCAGAGTTTTATTTTATTACATTCAATGCTGGTACTTAAAAGTCCGAGGATAGAACCTGTACACATTCCTCTCAATTAGCATGGAATTAAATTTCAGAAATTCATTAATAAAAAGGGCCCATGTTGCAAATCGGTAAATATACGATATTCAAGTGACATATTCACATACAAATGTTTCTTGTCAGGCACTCATTGGCAATGAGTTGTCAGTGGCATCTAGGCTATTTTTCTACATGCACATTTCTCAACCATCTTTGCAGATCTGACACGATCAACCAAAAGTTCATATTTTGCAACCAAAAGTTCATATTTTGTTAGGAACATTGACATTCTGATCATTGTTTCTGTGTGAGAAATAGCCTCATTTTGTTAATTGCATATTTCCGAGATCCGCAAGTGATTTGCATCAGCACTAGGTATCACTTTTCCAATCATTTTGTTGTTGCTTGCCAATTGCAACACTCGACAAAATGAAAAGCTGTACGCCAAAGCAGACTCTCTTAGTATACCGCCCTGAAAATCAATCCTGGTTTTATTATGTACCAGCAGATTCAAATATGCACTTTTTTCAATTCATTGATACATTTTTTTTGTGTGTTTTCATCGATCTTTGTTTTTCAGTTTCAAATATCCAATCGGTGCTTGGGTATGTTTGGTGGGAGGTCCAGTCATCCTTAGCACAGCTTTTGACACCGTTTATCATCGTCTTCTTTTAGCCAAACTGGATGCTTATGGATCTAAAAATAACGCAAAGTCATTGGTATCAAGTTAACTAAATGAGAGACGCCAGAGGGTAAAGATAAAGGGCAAATTTATCCACATGGAGAAACGTCGAAGGAGGTGTACCTCGAGGGAGTGTGTTAGGCCCATTACTATTCAATATATTCACCAATGATCTTCACCTCTTCATTCATTCAACATTGCCAAATTCGCCAATATGCTGATGACACAACTGTAGATCACAGCCACAAAGATCAAACACAATTACAAAATGGAATACAACACGACCTTTCAACTATCTCAAATTGGTTCAAGGACAATCTACTCTTTATGAATCCCTCAAAAACACAATGGATCATGCTTGGTAGTAAAACCACAGATGAGCACGCAGTCATAGAAGTGGGAGGTGTATCGGTAGAGCAAAAGAATCGTTGGTGATACTTTGAGTTACACTTGACAACAAACTCACTTATAAAGATCATGTGAACTACATATGCAAAACAAAAGGCATGTTGCATGGCGAGGACTGGAAATTTCTTTCACACAGCAGTTTGCATCATCAAGACATTTTTAGTTTGTATCATCCAGATTTAACATTTTGCCATTTTGCCAGATGTCCATTGACTTTCACGCATTGTCTTTGATTACATAAGTAGAACTGGAACAGTGAAATGGAATCTTGGAGAAACCGTATGAGTTTAACTTGTTTAGAAGTTGCATATGATCCACAGTATCAAATGCTTTACTTAGGTCTACTGCAACAATTGAGGTGTGTTCTTTGTTATCAAATGAGGCTTGAATGTCTTCTGTAATTTTAACTAAGGCTGATGTACATGAATGACCCTTTAAACAACCTGAAAAGGATGAAGACCACAATCGGTGCTCAGCCATGTGAAGTCGAACTTGGTCGTCTAGTAGTCGTTCGAGGACCTTGGAGATCTAATAAGGTGATTGGTCTATAATTGTTTTCAAGTAGTGGGTCTTTTGACTTGAATAGAGGGGTTACCATACCATCTTTCCAATGATTCGGGAAAAGGCCAAGATTGATACAGATGTTGAAACGTTGACTGAATGGCCAAGACAACATTACAGCATGTTTTTAGTAGCCAATTTGGCAGACCATCTTTACCAGGAGACTTCTTATTTTTGAGCCTTGCAAGAGCTGCGAGAACATTTGATGGTGTGACTTTTTTGACTTGGATTGATTTGTGTGTCTATCAGCAAGATTGTCTTTGATTGCTAAAACAGATGGGTGGTGGTCGTAGGAGATTGTAGAGCAAGATGGGATCGACATAGAGGATATAAAAAATTTGTTTAGTATGTTTGCCACAGTGGATGGATCAGAGTACAAGCAGCTGTCTCTAAGGATGGTGATATCTGGTGTAGATTGGTTTTTCTTGCATGGCAACATAGGTTTAATTTTCTTCCAAAAGTCAGATGGATTCTTGTTTGATGATAACTTTTTAATGAATGACCTTACTTCTGCTCTTCTCATGGTTGTCGCTGTTCTTTTTGCTTGCAGATATTTCATTTTGTGAGGCATAGATTTGGTTTTGATGTATTTATTGAATGCTGAATTTCTAGCTCTGATGCATTTGAGAAGTCTACTTGAAAGCCAAGGAGGAGAATCAGCTTCGACTATTCTAGATTTACGTTGCTTCATTGCTAAGCAGGATTGACGCCAAGTCGATATTGGATAAATCAGAGATTAAATGGTCGGCATTGAGATTTTTAGTTGACCGATATGTGATAACATTTGGTTCAGGTATTGGTGTCTTGGTTTTAAGTACAGTTGATACCGTTGAGTGATCACTCTCGGACCGCTTGATGACACAAGTGCTCTTCTGAAGTTCAGGTCAGGACGATTTGTTAGTATGACAACCAAAAGCGTGTTTGTGGCAGGGCGTGTTGCTGCTGACAAAACAATGTGTTGTTTATAAATTTAAATGTGGCTTGTGTAACCCAAGTTAGATAGGGTATACAAAAAATCACCTACACGAAAGAATCAAGACACACTATTCGTCATCTTCTGCCATTGGACGTCAGGTCAAAGAACACCAACAGACAATTGACGATGTTACTGATCAATTTAGCGCATTGAGACATTGCAAATCGAAATGGGATTGCCTCATCTATGAAATGCTGTATATTAAGGACCTTAAGCCCGATCTTAATTCGCTAGCGGAATCAATCCGCTCGGTATTGTTTTAATCATAATCATAAATATATATAAAAATAAAAATGTAAAAAAATTCCTTGCACGTATTGTTTTAATTATAAATCTAAAAATTCCCAGCATGTAAATTACAAACTCTCTTCAATTTTAAACTTATAAATTATGAACTTTTTTAAAAATTTTATTCTCTTGAAAATGGCTAAAGATATCAGTTGAAACAACGTTGAGTATAATAAAACTCAAAAACTGTTGCCATTGACTTTTATTTTAAATATTTCTAATATTACTAAATATTTAAATACTTAATGAAACAAATATTTCTATACATTGGAATGAATCCAGTCCAATTTTAATGGTACTGTATTATAGTTTTCATCCATGTTTCGTAACAAGAGATACATGAAAAAAATGCGCAATTTCACATTATAAACTACTTATAATGTTCTCAATCACATGTATACAAAGTTTAACATTTTTTTATGAGCTGTTCATGAGTTTACACAGGGCTGAGTAGCTGTAAAAGGATTCTAGTCTTTCTAGTAGTCTAGATTCTAGTATCCCCTTTTTATTATCCCACCTTGCTTTATATCCCCACATAAAACTGATTTCTATTTTCCATTCTCCATACAAACCCTCATAATCCTACCTCGTTTAATATCCCACCTTGCTCAATGTCCTGCTTTTCATCTGTACCAGAGGCTCGCCTATTATGCAACTTTGACTGTATTAGTCAATGACAGCCATCTATTATATTTGACATATATTATGTCCGACAAAGGTTCATCCTTCTGGAATCCTAGAGCAATTCAGCATTTTCTTTTGAAAGGTTTTGTTGACGTTTGACGGGTAAATCATCAAAAATACCAATTTTCTTTTGAATTTGCTCTAACCTTCCGGAATCTAGGATTCTAAGATTCCTACTTTTGTCGGACCTTGATTTCAGTATAATTTGATTTTCATTGAACATAGTACAGTAATAGATTAACAATGGATAGCTTACTGTTAGGATGGAATATCTCACTGATCATCTTCATTTTGGGAGGGCTGAGTGGATAATCATTAGGAAATGAGATCTTTGCTGTGAAAACACCACCCTCAAAAGATGTACCATCAGGTCCACTATACATTGAAATATAAAATTAGTACACAATTTAATATAAATTAAACACACAGAGTAAACTGGTAAAATCCAATTCTGTTAAACCACAACAATCCAGCGATGAGAAATTATCTCTTGAATACAAAAACATTCTTCTACAAACCCTCTGTTTGTATTTTTTCTACAAACTGCTCAACAATTCATGATAAGTAAGTGCAATTCCTCATTACCTGAGTATGTACTACGTAAAAAACATGTTTCTAATTGTATTGTACAAACAGCTTAAATGCAAGTGTTTTCACTTTATATTGCATTTTGTCAACAATTCTTTTTTCAAGAAACAGACTTGAGCCGGTATTGACCCTCGTATATTTTATTTGGGGGGAGGGTTTTATCATTAACCCACAAGCCGTGTAAGCTTGAAGGGATTATTATTTAAAATGTGTGTGCGTTTTATGGCTGGATGCTAATTGATAATGCTCCTGTCAGGAATGGAACCGAAGACCCTGCGGATAATGGTCCCTAATACCACTCCACCAAGGTTGCACATATTATGTCTTAATTTTACATTCTGGCAGTTTGGTTACATTCATTCGAAAATAGGCTGCCTCAACACTCCATTATGTTGCTCAAAATTAGCTTAGTTTGTCATCCCGTGTGAAACAAAGCTTATGATTTCAGGAATGTGAAATTGCAGTTCATGAAATGTTTATGAACTTTTCAGCAATTTCACACTCATGAACCAGTTCTTGATAACATATCCAAGTTGCATGCTCCACAACCGAGCTATGTTAACATTGAATTTGCATAAAATAAAATAGCTTACGTGATTAAGGCTTCCCATTCGAAGAAATTGTCCTCGTTAATTGGACCTGAAGAAGACATCATACATCATGCATCAACATTACATTTGTTCTCAACCACAAACCAATCGACATGGCAAAGCAGGATTAACCAAAAGCAATTTTTTACCTGCTAAGATGCCTTCTGGTGGGTTGTTGCTCAGTTCTGAAGTAAAACAAACTAAAAATCAATGCGCCAAATAATGGAAAACTCTGATTTAACACATTGCGCTTTGGAGAAGGGGAAGACAAATAACCTGCTACCTATGAAGCGGCAAAGGGTGCGCTGTGTCATGGTTTGTCAGGTATAGCTAACTAACAACTGTGTAGGCCTATTTGGCATGTGTCACTAAATATTGATTATTGCTACTAGCAGTGCGGTGTTCTGTTCAGCGATGTGTCTTACTCGGCAACGTACTACATCACAAAGTTGTGGTGAGAAAATCGAAGACTGTCGGTCTTGATTATTTTCAAACCTGAGAACATGTTACTTAGTAAATACTTGAATGGTTTCAAAACAATTTATGACTGATCTAGAAAAAATTTGTATCAGCAAGTTTCTACCTATTAATTGATAATAAATATAATAGAATTATAATAAGTGTATAATAGTAAGTAATTATAAGTGTAATAAAATTAAGTGATAAAATAGATGTTGTTTGAGCTACAATGGTATTAAATGCTACCGTAAAAGATTATCAGCTGTAACATTTTACACATAAAAGATAGATAGGCTACTTATTGGTCCATACGGAGAAATAACAAATAACGAATACCGACTAAATCCCCATTATTTCTACGTAAGTACCAATAATAAAAAATAAATTATTTGTCCGTACGTACCAACAATCAATACCGGTAATTAAACTATTGGTCCGTTGTAAAACTTTTAAAATAGGTTACAAATTTCACTTTATAATGGCTTATTTATGTCATAATGTTGCATTGATTATTTTCATTGAGGGGTCAGGTGGCACAGTAAGCTACAACATAATTATATCTCTGAGAATTTGGCTTGGGGCAGAAACCATGGTCAGTAGCAACAGTTGTCCTGTCGGACAGGCAATCCAATTCCAAGAAGCAGAGTTTGTAAGTGTTTATATTTGATGTGTTGTTTTATGAATGTAAATTGTTCACGTAATGCGATATTGTACGTGAAGGTTATCGTTATTATGTGAATGTTAGAGGATGTGACACTATTTTTAATTGTATTGTAACTTGGTGCTAATGACGTAAAGGAATTGTAAAGTAGTTTAAATGTAATAGTTATATGTTGTTGAGTGAGTTGCTTGCATACTGCCACACAGAGCGCACGAATAAAGTTTAGAGCAAGAAGAAACGCATCGTTTTCTGTCTCTCTCACACCGACCCGAAGTCTTACAGAGTTTTATACTGTTAGTCATTTTATACTGAAAAACGTCAATTCTCACGTTTAACATGCTCTAAATTTTAATCCACCAGAGGTCATAGGATGCTATCAATATCATCACTTCATCCATAGATTATAGAATACATGTATGTATGCATGTATGCTATAATCTATGGTTCATCGGTATCCGGTCATAACGTCCAGTCGGGACATCGTCCATATTCTTTGTTTACAATAACGTCCAGTCACAAAAAACGTTCTTTCTCATTTCTAGCTGGATTAATTAAATTTTGTTAACAATACATTATTGAATTGATTACTCGTGGAGGTGATTGCAATTGCATCAAATCAGACATTAATCATAAGAATTATAACTTGACCAAAATGTGCGCTGGAAGTCGATTGCTGGAAAATTCAAAAACAAGTCAATGAAACTACAACGCTAAATAGATCAATGTATTACAAATTACATTGAACACATGTTTTAGAGATTTAATAGAAGATAATTCACAAGACCTAGTACTGAACAGATGATTTACACATCATTTACTTATTGTAAGTTGACCAAACTTTAATTGGCCTTCATTGGAATGAACACGTAAAATTTCGAAAATTGACGAAAACAAAACACTAATGTTGTTGCCCTTGAGAGTTATTCATGTTTTAAAATTAATATTTATATCGCTATAAACTGTCTTTTTGATTTATTAAATCGAAGTGGATAATGTTCCGGCAGCCGGAATCCTGAGTACTAGAGATAATGTTCCGTGCGTCTCTTGCGCATGCGTATTGATTGTGTTGTTTGCGTTTCTCTCACATTCGTTCAAGATGCAATGGCGACGGACGGTCCTGTTCCTCGATCACGTTAATAACAATTCTGTTCATCAATTTAGTAATGGAATATAAAATAATTTAGATTTAAAGTGCTAGATGTTAAAGCATTTTATATGAGGGATTCACGACGCTAGATGCCAAACCAAACCGTTCTTCCAAACTTATAGAAAAAGCAAACGATCTCGGTTTAGAGTTTCAGAGTTTCGACTTTTGGTATACGACAAAATCAGAATTGGTAGGCATATAGCATCAGTTACAGGATAAAGAAATGACAAATAAGTAATTATCCTATATTATTACAAATCACCAAAGTAAAAATGTTTTGAAATATTGTTAGGCTACATAAATATTCCCTGAAACCTTTGAACGCCAAATAAATGTCACGACACTAAAATGTTGAAAACCCTGGGTCGCATCGCTGAAAAGCTTTTATAAATCAAACACAGAATAAAATGATTAATGCATAGATATGGTGAATATCGTTTCTGTTTTATATCTATTCCAAACAGTCGATCCAATCTACGGTGTCGGTGCTTAGCTATGAATTTTACAAACTATTTAAGATTTAATTTGGATCGATCGACACAATCATGTTTACTATCTACAAACGCATGCGCAAAGGACGCACGGAACATTATCTTTTGAGGACAGCTTTCCGGCAGCCGGAACAATATCCACCGCGTTATTAAATAACGAAGTGAATTATCTATAGCTGTTAATAAACCTGGACCTTATCGAAACTGGACGTTATGGTATTCGGTAGGACGTTCTCAGAAATGGACCATACGACTGCCGACTGGTAAGTGGTAACCGGTTCATCAATCATCACATCATAGCCTATCAATTATCAGTGTCATCTCCCACTCATTACTCACGTTTGTATTCTGCCATAAGTCTTCTAAGAGCAGTCCCAGCCATATTTCATTTATTGTAAAAGTGAAATTTAATGTATGAATAGATTCTATTGAATTCAAACTTTTAACAACCTGAGCCGCTGAGGTTGTTCTGCTGTTTGCTGATGAAGATCAAATAATTCTCTTTCTACTTGAGCAGTCCGCCATTTGTAAGCCTCGCTAAAAATCACTGATCCAGAGGCTGGTATTGCTCAAGCAAATCAAGTCGTCTAGCTACATGTTCTTTCATGTGTCACTCTTTTCAGTAAATCATTGAAATTGTTTCCGTTGCCCTTGGAATCAAATAATACTTTATGCCAATATTATACATATATGTACATGACTGAAGATTGCAATATTACCTTAATTAGGGATCTACTTCCTATCATTTGACTTTTTATTTTCTTCAAAGGTGTCTTGCCACGTATGTAACAAAACATTGAAATACTGTTGTTCAAAAATAAATGCCTGTATTGATTGATTAACAGTGAGTGGCTTACACTAAATGACTTCACATGTATAAGTGTTGTGGTTTAGAAGAAAAATAAGTTGTTATGGCTTTATCTAGACGTTGGAAACGGCGTCCTGTCATTATAGTTGTTTGTCTTTGCCTTGGCCTTGCATGGCTTGTGTTATCATACTGGAAGTCAAATAATACAACCATTACATTCACTTTTAATCAAATTGGTAAAGCTGGTGGCGGAGCACCTCGATTAGTACAATGGCCTGAATTAGATACTGAACATGACCCTAATGCTCCTGGTGAATTGGGTAAACCATTTTATATTAAACCTGAAGAAGAGAAGCAGAAGAATGCTGCTTATGCTGAATATGGATTTAATCAGTATGTCAGTGACAAAATATCCGTACATCGGTCAATACCAGATCCACGAAGTCCACTGTAAGTCAATGCTAATATCTTAACTATGCAAATATCCCATGTAGCCTATCTTAACTGTGTTTTATTTAGCCCTATTTTATAGATACTAGACCTACAACTGCTTATAAATATCCATAAGCCAGTCTGCAAATAATGGCAATCTCGACGAGATCTCGGGGGCGGGCGGCAGCACCGAAAAAAATTGGGGTCGGGGCGGCAAATGATCAAATTTGATCAAATTTTACTTCAGGGGCGGCAAAATCCATCATTTCTGCAACAACAAAAAAACGAAGAAAATGACAAAATAATCAGTTTTAACTGCCGATTTTCGATGAAAACTGCAGCTACAGGGGCGGTAGTTACGAGAAATTTTCATCTCGGGGGCGCAGCTGCCATGCTTTGCAGACTGGTCCACAAGGCTGTGATGGCCTGTGTATTGTAGTAGTCTAATAGATATTGCTAGGACAGATGGGTGGTACACAAAATCCATTTCCCTGTATGATTACGTCAGACCTCCAGCATACATGCTAACAGAACTCATGGATAAAAGTTGTTCCGCTCAATTTCAATCAAATAAGAAGGATTTGACCACAAAACTAGCAACTTGGTCAGCTGTAGTTTCCCATCTGGATCGGCTTACATGGCACTGTCTCCCCAGGGACGCCAGAGCGGTGGGGGTGAGGGTGAGCAGGGCAAACCTGCCTTTCTACTTTTTGTTTTTAATGTTTTCCAGATATTTTGTTACTGTACTAGACCATGATACAATAATTATTAGGAATGCGAAAAGCTAAAGAACGTGCTTGTTTTAGTTTAGCTACGTGTTCAAATTCAGATTTGATTAATCAGGACTTCTAACATGGATAGGTAAATTACTTTTCAACTATAGATACGATGTAAAACCTGTTCTCTCTCTTTTACTTACCTGATGATGATTTTGAAATAAATAAAAACCGCTTCACTAGAGTATCAATTGATTTATTTGTCGCTACTGAGTATGATGAAATCGAAATTAAGTATCTCTCAATTAATTATTTTACATAAGATGCAAAAATGATGTTAATCTGATCTATACATCCAACCGATAATGAGATAAATATGAAGTAACCTTTACATTACACATGTATTTGCAATTAGTTTGATGTGAGAGTTGATGGCGAGAGACGATCGAGATAGAGTTTACAGAGAGCGGTATAGATACAATGCTGTTGTTGCATATGTTGTACTATCCCAGAATCTAAATTTGGTAAGAGAAGTTGCAATTTGAAGAAAGGCGGATCTGTTTGATGAATGAATTTTCCGAGCATTGGAGTAAAACTTTTTAAGGGAAAATGCCCCTCTAGTCTAGTTCACCCCCTGGTCTAAGTTGCTTCCGATCGTCCCTGTGTCTCCCTATGAATTGTCACAATCTTGCAACAGCAAAATCCCATCATGTGAAAGCAGAACATGGGCAAGAGGCTCTCACCTAGGTGGTTGGTAGGGAGGGTCATAGAGGTATAAGATATAGAGCAAAACACTGTCGCCTAGCCTGCACGCAGACCCAAATCTTTTTTTATGATTAGTAGGGTCCGCGTAATATCGTAAGAAAGCTTGCGCTGGACTGAATCAGGGGGAGTGGCTAAACGTGAGAAATCTATTGTCCGTCTATTGTTGATCAGGCAATCGCTACCGAGTTCTGCAAAACTAGAACCAGATCGCGATTGGCTGGTGAACGATAGAGAAATAACAGATTTCTCACGCTTAGCCACTCCCCCTGATTCAACCCAGAGCAAGCTTTCTTACGATATTACGCAGACCCTACTAATCATAAAAAAAGATTTGGGTCTGTGCGCAGGCTAACTGTCGCCCAGTTCTACCATTTGTTTGGAGGGAAAACAATGGCGTTGTGACGTTTTGGTAGCTTTAGCGGGAAAATAAATCAAACTAAAAGTGGATAACGCTTCGAAATATTGGATAACAACGGTCGAGTCCCCAATCGGGGCTATTTTTAAGCGCTTATTGGAAATATTTTTATGTTTAAAAAATATTTTAAATGATATTGTTGTATACACAAAAGCTGAAGGACCCTGAAGGTAAATGAAATTGGTGATAATAATTTGTAATAATTCGGAATTAAGCAATTTAATTGTTCAAATTTGTCGGCAAATAGCTGTTACCCAAAACAACCAAGAAACAATTGCTTATGCTTGGCATACTGCGTTTTGTTGGAAATTTACGGAATAATATTCCTGTTTCTTTGTCATGTGAGAAAAATCTCCACAAAAACACTGACCAAAATTACTTGTACTGCAATGGTACAGTGTCTCAATTTTCCAAACTTAAACCATTTCGTCTAAGATAGCAAGAAAGAAAAAAAAAAGTCAGAAAACTCCGTTGACTGGTGCATTAAATTCAAAGATTTTATCCTCCAACAAATGGTCGCTGTGGCGGCATTTGCCTCTTGAGAGATGTCACATGATTAGCGCACTAGTACTAATACGACTATATGGGTAGGTTGAAAGTTTTATTTTAAATCAGATACTTCAAATACTGGTAAAATTTTTGCAAGACAGCCAAATTAAGCCAGCATTTTAAAAACATTGTGGAGAACAATAGAGTGTTGGAAATTTTTTTGATCATTTTCAAAGTGACTGCCAGCATTTTGCTAGGAAAATCCAGCACCCATATTTGCTGGCAAGGCGTCCAAATGAAGCCAGAATTGAGCCATCATGTTCACAATATCGTTCGCAGTTGCTGGCAGAGCGGCAACAAATATTAATTTTATATTTATTGATTGGTTTTAGATGTAAAACAAAGATGTATCCAAAGACCATGCCTTCAGCTAGTGTTGTGATTGTGTTTCATAACGAAGGATGGTCAACACTGCTAAGAACCGTTCACACTGTCATTGATAGATCACCACCTGAACTATTAAAAGAAATTGTGATGGTGGATGATTTCAGCACAAAAGGTATTCATATGTTTATTAAATTTCCACTCAACAAAATATTGGTGCTAGTTTTAACCTTGTTTCATATTGCATGCTCATTTCAATTCATATAATTCAGAACTGTTAATAAAAATTAATTAATTCATAGCTGTGACGGTTGGAAGCAAACATCTACTGCCAGGTCAACATACAGTATACTAAATACCCCTTTGCTTTCTTTGATCACCAGACAGCAAAGATAATACAGTGTTACCCGCTTATGTGCAATTCGGATAAGTGAAATTCCCGCTTATCTGCAACCTGGCTTTGAAGCTTGTTGAACAATATTCTGGTCAAGTCCTTTGTAAACAATTTCGGATAACTGCAAATCCGGATAAATGCAATGAAAATCGTTGGCAATTTTGACTTGCACTTAAGCGGGTTACATTGTATTCATATAACAGTCTCACATGTGATAGTGTAGCATTACATTACGCTTACAATGCCTTGCTATGTGGATAATTAATTGCGAAGAGTTGAATCACTGCTTGGAATATAATTCAAATAGTAGAGCAACCTTGTTAAATCACAAACAAAAAATTATGGAAACTAACTCCCTTAGCTAATCTTGAATGACTGATCGATTTAGAAACGGTCAAGTAGTTAGTATAAATAGATAGAAGATAGGTGAGTAAGTGAGTAAGTGAGGTGAACACTATAAACTTGTATAACAACCCTAACAGTAATTTGTATTGATTGTTATAGCTATATTTTCAATCGTTGTTGGTCTTTTCTAGAGCACTTGGGAGAGAAGCTAGTTAATTATGCCAAAACTTTGAAGATAGTCAAGGTTATCCGCACACCGCAAAGAGAAGGATTGATTAGAGCGCGGACATTTGGTGCTGACCATTCAACAGCAGAAGTCGTAATCTTTCTTGATGCTCATTGTGAAGCTAATGTTGGTTGGTTGCCACCTCTACTTTCTATCATTGAAGAGAATTACAAATCAGTAGTCTGCCCTACCATTGATTTTATTGATCATAATACATTTTTGTACCGTGGAGTCGATCCACTGATTAGAGGAACGTTTAACTGGCGTTTCGATTACAAAGAAAGAGGTATCACAGAAAGCCAACGCAAAATGAGGAAAGATGAAACTGAGCCTGTAAAGTATGACATCATTATCAATTATAAATAATGGTCATGTGATCATCTTTTTGTATTGATTGCTCTATGTTGATAATATGATTTATTATGTGTCTCTAGATCACCTGTCATGGCTGGGGGTTTGTTTGCTATCAGTAAAAAGTTTTTTGAAGAATTGGGAAAGTATGATCCAGGCATGTACGTTTGGGGTGGTGAGCAATATGAGCTTTCTCTAAAGGCAAGTCTTTATCTTAAAACTTTCATGAACACCTTTCAAGCAGTTTGTGAAAGTTAGATGTCTCATTTTCATATGAATTTTCAATTTATGAAAATTGGGCCATTTAACGTTCATGAACTGTTTTCACAGGGATACAGTTTAACAGTGATTCGCCAAAGTTTCCTCACATAATCCAGCCACCCACAAATCATTATTTCTATAATTACAGTTAATTGTAGTTAATCAGAAATATGAATATTTCTATATATATTTCTATTATAATATCTAATTAATGCTGATTCTTCCAGTTTCTGTTGATTTTTTCAGCTTTGGATGTGTGGTGGTACAATGGAGAACATTCCTTGCTCTCGTGTTGGTCACGTCTACCGTCGTAATGTTCCATATACATACGACAAGCCAAACGCTGTGCTGGTTAATTTCAAACGTGTTGCTGATGTATGGATGGATGATTACAAAGAATTCTTATTCCAGCGTCGCCCTGAAATCGGCCGTGCCAATGCTGGGGACATCAGTTCAAGACTTGAAATCCGTGAGCGCCTCAAGTGCAAAGATTTCCATTGGTATCTAAACAATGTTGCCAATGATACTATAAGAGTTGCATATGAGCCAGACCATGGCTATGGCGAGGTAATTAAGCAGATACATATTACTCAATCTGAAGTTTGTACCGTCAATAGACTACAGTATGCCTTATAGATTTACTTTTCCTACTTTTTAGATTCGTAATGAGGCTACAGGGCTTTGTATTGATTCAATGGGACGACATGCAGGACAGCAAATTGGTATTGGTCCATGTCATAAAATGGGAGGAAATCAGGTACAGCAAATAGTTGCATTACCCCCAATTGATTTGATGTTGGCCTACATTAGTGGTTGGTTAAGTGTTGTTTTATTTACAAACAGGCTTTTCATTATACATATATCCATGAAATCCGCCAAGGAGAAGATGATTGTCTCGACGCTAGATATTCAGATGTAAACAACATATACGTTGAAAAATGTCATGAAATGGGTGGCAATCAGAAATTCGTTTACCAAAAAGACGTATGTTTTAATTTCAATCCCCATACACTAGTATACCTTAAACAAGGATTATACGCTGTGAATTTTGCGACTATTTTATCATTATTATCTACAGCAACCTATATTATTATACTGATTTCCTTGCAGGATAAAACATTTCGCCACTCAGGCACTGGACTATGTCTTACAGTTGGCTCTGACCCATCACCAAAACACCCTGGTGTTGAAACATGTGACCCTAAATCTCCAAGGCAACAATGGTTGATAAAAATTGAAAGTAGCCACGTGACACCTGATTGGGTAAAGCGAATCTTTAAAGACAAATACCAATGAATATGAACTACAGCATATAGCTAACATTGTACAAATGGACATAAGAGTACACTACAACAACTTTAGTTGTCACTATTATTGTTATTGCGTTGAAGGAGATTTTTCGCACTTGACTAATCGTGTAGTAGAAGTAACAATATATTTTGATGATTATAATTATGTATGATATATAATACACCAATACGCCTTAATCATGTATTATATCAAATAGTAAATATACAAATGGATTGATCTGTCACATGCATGAGTATGTCTAATATTACATTGACTACATTCTGTAAATGTTTTTCCGTTATTCTACATTATCTCGCTTAAGTAGCTCTGTGTGAAACGTTCGCTTTTGTCAGCTATGTGGATGAAAACTAACCAGTTTACCAGATGAAATACATGCAGTAGTTGCTATGAATTTTTATTTGTCCTATATACATGCAATGGCAGTACAGTATCATGGCTTCAGCAATCTATGCTTGTAATTATAGAAAATATGTAATTCCCTCTATATGTGATCATATGTAATATAGAGTGAAAGCGATTAGTCCTTTTTGAGAATCCGCTGAGAAAGGAAAGAGATTTGAAGTAGACATTCTAATTCATCGATTTCCGTAGTTACGTTATTTGTCTTATTACGTCGGGCTCCAACATCATCAATCCTCGATTTCATGGACCTTCGTAATAATCAGATTAGAGAGAAGGCTTGTTAATGCAAATCAAGCGGGTGATTCTGACTCTTTTCCCGCGTCATCCATATTAGCATAGTTGATAATAATAATAATAATAATAATAATAATAATAAAAAAAATAATAATAATAATAATAATAATAATAATAATAATAATAATAATAATAATAATAATAATAATAATAATAATAATATATGGCGAAAGAGTCAAAGAATACACATTCTTTACTGTTACTCAAGTTTCACGCTTTTCACAGCGATCTTCAGACAGATTTTTTACAGAGCTACAGACAGAGCTACATTGGGTTGACGGAAGGCACGTTCAAACAACGCTACACGCAACACAAGGCAACACTTAAACACAGAAAATACAACACTAGCACACAACTATCCAAACACGTTTGGGATTTAAAAGACAAAAACATCACATACAAAATCGAATGGTCAGCCATCGCTAATGCAAAAGCATACAACAACATCTCGAAAAAATGCCATTTATGCCTCTTAGAAAAATATCATATTATATGCGCAGAAGAACCAATAATAAACAAAAAAACTGAATTAATATCTAAATGTCGTCACGAAAATAAATACTACCTGTCCAATTTTAATAAATCAAAAACATAATAAATAATCATTTACTGAGAATAAAGGAAACCATCACATTTTTCCACCACTTGTATTAACAATAGCAATAACAATAGCATTGTATTAATTAAACAATAGAAAGCAGCATTACGGAGAGTTGACCATAGAACGTAGATATCATGTATATTTTTCATTGAGTAAAAAATCTGTCTGAAGATCGCTGTGAAAAGCGTGAAACTTGAGTAACAGTAAAGAATGTGTATTCTTTGACTCTTTCGCCATATATTATTATTATTTACCGCTCTGTCAAATGAAGACATAGAGCCCTATATTATCTGCTATTAGATAAACATAAATTTCATTAATAATAATAATAATAATAATAATAATAATAACAACATTTATATAGCGAATATTCATTTCTGTTATATGCGCTTCACAATTCAGAACTTGTAGGATAAAATAAAGGTAAAAATATAAAGTATGATTAAAAACTTAAAAATATTATGTATAAAATTTAGGAACATATTTTTATTGGTAAAATAATTAAAAATTTTAATTTAAAGATATCTCATTTTATTTATAAAAAGCTTGTTTAAAAAGATAAGCCTTTAATTTTGTTTTAAAAATGTCACTACTAGGGCTGCTTCTAATGTCATATGGAAGCATGTTCCAGAGTTTTGGCCCTGCTACAGAAAATGATCTAAAACCATACATTTGCAGTCTGAAATGTCCCTCCTTTAAAATGAATGCATCGTTAGACGATCTGAGATTGCGTGAAGGTTTGCATACGCATAATAAAAGGTTCTGGAGGTAATAAGTAGGAGCTTCATTGTGAAGACATTTATAAACAAGCAGACAAGTTTTAAATATAATTCTGTATTCAATAGGTAGCCAATGCAAATGCTCCAAAGTTGGACTAATATGATCATACTTAGAGAGACATGCCACAGTACGAGCAGCTGCATTCTGCACTCTTTGCAATTTTTCTACTGTGCATTTAGGAAATCCATATAATAAAGAATTGCAATAATCCAGCTTTGATGTGACAAAAGCATGAACTTGTGTTTTAGTAGCTTCGATTTGAAGATATTTTCGTATTTTCGACGCATTTTGTAGATGGTAATAGGCATTCTTTACTAGTTTTGATACATGTTGTTCCATCATCTTGTCTTTTTTTCGTAATTTACACCCAAATTTCTTACTACGTCTTTTGGTTGCAAAATGTCATCTCCAAAGAATATAGATGGTAGGTGAGATATTTTCTGATATTTGGAATTAAAAAACATTATTTCCGTTTTAGCCGAATTGAGCTGTAACATATTTGCTGACATCCAATAGTTGGTATCTTTAATGCAGGCTTAAACGCGGCTTTTTGTATCAGCCATCGAGCTTTTATTGTTACAATCAAACTATTACTCATCATCATGATAGTAGTCAATGATTGCTATTGGAAATCGAAGCTAAATACTTGAAAATCGTTATAGTTGTACTGCTGTCAAACCGTAGAACAAAGTTGAATTTGCATTTATTGTATCAGATTGTCATTTTTATTGACATTTTACGATTGAGAAGTTTTATTGATTGTTCATATAGTTTCATAGTTAACATGGTGAATGATTTTGTAAAATAGTCACTAACAATGAACTCAAGAGAAAAGTAAAAGTCTCCCGTTGTTCTGTTGTGTAAGACTTTCGATTACTGTAGCATCCCGTTGTTTTCGCATGATATTACTCAGTACTGTGTATATGACATTCTCAGGCTTTGGCCGCGCTATTAGTCATAATCGAAACGATTTGATTTTAATCATATACAACACAAGTAATCAGATAGAAGTGGTTTAGTATATACACATTTTTTTATGTCTTATACATGAACATGGCAATGTATTGTAAATGTCTTTTTACCGTATTTTTCGTGTTCATTATTACGGCGTATCTAGATGGAGTGAATTGCCAGAAGTATTTTGACGTTGGCGAAGGTAAGAAGTAACTTATGTATAGTAGGTCAAGGATATTAATTTTCCAATAAGTTAATAATTGGATACATTTTGCATCAATAATTAGTAGAATGTCAAGGAAAACGACTCTTACTATACATTTAATAGCTCTTTCGGTTTAAACAAATCAGTGACATGCATGGATCATGGCCTGTAGTTGTGACAAAGTTTATGTAAAACCATTGCAAGATGTAAATAATCAATGCGATGGAATGATAGAGACACGTGATGGTTATGGTTCCGTAAGAATTTATTCACATTTCGGATCAATAATGTATAATCTGCATTCTACGAATAGTTATAATGAAAGTAAGTAATCCTATGACTCTGTTGTGTAAAATGTAAAACTGCTGAAATTGATTCATAATTTAGAAATCAGATCAGTGAGCTAATAATGTCACGGAATAAGTGTAATACCCAAGCTCAATCTTCTCTTTAAAGTCATTTTTCGTTCTCACATATACTGCCCTCCTTTTGAATACCCACCTTCGTAATAATATGGATAGATGCCTCTAAACTATTATTCAATTTGATTAATTAGATTACCTTTGTACAAAATGGGATCCATATACGGAATGTTCAGCAACATGTGCAGGAGGTAGACGTGGGAAGACTCGTCGCTGTGTCTGGAAAGAGCCCGACGAAGAGGATGGCGAGGGGTTTACAGATACAATAACACAAGCGTGTAACACATTCAAATGTCCCCAATATGGCAAATGGTCATCTTGGTCAAAATGTTCAGTTACATGTGGCAAAGGATTGATTCAAAGAGAAAGAAAATGTTCATCGTTTGGATTACAGAATGAATGTACGCATTCAACAACTGAAAGCAAACCATGTACACTCACAGCATGTCCAAAATGGGGCAATTGGGGTAAATGGGGTAGGTGCAGTGTTACATGCGGGGAAGGAGTAGAAACGAGGAAAAGGTTCTGTGATGCTAACACTGTTAGAGGTCCAAGCTGCGAAGGCTTAAATATAGATCATAGGAAATGTACTGCTGTATTCTGTCCCTATTGGGGGGACTGGTCCGAATGGTCTTCCTGTGATGCATCGTGTGGTCCTGGAACTAGAGTCAAATCGAGAACATGCGTTAGAGATCCAAACACTCCAGCAAAATGTGATGGCGATGCACGCACTGTAGAAGCATGCACAAGACAACCATGCTCAATCTGGTCAGCATGGTCTGATTGGGGGACTTGTGATGTCACTTGCGGGGACGGTAAACAATCGAGAGGAAGAAAATGTACGCATTTAGACGGCGGTAAAGGAAAATGTGAAGGAAAATCAAATGAATTGAAGTCATGTGATATTCCGGTTTGCCCTTCTTGGGATGAATGGACAGTTTGGTCTGAATGCAGTGCAGAGTGTGGCGGGGGTGTGCAAGATAGACACAGGAAATGTGTCGCTGAACCTGGGCTAATATGCACCGGTGACTCCGTCGAAGACCAGCCTTGCGCTTTGTATGTATGTCCACAGTGGGACTCATGGTCAAGTTGGTCGGCTTGTCTTGGCTACTGTGGTCCAGGAATCCAGAAAAAGACCCGGGAGTGCCAAGAAGACTCATCCATCAAACTAAAATGTCAGGGAAGCAACATAACAACCAGATCTTGTCAACATCCCGAATGCTCCTCTTGGAATGGATGGAACATGTGGACAGAATGCGATGCAACTTGTGACGGAGGAACGAAAGAAAGACAGAGATACTGTTCTAGAAAGAACAACTTTGATTGTGAAGGAGAAGCCATGCAGACTGTTGTGTGTGCCCCTCACAAATGTCCCAGATGGGAGCAATGGTCAGATTGGGCAACATGTAACGCGTCGTGCGATGGAGGTAGCACTGATAGATCTCGTGGTTGTATTGTAGATCCTCAAAGTGATTTCAACTGCTCTGGCAACGGAACGCAAAGTAAACAATGTGGCCAAACACCATGCAACGGTAAATTGTACATATCGCCACGTGAAACTTAAAAATGCAAAACTTCGTTTTTTCTGAATGACAACATTATTTTGTTTTGTATCTCCTCTCAACAGAATGCACAATTGATTTATTGAACTGTGGCTTCAATCCTGATTTCTGTAACTTCTCAGTCTCCAGTCTATCACCATTGGGTTTTTTCTTCAGAACGGATCCCAAAGGTGTGTACCTAAATATCAAGGCTACAATAATTGTTTCCATCCACTGTATACTTTGTGTACTTACGGTGTTACTACTGCTTTTACTTGTTTTGGCTGATTGTTTAGGATTTGCTGAGACCTATGCTCCATTTCCTAACATTGGAGACTGGACCGAATTACGCTCAGTAGTCTTGAAAGGCTGCATGGCAGGCTCCTATTGTCTTGCTATGGACTATACATCTGGATCAGTCGGCAGTGAGACCTCAAGAGCTTTTGTACTCCTTCGTACTGGTGAGAACGATAAGGACGAGATTGTTTGGGATGTTAATGACCGAGAAAAGACCCAGGGGAAAATAGCAACATTTGATGTGCAATTAATAGCTGGAACGCAGGTAAGCACAAACATTATACTCCGGGCCACTCCATATAGAAACATACGTATTTTTGAAATGTGTTGTTGAATATTCTTATAATCGTCAGTATTAGCATATCTTGATTATATATTATTGTCTATTTCTAGATTGTTGTTCAAGTACACAAAGACACAAAATCATTTGAATATTTTTGGATTCATTCAATTACTGCTACCAAAGGCCAATGCTCATGATCATATTATAATTGAACACGATGGTTGATATTGAAATTAGAATATCTCTTTTTAACTGAATGGTACATCATAATTTGTAATGCTTTTTTGTATATTTTTTGTTAGCTTCGTATTGTTTGCATTTTCCTATAATTTATATAAAATGTATCTGATAATTATTGTTGTTAATACGGGTTATCATTTAACGTCACACGGATCCTGGCAATGCAAACATCGGTAAATGATAATGATTGTAGCGTAGAAAACTGATCAAACGACGTTCTAACTGGCGTTTATTTCCAAGACCAATGTAACTATCGATCAAGTGATTCATCTGTTCAGGCGAAATCTATCACAAAAGCAACACACGGAAACTAAGTACGTATACAGTAGCTAGGTACAGTGCTACTGCTACTGTATGGCAGAATGCTAGCACAATTAATTCTGACTTACGCGTAAATCTTCATCGATCATTTCAGAAACTCTCTCTTTTAAGGAATGATCACCGTTAGGCTATAGTGAAAATCACAATCATCATGAAAAGTCATCATGAATATCGTACATATCAACCCCGGATATCAACAGGTCGTACTTCAGACAATTCAGACAGGACAGCATCAAAAGAACGGAGAAATGTCACGATCAACTGCCCTCGTTTAGAAATTTAATACGATCGATCGGTCACAAGTGCCCCGGTGACTTCCAATCTCAAATGGAAACCAGACTTTATAGATAATGATAATAACATGATTGAGTATAAATGATCACTTACAAGACGAGAAGATGCAATTTCATGTAATTCAGATTGAAAATCAGCAAATCGATCATGAAACAGAGGCAGGCACCATGGTTCTCGAAAATAGCTAAAGAATAATAATAATAATAATAATAATAATAATAATAATAATAATAATAATAATAATAATAATAATAATAATAATAATAATAATAATAATAATAATAATAATAATAATAATAATAATAATAATAATAATAATAATAATAATAATAATAATAATAATAATAATAATAATAATAATAATAATAATAATAATAATAATAATAATAATAATAATAATAATAATAATAATAATAATAATAAATAATAATAATAATAATAATAATAATAATAATAATAATAATAATAATAATAATAATAATAATAATAATAATAATAATAATAATAATAATAATAATAATAATAATAATAATAATAATAATAATAATAATAATAATAATAATAATAATAATAATAATAATAATAATAATAATAATAATAATAATAATAATAATAATAATAATAATAATAATAATAATAATAATAATAATAATAATAATAATAATAATCATAATAATAATAATAATAATAATAATAATAATAATAATAATAATAATAATAATAATAATAATAATAATAATAATAATAATAATAATAATAATAATAATAATAATAATAATAATAATAATAATAATAATAATAATAATAATAATAATAATAATAATAACAATAATAATAATAATAATAATAACACATCGTACATCAATAGGATAGAGCATGTACCACATTTTTACCTTGATAAATCTTCAATCAGTCCTTCTCTAAATCGTTGAATCAAGTTATTCAAAAGCTTCTCATTGAGCCCGTACAGGCACACAAGGTTACTGACATCAATGGTCTGAAACCAAGCATAAATGACACATGAAAAGCATTGAAGTCTAGTACAACCGATGAGTATGACCAATAATAAATATATTACCTGCTTGGCCAAGCACGTGATTGTCTGTACAGCTTTGTATCGATTCAAATGAAGACGAAAATAGTTCAATGATTTCTCTCCAGTCACAAGTACTTGTCCCTATGATAGGCATAAGAAATCTTAGGCTACCAAACTTCATAATTGTTCTAACATTGACTGGGACCACACCGAGTCACTTACGTAATCAGACTGAAAAAGTGACGATTGCAGTGGTATTGGTATATTTGCTTTGGCAACATGCAAATAGTGATATCCACCTAAAATGATCATCAAAACGTTCATTGCTATATTATGTTTGTATACAACGCATTGTTATCATTCCAATTCTAGAAAGAGCCTGTGCAATCCATTGGCTAGAATGTTTAGATCATGAAATACTATCTTCCAGCATTTTCATGAAACCTCTATGTATAAGATTGTGATCATTTGACTGCTTTAGCATTTCTATAAACGTTAACTCAGAAGCATCATTGAAGCTACTGGTATACACAAGGCGATCATTTAGAGTGTATGATACACACCTGGTAGCTTGGCAAATGTTTTCTTTGGTTTATCAAACATGGGCAGCAGGTGGCGATCAGAAGAATCAAGGGATATGCTACGGTTGTCATTGATATATGTTGGATCTAACAAATGCATCATCTTATTAGCTAGCTAAACAGTAAACAAAGATATGACAATTATTTAAAAATGAGTTGAATGTATTCAGAATAAACTGGATGTTGGTGATGTGAAGCTATAACACAACGCACCCATTCCAGATAACGTTATTGTATGAGCCTGTACCAGATTTGTATGAAATTTAAGTTTTCCATAAAAAAACCATTCATATGGCTATCGTGACAAGGGTGACATCACTTATAAATGCATCCGGCGTAGCCCAAAGAAGCATTTGTTGAGTTGTACAATAGGAACCTTTGGGATAGGGGAGGGAATAAACTCATATTTGCAAGAAAATATTGCTCATGGAAAAACTCATGGATTTCTAACATTGGTCAATTGTTTTATCAAAAAGGAGCATAACCATAATGTTGCATAAATTCATTAACATCCAAATAAATTTGCTGAGTTTAGCTTGAGTAAAACTTGAAGTTTGGGGTATTTGATTGAACAGCTATTTGAACTGCAGCTTTATTTGTAAATTTTAATAAAATAACTTGAAATGTGGGAGCTCATGAAAAAAGCAATTTAACATTCATGAACTGTGGTAAATTTCCATGAAAGGTTCATAAACTGCTAGGTAATTGTTTATGAATGCTGGACATTCGTCCATAAAGCTCTTGAGGTTCATAAAGATAATATAGTTCACAAGCTTTCCATAAATTATGATTATGAACTGTACTGTACATGGGAGGGGCGGACAGCCATAAAACTTGCAGACATTGTTCAATACATTGTTATAGTGGCAAGCGGAAACATATAGTCACAACAAACCTTGTATCCGATTTCATAGGATGAATAATAGTCATGGCAGCTAGATGAAGGACAATACAATTGTTTAAATAATTCAGCATAGAAAACATAAGCATTTGGTGACATCGATAAAAATCAGCTAGGCCCACCTTTGATCGCTATGGTAGCGACGCGAGTATTTTGTGAGTGGTCCAGCAGCACGGATGGCATCATCATTTGAATGAAAGCCACTATCGATTACAAGTCTGCCATCAAATACAAGGTAGCTGCTGTTGATTGCTTGAATATGTAAGAACAAATAATAATGATATATTTTCAATCATTATTAAATGATATTCACGTTGTAAGAACAAGTGATTTTTTATTTGAGGGACATAACGAATCTACTGACAGATACAACGGACATATATGTGTGCACGAGCAAGGAGTCGAAGCCTGGTCTCGCACATTGTGCGGTCACTCTGCCACTGAGCAACCAGTGCAACTTTAACAGCATGAACACGCTGAAAACTAGTAGAATCTCAATATATTTTACTGTGGACTTACCTTTGAATATGTCAAAATCAATTGTTTTTGTATGACAGCAAACAAAAGCCTACAATAAGATTGTGAATCAAAACCAGCAATCAATAAACATAATTGATCAACATAACCAATGTCTGTATTCAACAAGTACATCTGTTGTATGGTAGATCAATATGTGATTGAAGGTACCTTGCACGAGAGAAGCAATGGTTTTGTATCTGAAGTGAAAGTGGCATCAACTAACGTATCACTATCCACAGCTGAGTTCCATTTAGCAAGGGTGTAGCCATAATGAACAGTGACACCTGGAAGATAAAGGAATGACACATATGTAATAGTAAAACAGATTGTCATACTGTGATTCTTAATATTCAAGGATCAAGGATTTAAAATTTAAAATAATACCAAAATGAATCCTACTGCCATTATAGCAAAAATCTAAACTTTGACAAAGCTTTGACTACAACTCTACAAGATCATTTTGAAATGCAGCAGTTAATGAATATTTGATAGCCCGATTCTCACAATCTGTTCATGGAAGCTTCTTGTTAATTATAATTGTTTTCAATTCACAGATTTCATCAACTGTTTGTGACTTTATGAACACCTCATTAACTTTAAATGGTCTGTTTTCCATGAACTGACACAAACAGTTCATGAAAGGTTCATGAATATTGGTTCATTTCATGAACAGTTCATAAAAAGTTCATGAATATTGGTTCATTTAACGTTCATGGCCTGATTTAACGTTCCAAAGAGGATTACCTCAGATGGTAGAGCAACCAAACTTCAGACCGGATCATATCTGATCTAAAACAGCAAATATCGTTGCTCATTGATAATCGCGACCTGTCTGTCATGGAATCTCTTGAAATTGATCTGCAGTGTCACAGGTGAGATAAAAAAGAGCAATTTCTCTAGAAATAGAGGAGTGGTACAGGTGCCTTTGGTAGGGCGACATCGTCTACATTACTTTACTATAACCTGTTTTCACGGAGGATAGCAAATGCTCTGATTGAATTGTACAGTCATGTTTCAGATAAACGATTATGAAAACAGTACATCAAACGAATGAGAAGTAATTGATATGTAAACGAAATCCCCACAAGCATTAAAATTATTTGGCTTAATAATTGATGGTTCCAACATTGACAGATTGCTATAGTATTGCTTTACTTACCAAGTTTACAAAGAGCTTTTTCCATGTGTTCATCAACATAAGGGTCATTGAAGCATGTCATTGGATGTTCATTTGGTGGCTGCACAAGACGTATCTGAGAACCTTTAACGCCACAATGTAATAGACCATTGATGCATGTGTAAGCATGCAATGACATACCATAAATGATAATTGACGCTTTAAAGTAAATAAAGATAGTCATTATGTCTATGAGTACATACATTAGTCATGACATAATGTATTCGGTCATACATTGGTTCATACCTGATTCATCATTTATTATTTCATTGGTGATGAAATCAACAAAACCATTGAATCCATTAGACAAATTATGAATAAAAACATTTTTAGGGACTTTTCTAGTACACACCTGAATCATTAAACAAACAAAATGGCTCACTAATTTGAACATTGCAAATCTTTTGGCAAAAAGAAGATGAAATATCATCTTATTGATTGTCAAATTAGCCATTAGGTTTGGCTTTTCTTTCCTCACCTGTGGTTGCTTCCGTTTCAGCGCCTCTGCTGTTGTTTCTAACTTGCTGATGTCAGATTCTGTTGGGACTGGAAGATTAAATTGCCGTCCAGTGCACAGCACCAATGTATCATAGAGGGCGTATTTACCATCACTCAAACAAAGGCGCTTTTCTGATCTAAAAATCATTATTTGCAGTCAAACCAACCATCATCTTTATACCAAGACTACCTAGCCATTGATGGTCATTTCGGAATGTTTCAAATGAGGTCACAAATGCATTAATTAAAGATATGCAAGACACTACCGGCCTATAGCAGTCAGTTAATATACAACATAACACGGAAGTTTAAGGAAGCTCAGGAAGTTCATGAACACATTATAAACGGTTCATGAACTTGTGAACCGGTTTTTATAGGGGTGAATATTAGAAGTGTTTAATATTTAAATTGAAGGGGGTTGCCAAAGTGAGTAAGACAAATGATACCTGTTAATGGCTGACACTTTGGCTTTAATTACAGTGACCCATGTGGATAAGGATGTAGTTTTGTGATCACCGTTGGTGTAAAACAAACTAAACATAGAAAATAAGCTGAGTATCATTGAAATATATGTTTTTATAAGAAAGATATAAATCGTGATTCGTACGTACCTTGAAGGGAAGAACTCAGAGGCCATGTCATTAGAGATAGTTGAATAGGGTAAACCATCAGGTGAGATTAAAGTTACATTGTTAAATCGAAGATGTGGACTAAGAAAGTAAATATGACAACTGTCACTAAAGACTGTGGCATTGGATGCATTGTGACTAAATAAACTATTGATGCAATTGTGATACCATACCAAAATAGAATCTGTTCTAGAAAGGCAATTGCAACATCAGACGCACCAACTAGAACAATTCTTGAGTTATTGACAACCTTAAACAGATAAATAGTTTCTTTATGCCGATATGCTAACTAGTTTCTATAGACAAATAGTTTCTTTATGCCTGTATACCCATGAAACATTTTTATGAGTTCATGAATTGCTAATGGAGATAGACATGTAATAATCACTAATTAGGGGACAGAATCCATATTTTCATAATAATAATGCTGCCACAGTTGCCCAGCAAATGTTGTTAATAAATGTCGTGTGGCACAGTTGAGCCAAACATAAGATTTGTTCTTTTGTTCTATTTTAACCCTGTTCACATATCATGTTTAAATGGAAAGGTTATTAAATAATGGTCAAGCCTGGTTTCCATTTAGAATCAGGAGGTGTATAAAAAAGTAATACTGTACTATATTGGTAATAGTAGGATATGGTGAAATAGTAAAGAATACTCATTCCTTGGTGTTACTTAGGTTTCATACTTTTAATTCTGATCATTAGACACGCCTTGGACAGTAAAGATCTCTCTGGTGTTCATTTTATTATAACTATTTGTATTACTAGTCACTAAGTTACACTTGATGAGTGTAATTTCAGCCAAATAATGTAGTATTTTTACCCTTACAAAAGTTAGAAAATTGATGGAAAATTGATGGATCTGCTTGGGTGGATTCCTCGTATTTGCAGTTTGAGAGTCCCGTTTATTTGCTACCAGATTGCCATCTTCTTGTAATCTTCTTTCCCTCGTATTTGGAGGTTCACTGTGTATTATAGTTGCCAAAATATCTGTATTCACTTGCAATCTGCTCTCTCTACTAGGCTCTCTGTTAGCGTTTAATCTACTTGTTCTTGCATTAGGACTTGCATTGTTCCGTCTGTAATTTGCTACACGCTCTCTATAGTTCCTTGTAACCCGGGGTGTAAGACTCATATGAAGAGAATTTGTTTTGAGAAAGTAATTTATAGAAAGTTTCAGATTTTGGATATTTTTGGGGTCCCTTTTTCAAATTGCTAGAGATTTTTGAAAAAATAAATTTTGAATCTGTCTGAAGAACTTTGAAGAACATTGAAAGAAAAATAAAAAAGTTGAAATACTTTATCTAGGTTTTTTGAACTTCTGGGGTAGCTTTTTCAAGTTTCCAAAACTCTTTGGATACTTCACTTTTTCCAAGTGACACCCCGCCCCAGCCCCCTGTCGATGTAGAGCCAGAGATACACTTTGGAGCTTGTATTTTCAAGTTTATGCTATGTATATATTGTAGGATTGATTTTGTAATCTTGCGAATTACCATTGATAATTAAATCGCAGTTTTGAATACCGTAATTAAACACAAACGCTTTGTTTATAATTTATTTCGTTTCACTGCTGAGGCTGAGGAGGTAATGAATTTCCGGACTTGTTTAGATTTTCAAGTTTCAACTCGTTCAATTCATATTTGTGATGCAGGCCGCGTTTCAATTAACTTTTTATGTTGTTGACTGCAAACACATCTTCATTCTTGCAGGCTGTAGGCCTTATTTAGTTATCGGAACAAACTTCATAGATCTATTTCTAAATTGATGATATTTGCAACCGAAGAATGAAGAGTTTGTTTATATTTATTTTTATATTATTGCGTTTTCACTGCCGCTTTTGTTACACATCCAGCTATTATTATAATGTGGAAGTGCCATTTTACAGAAATAACAAAAGGGTGTTAAGCAGCTCCTCTGAAGAATAGCGCGGCATTGCGAACAAAAGCAGTTTTTGGTTATTTTTCCGTCAAAACTTGGCCAATCGAAGAAATAAAGCATTGGAAGGACGCCCCCGGGTTAAGACGAATCCAATGATATAAGTCATGCATTGATTGGATCTAAAACGGCTTCCCTAATCCCCGCCGTTGTACACATTACAGACACACAAATGGAATAGCGTCAATTTAGAAGTAGATTATTAATGTAAATATCTTGAATATCTCGCAATGCTTCTTTAGATTGAGAACATGTTCTCTCTGGATGTACATGTTCTTTTGAGGCTTTTTCTTTGCGCTATTATTTACTCCTTCAAAATTTACTTAAAGCGACGATTTAGTGTGATTTGTGCATTTCAAGGTAGCCAGTGTATTTTCCAGTTTATATCATGTACATAGTCCCCTATTATTTGCCACAAGTTTTGAAAAATGTAAAGCGCGGCAACACTTTCTTTTTCAAAATGGTATCTTCTGTTCCAAACCTCCTTAAAACAACATTTTAGCTGAGACTTAACAAAGATGTTGTTATCAGCCAATAGTGTGAGGAAATGATCAATTAAGCTGTGGCTAGGGTACTTTTTAGCAAAGATTCGTCAAAGATGCGGCTATTAGACAATTTCCTGTGGAAATGATCCATTCAGTTGCGGTGAATAGACTGTAAGTTACGGAATTAATTCCATGCCATTGATCTTTGTGGCAACACATTGTGATTTATTGGATGAAGCTACAGTTTTGTTTCTTGCTCTATATAGACCCTAAACCACTGTACATTAATAAGTATTCGTCAACATGAATCACCTACCTTCGGTTCCAACGTTAATTTCCTGTTGATATGATAAAGGGCATATTTTTCCTGAAAATATAAGAAAATGCACAACATTAAAATAATTGGTGAACCCATAGCAGTTTATCTATATTAATGATTGAATGCTTTTATACCTTATCTTGTAGAACTTTTCTAGATGGTGCATTCAAGTCAAGCTCAACTTCATCATAAATGATTTGACGTCGCGCACTATGTTAATTGAGGGACAAAAAACAGTTAGAATAAAAACGATATGGTGATGTTGAAATGTTCCTGATTGAAATACTAACCATATTGGGACAAGACTATTCAGGCATGATATTAGTGAATGATGCTGAACCTCCTACACAAAGGAAAATAAATGTAAAAAATGATGCAATACGCCACTGTGAAAAGCAGTTACTCAACTCCTCTTCAGGGATTGAGGTGTAGAATACATGATTACATTGTTCTTGAAATTGGTGCTTAATTCCTGTGAAAGATCTTGAAGTTTATGAAAGATGGATACCCCTAAAACAGGGGTTATCTGTAATAAATGGGAGCAATATCTGCTCAAGCACAAGCATTGCATATTGTAAATAAGATAATGATTTTACAGTTTACTTTCAAAAATACACAGCGCATTGACCAGACAAGAATAAGGCTTATTGCTGTGCACATTGCTGTACTTCATTGCATACTTCCTGCAATAGCCAATTTTATTCCAGCTTACAGTCTAATCCAAACTCTCAAGTTGAGATGTCCTCATTAGTTTAATTTTTGGTTTGAAATCACAGAAAACATTAGTTTTCTTCACCTAATCACACTTTAAGCAGCAATTGTATGCATCAATAATTTTTGATATGTTAGCAGCACACGCCTAGTAGAGAATGTTTTGAAATGTGGCACACTTTAAAGTGAATTTTCTGCCTGGCGGGAACTCATCTTTATTTTGCATATGTCGTCACAGAACAATTTTATCTAAAACAATGAATTCAATAAACTTGGTGCATTCCCTGTCTTATACCTCTGGACCAGAGTGTTGTGAATAGAGGCGATAATATAGAGATGATTTCTGAGAAAGTCGCAATACATCCTATAATGAGACAAACCAATATTATTGAGTTGATCTTATGAAGCAGCGTATAAACTACTGGTACAGCATTTGTAACAAATGATACAATATAGTTCAACAGATTAAACAAAATAAAACAAGAATACCTTGAGAAAATGTTTTTCCATATGAGAGAAGAGAGGATTAAGAAAGAAATGACAAAGACGGCCATGTTCATTGACCTCGTGATGGCTGAAGTAAATGAAGTCTTCAATGTTGTAGTGTGACCTCACATAGTCAATGTCCTAATTAACGTTGGAAGAAAGCAACACATTATGAAAGAATACAGAAAAAAAGTATGACATACGCAATAGATAAAATGATAAAGATAGGTAATACTAGACCACTTACGTCTTCCAGGGTAATGATGCACATCCCAGTAACCTGTGACAAGCATTCTGCAACAAAGACTTCTATAGGGATGCCAGACTGAATAATATACACAGAGTATCATTCACGAGGCGCAAGGGATATTTTATTTATATTTCAGATGAAAAGCAATTTCTCAAATGATGGATACCTCACTGCAGCCTGCATCGTAGTATAAGTCCAAGTGCCTGGAATTAAATGACAGAGCAATTATCCCGATGAGGTGTGGATGATATGAATGTAAGATCCAATCACAGTGAAGAGTAGGAGGAGAGATCAGAGTACTATCAATATGCCTCACAGGATAAATTTACCTCAGGATCTGATCCTTATGTCCAATACTCTTAACAAGGCCTTCGATTTGACTCTTGTCATCAGGAACGCAACGCCTCACTTTGAGAGCATCCCTACAAATTAAAAATCACAATTAGGTCAATGCAGAATATGAAATTGTATGATTTTGAACTAATTAAGCAGCATACATACCCAAGGAGACCATTTCTATGAAAGACATACAGCTCTTGGGACAAAGCACTATAAGGTCTAGGAGGTATGTGCTACAAACAGAAACACAATGTTATAATAGAGGTCTTGAGCTATTTGTTTGCTCATCATACAGCAGCACAAAATGCTATATTCACAGTACCTGGAACACATTCAACAGTGGAAACTCTAAGCACGTGGAAGGAATGGTTATTACACAGAAATCTTTCCCCTGGAACAAACAATAGAAACATTACTTACGTATATGTCACTGTATAGATGTTGAATGCATGACATGATAATTTAATTACAAAAGATCGAATACCGGAAAGATGCGAAAGACTTCGTCTAGCAAATCAACTGATCTAAAGTAATAATCACCA
Source organism: Haliclystus octoradiatus (assembly GCA_916610825.1). NCBI lineage: Eukaryota > Metazoa > Cnidaria > Staurozoa > Stauromedusae > Haliclystidae > Haliclystus > Haliclystus octoradiatus. The sequence goes on from OU744446.1 coordinate 22,486,107, forward strand.
TCAACATAATTAAATTGACCAATCCTGATTCTAGATAATGAACATAAGTATGGGTGTTATTATTACCTCATTTCATATTTGTCATCCATGCAAAATAATCGAATGCAAACAACGTCGTCACTATGAGATGAAGTACTGCTTGAAACATAGTCTTCTTTTATTAATGAACCATCAGTGTCTGATCTTTCCAACGACAGTGTCCTATTTATTACATATAAGCATTAAGATATTCAACTATATATTGTTTAATGAGCTGTAATTCCATTTGTTTATAACTAAAGAGTAAGCCAGTGCATAACCAGTTTCACATTAACCATTCAGGAACTGTTTTGGCAAGGAAATTAAGCTAACACATGGTTCAGTAAATCAAGTTACACAACAATGCTGTACCAATGTCTTCTCTGCTCCCACAGTGGCAAGAGTTGGGACTTGACAGAACCCCACTGAGCTATGTGTATCAAATGGTCGAGCTTTAGGTCTATTGATTGTGATGACAATTAATAATTGAAATCAAATGACGAATAACTTCAGACAATTACACTTACAGATTCATCAAATGACTATCGCTCAACTTTCGAATAACTGAAGGTTCTTCACTATTGCATCCTATGAATAATAATAAACTTATATATTGCATTCTGTTTTTGTTTGCAATTTAATCAGCTTTTAGTCACGTTGGTGCCTTATGGTGTTAATTCTTTGTGTAGTGTACCCTGATTGAGAATATCTTCACTAGCATTCAAGTGATTAAATGATCCAAGTTCAAAACACTTCACTAACGCTGCAACATCGACTGTGGTAGAAAGACTCATGAAACCCACAGCAACACCATTCACCTGCAATACAGAGCACATTGAATATCATCTCATATCAAGACAAAAGCATTATTTTGCTAAAAATCAGTATACAGTAATCAATTGATTAGTCCCGCATGAAAAAGTCAGTTGGAAAAGTCTATGAAGGTTCTTCTGTTTATGATGCTTAGTGTGCTGTGTAATATTTACCTAACCATCAATCCTAGTTAATCTTTATCTAGTATCCTAATCCTCTAGTCGTATCATAGCGGCACCGATATAGCGTTTCATGTTTATATTGGAATGAAATAGCTTGATGATCAATATTGTTGTCTATTTCTTTCCTAAAGATATATATTACTGGAAGAAAAGGCTGCCGCTATTTTTTAGATCCTGCGGAGGGCCTTCTGGGTCTTCGGCCCAATGTTGTTACTCTTGATAAGTTGGCAGAATGCAGCTGGCTTTGTTATAGTGTGAATTCTCAAATCAAATAGCTTCAGACAGAGTAAGATGTAATGTTTTATTGTAGCATGAAAGATGTAATAAAGATTAATTACAATTTAAACTTTCAAAAACGTTGGACGATTTCAGCTAATTTCTACAGAAGGCCTATTATGTTAAAATCCATGATACTATTAAAATGATTACAATATGTATTATGGTTACATCGACCATGGTCACTTTTGAATAGGTTTTTAATTGGGTAATTTGTGATCGAAATACTGATCAGTGCTGATCAATGTCAAAGTACAACCATCCAGAAACTTTAAGTTGGACATTTTGTTAACTTTGGAGCCGTAAAACAGTTTTTCCCATGAAATTAAAGTGCTCAAATCAAGTATTCATAATAGTACTCATCTAAAATATGTGACTGAAGAATGAATGTCGAAACACAACTATTAACGTCATGAGTACAGTATTTACATCACAGGATCTATTTTTTATAAAGCAGGATGCTGTCTTTTAATATTTTATACATTGTTTTTGAAATAGTATGATTTTTCTTGCTGCTGTTTACTCAATACTTTTGATAGATATATTTAATAGGGCAGGGTATTTGGGGGGTGTTTACAATTCAAACATACAATTCAAACGTGTTGAATCCTAATATTGCTTGAAATTCAAAGTATTTAAAATTCAAAGAGTTTTCCTTTTTCGTAATCCGCAATTGATTTCAAGCAGAGAGCTAGATCTGAAAAAAGCAAAATTTAACAGAGAATAAAACATTTTAACATAAATAATCATAAAGAAGAAAGTAGTCTTCGTTATTATCATCCCAATTTAATCATTAATTTAGTTTGCGTTTTTGGCTCTGAGATTTCTGAAGACACTTAAGCACTTCCATGGTTCATTGCGCCTACATGGCTTTGCTCTGTCTGAATAGCAGCAAAAAGTTTTGCAGTTCATTTTTATAAAGTACAGTAGTACTTTAAGAGATACCGCAGAAACATTGTATGAATCAGTTGTGAAAAGTTGGTTGGTTGGTAGAAGGTTAATGAACTGTTCATGAACTAAACTCCTGGACTGTTTTTCGCAGGGGTGGTATTTAACAACCAATCAACAACGCCGAACCATTTTTACTACACAGCATAAAGACAGCACATATTTTCTCATTTTATATTGAAAGAGCTAACAACCATTTAAGAGTTAACAATGCAACTTACGTCTCCAACAAGGCACTTGTTATTTTCATCTTGTGATTCAATCATCTCTGATAGAAAGTATTCACCTAAAAAGAAAATGAAAAACTTTTTAGAGAATTCACAGACTACTCTCTCTATCTAACTCAGCTGTATTAACTAAGATAATATCGATAGGCCTACAAATTGAGTTTTTGGTAAAGAAAGACTATAGTGGTCCGACCTACACATTGGGCGATTCTCATAATTATTATAATATATCAATTAGATGGAGCTGCATATGCTATATGGCCTACAGGTGGCTTCTGTCATCTAGCATAAAAAAAGAGAAATTTGCAGGGTAATGAAAAATTGTGACAGATTAGAGTTAAAAGTAAGCAGTAGAATTGTGTTATTTTTGTAGTTGATAAAACGTGACTACAACTGCAAAATTACTTCATGAACATGATATAGCACATTATTCATCAGCATTTTCATGAACAGGTCATAAACAGCTCATAAATTTTAAATATATTGCTCATGAATTTTCATGAACTCATCAATAAAATGTTCATGATTGTTAATTATTAGCATTTTTACCAATCATGCCAGAGATGCCCTTCCAATTTAATATGTGTTCCCCAGCAGCTGTTAAAGACTGCATAAGATGTATTCATTTCAAGCAATAAGATGCCCCAACGGTGTAGACATGTCTCACTTGGTCGATGGAATCTTTCAATTTCACAAAATAGAAGATGAAAATAACTCTGAGCAGTTCATGAACTCAATGATCTAATTTGTAAGCATAGTTCCATAAGAGGAATTATAAATATTATGCAGCCTTTCACTCACCAAAAGACTCAACAAGGGATTTAGAATGTTTGTTGAAAATTGGCATAAGGTCATCATGATCTTCAACCCTAAAATTAAATATTGAAAATAGGATATTTTGAGTGAATCAATTGCCTTGTACTAAGTCAAGAACTTTTAGGAACGTAAATGTTAATTCTAAATTTGTTGCTGATAGAAAGGGTCTCACTGGAAGTGGATTACCAATAAGAGGTACGTTTCAATAAGGACATATTTGTCTGAAGCAAAAACCACACCTTGCATACCATGCCTAAATAGTACTTCTGATGGCAATTTACACATGTATCTTTATTGGAAGATTAAGCTAGGATATAAAATTTAATGATAGCTATATTAAGTGTTTGTATAAAACATGAAATAACTAATGAAGGCCATAGATCATCTAGTAGTGATTTCTTGGACACACTGCACAATTAAGATAATAATAATGGAGGTGCTGATGTGATAACACACAGCGCACCCACATGTCTCTCTTTCCAAAAGCACTAGATTGTCAGGCAACTGCAACTCCACTTGTTCATATATGATCTTATGAAATATGTGTAAGTCAAGCTGCAATCGCCGTTTCTCTAGTGACAGTATTTCAAGCTTCAAATAATCGACGCAGGATGGAGTGTCGGCACAGCCAAAACATTGACATAATTTGTTTTTGTAAATCTTTGTTACATCGTTTCTAAACTAGTTATGTCTTTCTGTATATACAGTGAAAATATTTGAAATGCATATTCTGTTAATGGTTGGGCATACACTTTGTAGGCTCGAATCAAGTTAGCAAGATCATTGAAATTCAAAGATTTTGAAACATAATTTGAAACTGAATAAGCTATTTGAGATATTATCTTGCAGTGTTTAGAAAATTTCAGATCAGGACTGATAAATACTCCAAGATCACGGATCGTACTATTAACTTTCAGGAGAACAACATTTAATCTAAAGAATACGAAAATTGTTCATTTCGAGAGTCACGTAAAACAAAAAAGCTATTTTGAGTCTCCATCGTTCAGCCCATTTTACAAATGATTTGGTAGATTTGTAAAAACAGGTCAGATTGATGAACAATGTCATTGAATTGTTAATAAAAACAAGAGTCCGGCAAGGACAAGTCCTTGGGGTATACTACTAACACATCTTTTTCATTTAGCATATAAACTTTGAACAACGTGTGCGCAATGTGTTCTTAATGATGGGTATCGCTCACTCCATTGTAGCAATGGCTTAGATGTTCCATAAGATTAAAGTTTCAAAAATAGTTTTGGATGGGCAGAGTCAAATGGTTTTGCTAGGTCTACATAGAAAGCATCAACACAGTTTTTACTTTCAAGGGCAACTGTCCAGTCATTTAGCGCTTCCAGAAGTTGCACTGCACTGTGGTCGATTTAAATTTCAAAAATCTATGCTGTTCTTTCGAATTAAAACCACGGGATAACGTATTTAGCAATAAAAGAATTAATCTCCTGAAAAACAGCTAATGAACCTTCCTGAACAGTTTATGAACAGTTCATGAAAATTGGGGCCATTCAAGTTTCTTGAACTGTCTATGAACTGTTCTTTCATAAATAAAGTCGGAATTCTATGCCTGAAAGTTAACCCTTCTGTCTTCAAATAACACGTATGATGCCTTCTGTTTCAAATTTAATCTCTGAGAGGCTAACAGTTGTTCTAGATCTATGGAAAGTATTGTTTCACCATCATCAACCGTAATACACTACATAACTAGTTAGAAAGAAATCCAGCTTCTTCCATGTTATCACCTTTTTGATCCACCTGTTTTACGCATAGGGGCATAACTTGTTTTTTCTTAAGGATTTTTTTGAATATGTGTAGCACATTCTACATTAAAAAATGTATCAAAATTTATCAACATATCCAGCGTCCGACCAAAGTGGGAAGCTTGGAATTTTGATATTTTCATGATTTTCTGGTCATACATCAACAAGAAAATCCATAAGAAAACGTTGAAATGATTCTAGGATTCTTGAAGGCTGAACCTTTTGTCAGATCCTGAACATATCCAGTAATTTATACTTTCATACTTTATACCTTACATCATATTTTATTCAGAAAAACTGATCAAATATACAACAACTTTATTAACAGATTAACTGATTGTTTTTCAGAAATGAAGAGATTCCTGCAAGCATAATTTACATAGGTTCGGCTTACCTTGCATGTCTAACATGTAACACAGGGTAATATTTATGTCTGGAACACTCAAAAAAATTAACATTGCCTGAATCGTCCTCCCCAGTGATCCGTGTGAAAACATTGAAGGGCATTTCACTATCCAGAGCTAAAATAAAATTTCACAAATCAGAAGGCTAAAGCATCAAATCCTATGATTCATGTTGGACTATAGCCATTATTTCCAAGCCATAAAGGACACACACACACACTTAATACTTTCTCAATAGTGATTGCACTCTCAAAGTTTTCAGCAATAACGCATTTATATAAATATCAACAGGTATTAATATCACATACGGCATTAACGGAGAGGAAAATAACCAAGGTTATTTCTTTTCGCTTGTGCTATGCCAGTTCAATGTGTTATCACATAGTGTGCTTAATTGCACAATAGGTTATGGATACGTGGTCCCCAGGGTGCCTTTTATCTCTCAGTGCATCTGTTTTGTAATTTATGTTTTAGTCACATCAAAGTGTCAAAATAAAAATATGTTGCACATTAACCTCATGAAAATGTTTTGACAATATTCTTTGAGAAGAGTTAAGGCCCGAGCAAACGATCCAATTTTGTTTGTTCGACTTTGTTGTATGCAAAAGTCGAACATTGTTGAATGCATGAGCAAACACCAACTCAATTCTATAGCCAACTGCAAACGACACTTTTTAAAAAATGTGTATATTAAACAATTCACTTTCTACATTGTTATCAGATGTGAAAAGTTGAAGGTGATTGATAAATTAAAAAGAGTGTTTGCCTTAATTTATACATCGTTTTTTATATTTAGTTTCTGAGTCATTCATTCATTCATTCATTATAATTATTTAACCTCGTATTTTACTGTGGCAATACAGGAATGCTGCAGTTACCGCATGGGTACGTTTTACAAAGTAACAAGCTATTAAAGACTATTTATATACTAACGTAATTTGCACGTTTAAAAATTAAATTAAAAAAAAATAATAATAAATATTGTAATAATCAAAGTAGAAACAAGTTTCAGTAAAAGTTTCTTCGAAAAACATTTCAAGGTATAGCGACAAAAAATAAACAGATTCAGGTTTAAACAACGTCTCACAATAGCTTAATTGCATCTTCAGGTTAAAAGGAATAACATCTTGAAACTACAAAGTATTTATAGTAAAAATTTACTTGATTATAAAATTGGGTACAGAACAATAAAACAAAGAAAATATATTATCTACTTAGGTAGAGTTTTACTGTCTCGTCAATGCGTTGTTTACCTATTCCAGCGTGACTCGTGCGATACAAGTTATGCCGGCTTTACGCGCCGGCATCTACATCAACGTATTGACAAACACAGTGGGTCGGCAGTCGGTTTACACTTACAAACTTACAATAAAAATGTCAAAAATTGAAGACATCTTTTTTCTGTACTGAGGAAGAGCACCAATAAGTTTGATTGCTTAATTCATGAAATGTTATCAATCAAATAGCTAAGTCCGACTCTCAACACTCAGAAAGATTCCGTCCTTGTATTGTTTTGTACCCAATTTTATAATCACGTAAACTTTTACTATAAATACTTTGTAATTTTAGTATGTTATTTCTTTTAACCTGAAGATGCAATTAAGCTATTGTGAAACGTTGTTTAAACCTAAGTCTCCTTTTAACTTGAAGATGCAATTAAGCTATTGTGAAACGTTGTTTAAACCTAAGTCTATTTATTTTTTGTCGCAATCCTTTATCTAGAAGCAAGTTTAATAATTTATTTAATACATAGTTTTTTAGATTTAGTTTCTGATATCCTTACTGTTTATAAAGTCTTAGTATTTTTGATTCTGAACAGCTGACTAACTATATAAATTGGTTAAGAGCCCCGAGAAAATTCTAAGCCATTCTAAAGAAAACACAATATTTCGAGCTAGAAGGTGTCATATCCCGAAATATTTATTTTGTCGGCATATTTTTATTGATCCAGTGGGAATCAATACAGTATCTCATTCCCTAGTACCCAAGCACAGCGCGATAGAGTTGACACAAGCATAACAACCAACATCTTTTGAATGCGTATGCTAGGCTTTATTATTATATTAAAATATTGAGAGAAAATCGTAAGAAAACAAGCGGCAGAGATCAATATTATCAGAGAAAGAATAGATTTATTAACTTGCTAATTTATTATTCCAAAGTAATGGAGCTTGAACAGTGCTATATCATAAATGTAAGTGAAATGAATTGTAATCATGATTGTATATCTCTGATGTTTTGTTAAGGAATGTCTACATTTTAATTTTTATCATAGTTTTCAAGTTTTATTATTTGGGAATCAAATGTTGAAATAATAAATCAGTTCAAATTTTGAACAATTATTGAATTCGTCTTTGCCTAATAATCAGAACAATGAAAACATGGTCAATTAGTTATCTTCTTCAGCCCACGGTTTAGGCAGATAACTTCAACCTCAGTCTGAATAATTCTGAATATTATGTGCAGCCTCATTCAATAATCGCTATTTAAAAGAATTGTAACTTATAATAGTAACTTATAATAATAAAAATGTGATCTCAGACTGAATGACTAAACCTTAACAATGGTTTAAAATCAAAATACTATACCGTTTACATTGGGAGTGTCCATCACAAAAACTATTGAATGTAGATGAACAACTGCAGTAAAGACTGTCCTGTACAAAAACAAAACATGACAATGGTTATCAAGTATTCTAATTATTACGAACCTTGCTCAATAAAAGTAGCAATTCCCTGTGCAAAAAGTAGCAAGTACGGTAACAACTGCTTCATTGTCTGAATCTGAAACTCAGCACATTCTCCAAACTTTAAACAATTTGCCACAGTTATGATTTTAAGTTGCAATTTTTATTCTCTGCTGTAGATAGCTTCACTATCTGTGAAATAAATTATTTGGTTGTGGATAGTTTTGCTGCTGTCAATCAACCATTTTGTTGCTAATCAAAACTAAATTGTTGCTTGCTTAACCAATTTGCTGTTCTACACTTTGTATAGCCTGCGTCACAGACCAAAACATTTTTAGAACGTTAGGCTATTTGTTCTAAAAATGTTTTGGTCAGAGTGACGCAGGCTACATTTTGTAATGTTCTTTAGTAACAACTTTTCTACTTTAATAGGCTTCAATTTTGTTTCAATCTCAATATATCTATAATGTGTACAATTAGATTCATCTGGATGAGAGCTGGCTTATTCTGTAGCTGATTGTTTCATGCAAGCCATTGTAATCAATATTTCATAGACCATACAACAACTAGGCAAACTTGAGCAACGTAACTATTGAGTGCAGGCTGTCACAAAGTGCAGGATCCTGGGAACCTGGGAACCTGGGAGGCCAGCACAAAATCAGAAGGTTTCCAATCTTATTATGATTATTTTCTTATTCAAAATTTATTATTTTTGGATTTCATATTTTTTTATGTCTTGAAATCCATGCATCTTGCTTCAAGGTAAGTCAAATTTCTGAAATTTTAAGGTCAATTCTTCAAAATTACGAAGCATTATAAATTCAGTCCCAGAAGGTTACAATCGAACAACACAGTTCCCGGAAGAACAAAAATTTTGTTACACCCTGATTGAGTATCTAAAAATATTTAAATATTTGCAGTTGGTAATATAAAAGTTTGTTGTTTATAAACTTTAGCTGATTAGCCAACTAATCTGCAATAAAGTAGCGACGAAAAAATGGCGAGAAGATTGTTAAATAAGATTAAAATTGTATATGCATCTGCATAGTCTACCATTGAACAACTTCATCTCATATTATGTTGCTTGGTTTGTTTTCTTGGGCACGGAATTTATAAGACTCTCGTATAAAATTGATTCAGAAACATTTGCAAATCGCTTGTTTACTATTTGAAATTTGTGAGGGAACTTGCCAGTGTTCACTATGAGAAAATAGTGAGGGGAAAGGTTTGAAGTTAAAGAGAACCATAAAGGTTTGTTTTAAATTATAAGGCTAAATTTAATATTCACGGGGACATATTGCTGGACCAGATTGTTTTCAAAGTGAACAGTATATGTGAGAGCGCTTGGTGATCTACATCGCACACAGCCAAAAGTATCAACGATGTGCGATCCATGATGGCTGCATCGAAGTAACTACACTGTTTCTGCCAAATCGTTATCCTGCTGCAGCAATACCGCATGCTAACCAAGGGTATAACACAGTATGCTTCAATATTCCAATTGATACTGCTTGATACTGCACGACATTCAATGTTATGGCATTGTACCATAGTAAACACCAACTTATCATAAGACCAATATCCTTAGAAGTAGAATCAGGCAATTGGTCTTAGCAGCATCAGTACTGTACAAATCAATCAGTGTTACCTTAAAATTTCAGCAATACTTCCTTGCAAGAATCCATTTTCAAAAACAAAGTATCTCAAAAATAATGTATTCGCAGACTGAAAAATAAACATAAATATTTAGTAGGCTATGATTAGTTAAACAAACTGAAGACTGCAGAGTTTGTGATTCATGTGCTTTTTGCTACTTTTCTCCTGTTCTGAGACTAGATTTAGATGAAAAAGTATAGAAAAGCGTAAATACAATACAAAATGTATGGACATAAAAGGCCCAGATCAATACTGAAATTCTTGTTCTGTGGCATCCAAGCCGCAGACATGAAACTCTACAATCTGGGAGCAATACATAGAAGTATGATTGTACTTACTGAGTATATTACTCCATTGTTCCCAATTCCCAATAGAGATTCCCAGTCAAACAATGAATTCCCAGAAACAATAGGATAGTCATAGAATGAAGCATGAGCATAGATACGATTGTCTGCATCAGCCAATGTAACCGCAAGGTTAGCCTTCTCACTATGAAAACAAAACATTTCAACTCTAGAAAGATTATACCAGACTGCAGAGTTTGTAACTTGAGTAGCTAAGTTATATTTCAAATCATGTTTTAGTGTGGCTAGACGCAAAGTTTTTGTTATTTTTCTCCAGTTCTGCGGCTGGATTTTGTTGAAAAAGTATAGAAAATTGTAAAATAATACAAAATGTACGTCCAGAATAGGCTTGGATTAACATTTAAATTACTGTTCTTCGGCTAAGATCTTATCCGTAAACAGCAAACTCTGCAGTCCGGGGAAGATATATATTAACAACTTTTAGCATTCAACTGTAGACTATACTTTCTAATAATCAAAGAAAGACGAATCGATTGTGTAAAATTTCGTTAACATGAAACTCTAATGAGAATCCGATGTCTGAATGCTGAGTGTAGGCTATTAACTGAGCAGTGAGCATCGATTTGAGCAAAGTGCAAGCAGCTAGAGTAATGAATTTCCCAGTATCCACTATGGAGATCGTGTGTCGTAACCCTTTATTCTTACATCATATTTACAACATCTACACGGCCGAACAATAAATCCGTCTCTTCATTAGCAAGCTTGATAATTTGGCATGCATCTACTGACTCAGTTCTCCGAGCAGTAACAGACAGCTCATCTTCAAAGCTTGCCATGATGATATCCAAAACCAATCTATATCCAACTTCATGCGAAATATTAGCACTATTCAAGAAGTGACAACTGTTTTGATTTTAGATAATTATTCCGCCATTTTGGTTGCCAGGGGTAGCACGACAACTTTGGTAATCGAGATTGGATTTTGGCTATCAGCAGAATGAAATCGAGAATCAAAAGTACGAGCAGGTCTTCAAAGGTGAAAATGTGTTGTCGCTTGATTGGCTAGTAACATTTGGCGGGAGAGTCATTGACCAATCACAATCAGCCTCGTTGTATCAGAGGTTACCCATGATGGCAAAACAAAACGTGTGATAATACGATTTCCATGTGCAGACAAGTGAAGACAGTCGTCATCTCATTCCGATAGTAAACACCGATGGTTGCAGCATCGCTTATCACGTTAAAATAACATTGAAACACTAAGTAAAGTATGGCCAACAAGAATTTATTTATTACTTACGTTTTGTGGCTCTTTTTTGGTTGGTTTGGACTTCATCATTTCTACCTCGGACGAGATAGACATGCTTTCATTTGGTGGTCAACTTTTGGGGGATTTTTCTTCCTCGGATGGTTCCGTGATCTGTGGAGAATTCCAGAATACGTTGACGATGCTAACTCGGAGAAATGGTTTATAGAGGATCTGCTTAACAAAATGAAATTGAGGAATGGACCACCATTCAATATTAGCAGATTTGCTGGTGAACTAATGGTTGGCTATTTTTATGGACTTATTGTGCGATTAGCAATCCCATATGAAATGCCTTCTTGGTTTATGGGCTTCTTTGTATGTCTTGGGATAACGCTAGGAGTTCATTTGGTAGGCAACATAGGAAGAGAAAAAGGACAGTTTTTCTTTCCTTTTCTTTCCTGTGGATTGTGTTATATTGGTCTAAGCTACATCACCGGGGAAGAAGCAAATTACATGTACTGTGCCCTTGCCACTTCGTGTATTTTTAATTACTATCGTGAATATGAAAGAACGGTTAGGCAGCCAAGAGGAACATGTTCTCGGTTGACAACATTGACTGTTGGAGCGTTCGTCATTATTTCTCTATGGGGAAGTTTTCTGTATTTTAATGCTGAAATCACACTAGAATCTGGAGAGAAAATCAAAATCAAAGATTCTGTCGATCATTTTTTTAAATCGCCTGCATGGCTTGAATTTAAAAGCACATGTTGGCAATTATACGAACATGCACAAAAACAAGGGTGGCGAAATGTTTATGATGAATTTGTTAAGTCATTAGACCCGCAAGGAGAGACAAATGCTTTGAAAGTGCTTGGCTTACCAGAGGATGCCAGTCAGACAGATATCAGAAAAAAGTATAAAAAATTAGCTGTAAAATGGCATCCTGATAGAAACCAAGACAATAGGGAAGAAGCAGAGAAAAATTTTATTGAAGTACAACAAGCTTATGAAACATTATCTAAAATAAAATCTAAAAAGTCTTCACAGCAGAGGTCTGAACCAGATAGGACAGAATTTTAAAGAGGTGTCCAATCTCAACCACGTTGTAATTATTTGTTCACCTGTTTTAACATAGAATGATTACATTGTTATTGGTACAAAATAAATCAATTGATGTTAAACAGGTTTATATAATTAATAGCGTGTAGAGGAAGTACTCCTTTGAATTTGGCTAAATTATGTTTTAATAGAGTGTAAATATCTGATTAATGAAATCAATGAAAGTAATATTTGTATTAAACAGAAATATATCTAGGAAATATTGTATTTAGTATAAGAAATGAAATTCTCCATTTTAACATTTTATCTTATGATGTCCAATGCTCATTACTGGTCTTGAGAAATTGAAATTGAATTCTATGTTGTGTGTGCTTAGAAATTGTCTATGATGACAAGCAACATACACAGTTATTGCAGTGTAACCTGTTAAGTGTTACAGTGCAAGTCAAAATTGCCAACGATTTTCAATTTTTCATTGCATTGATCCTAATTTGCGCATCTACAATTGTTTAATAAGGATTTGACAAGAAAATAGTTTATAGGGTTTCAGAGTCAGGATGCAGATAAGCGAGAATTTCACTTATCCGAATTGAGGTTAAATGGGTTGTACTGTATCAATGTATCGTGTTACACGCTAAATAATATTTGTGTCAAAAAATAATATTTTAGTCAGAAAACCCTCCGATAAACTATGGATAAACGTCTCATAGTCACATCTTCCCTGACGTCAGTAATGTCATTACCATGTATGACCATTGACGTCCTGTTATACAATGAGGCTGAGTTATAATTAGGTCTCTATATTTCCTATGTATACATATTCTGTTTACAAGGAGATAGAGTGAGGAAGGAAACACAACTTTACACCAATTGCTAATAATAACAGGTTAAATTCTCATCTTATAAAAAGAAAGAGGAGAGCGACACCTAGGTAGGTGGGTGAAGTTGTTAATTGTAACGCTTCTTTTGAAAAACGTTTTGACTTTGAACTATGTAGGCCTATGCCTATTTAACTACTCCATAACTCTGGTACAGGCTACTGGGTAATTAACATAATTTTAATACTTCAATGGACATTGGTGCAAACACATCATCCCTAGTATGGAGGTGTGGTTACCCTCTGACGATTTGGTTAGTCGGAAAATCTCCCTTGGATCTTCTCAACTCGTCAAAATAGGGAAATAATGTCCAAGTCCCCTTTTCATTTATTCAAAACTTATTTTAAAACTGTCATCATTTTGACTAAATCTAAAAGTATTCAAACTGAAATTTTAGAAATGTCGCTACACTTTAAACGACTCCCCTCGACTAATAATTTGAAACATTTACATCCAATACAGAAATGTTGTTAAGAATGAATTGCATTGACGGTTGACCTTGTCATTAAGAGGTCTCAGAATTCTCAGAACAATCAGCAACAAATTAAAGTGCTGAGGATCGAGCACAGAGCTGTATAATACTTAATGCTTATAAAAATGCATACACATGTGTCCTTGGGAACAGGTGGTCATTGACAACAGTGAATCATTGCACTGAGACTGAGTTCTGAGTGAGGATACTATTAGAATTAAAGGTATGCATGATGTGAACAAAAAGAAGCAATGAAAAATTAAAAATATACTAACGTTTGGCCAATTACTGATGAGGTCATTGATAAGATTAAAGTTTGATAAGGCTAGCCTATATAAAACCACATTTGAGGGACTTGAGGAAATTGAGGTCTTTGATATAATTTCTTATTTTCCGTCGCTCTGGATGGCATGGCTCCTAAACGGCAATGAAATTGAGCTTCAATTATATATATTTATTCAGTTTTCACGATGCCGTGAACTATACCGTCGAGCCGTGATAGTTTGGCTAGGGCGACGTGTTGTATGGTTGTACCTATCCGCTAGTCTAGCTTATCAATAACGCCATTTTGTTGAAGCTCCGCAGATTTCCGCGCCAAAGCCAGTTCCGCTCAAATTCCGAAAATTGCAAATGAAGAGGTCTAGCAATGGTTCAAAATGGTGTCCCAGAACATCTCAATCGATGAATTGATTGGAGATCTCGAAAGGCAAGAATTGGAGGTAATTGAGTGTCTTTGTGTACCCCAGAAAATATTTATTTGACAGTGTGTGGATGAAAGGGTTCTTACAAAAAGAACAAAAAGAAGCAATGAAAAATTAAAAATATACTAACGTTTGGCCAATTACTGATGAGGTCATTGATAAGATTAAAGTTTGATAAGGCTAGCCTATATAAAACCACATTTGAGGGACTTGAGGAAATTGAGGTCTTTGATATAATTTCTTATTTTCCGTCGCTCTGGATGGCATGGCTCCTAAACGGCAATGAAATTGAGCTTCAATTATATATATTTATTCAGTTTTCACGATGCCGTGAACTATACCGTCGAGCCGTGATAGTTTGGCTAGGGCGACGTGTTGTATGGTTGTACCTATCCGCTAGTCTAGCTTATCAATAACGCCATTTTGTTGAAGCTCCGCAGATTTCCGCGCCAAAGCCAGTTCCGCTCAAATTCCGAAAATTGCAAATGAAGAGGTCTAGCAATGGTTCAAAATGGTGTCCCAGAACATCTCAATCGATGAATTGATTGGAGATCTCGAAAGGCAAGAATTGGAGGTAATTGAGTGTCTTTGTGTACCCCAGAAAATATTTATTTGACAGTGTGTGGATGAAAGGGTTCTTACAAATTTTTATTGCCATATACTAATGATTGTACCGGTCTTATGCAAGCCAAATTGAAATGATGACTTGCTAATAAATATTCCCTCCATCAAGTTTAGTAACTGAAAAGTTACGACTGTTCAATGCTCCTCCCCTTGGATGACTGTCTGCATCTGCAGCCTCCTCAACTGTGTAAATCATCGATTGGAACCCTTATTATTATATAGAAATTGTCAATAACATCTAGGCCTAGGCCTACATTTTCAAGCAGGAAATACTATTAGAATTTATGATTTTGTTTCGGCCTATTTATATATTTATCAAAAATGACCGGCAGGCGCTACGCACTTAGGATCACGTGCATGCTTATTTTCTATAACGCAACATTGTGTTCATTGTTGAGGGCAATTCCATAAAAGATGAACCTTTGTTGAAAATTATTAAGTTAATATTTTCCTAATAAATTTGATATCTATGTGTTGGTACATGCTTCAATTGTTACAATATGAAGTTTTTATTTTGTTCTCATGATTCATAAAAAATATCTGGAAGGAAAACTAGCACGCGCTGAAAATAGCTTTGTCACGCGATGAAATCAACAAAGATTAAAACATGAATAATTCATACAAAATGATAAGAATAAAAATCAAAAGCTATTGATTCAATCGAAAGAAGAACTATTAGAGAGTTTCAGATGCATAACGAAACAGACAACGACGACGGAACGCCCCCATGCGCCTTACTTCTGCGCATGTTTGGCGGGAATCACCATTTGAATGTTTGAATGTGAAAATTTCGTTGTGGACAACGATAGCGCAGAAAGGTTGAAGTAGTATCAGAAGTTTTATACTTTTTTACAAATCATCATGGCAGCGTCAGAAAATAATATCGTAGATGTTGATAATCAAACAGGGAAAAGAAACAAGAATTTTATTTGGTCTGCGAGACATGAGCTGCTATTTGTCAGAGAGTTGTTACTGCAACAGCCCTATGAACACAGGCCTAATACTACACCAAGATCAGAAGGGTGGAAATCAGTTGCAGATAAATTAAGTTGTATGCCAAGAGAACAATTCAAAGTAACTAATAGAACTGTAAGGGAAAAATTTACACGAATGGTGGACACTTTTGATGTTAACGATAGGGCGGAGAGAAGGATGACCGGTGTAACAGGAGAAGAATTAACAGAATTCGTCGCCGGGATGACAAACATTTCAGAAAGAGTGAGTGAGTTGAAGCAGACCTGGCAACTGGAAGACAAGCGAAAGTTATTGAAAGCCACTGCAGATCAGCAAATGGCAGATGAAATGAGAAAGAGAGCCACGGAAAGCGGTGGGGAAACAAGGAGAAGGCTCAGCACTGATTTAAACGACAGTAGAGATGAAGAAGAAGCAGGCCCATCTCAACGTAGAAAGAGACGCAGAGAAAGGAACGTTTATGGGCTACTTGAGAGCGGGATTTTGGCTAGAGAGCAACGAGATAAAGATGCAGCAGAAGCGAAGCAGAGGGACCAGGAGGTTATGGCAAGTTTGCTAAAAAATCAACAAGAGGACCAGCAGCGCCTTACACAGCAGCATCAAGAATTTATTCTGCAACAACAGCGGCAGAATTCTGAGCAGCAGCAGCTACTGATGGCGCAAATGCAAGCTCAGCAAGCACAATCTATGGCTATGATGGCCGAGATATTTAAAATATAACAGATAAAAATAAATAATGGATCTTTAGATAATGTTGTATTATTTTGTCAAATAAAATTTAATTTGTTTTGAAGTTCAACACGCATGTTGCAATATTTTTCAGGATACCAGCTGTTAAATGATATTTCCTATTTCATGTTATTGAATTAAAATAATAATAACAGGAATATCATGCAGGGTGTGTTTATAATCAAAATTAATTTAATTGAGACAGAATGCCAATGGTTTGCTTTATATTAGGGCAATATAATATTTTCCCACCTTCTTTCTCAATTATGCCACTAATTAAACATTTATATATTATATACATTTAAACGGACCATTTTCAATCATTCATAATACATTAATAGGCCTACACCAAATACGTTATATATTGAATACATAATATGCTACAATTGAAAATAATTTTCTAATGAAGGGGATCAATGTTAAAGAATTTTGTTGAAGTTGAACCATACAAACATGTAACGGCATTTCTTAGTAGAGCACAAATTTGATAGGCTGTACCTACAGCCGATAACCCAATCTTAAGGTTTTTTTAAAGTCTACAAAAGCAAAGTAATTAGTAATTTCCCCAAATATCCTTTCGACGAAGACTCTAACTCAACTCATAGCTGCATTGTACTCTCTTTCATTTTCATCTACAACTGCTCCATGGTAGCCGGTTTGTAGGTGTGGTCGCAGAGGGTAAGCTGGATCACCATAAAAGCACAATGGGGTCCCATTCAGGGTGTTGCAGTGCTCTTCTAGCTTTTCTAGAAGCCCAGAACGTGCCAATATACCTGCATCGTGACTCTTTCCCTCTGTGGAAGAATGAAAATTTATCGTCAATAAATAAACAAACATTGAAATAAAGTTTATAAAAGTGCATGGAATCAGACAGACCTATTACAGTTTTACCGCCTTGTTGGCGAGCCTCATGCAACCAAATAAATGAATTATATTATATAAATGTGTTTACTTTTATTGCTTAAATAAAATACATCAATATATATTATAGTCTATAAAACGTGAACTCACCAACTGGTCCATAAAGGTTGGCAATTAATCCATTTGCGGCTACAACAGATTGGAACTTTAAGGCATGTATTCGCTTATGACCATTGTAAACTATTCGCTGTCATTCTCCTGGGCGACAGATCGATCTCACTGTTCCGTCTATGAAACCCCAACAATTTTCTAATTTACCGGACTTATCGTAAACAGCATTTGCACACTCTTGCAGTTTATTCGGCTGCAACCATTCTTGATTGAATGATTCAAGAAGGTGACTTGACGACTGTTTTATTGTGTTCATGACTTTGTTGATTATCATGCTCATCTCTGGTACTGATCTACCAAATCTAGGCACTAGATCACCAGGTCGACATGGATAACAAAATCGGCATAATAACATACAAAGTCCTTCTATTTTATTGGTAACAGTCCCATTATCGCAGACAAATTTTTCAGGTAACTTTAACGCTCTTGCCTGTCGTGGGATATCTTCTTTGCAAAATCTGAACTCTGCTAGGCATACATCAGGAGATACATTATTTAAATCAAATCTTGGGTACTCCCAGTATGGGAAAACTAGAGCAGGCTTAATTGAGAAATAAATACAGCCATTACTTCTTCTTCATCAATTATATCATTATCATACAGACCAAGAGCTAGCAATTCTATTTCATCACGAGATGCCATTTTACAAATTAATGTAATTTATTTTCACTTCGGAGAGCAGAAGTCGTATTCTCAAATGGTTTTATCGATCTGAAATACTAATTACGGCAACGGCGGAATATTTCAGCGGTCAGCGGTTAAATCATTTGTCACGTGCGCAATTTCGTCGTCCTCATTGCAATCTGGAACTCTCTATTATCAATATAAATGAAAAATTTCTGTCAATAATTCAAACTAAAACAATATTAAAGAGTTTTGTTTCTCATGTCAGCCGTCCGTATTTCCGTTACAGCAAAAATGATAAAAGTTGATTTCAAAAAATATAGGATCGCTGTAATAAAAATTGCTTCCATATTCATAGCATTTGCCGCAGAATACAAGGGATGACGGCGTTATTTTCTTCGTAGTTGCCATAGAAGCATCAGAAATCAAGTTTTATTTTGCATATTTCCGTTACATTTTGCTGTTTTTTGTCATTCTGTGCAGTTCCATGCTGATTTTCCGAATGTAATCGAAGCCCGCGTAAATGTTAATGGACGGAGCAAATGATCAACATCAACAGTGGTCCTTTTTGATACAGAAATGTTGAATGGATTTGTGCAAACATGGTGTCAATGCATCTATTGTTCTGTGGTAAATAACAATAGACGGTCAATAACATGAATTTTATTACAAATTAGGTTTGCATATAACAATTGTTGCAAAGCGAGCCGGTTGAATTACGCTAAGCATAAATTCATCTTGTGCTCGCAGCGTTTGTTCTTACGAATGAGGACTTTATTTATAATATAAGAGTGTATTTAAACTCAAAAGATCAAGCATTGGATGAACCACACAAATGAACACAACCAATTTTACTTTACTAGTTTACTTTCTTTCTATTGAGGAGTTAGCTCAACATTCCAACAAAACTAACGCATTTAACTAACTAATTCAATGATTACAGGATATATCTAGGGATAAAACGTCATTAAATAATTAAGAATTTATTGCATAAATTATGCATTACTATTATAAATCAAAAAGAGGCTATAAAATATTCAACTGAAGTATTATTATTAATAAGAAATATTATTATGAAAGAAATACAAAATAAATTAAAAGAGGAAGATTTGGCAGAAATAATGGAGATGGTAGAAAAAATTGAAAAGTCGAAACCAGATTCCAGGAGAATGTTTCAAGCTGTTAAACAATTACAACAAAGAAATAAAAAAAGCAAACTACTTGTAAATGGAAAATATGGCATTTCCACAGACAAAGAAGAACAGTCAAAAATTATTACCGAATATTTCCAGGGAGTTTTCAACAAAGTTTCAGAAAAAGAAATAGAATTTATACAACCGACAAAAATGAGTACGCCTTTCAATGCATTTGAAATAAAATCAGCTGTAAAGTCTCTAAAAAATGGTAAAAGTCCAGGTGTAGATCATTTAAGTGCTGAATTATTAAAACATGGTCCAGGCATATTATGTCAACGAATTAGTGATATTTTTAACAGCATTGCAAGTACAGGAAATTTTCCCAAAGAAATAAGAGAAGGCTTTTTAGTACCTTTACCTAAACCAGGCAAAAAACCTGGCCCAGCATCCCATCTAAGACCAGTGATATTACTATCAGTTCTAAGAAAAATATTAGCAATCTGTATGCTGACAAGATGCGTCCATAGATTCAATGAAAAAATTCCAAAATCCCAAGCAGCTTATCAACAAGGCAGAAGCACCACCGAGCAAGTATTTAGTTTCAAAGTTCTTGCAGAAAAAGCAATAATTTCAGAAAACTATCAAATCAATCTTTTACTCCTTGATATGTCAAAAGCTTTTGACACTGTTCAGAGAGACAAAATGATTGATATTTTAAAAGAAATACTTGAAAATGACGAAATACATATCATGAAAATACTGATTGAAGATGTAATCTTAAAAGTTAAAATAAATGATAAGATAGGTAAAGATATAAATAGCAACGTGGGTGTACCGCAAGGAGACTGCTTAAGTCCAATATTATTTGTAATTTATTTAGCTCATGTATTAAAAAACACACAATCAATCGTAAATCCATCACATATTCATGATCACTCATATACCCAAGAAATAAATAATAGACTAATCATAGACCAGCAATATGCTGATGATATTAGCTACATTGCAAATAACCAACAAGATACTGAAAGATTGAAAAGAGAAATACCAGGTGCTCTACAAACCTATAATCTGCAAGTGAACAATGCAAAAACCGAAGAATACACTATCAAAAGAGGGACAGTTTCAGAAGAATGGAAAACTTGTAAATATTTGGGTAGCTTACTAGACACAAATAAAGATATAAATAGAAGAAAAATTTTAGCAATTAATGCATATAAACAACTTAAATATATATTCGAAAACAAAAATGTTAATATAAAAACAAAGATCAGGATATTTAAGACACACGTAGAAAGTATATTTTTCTATAATTGTGAGCTATGGACAATTAACAATAATCATAATAATCAAATAGACATATTTCAAAGGAAATTATTACGAAGAATTTTAAATGTAACATGGGAAGACGAAATAGAAAATGAAAAGCTGTATACAATGACATACCAGAAGCCATGGAGTATCGAGGTAAAATCAAGACGGTTAAGTTGGTATGGCCATTTGAGAAGACCACCCAATGATACACCCGCACGAAAGGCCTTGTTCGAGGCAGAGAAATTCTGTCCTCAGCCACGAGGAGGACCCAAGCTCACATGGCTGAAAACCATTGAAAATGATTTACGAGCTTTAAACATTGAGATATGTAAAAGAAATGCGAATACTGGTGCAATAATGAAACATAAATTATACTCATTTGAGATTAAAGAACTAACACATGACCGAAAAACATGGCGGATGATCATTGATCGCGCAGTGTCCTGGTGACGAGAAAGCGTGATACATACATACATACATACATCAACTGAAGTATAGATTTAACTGTAAGAATATAATAACTGAATAATAAGGATTTCCGCCAGAACATCCTCCCCCTCATCGATCATCTTTGTCTTAACATCTGATGATGGTCGATCCACAGCTGACTCCAACAAGCACAACTTTGAAATTCGCCTTTGATGGTTGCGGCTCTCACCAGGTCATTCTTTCCAACATGGACTTTGGACACTGTGCCAGATCTCTATTGGCCTCTTGGTAAGTTTTGTCCAATATCAGCACTAAATCTCCAATCTTGACATCCTTTTCTTTTGTGCGCCATTTTTATCTTTGGATGATGGTTGGTAGGCTAAACATTCCTTTTGCCAAATTTAACATATTTGGTTAACTAGATGTTGCACCAACTTAAAACTATTCCGGGGATGTAAAGATGAGAAATAACCAGATGGTGGGGCAAGGGTTGCACGTTCTAATAGGAAAATGATTTGGGGTCAAAATTGTAAGATCTTTTGGATCATTACCAACATATGTTAGGGGTCTGGAATTCAAAATACCCATGATCTCTGCTAATAGTGTTCTAAACTCATCGTCTCTCAGATGACGAAGTGACCTTTCTCTACTACGTAACACTTTATACATGGCATTTTTACTGCTTTTCACTAATGCTTCATGTACACCGCCCCAATGGGGTGCAGCAGGTGGTTGAAATTTCCACTTAATTCCATGTTCATTAAACTTTTCAGCTAAATCCTTATCTTTCAAAAATTTATCAATTTCCGGTTTTAATTCATTTTCGGCTCCAACCAAATTTGAGCCGTTATCCGAATATAGCAAAGAAGGACTACCTCTACAATTACGAAATCGCTCAAAGGCGTTTAAAAAATCTGGTGTTGAGAGTGACACAGCTACTTCCAGATGTACTGCTCGACTTGTCATGCCATTGAATATTGCCCCATATCGCTTTACAACTTTATTTCTGCCTTCTAGAATCTCCAGAGGGCCAAAATAATCTACTGAAGTATTAAAAAATACTGGTTTACCTATTGCTAATCCCTCCTTTAGTAGATCTGCCATCAACTGTGTTATAGATAGATAGATAGATAGATAGATAGATAGATAGATAGATAGATAGATAGATAGATAGATAGATAGATAGATAGATAGATAGATAGATAGATAGATAGATAGATAGATAGATAGATAGATAGATAGATAGATAGATAGATAGATAGATAGATAGATAGATAGATAGATAGATAGATAGATAGATAGATAGATAGATAGATAGATAGATAGATAGATAGATAGATAGATAGATAGATAGATAGATAGATAGATAGATAGATAGATAGATAGATAGATAGATAGATAGATAGATAGATAGATAGATAGATAGATAGATAGATAGATAGATAGATAGATAGATAGATAGATAGATAGATAGATAGATAGATAGATAGATAGATAGATAGATAGATAGATAGATAGATAGATAGATAGATAGATAGATAGATAGATAGATAGATAGATAGATAGATAGATAGATAGATAGATAGATAGATAGATAGATAGATAGATAGATAGATAGATAGATAGATAGATAGATAGATAGATAGATAGATAGATAGATAGATAGATAAATAGATAGATAGATAGATGTAAACGTATTTATTTCACCCTAATGCAGGGTAGTCAAAACTTAAGGTAAGTACAGTATAAAAGTTAAAATATAATTGGTTAATATAGCAAATTTAGTATAATATTTGATATGTGTTGATCAACGATCAATTAGCATTATTATTATTATTAATCATTATTTTTATTTTTATTTATTTATTTATTTATTTATTATTATTTTTTTCTTATTCATTTATTATTATTGTTTTTTATTAATTTTTCAAGAATCTTTCAATTTTACAAATTGCATGTATGATTTGATCATTTTACATTTGATGATGTGATATCTATCATTTGCTTCCATGCCACATTGTTTACAGGTACATTGTGTTGATGGATTGTGAAATTTTTCATTGATACAGATGAGGGGATGGAAACCATGAACAGAAAGACGTGTAATAAAGTTTCTATTTGGTTGCTGACATGATTTCCACCCTTCTGATAAAAATGCAGGCGCCATTAGAAAGCCAGACTGTTCTAATTTGTTTGCCTTTTCTAGTATATGTGCAGCATGATCTTGAATTACTTTTTGTTGGAAGGGGAAGTTAGTTTTGACTTCATCAAATAATGTTGATGTGCCAGCCATCATAAAGCACAGAGTATTTGATGAACGTGGCGGAATACCAAGAACACGCTTTAAAAAGTTTGCTTTTATCTTGTCTAGCTCTAATACGTTTGATAATGATAAATATGGTGAAATTAAATTTAGGCCATATGTGATAGAAGGTTTAATTTTCATGTCAAATATTTTAATAGCTGTCGAAACGGATACAAGCTGTAGATATTTAATGAGGCCAATGGTTGCTAACAATTTATATTTTTTGTCTGTGATATGTTGTGTGAATACCAATGAAGTTTGTAGAACAATGCCAAGGTAAGTGTAACTTTTAACTATTTCTATAGATAGATAGATAGATAGATAGATAGATAGATAGATAGATAGATAGATAGATGGATGGATGGATGGATGGATGGATGGATGGATGGATGGATGGATGGATGGATGGATGGATGGATGGATGGATGGATGGATGGATGGATGGATGGATGGATGGATGGATGGATGGATGGATGGATGGATGGATGGATGGATGGATGGATGGATGGATGGATGGATGGATGGATGGATGGATGGATGGATGGATGGATGGATGGATGGATGGATGGATGGATGGATGGATGGATGGATGGATGGATGGATGGATGGATGGATAGATAGATAGATAGATAGATAGATAGATAGATAGATAGATAGATAGATAGATAGATAGATAGATAGATAGATAGATAGATAGTTACATATTTCAAGGTAAAGATTAAAGTTTATAATTTGATACAATGATTGTGGTCATCCCTTAAGCATAAATGCTTGTTTATTGGGAGACGCGTGATAATTTACAGGTTGTAGGTACTATAGTAAGAATAATGGTTTAAAAAAAGAAAGAAAAGAAGAGAAAGACAATGTAAAATAAATGGACAAATATGTATGTATTATAATGAATCAGGAAAAGAGTTATAAAATGTCAGTAGCTATTAGATGAAGGTTTATTTGTTCTAAATTAGGTAAGTCATTAAGTTACAGTCGATTATAGTTAGTTGTTGATTGACAAACGTAACGGTTCTTTATCGTTCAGGTGCTAGTGTAAACATTTAAAATGAATTCTTCACGAAACGGGAGAAGTTTGCTGTAACTGGGGGAAGGTTCAGAGTACATTTTTTGCTGTTCCAAAGTGTAGGAAGTCTGTGACTAGGGAGCCGTTGCAGGAAGGTGGTCTTTGCATATGATATTGAAAATAAATTTGTGATGCGTTTTTCTTTACTGCAAAAATTGAAAATTGATCTAGTTGTCAGAGCAGATTTTACTGATATGGCTCAACGAAGGAAAGTTAACGATTTCAAAATGTTGAGATCATTAAACTTTAGAATATGAAGAGATTTTAAAAGAGGTTCAGTATGGGTTAGAGGTCTACAACTCAGAAGGACTCGTACACATATAGGTATACACATACAGTCATACACATACATGTATAGGTTTGTATTTATGCTCACGGTATTGACAGCACATCATTGTGTGTTTCTTGATAGCTTCCCTACCACCGATTTACCAAAAAATGTTTTCTCATATGTCTTGGGGCATAGTTAACACCACCATGACTACATTTATTATGAAAATATTTAACTAATTTTATAGAGATTGTATGTCTTTTTGGTAAAATAATGGGATGGATAAAGTCATATGGTAACTCAACATTACCTAATCTTCCCCCCACACTTAGAACACCATTTTTATCCAGAAAGGGTGTCAAAGGTGACAATGCCGACGTTTTACTTATTGACATACCTTTTCTTAACAGTTTAATCTCATCACTGTACTGCTCATTCTGAGATTGTTTAATTACTCTAAGATTATCACCTTATTTCCAATCTTCAACACTGCAACCTCCTTTTACCACGAAACTGTCCCAATCAAAAGAAGAAATTAGAGCCGTTAAACATTTTGGTCTGAGCTCAATCTCGGGTTTGTTAAAAAGTAAATCTTTGGGCCACTCCCCTTCATTGAGATATAGAAAATCAGGTTCATAAAACCAAGAATCTGGAATCTCGCAAATGTTCGAACGTGTTACAAAGTCACTAGCATTCAGCTTGCCCGGTAAATGATACCATTCTGTTGGAGAGGTCAGAGACTGAATTTCACTGATGCGATTTGCTACAAACGATTTATAAATAGAGGAACTGCATCGACTCCAATTCCTTACACAGGTACTATCTGTCCAGAAATATCTTTTTATGTGTTTAGAACTGAGATCTTCTTCAACATGACTTGCTAACCTTGAACCTAGTAAGGCTGCCTGCAATTCTAGTTTAGCTACTGAAATCGATTTCTTCAGTGCAGCTCGGGTTTTTGCCATTTGGTTGATCCCAGGACAGACCTAAACTTTTGAGCAAGAATCATTTTGTCCTAGAGCAATGGAATTATCTGATTCTCCTCCAAGACTCTTACAAAACTTTTGAGAATTCGATACCCATTTCTCAAATGAAAATCACCGTTAGCTAAGATATCTTTAACACCTATAGCTCTATTAATTGCATGTTCCTCGTTTTCCCAACTATCGCAATAATCATCTACACACAAATTATTTATTATTGCATTTTTGCATTCCTGTTGGTTGTTTACTATGTATTAAAAATCTTCAGCTGTTTTTGATACTGTAGAAAGAGCTGCACATGACGATGAAGCATCACCGAACGGTAACCTGTCCATTTGAAATACTTTCACAGATTCCGACTCATCACTCCGCCACAAAAATCTGTGAAGTCGTGCATCTTCAGGACGCAATTGAACACGAGAAAACAATTGCCTGAATATCTCCACAAAAAGCTACTGAAAATTCTCTAAAAGATAACGAAATTTTAGATAGGTCGTTTTGTAAAGGTGGTCCTTTTAACAGGGAATCGTTAAGACATTTCCCTTGAAACTGTGCGGCTGAATTTTTACTTTTTGTTGTTACAAAGATACTGGATTAGGTTGTTTGTGGCCGCTCTTATCAATTAAAATTCATGAAGTTGAAACTCGAAATAGATAAACACTTCCGCTCTAGACTTGACACTTCTCTTCTCGAGTAGTGTTGTCATTATGTGGTCATTAATTTTTGCGAAGAGAAAGTTATTGCTGTATTATGAAGAAGAATAAAATCTCTGTAAAAGCGTTTAAAAACATTGGGATGTTGCTCAAAATTAATGGAAACTATTTGAATTTGCCATGCTGCAATTTACTTAATTAATTCCCGATTTTGTTAAAAATAGCCGACTATCGACAAAAAACGATGCTACTGATACAATTTATCAGTTTCCTGCTGTTGATTTTGTGTTTTTGTGTTTGTACACTTAATAACTGCTGAAAATATGCTGAATTTCAACGGAAATTCATAATACCTCTTGAACTCTTACGTTACTGGTAAACAACTAAAAAGTTGCTGAATTAGTTAATGCTGAATTTAGTATCAAGGATCCTTCAGATTTTCTCGTTGCAGCCTCCCGGTCCGTTCATTTTAGCTTATTTATAATCCTGATTAGCCTTGATTTGAATCAGTTGAAATAAGCCAATTTCGTATATTAAATTCTAACAAACATAAATAAAATTTACAAAACAAATGCAGATTTATATTAATACTAAATAAATTACTATGGCAAAATACAAATATTATTTATACATCATGTGTTTTTTATGGTTTTCTTTTTCTTTTTCTGTCGCTGTTGTTATGATTATCTTTAATTTTTAATTTTTTTGATGACCATTCAAATTCTTTTTTTTCCTGTCAAATAAAGCAAAACACACTTTAATTTACTGACCTTACCTGGCCATAAAATGATAATCACAATAACATTATGATTCAGAATCAATTTCATTACCGTTAATTTCTCGAATGTTATTTTATTTGTTTTCATAGCTCTGAGCCGCGACCCCTCTGCACCGTTCTTCTTACTTTTCAATGTTTAGATACAAAATTTGTCTAAAAGAAAATGGTTATAACTCATCTCATATTAAATTATAATGTTGGTGTCTCACTGAATCTGTTTCGTGTAGGCGGTGGATTTAGTAAGTCCTTTACATCTGATTCGATTTCGTTAGACATAGGTCCAGCTTTTAGCAGGATTAGTGCCTCTATGACTTGTTCTTCACTAACATGTTCTTCATGAGTTTGTTTATCTATTATCTCTCTTTCAACTCTATCATTTTGCTCCCGTTCTTCACAAGCTAACTTCTCTGCTTTCTTTTCTTCAATTTCTAACTCCCTTAAGCGTTGTTCTTGTTCTATACTTTTCTAGTAGTTATGACTTCACTCTGCTCGGCTGACATAACTCTCCTTACATATTCTTCTTTGACATTAGCAGGTGGACTTCGTAATACACACTCCAGATTAAATGAGTTAATAAATATGTACAAGGATAGTAGTAATACTAATTATTAATAATTATAATAAATATGTAAATGTAGTTTCTGAATTAATTATCAGGTTAGTTCCGACAACTATTGATAGAATCACTTATGCCGCTCGAATGTCTCTGTTCTGGTATCACAGGCTTCAGTTAATAAGTATTTCATACAGGCTAATGCCAAATCTTTCTCTCATCAATTGATCAACAGTGCTACCTTTTATTCCAGTCATTATTGTCCCCGTTTCTTCTCATCATCATCGTTGACTGTAAAATTGCATCTTTTAAAGCATTTTTGAATGGTGTTATCTTTGCAGGCTTGGTTAACCCAATAAATAACATCCACAACGTTCATCTCTGTAAGCAGTTCACTGTCACATGCCTCTTTATTTTTGTCCATTTGTTAGACTAAAAAGCTCAATTGTTTCTTCCTGTATTTTAATTTCATAGTTTGAGTTATACCTTGATCCATTGTTTGAGACTTCAGTGTCGTATTAGCTGGTAAAAATACTAATTCAATGTTTTCATCTTTAGCAAAATTTGGATGAGATGTACATTATCTGAAAATAATAAAATCTTTCTCTTCTGCCTTTTCATTTTTCGATCTAATTTTTAAGCTAGTCCAAATTAGAGAGTTAATCTAGACTGTTTGTTGGCGTAATAATCTATTGGTAATTTCTTTGGGTCAAGCCCTTTAAAACAACTTGTTTGTTTTGCTGTAGTGATAGTCAAAGCTCTTTCTCTGTCCCCATTAGCGTTCGCACAGAGCATTACAGTAATTCGATGATTGGCTTTCTTTCCGCCAAAACAATTCCTGCCTTTTTTTAATAATGTCCGATTATCCATATTGTAGTTATCTTTTACATCGTAACCTTCAGCTTTTATAAAATTGGCTGTTAGTATTCTGTCAATTTATTTATTATAATTATTTATTTATTTTATGGGATAGAGCATTATAGAACCTCGAGAGACATGCAATACATTATTGTTGAGAGTATGCTTAATATATATGATCATATATATACAGGCCTATATAAACTCTTCGCCTTTGGATCGCGGTTTTGCTATGCTTCTTGCCTGACTGCCCACAGTTGTAGAGTCCATAGAATTTATACGGCAATAAATCACTCAGTTGGCTTAAGTTCCCAAGAATTGATTCTGATATTCATTTGTTCGCAGCCCAATGAGACACAGAACAAAAACAATAAAGAGACACAGACAAAAGTGACTATACGAACAATGCTCTTTTTTAATCACTAATCTTAATCTGTAAACTCTTAAGCTTGGCAACGCCCTTTATTCCAATTGCGGTAGGTCAGAAACTCCGTTGGTAGTACCTTCGCTGTTTTAGAACGGTAGCCCAGACTTTCAAGAGAATTGCAAGGGCTACAGCCTGCCGTGTAAAAACTGTAGAGTTGACTGTTTAAAGTCGACCAGTCATTTAGTTGGATCGCAGCAGTGTGATCGCGGAATGCACAATCATAGGTAAGTCATGCAATTGCCACTGAATTGTCGATGCGTACAAATAAAATAATTAGCAGCTTATAAAGGGATAAGTCGTTCCATTGATGAAGGAAATGGTTGGTCATTATCATAACCAACACACTAAACGCCTCCACCCAGGTAACGATATCCTCAATTTTTGACATTGGCTACGTGTCATCGACGCGCACACCACCTTACCATCCATAGCCGTGTGTTGCTCTTGTGTGCCGTCTAATGTACTCCAATGTAATACATCTTCCAGCTCTACAAATGTGCCATTCACTACTAGTGTGACAATTTTTAATGTGGCTAAATCAAAGATTTAAATGAAGTTAAAATGATGTATGGTGTGCTACTGTTAGGCTATCTAGGACCTGTTTAATAGTAGCGGAAGTGAACAAGATGCAATGATAAAACCGCAACAGATTAGCGGATCAGCTACTGAAGCAATACGAGTCGGTGAGTGTAACAGTACCCTTTTGTACATGTGCGCATGTCCCAAAGGCCTGGGTGTGCTAATCACTCTTGCGTGACCTAGCTTGCTAGTTGCTTTTGAGAAGCTCTTGGATTTTCATGTTGCTACCTCTTTGAAAATTGTGAAGATCTTGCCTCTGCTAATTCCTGGCATATCACTCTACTACATACTATCATGTGCTGTGCTACATGTGCAATAACATTTTCTAATTGTCTCAGTCAAATGCAATGTGGCATCCTATGCTTGACATCAAGGTGTGCCGGTGCTAAACTGCACATTGTCATCATTTTAGTTTATGTGCTATACTGCACTTGTATAGTATGTGCTATACTGCACAGTATGAAGTATGTGTTATACTACACAGATTCATCATTATATATTAGTATGTGCTACACTGCACATTATGGATTATGTGTTATACTGCACTTGAGGAAATTGCTATACTGCAATGAGGCTAACCGATGTTGCAACTGATCAATTGTGTCCACACCCTCCCTCTAGTGAGAATTTCGGAACAAATGAATGCAAAGGCCACATACCTTAACTGTCTTGAGGTGACTGACCTGATACATCATCTTGATTTACTGTTTCGTTGTGTGAGGCAGCATTATTTGTTGGCCCTGAAATAGCTGTAACTACTGCAGGTACCAGTGCGTCAATTAGCAATTGGCGATCTCTAGCTGACAGTGCCACCGACTGCTGTTGAGTTGGGTTGTCTTTTAAATTTCTTGATCCCATCATCCTTCCATCTTGCGAGTTTATCGAGTTGCAAGGCATATTAACTTTAAATATTGCGAATCGCGGATGATAGTTTTCACTTAGAGCAGATGTGGGCAAATTGCAGATGTAGAGCAGACCAGTCTCATCCATATTGGAGATATCTTTTACATCGTAACCTTCAGTTAAAAAAGGGAGCTTATCAAGCGAATCATTTGAAATATTTGTCACTAACATCTTTCTTCACCGGTTATGATGTTTACAGAATGCCACAAGCCAACCATTTGAAGCAATCGTTTTAGCTCTCCAGGTGTGTTACTTTCATATTCATCAAGTAATTTTCATTTGCATTTCAACACATTTCAAACTTTAGTTCGTCTGACTTTGAACTAATCAACAAGTTTTCTATCACTAATGGCGAAGAACCACTGCTGTCTGATAAATATATCATTTCAACTTTCTGATCTACTGTCAATGTTGTTTGTTGATTTTTTGCCATATTTACAACTTGTAGACACTTGTTGACAATTCAAACTTCTGGAGTTGAAATTGAAGAAGTGATGGTCCTTTTTCTGCATTCACAATGTGAACACCTTAAACGATGTGTTAAAGATATGTACTTAGCAAATATTTTGCCTTTTGAAAACTTGTTGATTAGTTCAAAGTCAGACGAACTAAAGTTTGAAATGTGTTGAAATGCAAATGAAAATTACTTGATGAATATGAATGTAACACACCTGGAGAGCTAAAACAATTGCTTCAAATGGTTGGCTTGTGGCATTCTGTAAACATCATAACCGGTGAAGAAAGATGTTAGTGACAAATATTTCAAATGATTCGCTTGATAAGCTCCCTTTTTTAACTCAAGGTTACGATGTAAAAGATATCCTCAATATGGATGAGACTGGTCTGCTATACATCTGCAATTTGCTCACATCTGCTCTAAGTGAAAACTATCATCCGCGATTCGCAATATTTAAAGTTAATATGCCTTGCAACTCAAGAAACTCGCAAGATGGAAGGATGGTGGGATCAAGAAATTTAAAAGACAACCCAACTCAACAGCAGACATACTCATTGTTTACTTTTTTAGAACCTGATTTTGACTTTAATTCTTGAGGTTTCCATTGCTTCCCCTTTGTTTCTTTGAACTCATCAGACAAAAGCGTTCTCTTTTTCTGTTCAGTTGAGACACTTTGTTTTGCGATGGATGTCTTTCATCGCTCACTATTGCTACAGACAAGGAGAATATAAGTAGAGCTGTTACTTATTATGTTATGGAAACAGACGGTATAAGACAATGTACAATGTACATATTATGTATGATTTGTTCTTATAATAAGAAGCGGTGCAGTCTGGCAGAATCTCAAGTACAAAAGATTTAGATGGTATTTTCGCAAACAGTGTTTTATTGCTTGGATCAGCCGGCAACATTTAAATGCTTCGTTGAATTATATAGTCATTAATATACTGTGCCGTAGTGGTTAGTAAGATAATATGTAGCAAAAATCAAAATATCACCTGAGCCGCATTCTGAACAAATTTGTTGTAGTTGCCAAATCTGTAGTTGCCGAGCAATCTCCCATCCACAGCTTGAACAAAACATTTCAACAATTAATCTTTCTAATAGGGATCGGTCAAACTATATTATAGTACATATAGCTGCTAATATACTGACAAAGAGCAGCAAATAACTTTTATAGAGAACTCTTACTCTTTATACCTTACCAGATATATAATTGTTTCTTTTAAATTTCATTGCTATACCGTTCTTGATTGTCCTTTGCCATTTGACGAAGTGAATATAAACTGAGCATGCGCAAATCAAACAAATAATGTACCGTTTACAGGATTTGATAATTACATTGATCAATTAGTGAATCTGACACATGTCTCTGTGATAGAAATAGTCGAAGTAGATCAATTTGTTCATTGAGCGTGCATTGAAATATAAATGCTTTATTTGTAGAACCAAAGTGGCAGTGGAATTTCATCTTTGTACAAAAGACTTCTGTTACTCTACTTACTTCAAAATGACACGTAAGCTATTGAGAAACGTTTTATTAAAACAAATTAATGTGGTGTCTTGCTTTTTTTTATGAACGAGAGACAGGTTATGAGCGAAGAGCAAATCATTTGTAAATTCTTAACTCTTAGAATTCTGATGCTCACGAAAGACCTCATTTTCCTGAATTGCTAGATCGACTACAACAGATAGCCAAAACAAACTTTCCTAAAACGGCAGCAGAATCATTACAATCGTTGCATGAAGACTGGAAGGCAGTAATTCAAAGGATATTCGAAGAACTAAAGGAAAGGGAGAAGGAATTATCAATTAAAGAAGAAGAACTAATGCTTTGAATGAGCTAAAGTATTAGTTCTTCTTCTCTACTTCTAGAACTGTATGAAAATATATGAAATGTCAAAGTATGCCAAAGAGCATGGTAGTGTGGTCAATACCTCAAACCATGCAGATACTTCTACAAATTCAATATTTAGAACAGAAAATTTGACTGAGATGCGGCTGAGAATAAATAACTTTGGCTAAATAGATGAGACAGAAAGAAAAGCTAATAAAACTAGATGCATTCAAGCCAATTTGGATTGAGTCATGCTGAAAAGTCATTGGCTAAGGTTGTGTAGTATATCAAAGGCAAAACATGAGTTCGTTCAAATGTAACAATAACGTACACAATTCAATAATGGTTTGCACATGGTCGTAAGACTATTAGATAGATATGTCATTAACAGATGACACGTCAATCAAACATTACAGGTCTGTTTAACACTACATATCTTTGATATACTGAATCTCTACTGAAAACATACTGGAATGGCATTGGGTACTGAAACCATACTTAAATTCCCCAGACACTTTACTCTGGATTCTTCTCCTTCAGCTGGAATACTACTAAAACGCATTAAAGCTTGAAAGCTACTGAAAAATGCCCAATGCAGTAGCTTATTCAGTACGTTTTCAGTATGTTTTCAGATCTTCAAAATTCGTAGTGAAATATGGCTGAAGTTGCATTTCTACAATAGAGCAAACTAGTTTAATTGACTAGCGTTTATTAAAATCTCTATTGAAAATTATTGGGTTCTATTATAGTGTTCAAATCCAGCTTGTGAAGCCCGATCTAGGCCTACTGTGTGTTTTCTTCATGACATTCATTTACTTACTTATTTTTAGAATATCTGCAAAATTTCTTTGGAAAAGAATTTCTTTACAAATCAAAGAGGTAATTTAAATATATGAGATTCATTAATTTATTATCGCCACTTTATTATATGATGTTGACTTGACGATGCAAAGCCCCACAAGAAATACATTTATTGGCATAGCAATATTGGATATAAGTATTGGACCGAAATGAACATAAGTATCCCCAAGAATCAACAAATAACAAAGCTATTAGCATTACAGGTTACTTCTTCACGGCTTACCCAACCATTGAGCATCATTCTAGCATTGGTACCAGCGGTGTGAAAACTGAACAACTCATGATTCATTGTTAACCGGTCTTGGAGATGGCATGACGCGGCATGTTCACAAAAATCTCTATCGTAACAGTGCCACGCTTTTCCATAAAACTGACGTTGAGCGAGTATGCCCCTGCGAAAAAAATCCATGAGTTCATGAACATTTCATGAACTTCATGAACAGTTCATGAACATTTTTTTGTTGGTTCATGAATAGTTCATGAACACTTCATGAACCGGTTCATGAACTGGTTCATGAACGTGTAATTGCCTAAAAGTTCATGAACAGTTCATGAACTGTTCATGAACAATTCATGAATTTATATGAACGAACATGAATTTAAATGAACAGCATTTATAAATTAAAAACTAACTTCGCCAAACGAATATGTACGTTTAATACTAATTGTTAATCCATTGGCCTAATATCACCTTTATAACAGAATACAGTATCAAATTTATAAGACAACATAATTGAGATGTATTATTAGTCAGGTTTATAGTAACATGATCTTTTTGTGTAACACTTCATCCCCAACCATCCTTCAATTAATCAATTAATTTTAATAGGATTCAATAACATCACACATGTGTATGATAGAAAACATTTTATGTTTTGCAAGGGTAAAATGCAAGCATTGATTCTGGTTAGCTTCCAAAAATATATTTGTTGGAAATTCATCAACCTTTTTCTCTTAATTATCTTCGCAAATAACAACCAAACTACCAAATTGCTACTTATGGGCCCAATGATTCTATTGTGACATTTTTATTACCAGTAACAATCGGCGTCCGACAAAAGGTTTAGCCTTCCGGAATCTTGAGCAACATTGTACATTTTTTTCTGAATTTTTCGTTGAGGTTTGGCCTATAAATCAAAAATTTATCAATTTTCTTCTGAATTTGCTCTAGCCTTCCGAGATCTAGGATCCCAGGATACCCACTTTTTTTGGACCCTCAGGTAACAATGATCACGATAAAAAATTAACGGAAGTTAAGTACTTCTGCGGAAAATCCAGCTCATGGCAATATTAATTATTAACTACAGATTAACTACAGGTATGCTAAATATTATATCTTCAAATGACGTATTGACTTTTAGACTTTGTCAGTAACTGGATTATTTGTTGATTTTACATTGATAATATACAGTAGCTTGTTTTCTTTCTCAACTTCCAGAATGATAGAGATTTAGAAAAAGTATGGTCACTAGGAAAGCTTCTTTGGCAACGCAATTTTGAACAGATCTTTCCATTGCTAAATATGGAATGGCCTGGTGAATTGCAGCCACTGATAATCCAATTGAAAGGTAATATTCACTTTTAGAATGGCTATGTACAAGTTATGTAATCATAGTAATTAAGTAATCATATTCATGCCATATTGTGGGAATAAGTGATTGACTGTTTGTGTGATAGTCAGGCTACCTCATCTTTAATGGAACTAGATCAAACTCTTATTAGACAATAATAATACTCACCATTGATTTTATATTTCACAGAATATAAAATAATGTAATGATTTTGAATTTTGTGGCATCTTGAATATTTAATTAAGACCCAATTAAATTTAATTTGGACATCAACATTCTCGTGGTGATAATGCATGGCAGTCAATAATGCCCTGCCATCGTAACAATTAATTTGCACGCCATTTTGTTCCTTACCGTTGACAAATGGTAGAGATCTCGTCATGTTTATGCAATTGTTTATTTCATAACATTTTGAAATATTCTGTCTCTGTAAGGGAACATCGCAAAACTTTATACCAGTCCTACAAACCCAAATTATCTCTAAACAAATGAGAACTCAGATAACTATATAAAACATCTGTTTTGTTAGAAATCATTGGTTAATGTTACTTGTAAACCCACTGATACTTTCAAACCCCAGACCCTCCCTTGATAGTGTTTGAAAGTAGTGCTTTGTTAGTAGGAGATTATTACTACCTTGATACATATGTACATCATGCAAGGTCTATCGTTGAACCAAGCCCACAGATCAACCGGGGTGATGCAACTAATAGAGTTGTGAAAAGGATAACCTGCTAACAGATGAAAGGTCTAGTTTTTAACATTTTAGCAAAACCAGACAAAAATTGTTCTTTTAATATTCATCCTGGTTTTACTTTGTTGAATAATTTCATCAAATTTTAAAACTGAAACAAATTAATTCTATCATAAATGTGAGTTATATATGAAAACATTTGAATGCGGCTTTGGGTAAGGACGCGTTTATGGAAGCTCCTCTTTAATTGTATATTATTGCTAATTATTTACTTATGTTTCATGTATAACTTATCATTTATATTTCATTTGTTACATTGTTAATATTTTACAAAAACATTTATGGTGATTAACCCGGCTGATTTTGCTATTTTATGGAGTTTCATGTTCAAGAAATACTCAATGGTGACGGAATTAGACTTTGATTTATTTTTACGCAGCTCGGCCTTTATATTATATTACAATCCATTTGGATTTCAGTTACAAATTATACTCTGGCAACTGAAAATTTTTTTGTTCGATTGTTGTTACTACGTGCATTTATTTGGATTTAAATATATATGGTTAAATTGTCTAGATTCTGTTTTTAAATTTTACTATTTTCTACATTATGGGTTCTAGAAAAAACATAACAATCTTCTCCGTCATTCTATTTTTCGATTTCAAAGTCGAACAGAGAATAGAATGCTGATAGAACAGACACACAGAGAATAAAAGATTTTAGATGAGAACAATCTATCTACATATATTTTACAATTACTTTTGATACGTGATGACATTGAAACAAGCCCTGGACCCAATGTAACATCCTTAAAGGACAATCTTCATAATTTCCTCCAAAAATGGATTCCTCTCTATTAGATATACCTGGTTATAATTTGTATCGCAAAGATGGAAATGATGGAAGGAAATATGGAGATATTGCCGTCTACATTTCTTCAAGAATTGAAGTCGAAGTAAGACATGATTTAAACAATTCGAATAGTGGAATTTCCAAACTGCTAGGGATAGAAATTATTTTCAAGTCTGCCAAACCATTTTTGATTGGTATATGCTATCGACCACCTGATGCTGACACTAATTGCTTAGCTGATTGCATATCATATGCTACATCGTCCAACAGGAATACTCTCATTTGTGGAGACTTTAATATTAATCTAAAAGATTGCACTGAAAGAAAGAAAGCTAATATTTTATTAAATGACTTAAATTTCAAGCAACTCATCGAAGATCCTACTAGATTGGCATTTAATAGCAAGAATAACAAAAGCAGCCAAACATTAATTGATCACACTTATGTGAATGAACCCAAACATTTCCAACAAAGTGGCGTAATTCCTTCGTGCTTGAGTGATCATGATTTGATATATACTATACGCTGCCATTATCGTTTAACCTCTAAGTTCAATACATCAAGTTGGGTACAATTTCGTAGTTACAAAAAGCTAAACTCTGAACAGTTTTGCAAAGATTTATTGGAATCATCAATAAGACAGTCACCCTAAGCCAGTGACGTTGGCACTTGTCTGAATTCATTTACTCATACTTTTTTAGATATTATTAATTAACAATCATGCACCAATACGTTCTAAACGATTCAAAAAATGACAGCACCATGGATGAACGGGGACATAATCGAAGCTATGCATGAAAGAGATTATAGGTATATAAAATTTAGAAGATCAATCAAGCATAGATCACACTAACTTTAAAAGAATCAGAAACAATTTCCAGAAATTAGTAAAATATGCCAGATCATCGAATCATTCTAAGTTGATAACCAATCATTGAGAGACTCACCTTGTTCTGCTTTCTGCTTGGAAAGAAATTAAAAAACTTTTACCTCAACCATTAAACGTGAAGCCAGCAGAATTACTGGTTAAAGAAAAATTAATTACGAATAAAAAAGAAATATTTTTGAGATAAATGACAGCGATAAAAGAGACATAATTGGCAATATTTCGTTATCTTCATAATAACATCGCCAGGCAAGAGAGTGATAAAGGAAATTTACAAAATATATATAGTAAATCTAAATACAGCGTGAAATTATAACAAAAGAGTGCTAATAATTAAACAAGGAGCCGGGATTTCGCAGAGTCTAATTGTGTGTTGAGTGTAGGCTTGATCTGCCGAATCGCAAGCATTTCATGAATAAGGCAATCAAAGCGATTTTTGCATTGTTTAATTACTCTGAAATTTTTATGGCAATCGCGGACAGTGATACCATAAGAATGTCGAAGATGCGATCCAATAGCTGATCCGCTATGTCAGTCAATGCGTTGATGTAAGTGTTGGCAAGTGAAGCCAACATAACTTGCATCACACAAGTCAAATTGAAAACAATAGTTTACGCTGTATTTAGATTCTCTATATATATTTTGTAAATTTCCTTTATCACTCTCTTGCCTGACGATGTTATTATGAAGATAACGAAATATTGCCAATTATGTCTCTTTTATCGCTGTCGT
Source organism: Haliclystus octoradiatus (assembly GCA_916610825.1). Taxonomy (NCBI): domain Eukaryota; kingdom Metazoa; phylum Cnidaria; class Staurozoa; order Stauromedusae; family Haliclystidae; genus Haliclystus; species Haliclystus octoradiatus. The sequence continues at coordinate 22,524,704 of OU744446.1, forward strand.
TTATCTCAAATTTAATAAGTAAGAATTTATTAATTAAAAAAGAAATAGGAAATGAATTTAATGTTCATTTTTCAAAGACTTTTATGCCAATAGATGGTCCGCCTATTAAACAAAGAGATCGTATTGTATCTGATGATGTAAACTCTATTATCCCCCTGTATTTATTGAATGGACAGATAATGAAACTAAAGGAACATAAGGCAGTCGGCCTAGATGGTATTAGTGGAAGAGCTCTAAAGATAGCTGCACCAATTATATCACAGCCACTTACTGAAATAGTTATCATTTCCATTAGTTCAAACAGTTATTCACATCCTTTAAATCTGCAAAGATTTCCGCATTATTTAAGAAAGGTGACAAAAGGCTCATAACGAAATATAGACCAAATTCTGTATTACCTATTGTTAGTAAAATTTTGGAAAGACATTTTTCTATTTACTTATATGAACAATTGAAAGATGATAACATTTTATCTGCATGGCAGAGTGGCTTTTGCAAGCGTCATTCAACTTGCACTTGTCTTACTAATATGCTAGATGATTGGCTAGTTGATCTAGATCATGGTCTTTACGAAGGGACAATTTTACTTGACTTTGCTAACGCGTTTGATAAAGTACACCACGATATACTTTCAACTAAATTGAAATCATTTGATGTACCAGTTGGATAGTTTTATTCGTATTTATCTGGAAGCAGCCAAATATTATTTTGCTGTCTAATCAATGACTTACCTGGTTGTTTACCACATTTGTGTAATTGCCATATGTATGAAGATGACACTACGTTATATGTAATCAGATAAATCTACATCCATTATCGAAGAAAAATTACAAAACTGTTTGGATGCTAAATCAGTTTGGTGTCACGAGAATCGAATGTAACTTAATGGCAATAAAACCAATGTTATGATAGCAACTACCACTCATTGTAAGCAGCCAGCTTCTATATCATCGCTAACGATTAATGATCAAATCATCAATGAAATCACAAATGTAAAACTGTTATGAATCAAAGTATCACCAAAACTTAATGATATCGAACTATATGTGTCAACAACCAATGTCATAAATTAACTACCGCTTTGTATTTTATACGAAATGCGCAAGTGTTACACAATATGTCACCCCAAAAATCACGAAAATGTTACTGAAGACTTACTTTTGGCCACATGATATATACTGTTCACCAGCATGTGGACCATTAACTACACAAACATAAACTAAGAATAGATTGTTTAATGGCCGCAGCAGGTCGATTAGTGTATGGAAAAGATTGTATTGGTTTGAACAATTTAATTTTAGATATGGGCTGGCTACCTTTCCAACAGTTAATAGATTTAGAACTATCATATTTAATTTTTAAATGTTTACAGAAACAAACTGCAATTAATTTGGAAAATAAATTAACTTTAACCGGAAATTCTACAAGAGGGAATAATCAAAATCTGCTTAGGTTGCCACTTCGTAAAACTGATTATGGACAGTCAACATTTTCATTTTATGGGTCAAAAGTTTGGAACAATTTACCTGGTGATCTTAGAACAATTACAATTAGTAATTCTTCATTTTATGTCAACGTCAAATTACATTATATAAAAACCTTTCGTAGATATGTATTATACATTATTGTTAATATAGTTAGTTTATCTCATATATTTTGTAGGCCTATTTATAATTATGTTAGTCGAATGCCAATGTGAAACAGTTGCCAAGCGCGCCTACCTGTAATTATCGATTATAAAGTTAACGAAAACAACAACAAGCATCATTGCTCTCTTTCAAGTAATTATTTAAAAATAAGAAATGATGTACTAGCTTATTTGTTGGATAAATATGTGGTCCCCAGGTCATTCATCAAAACACTAATGTAAACTATTAGTGTGCAATGTCAACATATTATATCATAACCTTTCTATAACCAACAGATGATCTCCAAAACCGTGTAGCAATTATGATTAGTAGAGCATATTCAATCATCACTACTGAGGCGTTGGCTAAAAATCTTGGTCTCACCACAGAAAATGCTTTGCAATGTAAGTCAACCAGATATTGTTAATCTACTTATAAATTTATTTTATGTAAAATAGGAAAAATGAAATTATCCTTAGATATCATTATCGACTAGCTACCGCTACTTCTGATAATCTGAATATGAATAAAAAGAACAGGAATAAAAAGATGTTGAGTGAAAGAGCACAAATTATTAAATTATAATGCATCAATCATAATGCTTTAATATTATATTACCGGTGAAACAACAAATTAAGTATTTAAATTTCACAATTTCAAAAGCTGGCGATCGCAATACCAAACAAAAAAGAAACCACGGCCTGGTGGATAAATCTGTCCCGCTTTGAAATTCTTCATCCAAAATAATGAAAAAGAAATCCTTGTATCAACAAGTTATGAGAATATCAAACTAACTTAATTTTATCTCAAACATTTTTCTAGAAATTTAAACCCAACTGCCGATTTTTCTTTATACAAAAAAGTTATTAAACTTTTTTATTGATTCAACCTTGATTCAACCATGCTCACACAAATTACACACAAATATTAAATATCTTTCAAGCAGGCTTAAATGCCTAACAATTTAGAAGGTTCAGAAGTTTTACAGTCAAATCGGAAATGACGGAAAGGCTTGAATCACAACGAAAGTTGGAAGTCTCTGTCCAAGGCAATATTTAACCCCTTGAAAGAATGTTTATTCATGAAAGTCCCACCTTTGAAAAAAGTGCATGAGTTCATGAATGGTTGATAACCTGGATTATGAAGTGAATGTTAAATTGCTTAAATGTTCATGAACATTTCATGAACAGTCCATGGGAAATTCATGTACATTTTGGCAATTTAGCATTCATGAACTCATGAACTTTACTCATAGGGGATATTAACGTTTGAGGCTACATAGAAGTCTCAGTATTCTTTTTCTCACTACCTGCGCAGCACACAACTTCCTGGTCATAATTTCTATACTACACAAATATAATTATTCATAGACACATGGAGGCATGGTATCTCACTCGTTCACCTCTTTATACTAACACCTTTGCATGTGCAATTTGGTTTATGCTGGAAGCCATAAAGAAGCACAAAACTTTCATTATTCTTCTGGATATGGCCTGTAATCATTTTGAGAAAACAATGATATCAAGAGAGGGTTACACTATTTCAATGGTAGATGTTTTGAGTTTTAGGCAATCAATTAATATTGACTTTGATGTTTAACAGAAATTGTGTTGTTATTCTAACAGGGGCATCAGAACATCAATGGTCAGTGAGTGATGATAAAATGTATATAGAACCGCAAAAAGGTAAACTTCCACAACCCACAGCTAATAAGCTGTCTCCATATCACAACACCAATAAATGGTTGGACACTTTCGGAAACTTGAATTTCTCTTCATCATTACCACCGGAATTACACTATCATTCATTACTCTACAATAGATTTTTAAAATCATAAATAAAACTTGAATCTATCAGAAAACGCGTCTTTAAAAACATATGCAATGCACCTTGATTTCACATACCTCTAATATGCACTTGGGCAACAATGATTGCTTAAAGTTTACTAAATTTCTGAATTCCTGATTCATGCTGTTGCATAGATTTTCTTTCAATAAAACTTTGAAAGAGTAAATCATCTTTCTGTCTAAGGACTTGTATAACAGATCATCATCATCATCATCATCAAACTTGATTGAAAATCCCCAAAAGAATAAAATGTCGATTTACATGGAGCTCATTTACATTATATAAAACAGAATAAAAAGAATAATGAGATGTATATTGCAAAAACTCTGATAAAACTTGTCATCACTATATGTCTGTGTTGATGGACATGACAATTTTCCAAATGTTTCTGAAATATAATCAGGAACAGTTTTGTTCTCCACTTTCGACATCTAAGTAAGTTTTTGAAGTCTTAGCCGATCCAGAATATCCATCACTTCTGCCGCCAATGGGAGTGTAGCAAACGATTCTGTATTCTGATCCCTCAATACGAAGCGGAGAGCCCAGTTCTGAGTCCTCTGCAGACGATCAATAGGAAGTTTCAGATTTTCACGACGACGACGAACATGCTTATGTGATTTAAACTTGATCTTCTCTGTTTGCTGTCTCTGCTCTTAGCATTTCAGATTAGTAATAACCATTCAAGACGACGATAAGTGTAAACATAGTCCAGACAGTGAAGCACAAAAATCGGCTGAACCTATCACAAATTGCAATAGAAGATATTTTTACATCAACATGACCAGAAAATTCTCCTTTTTCACATACTAAAGTCCATAAAAAGCCAAGTACTATTTCTACCTGAATTTGATGCAAATCTTTTTAATTTGCCCGAAAATGAAGCCACCACTTTAAGTAGTCACTAACACACCCTTGAAGAGCACTATAACGTGAAGTAAAGTATACCACATATCTCAGAAACAGTAATGCTTCAATTTTCTGAAATCAAAATCCTGATTTCGTCATCAACCGTCCTACATCAGAATGGAGGCTCAAAATCTCGCAAGTGTGTTTATGCAGCAAAATTGATAAAAATGAATAAAAAATTTAAATTATAGATCCTTCCACGCATTTGACATTGCATATAATTTATTTCCACAAATAATAATCCAATAATTGATAATTGAGCTCCAACAATAGCACAGAAGTTTTGAGCAGATTCAAATTATGTGAGTCTTTAAATCACATATAAATATATCTCAATTTAGGCTAAAGGTTATATGTAAATGAAATGTAATGCCTCCTTTATTTGCCTGCCAATTCAAAGACATTTGGCAAAATATATCAAATAAAAAAAATAATGAGTGCATGTCTGACTGGTGGACATCCTACGTGCAAGCGACAAACAACCGCAATGATCAATTATCATTCAGTTAGAAAGATAAAAATGACTTAATAAAATTTGTACCCCATTGGAAATGCGCTTGCACAATTTTCATACCACATTCTGCTTGGTTGAAGAATTCATGAACTTAACAAACATTAATGAACCGCTCAATTCCTGGACACCTCGGAAGAAGTTCCTGAACATAAAGTTGACTGTTTTCCTGTTTCATGAACTGTTCGTGAAAATTGGGCCATTTCACTTTCATGAACTTTCATGAAATGTTATGCCCCTTCATTTTGTTACATACCTATTGAGTAACAGTGAATATTGATGTATGTAATATCATAAATGCAAGATTAGAAGTGAAGAACAATGAATGAATGAATTTATGAGGAATCGAGGATACTGCAAATACACAGGTCAGCTGGAAAATTCTTCATCAAGGAAGCACGACTCCATTAACAAACTAATATTTTACAGCTTCAAGGAATGGATTCATTATTGGTTGTGGAATTTTTCAATTTCAAAAAATTGGATACTTTGATGATTTGTTTGTGAACAATGAATGTGAATATTGACAAATCATTTTAAATTTGATATATGAATAAAAGCTCATTTTCTATCCTAATTTATAAATTCTGATTTTGCTACCGTATACAATTTTTGTGGGTTACCAAAATTATCTAAAATTAGCTTTATCTAAATTTAGTAAAAGCTTGTTAGCATTTACCAGCCATTGTAGCTCTTTGTTCGAAAAACTGTAACATTCTAATTTATTAGAAACATTGCATTTTCTGAAATGGTTGGTAAGAATGTTGCGATTTTGTTTAAATAATTTATGATATAATGAAAACTTGGTAGAATTAAACAATTGCAAATCACACAGTGTATACACATTACACATGCCAGCAATGAAACAGGATCATCTAGAACTTTTCTTTTATTGAAGATATTCTCTATTAATAATCCAAACTTGCTTGTCCAGGCATATAAAACTTTCGTTCGTTTGATTATGGAATCTGACACTCCTGTTTCGAGCCCTTATCTGATAAAAGATATAAACATTATTGAAAAAGTTCAGCGTAAATTTACTCGTATCGTCTGTAAACGTTCTGGCATATGTTACAACAATTATCAAGATCGCTTGCAAAAGCTAAATATTACTTCATTAGAATCTCGTCGTGTTTTCAATGACCTAGTTACTGTTTTTAAAAAATACTCAATGGCTTAGTCGATATTGATATATCATTATTCTATAAGAAAGTACATTCAAAATATCCATCAAGGTCCCACAATATGAAAATAATTCCATTATTAACACCGAAATGTGATATCTCAAAATATTCATTTTCGTATAGGACAGTATCTGTGTGGAACAAACTATCCGAGACTATTGTCTCAATCACAAGCTTGAATAGTTTTAAAAATCAATTAAATAAAATAAATTTAAATAAATTTTGTCGTGTATATACTTCTTAATCGATTCACTTTTTAATTTAATATTATATTTAACCATAATAGGGCAATATGTCAGTGTGTTAACAATTGTAAAATAACACCTATATATGCCTGTCATTAACCATTTGAGTTGACAAATAAAAATACATACATACATGATACTGTATAATGATAAGAATAATTATATATTTTAAGTCTAGCTATAACAGACAAAGTCAGTCCTATGTTCACTGAGCAGTAATGATCAAAGCCATCGATGTAAATGTATGATTGTATATCGATGCTCTGGTACTGATGATGGCTAATGGCCAGAAACAAGTGTTTGTTTGCTGCTATATTTTAATCTACAAATTAATCTAACAATGTTTATTTTTCTAGTTTCCGCCCCAGATGCCATTGATGCAATTCCTAATGAAGAACAACTATCTCTACTAACGAGCTATGTATCATATCTAGAAAATTAAAATACTCTGTAACAAAGTCATTCTCCTGTAGTAAAATTGATCCCAACATCCAACAAATAAATTTCAATTTGTGTGCAGCGCTTTGCCTGTTTCTGTTTGAAGTGTAATAATATTTCCTTGTGGTTTCTTAGCTACACAAATAGTGATGATGACATTGTCCCACTTCAGGGGCCCTTGTAGCTTTATATTTCTACAGAAGTGGCTCTATTCTCTCATAGCAATGAGGGTAGGTGCTCATGACCGCATATCAGTTATATATCAATTTCAACAGATTTCAAGCCTTAATTGTAGAGGACTCGAGATGCAGTGTTGCACCACAGCTTGTCACATTGCACTTCCCCATTGCATACGCAATTGATGTTACTCATTTGATGTTCTGATAGAGTTAATGCTGAATTTACTTTGAAGTTTCTTTTTCTTTCCTGCTAAAGAGTAGATGCATTTAATAAATCTTTTCTTGCATATATGTGTATGGCGGCAAACTATGAGCACTTTTTAAAGATTGAAAATTCTGATCATAGCATAAAGAAGACATTTCTATTACATAATTATAATTAGAGGCTACATTCTGAAAAACGCATTGTTATTGCTATTGGAGACAGGCAAACATTGTGAGATAGAGTAAATGTTCTACACAAATACCACTACATTGAATCGACTCTGGCTGCACTTTGGAGCTATCCATGACATTACACTCTGATATGGAGTGTCAAGTGAAAAGCTTACTGGCTCATACAAGGGAAAGAACTTGGCGCCTTGATTAATTAGGTACCCTACTTCATCATTTTCTGTTGTCAGAACCCTAAACAGTTAATGTTAACTATGCTGCAAGAAAATCAGTAGCCAACGAGACAATGGTGATTTACGTTCAAGAGAAGTACACAAAGAGGGGCAATTAATGAGAATCATACAGCTGTGTACAAATCGAAAGGCTTGGAATGTTTGCAAGTCAAAATTGGAAACAGAGCAATAAATGATTATCAATGTGTTTGATGCACAATGAATTGCAAAATAGCGATTGTAATGATATTAAACTAAACAATCTTGCTGAGAAATGACTGATGAACCTGTAGAAAACTGGGCCACACAAAGACGTTAACATTCATAAGGTTTTGTCATAACTTACAATTTATATTTTATTGTTTAAAAATCTTAAGATAAATTTTCACATTACATTAAGTAAAATTTACAAGTTAATATCTTACAATCCTATTTTAGATTAAAACTATGATAAAATAATATCTTAAATTAGAGCAGTATATTTGCATTATTAACATGACGTCAGGGGTGGATAAACTCATCTGATTGGTGGCATCTTTTTGCTTTGTTGCATTTGTGATTGCAATAGGTGATCAAATCTGTGAGTAGTACTCAGATGCCCTTCTCATCCTCTTCTTCACTGTAAAAAGCAAGGCAAAAAAACAAATCAAAAATGATCAATTAACAGAAGAAGAATTTTTGGAACCAGACATCAGAATCTTCTCAGCATTAACGTATAATTGATCGTCTCCAGCTATACAATAGTCACCACACAATTGTCCTGTTTGTATTCATGTGAAATGCACAAAGATTTAGACACATATGAAGTGTTACAAAAGCAGAAATGTGTGATTTTTAGATTCTGGAGTGTTTCCTATCTTTTTTCAAGTGCAGTAAATATGAAATGCAAACACATAGTGAATGTGTGATAATCTATTCCTTCATTAATTGACACATATTTTGGGGATGAAGCTGTACTGAAATTGAATTGAATTAAGAAAATCCTTTTGAAACTGATATTCTCAAAATGATATTGATAACCTTTGCAACTATTTGTGGAGAAATGCTTTCTAATTGAAATCTGTATCAATTTTGACTTTTGAGGATCTCTACAAATGTAATGTCCTCGCCCTACTTTGGAGCTTTTTTAATAAAAAATGTCCAGCAAGGAGCTTTTTTAATAAAAAATGTCCAGCAATTTAAATAAAATTTTTCACTTCCTTGGAAGTAGCATCAACAGACGAAAGCAATATATAATGTATGTTCTCTTTGGAAAATCAAAATATTATCAAAGCCTTCCTAATTACTATTTCCCCACATTGTGGAATAATTCATTAAATGTTATTAGTAAGATATACAACCAACAAGATACAGCTCAAGCTCGCTCTATTGGACAAGTACTCTGATATTTGCTCTATAGGCTCACCAGACTGCTATGTTTGCTCACAATCAGACCAATAACCTGCTTATTGTTTGACACCACACAAACTTCTTGTGATTTTGCTTCTTTCTTTGCAAAGATTTATCTCAATTTTACGTTCAATCTTTTCATTCTGCAATCATATATTTTTTGCGTTACATTTATGATTTTGCTTTGAATCTTGATGTTCACCTTGAAATTTGACTGACTTATCCTAGCATATATGCTAATTTACATTATTATACAGTGTCTCCCAATAAACAAGCATTGCTTAAGGGGTGACCCCAATCATTTATAAATGTGAATTAATCAATATAATTGTATTTAAAAAACAAACAAATTGTAACTATTGTTCACATAAGTGATTGAAATATACATCTGTCTATGAGTCTGCGTATCAGATTGCAAGTTCTTTTCCTTCTAAGCAAAGGGTGTGCGCTCGAAACACTAACTCACAGTCTCATTTGAAGAACTGCTGCCTCTCTTTCAGATATTTTCATGCAGCAACTTACATTTCAAAAGAAAAATGTGTTTTAAATTAATTTTATTTTTAATACGCTTGCTCAAATAAATATAAAAGCTAAAGCATTCTTTCTCGGATGCGCTTGAAAGTCCCCCTGATTAACATAACAAAGAAATCTCAAGTCACGCGCTTTGAGTTCCATTTCAGACTCTGTTGCTATGACAATTAATCAGTTGATCAAGCAGACCTGGTATATTCCTGCGATTTAATTGGGTCATCGTTTTTGATAGCCAGTGCTGCTCATAAAAGATATAGGTGTTGGATTCGCAGACTCTACTACTAGATTATTTCACCATAAAGAGACTGCATTTATATATTTTGCAAAGTATGTTGAAGATCTGCATTATTCAATTCAATAAGCTAGGTTCTAGCGTGTGGACTAGTATGCTCAGTTGTAGCCTAAATACATACAATGATAGAGTAATAAGTAGTATTTATATTATACAGTTGACATTGGTGCTATCCTATTTGTTACGGGGCCCTTATATGCTATGGCAATAACATATTCACACATTCAATTTTTTAAACGCAATGCAAATTCCACGCATTCAATTTAACAGCACTTGAAGTTGATTTAATTAAGACCTATTGGCCTAGAAATTGCAATATTTAGTTGCACAGGCAAAGTTTGAATTGCAAAAGTGTGTTCGCAAATGTTTAAAGTTTTGGATGATTGAAAACGGGTAAACAGTTTAGATTCTTGAAATGAGGGCTGTTCAACCCAAGGAAATTTTTTTAATTCTTTTGGCCCAAATAGCAAATTTTGTTATGATTTTCACTCAAACGTGCTGTAAAACTTTTCAATGGTTTGTTTATAGTATAACACAGAAACTTTCAATAATGCAGTAACGCAGCTGTATATGACTTTTCACAATTTCGCGCAAAATATAGATCAAAAGCGCGTCACATATAAATATGGAGGGCACCTGTTTATCTGTAAATTTACCCTATCTTATGAATCAATGCTTCGAAGAAAGTTATTTGTAATGACAATGTACTTTCAGTTTTCAAAAGGTTTTCAGAATAAATGATGATAGCATCCTGATTTCTACATATTTCCAAGTTATTTCTGATTTGTTTATTGTGGATCTGGCGAGTAATTTTCTGCACTGGTATTATCAATTAGAATTTGTGTATGATACTTTAATTAGTAACTTTATTTAAGAAAGTGTTGAGGTTACTTATGAAATCATTTAGTTTTAATTTATAATTGTGTTAGTGCAGTTTAATGTTTACCTTTCACTGTGGATTTCACCAATGTATCCAACGCATGTAATGAATGACAGAAGCAATGACAATGCAACCGTCATCAATGCAATGCCAATAAACTCAACTGAGAATAATTAAAACATCATATGATATAATTTTAGGTATTTATTTAAATTAGAATTTATGATTCTTATGAATATATGCAAATAAGTGTTATTTATTCAATCGGATTTCAGCATTCACCAGTCTTTTTCTTGTGTTTCATTTATCATTTGAATTGGATTTAATTTAAGAACTATGACGTCTGCATTGTTCTATCTATTCCTTTTACGTTCTGATAAAATGTCTGGTCATCACGAAAAATACATGTTTGTTTCAAATCTCCATTAAAACATCACATTACGCAATGCATTTATGTACCAGATGTTGTATGACTCTACGTGGTTCTCTGTAACATTATCATGTCATTGGTAGTATTAGGTTTTAATCTGACATGACTCTACACATATATACCATCTACATACCTTCTGTTAGTACATTACTTGAAAATGATTTGTTTTCATCGCCAGTTTCACTATCACTTATAGAGGGTGGGTGTTTGAAATGAAACTCTGCAGTTGCAGATGATTGTTGATATGTTTCAGATGTCTTTAAGATCTGTTTAAGTTTGGTTGTTGATGCATACGTTTGTTGATCATTCAAAACGTCACGACCCATTTCAATGTTTGATGCAGATATTTTGCGTCTTTTTGAGTGGGAACTGTTCTGTTCATTTAAAGCACTTAACATCACCTCTGAAGAGCTTCTTGATCGAGGTCGCATTTTGTTGTTGTATTCAAAGGATAAAGGCTCGTGGATAGATCCTTGTTTTGCTGAATCAATGAGCGCAGACAAAGGTCTAGGGGTTGATGGTGTTATTGCAAATGATAGGTCTTTCATAAGGGTAAGTAGCGTTATTACTCTGGGTTCAACTGCAATAAGACAACAACAAGAAAACTAATATCCAATACTTATCTGATGGTTGTAGTTAGTGATTATGTAGGCCTAATAGCATGCGATTAGTTATTACACAGTGGCGAATGTCTATAAAGTATATCTCCTGCATCCGTGATATTATTTTTTAGTGTGGCTGCTTAAACTGACAGAATATTACTGCATTGACGACTGAAGTATACCTACCATTATCACGTTGCTTGTGCATAGCGCGTAATGCCTTTGAACTACCAAAATGCTTGAACCGTCGCTCTGCTTCTTCATAAAACCACTCTGCTGACTTTCGTTTTACTTCCCTTTTCTTGACACAGAGAAGACAGAGGTGATGATCTTGGCAATTAAACTTTAGAATCCATCGACATTTTGGACATATCTCATTTTGACATGACAAACAATTTTTACTTCTGCTAACAAAGCAACAGAATTTGAGAAGATTCGTACCACATAACATACAGCAGTCACCAAAGATGTTGTGAGAATGTGAAGACTTGAGGGCAACCTCTCGTTTCATTTCTTCAAGTTTCCTTTGAAGTTTCCTGTAATAACAAAGCCATTTATTAATAATTATGCATTCTGCTTTTTTAAAATTAAGAATATTATATATGTTGTAGCCTACCAATCCCATGCTGCAGCAACTGTAGTACCACATCTTAACAAAGTAGGCCTACCTAGATTACTAGATATCAATAGAAAATTGATTTTCTACTCATCATCATCATCATTTATTCAGAAATACCTGATAAGTGTGCATAAACTGATAACAATATCAATACACCTTTTTCACAGGACTGACTATTCTAAGATATACATATAAAAAGGGAAAATGTTCCACATAAATTACCTGATGCGTTGATGCTCAGTCTTTCTTAAAGCAAAATCTTTTGTAATAACATCCAAAATATGTCTGCATTCGTCATCTGTTAGATGAGAAACATCTACGTGTCGACCCATGACAGTCTTAAGCAGGACAAGTGCAACAAGGCACACGTTGAAATAAATGCCAAACTAGTAAGTAGCTTCTTCAGTATACTGATAACGGAGTATATACTTCAGTACAACGCAGACAATTTAGATACCTTTAGTATGAGAAGCAATGCGATCATCTAAGGGGTGAAAACATCTATATTATGTATGAGAATGCTAGGAAAACAAAACATAATTCGTAATTTGTGCAAATCATTCATTTCTAGATTATTAAAAATAGACAACAAACGGTAACCCACAAACGAGGTGTGCAAGAAAATGAAAATGAGATGGAACAGTTTCCATGGTAGCACTTCCGGCAGTAGAAGCAAAGGCAGCCTGATGGTAGCAGCTGTGGAGAGATCTAATGTTTTGATTTTGAACGATCAGAAACTGTTTCAATTTATTTTTTCAGCTTAATAAGAAAATAAAGAATACGTTTTTTTTAAGACTTTGCTTTTGCCAGATGTTGAAAACAGAACTTAATTATTTGTTTATGTCAACAGAAAATTACTTACGCATTTTCTTTCAAAGAATAATTGATCACTAATCTAACCTATAAAAACGTTAGGCTGACGTTTGTGGTGTTACTCTCATGGTGAATCATGTGTCGACAACACATTTCTACTGATGATATCATAATAAATATACTTTATAAGAAACTGTTTCAAATACCTCTCAACACGATCCGTTTCTTGACGTGCTTGATTCCACTGTTATCAAACAATCAAAAACCATCTATTTTAAACATAGAATTGCATCACGAATCGACTTATTTTGAAGTAATACAGAAGTTATTTCAATTGTTTGCAGATAATTGATGTAACCAGTCCAGTAAAAGGTTTTTTCAAGTAAGTTAACTTTCTGTCAAACCCAAGCAGTAAATATGTGTGACAGTGCAGCCATGTGATAATTGTTTCTATATTCTCTGGAGGTTATTTCGCAAGTGTTTCGAATGGTAGAGCGTGTACGTCTGGCTGGCAGTAAACACCAAATTATTATCATTCTCTGAAGGTGCTATTATTGGCTATTATTCGTGGCAGCACGCATGGCCATCCCCGCACTTGTAACAATAGACGCAGGTGTCTTGAAACAGCAGAATGGCTGACAGACACATACACAGAGGAACCCACTGGCAATTAAGACTTTGTCATGTATTGTCTCGAAATCAATCGATTCATTCAAACCCCAGAGCATGAATATGTATTCCCAGAATACTATTCTTTTCAAATCAACTGTTCTCAATTAGATTTAAATGACACTATTCGGTCACTAACTAATCCTTAAATTTAATATAAATAGCAATGACCTTCTTCTATCACCCATCGTTCACTTTTCCTCCGATAGTTTCCTTCTCTTTGTAATGCTAAGCGTTATTGTCCTCCGAGGCTGCATTTCAACGACCGTGAACAGACAACCGACAATATTCGGATATTTCATTCATCCTCTAGTATTTACACAGTAAACAACAAAATGATGATCGATCCTGGACTGGTCGCACGTGTCTTAATCGATCAACATCATGTTATCACACTTCATTCGCGTTATTTTTCTACAATAATCTTCAAAAACAGCCAAATCTAAACTCGAAAGTAAATATTGATTGTTGTCAAGTTATCAACTTGTACACGAATTATTTTTTTTTCAAATTGCATTTGTCAACTATAGAACTTATAAATGAGGGTTTTAAGAGCTCTTAAAACTAAAACTGTACTTGTAATGAATAAAATTTTAGTAAGTCATATCAAATACAGTAAAAAAGAAAAGTTAAAGAAGCAAATCGCTGTATGAAGTCTATGCTCGCGGAAGGATATATATCTGAAAATTGGGTGTAGACTATACACTGAATTAACTCAAGATGGAGAAATCTACATTCGCTTATTTTCGATTTTCTTCAAACCTGAGCGCGAAACCTCGCTCTGGAAAGCGAGGCTCAATTACAAGAGCTGCAATCAGTCCAATTTTTACTTGTACAGACTACAGTTCTACTTACTGTTAGTTAGTCTGTTATTACAGTATTTACACATTAAATAGATGCTATCATGCTAAGATGCTGCTGTCACTATGCTTACTCGAATTGCCTGCATGTAACATTTTTAATTTGACAACAATGATTATGCACCGTCAGTGTGATTTCAACAATGATTATGCACCAACTTAAATATACACGAGGGAGGCTGCTACGACAGAGCTGCATTTTTGTATGAAAATGGATTTTTCGTGATGGCAAAAAGGCTCATCAAAACACTGCGGACTAACTGGAAAAAATCTGTTTTTGGATCCATTGCGTTGGTCTGGGGATCATCTTACTTAGCTTCAAGATACAGGTAAAAAATTTATTGATTGCACATCGTATTATTTTCAAAAAGAGGGAGTCAAAGTCAGTCAGTAGCCTAGTCAGCTAGTCTACTTGTGTCTTGTAAGTTGTAACTTGTCCTTGTCTGTTCTCTTAATTAAAGTGTATAGGCCTAAGGGAAGGGAAGTAAATTTTCAAACTCAAATAAGGTACATAGCAACAAACGCATACAACATCAACATAACAAAAATGCAGCAGAATTAATAACTGAGGAAAATAGCTGCACAGTCAATGTTGCAAAAAACGTTGTCCACGAACTTATTCATGATAAACCTGGCTTAATCAATGAAGTAGAAAGTATACCCAATATTGTTGATAGCACAGATGAAGACTTTGCTTCAAATGAACAGGTATTAATCAATGAGGTCAATGAAATCAATGTCACCATTGCAGATATTGTAGATGGGGACACCACTCACTTCAATCCTGGCATAATAAACGATAATACCAATATAGATGCAATTGATAATACAATAGTCACTCACAATCTTGCAAATGATAATACAGCCAACAATGTACCATTATCACAAACTCCTATATGCGAAAACTTGTTTAAAGGTAGATGCAATCATGGACTAAAAGGCAGAGGCTGCTCCTCTTATCACCCCCCAATTTGCCAACGCTTCTTGCATAATGGAAATTTAAAGATGGCTGCACCAGACAGAATTGTAAATTCTTCCATCCATTCATTTGCCCAAATCTTTTGTGACCCGTTGCTGTTTGGTTGAAGATTGTAATGCAGGATACCATCTGCGTGGGACAAGTCGTAAATTGCAGCCTAGGGGAGCAGGGTGAATTGGAACAAATTTTCTTAAAAAAATTATTGCTCTAAAACGGCTCACGCAAAACTCACAATTTTGGTATCGATTTGTAGGAAATTGTCTGTGAAGTTTATAATGCAAAATACCTGAATATTGTCAAATCAAAGTTGAAACAATGTTTAAAGGAAGAATGACATTTTTTCAAAACCGCGATTTTGCGAAAATGTGGGGTGAAACGGAATGACCACAAATTTACCATTATTTCATTGAATTTGTTCAAATAAATTGAGTATCATAGCTATTGAGCCTTTAAAAATTGATATCAACAATAATAAATTAGATAGATAAAGAAACTTACTTCCAAATATAAATTTATAAGATTATTATTTTCCATTCGAAAAAATGTGTCTCCGTAAAACACAATAACATTTTCCCGTACTAGTATAATTTTTCAAATTTCAGTTATAATTGAGAGAATATGAGTAAGGTTAATCATTCAAATGAGTTTTAATTAGATTTAACCAATATAATATGAATAAAACAACATTTAATTTCATGCAGTCCTTCGACAAAGTCGCTTTCCTTCCGAAGGTGTCAAATTCAAAGAAACCGCTCATGCAAATGTTTTGTTTACATTATAATTCACACTGATTCACGAAGGAAATAATAAGTCAAAACAAGACAATACAAACTCATTAATTTTACGTTGAAAATAAAACAACAAAAAGATCAATGGTTCATAGAAATAATACCAGGCTATTTACTAATGAAAAGAGGCAATTGAACCAATTTAATGGATTAATTTGAATGATTTCTTCTTGGTGTGAAATCAAAGGCGGAGCAACAACAAAGAAAAGCAGTGTGAAGCCAGACTGTGATTGAAATGTTTCCCGCCGTGTTCCAATCAACCCCATTGTGAATCTTGCAACGTAAACACTATTTACTAGAAAGTTTGTTGGAAAAGACAAAAATGACAACTGCCTACGTCATAACACGGAAATTCTCTACACAATGGTATGCAATAACACCTGATGCGTGAAGAAATGAAAATAAAATCAAACGGGATGTGAAAAGCGAATGACTTGCATCGCGCGTACAAATTTTCAAAGGCTTATAATATTTTATTTACTTTATGTATCGAAATGAAACTTTACACAATGTTTAGACTATATAAGAACAATGTTCTGCTGCAATTTTGTAATTTTTGAGTCTTTAAAAGTTGTGTATTCCGATTCACCCCCGTTCCATTTCACCCCGCTCTCCCCTACTCCACCACAACTAGTTCCTCCAAGGTTACAGGAGGTAATCCCAAGTCCTACTTGGTCTGGAATTCACAATGCAGTTGAAAACTCTTCAGAATTTTCAACTCATCCAACTTCTACGCAACATTTTTTGGGATATCCCCTTCAACCACCAATCCCACCGTGGCAGGAAGAAATTCATCAGCAGAATACAAGAATTGCATTACTATGCCAGCAAATGAATCGCTTTATGTCATTACTAGAACACCTTCCAGCTTTACAAATGAAAACTCCTGTTTCACACACGATTGCTTAAATCATTTTGATGCTTCTACTAACATAGATATTCCAAATACGTCAATAAATAGTTGTACACAGCAATCTACATCTACAGAAGATAACAATGGCAACACAAGCAACTTATCTTCTAATTCAGTCACTCCTCTACGCTTGCTTTCATTTAATTCTCGCTCATTGGTCAACAAATTAGCCGAATTACATATGCTTTTACTATCAAACCAATATGATATCATTACTATCACTGAAACATGGCTTTCATCTCGAATTCCAGACAGTCTCCTTTTAAATGACTCTGATTATGTCGTCGTACGATGCGATCGTGAAATTAAAACTGGCGGTGGTGTAGCTATCTTTCTCAAAAGCAAAATTGATTTAGCATTGTTACTCTCCATACTTATAACACCGAACATATCACTATTGATATTGGTCCTGCAAAACAAAAGACTTGCAGGATTGTGTGTATTTATAGTCCTCCATCATCTGCCTTGAACTTGCAAGAAAATATCAATCTCTGTCAATCTATTGAGTCTGAAGTATCCGCAACTTTTCCATTTTATATGACAGGTGACTTCAATTTACCACTTATTGATTGGACAGTACCTCTTAGTAAAGTTACTACAGTTTAAATTCATCAGTTATAGAACAATTCACTCCAAGCTGCGATCACTCAATGATTGAGATTGATCTTGATATTCAAAATTGTACACATTATAATCCTACCTATCAAAAGATTTAAGACTCCTAACTTCAGAAAAGCAAATTATCAAGAAATATGTCGTGTTTTGTCTTCAATAAATTGGAACTCGTTATTTTTTAACTGCATCAATGTTGAACAATAGGCTACTGGCTAAAGTTGTGCTCTGTTTTTGATAGTATTATTTATGATGATAATTTAGTTCCAAAATATAAATGTGGTAGGGTAAGGAAATACCCTGGTTACCCTAAGCATATACGTCACCCTGCAGAAAAAAAGTGTCAACTATATCATTTATCAAAAGACGATCCATCTTTAAAGTCGAGCTATAATAGCGCTGCCAAGATATATGCATTAGCGGTCAAAGAATTTCATCTTCAACTTGAAAATGAGGTTGTTGAAGCTGATTCGAAGAAAAAATTCTATTCATTTGTAAATCAAAAATTGAACTCACATCCTAAAATTCCATCACTTCAATGTCCAGACGGATCCCTTACTGATGACAATTCAATCAAATCATTTATTCTGAATAATCAATTTGAAAGTGTTTTTACTGTAGACAATGGTGTTATCCCACCGTTTGAAAAGAAAGTTGAATCCAATACACAATTGAACTTTATTGAGTTTTCTTATAGTAAAGTTATGAACGCCATCAAAAATCTACCTTCAAAAACATCAAGAACGCCAGATTCCTACCCTGCGTTGTTCTTAAAATCAATAGCAAATGAAATTGCCATACCACTCGCAATGTTATTTGAAATATCCTTGAAATCTGCTACTCTTCCTGCTGTATGGAAAACAGCTATTGTCAGCCCCATTTACAAGAAAGGACCTTCCAGATTAGCAGTAAATTATCGACCAATATCACTAACTTCAGTTATTTGCAAAGTTATGGAGTCTGTTATGGCGACAGACATTCTAAAGTATCTCAAAGCTCATAATTTAATCACTAAAGAACAGTTTGGCTTTATTTCTCGGCGTTCAACATGTACGCAATTATTAGCTGCTTTAAACCAGTGGTATGCTGCTGTAAATGAGCGTATGAAGGTCGATACAGTTTACATTGATTTTAGCAAGGCTTTTGACACTGTCTGTCATAGTAAATTAATATCAAAATTGAAGGGATATGGCATTAACTATGAACTTTTAAAATGGATAAAATCTTTTTTGACTGGTCGCACCCAACAGGTAGCTGTCGGGGATTCAACATCGGGAATCCTCCCTGTAATAAGTGGTGTACCTCAGGGTTCAGTTTTAGGCCCTCTTCTTTTTATTGTCTATATAAATGACATTGTAAGCTGCTTGGAACTCAACTGTGGTATAAAACTCTTTGCTGATGATGCTAAGATTTCGTTTAAAAGATTTACCACTGACAGTACTCCTCTACATTCTACACTTGAAAACCTCTCCTCCTGGGCAGAACGCTGCCAACTCAAAATTGCCCAAGAGAAATGCTCTGTACTTTCATTTGGGAAATCATCTATTTCGGATGCTGCGTATCAGTTAGATGGAAAGGCATTATCACGTTCATCTTCTTTGAACGATCTTGGAATCCTACTAACTGCAGATCTAAAGTTCACAGAACACTGTTCCATGCTAGCCGCTAAAGCAAAAAACCGTTCTTTCCTAATCAAGAAATGCTTTTCCTCAAATAACCCGGAGCTGTTAGCGAAAGCGTTCACAACATACGTCAGACCAATGCTTGAGTCATCTACGCCAGTCTGGAATCCCTATCTCATCAAGGACATAAATATTTTAGAAAATGTTCAACGCTCTTTCACAAGATATGTTTGTTTGAAAAATAATTCTTACAAGCCCTATGTAGATCGTCTTGCCTACCTCAACCTTGAGTCTCCAGAATTACGCCGCCTTAAGTTTAATCTTCACATGGTCTTTAGAATTTTGAAAAACTTAATTGATTTGGCTCCAGATGAATTTTTCACTATTAAACATTCCAAATATTCCTTGCGTGGACATTCACTGACGCTGTACCCAACTAAATCATTTAACTATGACTGTTGCAAACATTACTTTGCAAATAGAATAATCAAGCCATGGAACTCTCTTCCTGAAGAAGTTATATCGTCTAGTTCTTTACAAACATTCAAATTTAAACTTAATCACGTTAATTTATCACAGTTCTTTAACTTTTCCTTTGCCTGTTAGTTACTGTTAGTTAGTCTGTTATTACAGTATTTACACAGTAAATAGATGCTATCATGCTAAGATGCTGCTGTCATTATGCTTACTCGAATTGCCTGCATGTAACATTTTTAATTTGACAACAATGATTATGCACCGTCAGTGTGATTTCAACAATGATTATGCACCAACTTAAATCTAGGTTAGTGACATGTTTGGAAGTTTTGGAACCAAAGTATTTGTAACTCAATTGGACTGCTTTTAGTGCTTTATAGATATATATAATAAATCGATAAATGCAAATAATAATTTTTAACAAATAGTTCACAAATTCTTTTAATACACTGTTTTTTTTTACCTTTTTAATTGTATATATTGTAAAGCTCTATTGGATAATTTTTGTAGATTTAGCACTATATTAAATAAATATTAGTATCATTATTATAATATAATAATAATAATGTGGTATCTAGCAGCAGTTGAGATAGTGCTCGATGTCATTTGACAGAGCGTAAATAATAATAATGGAGTCAAATACTACGCATTCATTTTCTGTAACTTAAAGCTTCTCGCTTTATGCGATCATCAGACAGATACTATAGTTATTATTAGTATTATTATTATTATTATTATTACTATTATTATTATTAATTATTATTTGTTTTTTCTTTCCATAAACGAACATTCATGGCTTTAGAAGTCAAAGCTCAAAGTGACTGCGTGCTATTGCTATACGAGTCTCATATAAATTGATTAATCATTGGACATGGCACAGTCTCTGTTTATTGCCTGCTCATTGAGATGCCTACAGAGTGATGCTATATCTACTGTGGAGCAAACTATTGATAATCTTCCTGACCATATAACGGACAGTCTGCTTCAACAATGCGTAAAGATGTCGAAAGTGAATGCCTTCTCAAAATTAATCGCAGTCTGGCCTAGGGATTATATCAGCTTTGATAATGGCGCTCGTCAGTGTGATCTTCATCGCCATTATTTATTCATAAATTCTGATTCTGACTTCAACCAAGATTTGACAATTATCCTGATTAATCAAATGATACAAAACAAAACTGGAAAGGCACATAAGTTTAACCTTGAATTGTGTCATTTAGGTGAGTTTTATTGCTATTGATATATATTTATTTTATCTCTTGCCTGAATCAAATCAGAGAAATCGTTGACATCACTGTTGTTGTGCTGTCAAAAAGTGTGATTTTACCCAGGGTGAAACAGTTATATAAGTCTACCTTCATCCTACATATCAAAGCGCTCTGATTTATATGTAAAGAGAATTTATATGTGGTCCCCTGTATCAATTATAATTAATGCTTGTGGTGATGGACCTAAAGAAAGTAGACACATTTTTCCTGGTTGGCCTATTATTTAATAGTTGGCTATAATAATACATTATTGTTTATAAAATTAGGAGAAATTGGTACAAAAGCCATTATGCTCGCAGCAGTAAACCAATGTGAAGAATCAGTAAGTGCATTATTATCCAAAGGGAAACACTGTCGTTCAACACGGTTGAAAGTTGAACATCATTCGACATGTGCTTCTCTGAGTCCACAGAGGACAATATGGTGCGACATTGTGTTGAGCGCATTGGCACAGACATCAAGTGACCTGTATGACATTGCTATGAAAGCAATGAAGAGTCAGGGCAGTATTCACATCATTGCAACTGGTTTGAAGTCAAGTATTGCACCAGTTCTGCTGTTTCCACTTCTTGACACCATGAAGGTAACTAATTAATTCACTTTGAATTAGAAATGTGTGATATACCGGTAGCTCAAGAACAACAAAGCACAAATGTATTTATGAGATGTTCCATTATGTGACCTATAGGTTTAAGAAAATATATTACTGAGCTTGGATCGCTGAACACAAACATATAAAACAGATAGATATACCGATTAATGATGATTTCGATTTAAAGTTTTCAAAATTACCTTGATATGGTGATAGGAACAATATAAATGAATGCATGAGAATAAAGCTCAGTCGAAAGGAAGGAAAACCCTTGAAAACCTATCAAAACAATAGCTAGATTTGTTTTGGAGCTGATAGAAAAGGAGGAATTCCGCTGATTGGGGAAATTTCTTGTGCCTGAAATGGGACCACAGAGCATTTGCTGTAAAGGTATAATAATGAGTAGGCCTAGAACAAAGGCTCTCCTTACGCACAAATAAAGTTTAAACATGTCAGAAAAATTACAAAATGTCACTTTTTTGTCAGACACTTAAAAAGCTAGAACTTAGAAGCTTCAGCTTAATATTCTTATTATTTTTTTCTAGTTCGATGTTTCCGAAAAGATCCCAGGCTTAAATTTCATAGGCCTACTTCACTACTTGATAAATAGCCTATTCATAGTAACACTCTCTACCTTGTTTTTCATTGCATTTTGAGAAGTTCTTTCGTGCTGTAGAATTTCTAAGTATTTCAGCTACCATTCACACCCACCCTACTCTGGACTTACTTATTTCTTATCAATTTGTTATTTAAAATACTGCATAGATTAAGTTTTTATCTGAACATAACAACCTCCTATCCTACAATCTCTTCTTTTTAGGTTCAATATTTTAAAAGACTTTTGATACCGATGTCTAACATGAAAGGCACACATTTACAAAAGCTATGCAGTTATCTTCAAAGGTTCAGTAATCTAGAAATTCTTGATATTTCCTACAACAATTTAACCGAGGAACAATCAAATGAAATTCAGCATCTGGCAAACTCATTGATGCAACTTAAAAAACTAAAAGAATTACGATTGACAGGCAACTATCTGTGCAGTTCTGTTGACATCATAATTGAGTCGCTATGTCCGAGTATCAAACAGTTATATCTTGCTGGCTGCGGAGTTAAAAAGCAGCAATTGAAGTTGCTAAGAAAGATAAACGCAACAGATGAACTAACACATTTGGATCTTAGTTCTAATCAGCTGTCAGGAAATATCAATTCTGTTGTAAAATTGCTGGCAAAGTTGAGAAAACCTTTGAAAACATTAATCATGAAAGATAACCATTTCATTAGAACAGATATACTACTACTTGATTCAGAGTTAAGCGGATACTCTAATCTAATATATTATTTATAAACATCTTGAATTATTAATTTTAATAGTAACTGCTTCATTCAATAAATAAATAAAATATTTTTGTATCAAATTTAATATGAACAGTAATTCTATTGTAAATAAAATCATCAATAATATATCAAATATAAATATGGTTTAGTACCTACAACTTGTCATTTATTCGGCTAATCAGTCTTTGAGCGTAAAACTCCTTATACTCAATTGGTAAACAATCAAGTACTTTCATAGCCCTATCAATCCCTTGCATTGCCCTGACAACAGGCATGAGATCTTTATTCCCATAAACATCTTTATTATCATACATTTCATCAGTTAGATGTTTCCAAAATACATTAACAGCCACTCCATTGGTTATAGCTTTAACATTATGAAACCATAACGCTGGAATAAATAATATATCCCCAGCCTCTAATGTACACTCCCAACGTATAGCTTTGTTAAATGTTGGGAAACGTTTTAAATCAGGATTGTCAATGTCTAAGACTTCAGATTTATCACCTCGTAAATAGAGTTTGTTTACCTCTGAGGGAGGGAATAGAACTACTCGTTTCCGACCAACAACTTGAATAAGGATGTTATCCATTACCTAGACCAAGGAAAAATAAAATAGACATTTATGAATGCCTTTGTTGATACGCAGTGTGTCCACAACAGAAAATAGTATGGACACTGGTATGCATAAAAGTATTAGAAAAAAGTAATATGTTAACATAGCATTTGCTTGCAATGCATAGATTTTATAAATTGTATTTTTAACTGACTGGTTAGTTTTTGAAAATGAGTGTTCGAAATGACAGATATAATACAATATTATATAATTATCAGTGATGTACAGGGTTTTCTGCCACTGAGAATTGCCGTATTTGTGTAACTTGCTCAAGTGCACAACATTGGTTGGAAGATTTGAAATTACAAATGTAAAGGTATTGGTTTTTAAACAAAAAACACTGATTCCCAACATTATTATAAGTAACACTTTGAAACTTGTAAAACTTGACTAATTTTTATTATTACTGTATTATCATTATTATTATTAATATTGACCATTCAGGTTTGGTTTTAAGTCCCTGATGAAAAGCATTTCGTAAACGAGGCAGTCCCATTTGGGGCTGCAAAGTTACAACCAAACCTGATTGGTCAATCAGATTCAATACGATCCAAATTATTTTAAATTATTATTATTATTATTATTATTATTATTATTATTATTATTATTATTATTATTATTATTATTATTATTATTATTATTATTATTATTATTATTATTATTATTATTATTATTATTATTATTATTATTATTATTATTATTATTATTATTATTATTATTATTATTATTATTATTATTATTATTATTATTATTATTATTATTATTATTATTATTATTATTATTATTATTATTATTATTATTATTATTATTATTGTTATTATTATTACACAACAGCCATTTTCATAATGCGTGACTCCGTGAGACTCTGAGTTACGAAAAATACATTTTCCCATCTTTATTTTTTTTACCAGGTACCTATTTAGAACTTAAAAATGTTCACATTTTTATTACATTTTTATTAGTTAATGGATCAATTAATTTTAACCACTCATTATAAATTTACCTATATCTAGAGAGTAAATTGAACCTTGATTTTAAAGGGGAAAAAAGGATCGATGAGGGGTATACCTAAATTCCTATCAATGGAATATCTGATCAGGAGTTGAATAATATCTCTACACAATACAAAATGACTTACATCGTAATGAGTCCATAACTGGACAGATGGAGATCCAATTCTAAATACGCTAGAGAAGAATCGATCAGCAGGAAAGAATGATGGGATGTTGATGTCTTTGGCTAATTCAGGAAAATCAACTGAAATATCAGCAACATCCTGAAAACAAATCAAACTAACATAATTAAGCATACTTAGTGTATTTCAAGTCTTCAGAGGTAACTATGATTGATTGATTGTTGATCACATGACGTAAATTAAATCAATTATGTCCCCCCCCCAGAGCAGAAAATAACCCCTTTGAAAAGAATCACGGGTTAGTGGACATTTCTTTCTGGGTTCATGAACAGTCATGAATATTCATGACTCATGAATGTGATTTTGCCCAAATTTTTATTGAACACTTCATAATCATTTGGGTCATTTCAAGTTCATGAACTTATGAACTATTTTCACAGAGGAAGTTGTTATTTCCTGCTCAGTTAATGACATTGAATGCACTCTACAAAACATTTTCTGATCTTAAATAACAAAGAAAACTGGTGTTTAGTGTAACTTTGAAGCTAACTATGTCAGTCACATAGTATAACAGTGTAAACAGTCATTTTCAGAAATCATCTGTATTCATGCAACATTTATTTTGCAACCAAAAGCCAAAAATTGGTAAGTTTCAGTGCAGTGTTGGTACTGCAAAGTATTTATGGTAATTCTTCGGATTTATTTAAGTACATGTCTTACTAAATTATTAAATAGACATTTTTTCAATTAATATCATTTCAAAGTTTAAGTTTAAAATTTCTAGTAAAACTTAAACCATGTTATCGTATACTTTATACGACTGTAGATAGATATATATGATATACTCAGTATAGTCTAACAAAGCGTTCATCTGTTGGGACTATTTGCATTCCACGCATTCAATTATTATAACAAACCATTGAAAATTATTTAGTACAATACACTGTAAAATTCTATAAAATATCAGAAAAAAGTACAAAAATGATAGAGCACTCAGACGTTCTTATTCAAGTTTATAGTCGTATACTAGAACTACAGTAATGCAGATTCCATCATTTTTCGGTTTTGCTGTTTATCTTTCATTGCATAAATTATTATCCTCTCTATCAACGTAATAATCTATCTGATTAACAAAATTAGGGTTTTACAATGTGAAGTCTAATTCCTGACTGTGGATTATACATACACCACAACTTTTTGTTGCAAGTCTAGTATTCCTTCCTTTGGCTAGAACATGTTAGCATCATGTTACGATGTGTAGTTATGGGATGCGGTAATCCCAGTGCAGAAGCTACTTTGCACAAAATACCTTTCTACGAAGACGATAAATCAGAGAGCGTTAGAAGAAAAAAAGTATGGGCAGATTTTGTTTCTGAGGAATGGACAAAAAGCCTTCTAAGCGCTCAAGCATATTTTCAGAGCACTTCACAAAAGACAACCCTAAAACAGACGATTACGATGCTATTATAGCGTTTCCCAGTTCACATCATACATTACCCTCAAAAGAATACTTCATTTTCAGTTTAGAAATATGCTGACAACAATAAAGCTAGCTATTGTGGTCACCGGAGAATCTTTCGATATGTGTTAAATATGTTTGAGAATGACATGTCAAAATATAATCTGTATAACGCGCGCTTCAAATGAAACATATTCTGATTTTTATTTTTTTCAAATTCATGAACTTTAAAATCATTAAATCATCTGGACTTTTGCTACTCTTGAGTTTATATGTTCTTCCTTAAGTCAGCTTTGTGGGAGAGAAAAATAGACTGATTCAGTTACAGAGCTACACAATCTCAAACGTAACATCGCATTATTAATCCTATCTAAAGTCTATTAGACAAACCACACAACTTGAGACTTTGCCGTCATCAAACTAGATCCAATCCCTCTTTTTCCTCAGCAACATTTGGGTTAAAGCACCACTTTGAATGCGTTTTTTTCACTAAGAAATAATTTCCAGGTCGAAAAACAAATTACGCTTTTTTTTTTTTTCACGTCACGTTCTACTACATATTTAACAATTAGACAACGATCCCGAGTTGGCTACCTCGGAGGACCTCGGTGACTATTCAAGACGGTAGACAACAAGGGTGGGTTGTCTAATTGTTTAGTAGAAACCAACTAGTGGTACAAGCAAAACATATCAAAAGAAATAAATTTCAACTATTTATTCGCTTCTTGCATAATTAATTTTAAATACAACCGTCAATCAAAGGCATCGATGACGACTGCAGCATCGTGATTTGGGTGATGGATTTTAATTCGACTTGATTCAGATTTAACTTTTAAAACAAAACTGTTGGATATTATTACTGGCTACAAAATTACAGCCCCACAAAATAGCAAACTTGAGAAGGTAACTATTGAGGATCTAAAAATACATAAATGTCTGCAGTTTGTAATATAAAAGTTTGTTGTTTATAAACTTTAGCTGTGACTAGCGGACTAATTTATATCTGCAATAAAGTAGCGAGAAGTTGCGAGAAGATTGTAAGAATAAAATTGTATATTCATAGCCTACCAATGAACAACTTCATCTCATAATTTGTTACTTGTTTTGTTTTCTCGGGGACAGAATTTATAAGTTGCTCTCGTAATTCGTATAAATTTTTTATTCAAAAACATTTGCAAATCGCTTGTTTACTTTTTGAAACTTGCAAGGGAACTTGCCAGCGTTCACTATGAGAAAATAGTGAATGATGGAGCAACCAATAGAAGGTTAAATACAGCATGCACTCTACCTTTCGTGGGTTGCTTCCAATAGCTCTCAGATAATAATATTCCTATTTTGAAAGAAACAAATACAGTAAATAGAAAAATAGAGCAGAACTTGTTTTGAATTACCACCAGTTAACCAAACATAGTAGGTCTGATACCATCATGATGTACAAATCGGAATTATTACCTAGATATTATTGTGTTAATAGGGTCATCGACTCATAGGAAATAAAACTCAGCATTTTTACCATACCTTGTTGCAGAGTCCGACAAAAGGTTCAGCCTTCTGGAATCCTAGAGGCATTTCAACATTTTCTTCTGAATTTTCTTGTTGATGTTTGACCAATAAATCATTAAAAACATCAATTTTCTTCTGAATTTTGTCTAGCCTTCCAGGATCTAGGATCCCAGGATCCCCACTTTTGTCGGACCATGCCTTGTTGTATTAAGTGATTTGATCACTTTGCCTAGCTTTTCCAATAAACGGATCTTTCGGAAAACGGAAGCCTTTTCAAGAATCAAGAAAAAAGCATTTGAAAAAGTGAGAATTTCAATTTTTCAAATCTTTAAAAACGGAGAATGAAAGTTAAGTGACATCATACTGTAAAAATTCCTATCACGACGAGTGAGCGCAATATGATCAATACAACCCCTGTGACAAAATTCCACGACATCATGAACAGTTCATAAAATTTTTTTTGTGGGTTCATGAACAGTCACAAAAAGTTTGTGAACGCTTCATGAACCTGTTCATGAACTGACAAAAGTAAAATGTAATCATGAGATACATTTTATTGTAAATGATAACCAAATATTCAATTCTTTGTTATCAAGATTTATTTTGTTATTGATGAAGAAAGAATATCATTTGTAGACTTTCTATATGTAGACTTAAAAGTCTTCATACCTTAAGTGGTCTTATTGATATTTTAAAGTAGACGTTCTGCTCTATCATATAATGGAAGCCCCTTCAAAAAATTGTACTTTTTGGAGAATGTTTTTCAAGATATATTGTTTGTGGAAGCTCTATACATATATACCCTGCCTTTATTAGTTGTTTAAGCTCAATTTCGATACTGATCAAATTATGATCAATCAGAGATGATTATTCGTACCATTTCGATGTATTATGTACCTAATTTAAGTACTGTATTACATTATTGTGGGAAAACATACATCGTTAATCCATTACGGAAACGTAGAACAATTGAAAGCTAATATTATTCTCGGGGAACCCGTCTGGAAGAAAATGCTATCATATAATGATATTAATACAGTATACTATCAAAACTGGCATATTTTTGAAAAAATATCTCTGTAGCAAAAGCATCATCTTTCAAATCGCTCAAAAATTAAATAACGCGTATGCACAAGTTACACATACTCTTAAGAAGATTAATAAGATTCATAGTGTATAATAGACGTATAGATGATGTGATCAATATATCAAAACAATAAACATTTGAATAATAGCTAGATTATATTGTAAATCTTATATTAAAGCTTCCAAATATATGCCAACTATTTCAATGATTTATTCGGTGATGCTTCAAATTCAATCCAAATGAAGTCCAAACTTGTTTGATACTTATTATTGCCGGCAATGCATACGACACATGGACATCAATAATTTATTATTATTAATAATATCTTGCTTTAATGTTCTGCTCAAACCATCATATTACGCTTTGCAATGTTGCTCATTCAGTGTTTAATCTGGATACTAATAGTTGAATCACATGAAAATAGGATAACAATCAAAGTGAAAAGCTAAGGATTTTCAATTCAGGTACAAAAGTATTTAATGAACACTAATTGTCATTAATTCAGTATTTGTAATATATACCTTGCTACTGTCTTCATTTGTACTATTGTCACTAGCTTTTGCTACCAATTCATTGAAAGGCATTGATCTGGAAATAAAATTGACAAAGCAATTATCATGATTGGAACATCAACACTTGTGACTTTCATTGTGGTTTTCTCTTGGACATCTAGCCATATGACAAACAATGACAAACTTTTAATGCACTGTGACAACCTCGATTTGAAATTTTCAAATTATAGACAATTCGCAAGGCGCAGTGGAATCGGATGTGTCGAACCGATCAAACAAAAGAATCACAGCATGACAGCTTTTACAAGGACAGTAATTTTACGGTCAAACCCTTCTTAGCTCAAATGCATATAAAATGGTCATAGAAAAAGGAAAAAGATTACAAAATTGGTAAATGATGTCTGAATTTTTTTATATCACAATTCCATTCTCAAAATACGAATTGGACATTCAGGGAAGTCTAAACTGAGATTAGAATGTGCTATAACTATATTTAGCAAAGGTTTGTACTTGAAGTATTTGGTGCTATAAAAATCATCTACAAACGTTGGTTATGTAACATTTATGATTGAACAAAATTTTATTAGTACACTGATTACCTCCAGTCCACAATCAAAGCTAGCTGGTTTGTTATCATCTTACTAATATTTCACATTATTTACAACCTTAATCAAGTTTGGTTTGCCATTCTACCGCTACCGTTGATATTCATAAGTCACTAGCCTCGTAGTATTCAGCATTCCATTTACTACAAACTCTGGTTATAGTTCAAATATTTTGAAAAACGAAAAAAAATTATTATTGAGTAACTTGACTTTCACCTAGTCGTCACTACTTTACTTCAACGTATATTTAATGTAGTAGCCAACTCCACTTCCACTAACTCGAGTCAACTAACTGTAATTCACCTCAAGTCAAGTCAGTATCACATCAACATCAATATAAATCAAGTCGTATTGCAATATTCAAGTCAAGTCAGTACTATGCACTCTTCACTAAAATTACACAAAAGTACTCAGCCCTAAAAGAGGGAAGGATTTTGAACCTGATATGTGCAATCTGCTTAGACTTCGCATATTCCCCCTCTAGTGCTAACAAGACCGAATTCATTGAACAACTAGCAAATACAATCTGCCTAATTCAATCAGCCAAAATGGAAACCATAATTATAGGTGATCTGAATACGGATCTCTCAAGCCCAGTTGTCCATGGAAAGCCCTTCATCAATTTATCAGTGATTATAGTTTAACATCACTTATCAATGTACCAACTTGGGCCTCATCTCGAACAGTATTCGCTGTAATCTTAACTACAAATACTAACCTACACGACAAATCCATCGTCATCCCCAGATCAGAAAGTGACCATTCAATGGTACGCACTACCATTAAATGCAAATTATGGATCCAATGAGACGGCACGACCACACCTTGGTCACACCTTATCAATGCAAATTCAATCAGTACTTCTCCGACAAATGCGATTTAAAGAATGAGGCATGCATTTCTGCAAAGAAGAGAAGATGGCATTGAAAGTGAGAAGACAAGAAATAAGATCAGTGATCAAAGAATGTGTACCAACGCTTCCCTACGCGAATTTTGGAAAAATATCGACCCATGGCTCCCTGCAAGAAAATGGTCACAGTCCAAAATAGCTTTGATCGAAGACTCAACGAAGACTCAAAAGTAATAAAAATTCCACTGAAGTTGCAGCTGTTCTTAGTGATTACTTCATCAGCACTATGTCCTCTGACAAACAACTATCAAGTGAACAGAGTACTTATATCGAATTCATACGAGAAACAAATGTAACATGTTCAGCTCCCAATTTTCAGGTCTACACAGTCAGTGAATCGGATGTCTTACATGCCCTGCGAAGACTTAAAACCAATAAATCACCTAGGATTAATGGCCTGTCGAATTGGGCATTGAAATTGGGACGAACGGTATAATGTGCTCCACTCCGTACATTGTAGGCTATCTCCTGTGTTCAAGCGAGATGATCCTACGTCCAAAAAGAACTATCGACCGATAACACTACTAACGTCTTTATCAAGGGTATTTAAGCATTTATTGAATGAACAAATCAAAACCCACATGAAAGTGAACAACCTTTGATCTAATACTTTATCTGGTTTTCTACAAGGGAATTTCTGCACATACATTTGATCGAAGTAGAGTATTTGATACAGTAAATAGCAGAATTCTCGCATCAACACTATTTAACATCCTATGCAATGACGCACACCATGTCTCCAACACTGCTCAATCCGCCAATACGCTGATGATACAACCATCTACCACATTCACAGCAACACGCCAACGCTAGAAATGGAAGTAAACCACGAAAACAAAGGTATTAAGACCATCTTTTTCTTTTTTCTTTTACAAACTTACTCTACGAAGTGATCTGATTGTTCAGATCCACTATCATTAATAGACGATTCAACTATAACTGTCCTGTCTTTTGATGATCCTTATCTAGGAATAGAATTAAGCTTGACACTCCACAGTTTTCTTTTCGTCTTGTAAAGTAATACTGAATATTTTCTATCCTTTCTCGCAATAAAAAAAGCCCTATCACTTCTTTGATCTTTTAGAAATATAACATCATCAATTTTGTTTTCAACATCAATCTTTCCTATGTCAAACAAATTTGACCCAGTTTCAATGAAAACTTTTTCAGAGCTTATCTGTGTATCTCATCTGCATGTTTGCTTTTAAAAACTTTTTTGTATTTCTCATAGATATTAATTGTCTGTTGATCACAGTTGATCGCTCTTGACATGGAACACTTGCTTTTGCCCATATAACGAGGTCAGTAGTAATGGCTTTTGTACTTTCAATTTTGGATACCTTTTCTACTTGTAATTTGTATAGGAAACTTTTCAATGCCTCCATTGTGGTCGGTAATTGAGAATTAGGTAACATTTTATCTAATGCACCAATCAACCAAGTATCATGATCAGTACGAACCTGGCAACCATACGTTCACATTTGATGATGTCACAAGACTGATGGAGTGCCACCTTACCTGAGTTGTTGAGCAATACGGAATACGCCTATGAATGCCTATCATATCAAACAATTGCTAAAGCACAATTAATTCATCAATATTGAATATGACAACATGTAAATATATTGAGTACTTTGTATAATACAGTAAACTACATTACTTGAATTGTGAATTACTACTTATTACGTGAATTATTCTTTAGTTCTATCTTGTGCTGCTTAAAATCCTGTTCCAAGGCAAATTTTGTTGTCTTGTTATTCTATATGACACAGAAATATTTCTTGCTGTCAGAAACTTTAATATGTTCTCTTTCGCAAAAATGTGAATAAACTTTCTGTTATTGTAACAAATGATGAACGCTGTAAATAAAGTTCTTAATGATAGTTTTAATGAAAAAGTTTCATTACTAACTCAATAAAGATCTTACTCAAATGCAAAATTGTAAATATTCTTAGACATTCAGGTACTGAGTTGTATTTTTAATGCGCCAGTGTTTGATCGCCCATTAGCTGTAAATTGGAATAACTTGATCCGATTGGCAGAGCGTTTTCAATTCAGATTATCAATGTGAAATAAGTGAAATTACTCCTCGCGACATACTGTGTGTGATCCTTCATTTAATATCTACTAAACTTCAATTCCTGGTTATAATGTCATGCATATTTCATGAGCGTTTACAACTCTCAAGGACTTTAATTCAAGAGTGATGAAAATGATGTGTAAAAGGAGGCCAATTTTCAACGCTAGGGAAGGCATACCGCCACATTGCAAAGCTTGCTGTGTTATTATCATTGTTATAGTGCATTTTTGCTTTATATATATTGTCTTTTTCGCAATTATCTTTCAATAGTCCTGAAATTAAATTACCTGGTGAAAACCATGTTAATCTTTGTCTTCTTTGTCTATGTCTATTGGATGTTTACAAATTATGTGTAACCAGATTATTTTGGATTTCATGCAAAAGAAATTTGGACTAGTTTGGATTTGTATTCCTTAAGAAATTTAGTTTCGGATCGCATTATATTTATGATTATTGCTTCTGATCGGATCACTATTACATTCGTACCGGTAATCAATTTTCTGTAAATCCGATCCGACGCACACCTTTGATTTCAACCCACAACCTTGGCAAAACAGAAACTGAACATGCTAACCACTTGGCCACAACAACAAATAATGCGCATTTTCAATTTTCCGACGGCAAAATCCAATCTTAAGGAAATGTCCCTACTTTCTATGTATAAACTCTTTGATAATCTAATTAATGTTAAACGGCTTAATTTATTCTCTCTTGGAATATTCTGGGTGTTGTTTCTAGGCTGTTTATTCGGTATTTCTAGACTGACTGTTATGTTTTAGCTATGCGCAAGTGTCAACATTATCCAAAATGTTGTCATAAATTTTTGCTTTAAGTTATTTTGAATCCATGGCACAATGCATGCACACATGGCAGGTCTTAAACGCGGAACAAGGAAGACGCAGAAAGATTTACGGAAAAGTTGAAATAGAGGTTTCTATTGTGTTATCTAGTATCAGACTATGAGACAACCGATTGGTGATATGCCGCCTTTCCTGTCATTTATCTGCTGCTAGCAGCGGAA
The DNA here is from genome assembly GCA_916610825.1 of Haliclystus octoradiatus. Classification (NCBI taxonomy): domain Eukaryota; kingdom Metazoa; phylum Cnidaria; class Staurozoa; order Stauromedusae; family Haliclystidae; genus Haliclystus; species Haliclystus octoradiatus. Next base: position 22,558,851 of record OU744446.1, read on the forward strand.
AAACACAGGTGTAGTGAATGAACAGAACATAAAAATCAAAATTTATTAAGCCGATTACGTACAGCAGACGTGGTTGACACGCGAGCCATCAACTGCGCGCTACTCAAAGGAATAAAAATAAGCAGTTAGATAATAATCGGATATTTCATGTAATTTATCTCAAAATGTTTCGTACTATTAAAAGAGCCATACAGTATAACATTGGTACATGTTTGTATAAATAGTTGCGTTGGTAGTGCTCGATATTCAAAATCAGAGCTTCACAATAAATAAAAATGATCCAGTCTTGCTTGATGATCGCCAATGGTGTGATTAGTGGAACTGGAGTAGCGAGAATTCGTAGGTCTCTTTCTTGATTTGATTTTTTATTTAGTAAATATATAATTTGATTGATTAGAGAGTAACATGCTTGGTAAGATGGATGCATTGCTTTTTAGACATTCTGATCATATACAATTATACAGTATGCATTCATATAACATCGTAAATTATACACTCCATTATAAAAGTTTTTTATCATCAAATAGAAATAATAACATAAAAACTCAAACTGACTGAAGATCAAAGCAACGAATATTGTCGCCTCTTGATTTGATTTGCTTTATATTTATGTTCCCAGTTCATTCACTACACTTGTGTTTTTCAGCTAATAGTGGCAGATAAATTACAGCATAGATTATAGAATACAGGGATTGGCAACTAAGGTCTGGGCACGAAATATGTTTTTGTTTGAGATATACCGGAAACCCGTGTTCTTGAGCCGACACAGAATTTTGTGACAAATTTTCACAAGTGTCATTATACAACAACGCGGTCGACTGTTCTACTCATTTTATCATCATCGTTCATATCTTCAAGCTGGCTAGTAAAAGTACACTTGATTATTTCATTATTTTGCAATGGATGGTCAATTAAATAGCAATGATTTTCAGTACCTCGAACTTTTTAAACATGAAAGGCGATGAAGAAAATGGCGAACTCTATCGGTGAAAGTTTAGAAAAGCGCGCCTACAGAGAAGTTTACGTTAATGGTAATATTGCTGAAGGATTTGGAAAACTAAAGGTGGTTTAACGGTGTCCGTAACCCTTCACACACGATCAAAACACACTGATATAAAATTATCCATCGAATCGATGAAGATGAAGGTTTATCAACTTAATTTATTCACGACCAAATGACTCTACTCTTCTCAAAAGTTACTACGAATGAGTAAATATTTCTTCGGATATTTCTGGAGATGTGTCAAATATATTCAACGTTTTGATATATTCCCTACAAATCTTCTTGGCAGTAATAAAACCATCTATCTGAAATTCATTGCGTGGATGAGCACCCTCGGGAAGTCTATTTATTATTGTTGTGGAACTGTGTAAAAGAATTTCGTAATTTATCCATAAGGAGATCAGATGGACTCTTGAAGCAAACACGCTTGAATGTTTTGCAAATCCCAAAACTTTAATCTACCTGGGATGTAGCAGCACAACACTCTGGTTTAGAAGATAACAATCAAAATACTGAGGATTTTATGTTTTATTTGTCTACACGTATTATATTTTATTATATGAAGTGAGATGATTTTCGTACACGAACGGCATGGGTTTACTGCTTGTAACTTACAAGAGAAACTGGAATTGAAAATGAAATCGCTAAGTAAAAAATTAAAAAAAAATTCAAACTTTAAAGTAACAGCAATTCAACATTAATTGAATAATAAGGTGAACATCCATAATTTGATATTGTACAAAATTCATTGTAAATGTGAGTGTAACATAACGTAATTACAAATGTAATACATCGACACTGAATGTTTTCACAAGTGTTTTAATTTACCATACCAGTTATCGATATTGCAACCATATCTTGTTCATTCTGTGTATTGCTTGCTAAATTTTTGTAGTGTATTCATTCCCTCTGCTGTGATACATACACTATACGAATTATTTGTTATGTGATGAAAATTGTTGAGTGTATTTTGTGCTACTTGTATGTCGTAGACCTATATAGGCCGCCTAGCTGTAAACTGTATTCCTCTCATTTAGAAGCGCAATTATTTTATAGTGAACATTTCAGCTTGATTTTGATTTGTTAGTTATAAGTGTATTTGTAGATTAATTCAATCACCTCAATCACCTACATTTTCTTTTTCAAAGTTACAAACATTAATTTGCAAATTGCAAAAGTGATCACAGCAATATTTTGGTGAAATATACCGCAAAACATGGTGAATTAAATTGGCCATATCTACTCGCTATTTTGTTTAAACGTAATTAAATTGTCATGGACATTTAAAGTAAGCTCTATTTAACATTGTCAAAACATAAAACTTCAAAAAAAATATTGAGCAACGTAGGATATTATAGTATGCAAGTTACGAAGATTACAAGGTTTTGACTGCATCGTTGTAATCTTGTGTCGGCTCATGATCACGTGACTGCGTTTCGCGCCAAATTCGACATAATCTGACCGCACGGCCGAGAACAATAGAGTTGCCAATCCCTGTATTCTATAATCTATGATTACAGGAAAGGCGGCAGATCACCAACCTGTAGTCTCATTCCGATACTCGAAAACACAATAGAAACCTCTATTTTAACTCTTCCGTAAATCTTTCCGCGTCTTCCGTTTTCCGCGTTTAAGACCTGCCGATGCCCCCAGACCACCGGGATTCTCACATCACTTTGTTTACTTCTGTTGACGTGTTGCAACAAGTTCTATTTTAGGCTTCGTAGCTATGACAATTGATTATAAACACAGTAACAGCAATAGCTAGGCCTATTTAGGGCCTAGCTACGGTGCTCTGTAAATTTAACCTGTCCTATAACACACCTTTATATACATTACCTTATTACTGTAACCTACATTGACTTTACCTGTATGTGAAATTCTTGTTAAGAAAATCAAGTTTGGGGTCTCCAGATACATGTGAAACAACATCTCTGGATCCACCCGTACTAGCCAGATACTCTGAATTACACCAAAGAGATTTTGCTTCACCAATATCAACATCACGGAGAATGTAAGGTCTTCTTTTTGGATAAATATCGGTGCTGAAGCTATCTTTATTCACGTTGTGCATCACTGGTACATCTTTGACTTCCGAGTCAGCCATTGCCAGTTTTTAGTAGAATTATTCAGCAGATAGGGACATCTTGAAACTAGTGTGTCCTAAATCAATCAAACGCAAGTTAGCGCTTTACAATGTCTGGCGAAAACAAGCAACTTCATATGAACTTCATGTTAGACCTGTTCCACATGTCCCTGTACTTCACTTTATCTGGGGCCGCCATAGACTTATTAGAACATCGGGTAGCCTACTCGCAGACTCACTGTCAAAATGTGACTTTGGTAAACAGTAGACTGTCTACTGTTTACCAAGTTTACATTTTGACAATGAGTCTGCGAGCAGGCTAAGTAGAGGGCGAGCGCAGAGAAATAGTGGGCCTTGTAAGAGCTGGGCCAACTTCATGTCGGCAGCCATGGCAACTTTTCTGATTCGGATTCGGATTTGGGAGATTGGAACTGAATCATATAGAAACTGATCGGATCGTTACCGTTTACGAAACGTGTTCTGCTTTACAGAATTCAATACTAACCCCCGCGTCCAGCCAATCCAGCCCTCGGTATATTTCTAAGTAAAACGGTAGCGTATCGGCGTTATACATGGAACATTAGATTAGACACGCTCAATACAGTACACTAGGAGTTAGAAATTGTAATAATGCTGCAAGCAAATGTTACTGAATAGTAAGATGTAATGTTAGATTGATAATCTGGATATAATTTATAAAGTATTTTCACAGTGGCTGTTAATAGTAATTGGGCTAATAAAGGAGGTAATTTGTATTTTTATAAAAACTGATATCAATTCGTTCTGCGAAAGATCGAGAGTCTGGAGCTCTATCTGAGCATGATCTGAGACGGGCGGCGCATCTGCAAATATTAAAGTAGCAATATCCAAAACAGTAGTCGATAAGGTCATCAAGTCATTAAATTGAATTGTGCACATACTGTCCAATAATTTCTTGAAAGACCGAGTAATTTCAATGGTGACAATTGTAATGATAAAGTCATAATATTAACACCTTCTTTCTTCATTGTAAGCAAAGAAAATGTATACGCTTACGCTGTATAGTTCAGATCCATGAAGCAATGAATGCCAATGATGACGACTTATTTGGATCCTGAATTCAAAGTCTACTCAATGTGATATCCGCTATTACGTAACTATCGGCATTCCATTAACACCAAAAATTTTGAGTGAGACGAATGGATTTATTAGAACAATATGGTTTAGAAAGCACTCCTCGCACGGCTCGCAGCAATTAAAAATTTCCATTTTGCAAGTGAGATGGAAATATTTGAGATGCGTATAATCCAATAACGGTGAAAATAAACTAAGAACGCTTGCATTAAATGTCTTGGACCCGACTTTGGACAATTCCATGTTCCATTTAAGCGATGTATTTAAAAATAAATCACGAATAAAATCCCACATATAACACCTAGCATTTTGAGGAGGCTATTCTCAATTGCCATCTGCTAGCCCAGTGTTGAAGGTCTGTTAGAGACTGCTGAAATAGGGTAACATCTAAAAAAATCAACTTTGGAGAAATAAGGATCTTTGAGGGTCAGTAAAGTGAGTCTGAAGTTAGATCGCATTCCTCAAAACGTACTGTCAATCACCCAACTTGAAAACGTCCCCCTCTGCCTTCCTCTGCATGCGCCCTGCGCTATTGTGATTCAGTGCCTGATGATTATCTTTTTCCCGGGCGTTGGCATCTAGTCGAGTGTGGTACCGGGGATGTGACCGAATAAACTATTATACTATTCAAAGTTTCATCAGTCCAGTACCTTCTAACAGAATAAACAATCAATCATGGTATAGTTTTCGCTGGTATCAAGAACTATAATGTACCTTGATTCATATTTGAACATCAATATAAATCCAATAAATTAGAAAACTTTACATCAGTTCATTTCCTTATAGCTCGAACTACTCGTCTGATCGAAAAATAATCTAAATAATATAATCCCATCAGCCAATCAAATTTGGGGAATTAAATATATATCATAGCTTCAAGTAGCTTATTATATTTATACTGCATATATCATACACGTATAAATTAAATAATTATTTATCTGTAGTTTGAAACATGGTTGGAAACCTATTTATTTGGCAATGAAATCATAATGGCTGATTTTAATTCGTTTATATCTCTTTTCAGTGATGATATCTCATGCATGATCGATCCCATGCTACTTTCTATCATGTCTTTGGCGTCTTGTTGACACTTTGTCAAAGAATCGGTTGACGGCCTAATGATAACTTGTTCGCAATCACATCCAGACGAAAGAGAAGTTGAAATGGAAATATTACTACCGTTGTTATATTCAGACATTATAACTGTGTCAGGTAGACTGTTGCTATGGTAATTCCTTGATGAATAGGTGGTGGGGCTAATTTGTCTTCTTCGACCAGGCAGTGAATGGTAACCAGTATTGAATGATGGACTTCTAAGTATTCCAACATCCCTATTCGTGTATATCAATGAATCAGTGTTAGGGGTAGTCTCTCCATTTACAATTTCCTCTTCAATATGACATTGTCGATTGCCTCGTAGTGAAGCGATTGTATCCTCGTTTGGGCGATCACCGAGGGCGTTTGATACTGTTCTCGATAGTGAAAGTTTATCAAAGTCAGTAGAGAAAATTGGTGGTATTGAAGGTAAATCAGGAAGACTAAAGCAACCATACATTGCATCGACCGCATTTAAATTTGATTGACATAAAGACGGGTCCCAATCTAGTTCTTGTCTTGATAATGCCAGTACACTGTCACCCTGCGTTTTATGTTGAGCATCCATACATTCTGCTAATAAATTTTCTTTGCTGTTTATACATTCAGCTTCTCCGTAGCTATCGTCTTCTCCATCAGACAGCTGGTTATCAGATCTCAATTGACCATGTCCAATGCTTAATGTGTCGATATAAAATTCATCATTACTAATAATCAGTCTCTCATTAACTTCTCTGCTATTACATATATTAGGTGAAGCATATGCGCTGTTAATCCGATCATCTACTGACCTATTATCTTCACTTCCAGAGTCATCTTCAATTTGTCGCAAGCGATTGTCTAATGATTCAATGCGATAGCCCGTTAGATCACGTGAATCCGTTTGCCGTAATTGTCTTTGCCATAGCGGCATCTCTGATAAACTAGCTGCTGACGAATTGGATGTTACGCTAGAGCGTGTACTACGCGGTGTTCTTGGCACGGAAATAAGGTCATCTTTTCCATTCAACGCTTGATCCCAGGGTTTTTCATCCTCTTCACATTCATCAATTGAATCTAAACGATTGGAGCGGCAGCTCGTTTCTTTCTAAGAATTAAAACAAATTAAAATATACAATAAAGTGACGAGGATCCGGCGATGAGGGTATCAGCTCTGGATCTAAGTAAGTAGTTGAGACGGTATTGCCCTACCCAAGGAGCCCGTACCACTCTTCTATGTCATCCTTAGATGGTACTCATTTGATGTTTTAGATAAAGTCAAGGCTGAGTTGACCTTCGTGGGATTTGAACCATCGTCGATCATTAACAGATCTATAGTTCGGTTACTCTGCCATCTGAGCTACTTGGTGAGACAAAGTGGAGTTCATTTCAACTGTAAAATCTGTGTTTTGAAACTATAAGTATGCCTTGTTGTTTTTCCATGTGTAATAACGATAATAGATTTTAATGAACACATAACATATTCAGAATTTGATAGAATCCGACGAAAATGTCACCCTAACTACTATAAACTTGAAATCCCAGATATCTACCATCTGGATTAAACGCAGTGCAAACTGTATTCTGGATCTGGAGCCGTCGTCTGCCTAATCATCCTAAGTAGGTAGCAGAGTGTAGCGAATGGTTCCCGCTTACGGCTGTACAGAACAGCCTATATGGTCGCATTTAATTTTTCTTTACGTTGATTACCAAATTGTTTTATACGATATACTACAGCAATCACAGAGACTATTTCCATATATAGCTATTAAATATAGAACTTGTCCTATATGTATATAGTTACCGTTAGGTTGAAAACCATGTCATGTTTGAAAGATGTCGATTCCATGATTTCTGGATATGCTGACAATATCGAAATGACTCTATCTTTAGTTAAATACAACAAACTACAATACGTTAATGCTTTCACATCACCGTTTGACCTTCCGATTTGATTCTGTCGCCTGAAGATTTCTTCCCCAAAAGTGTCCCCTGATCCTAAATTAAGCAAACCGAACGCATCATCATCAGGGTTATTGGCTCATCAGCGTAAATAGCATAATTAATTAAACCTGGTATAAATATAAATTGCGTCATAGGATCTAATGAAAGATAATGCTTCCTCACCTAGAATTGCCACGATTGACTCTTTCTGAACAACTTCAATCGTGCCTTCTTGCACAAAATAAAACGATACAACAGCATCTTTCTCTTTCAGTATCGTCTCCCCTGGTGTGAACTGCGCATGTTTGATTTTCAAGGACAAAGAACGTAGAAGACCAAGGTTCATAACACGAAACATTGGCAGATTTAAAAAATTGTTATAAAGCTGCATGGAGATGTCTGCTCTAAGTTCAATGGGAAACGAAGCCATGATCTGTAAGAAATACAAATTTAAATTTATAATTCCATCCGACAAGATTCTTCGTGATGCATATTTAGAAACTTAACGTAGCTCATGAGTCATGTCATCTCGGTCATGTCCGTCATGGTATATCAAACATTAAGCAATTGTCTATCATTGTAAAATAAAAAGTATGTATGTTCAATGTTCATACATAGACGAAGGAAGAGCGCAGACTACGGGAAGAAAGTTGTGGTGCTGGGATTGTACCAATTTTAAAGAGTAGAGTCGTTTTTCCCTGTAATTTATGTGGGATAACTTCATATGCGCCTCCATTTCTTACGTATGCTCGCTAAGGGCCTATTGGGGATACTTGGGATCTGATTGTAAACATTTGTACCACGATGAAGCATAAGAATCCACACCATGTCATACCCAAATACACCCCTTCGCCCATGTTTCCTAATTTGCATTGACAGCATTTGATAGGACCGTTACCGTCTGATAGAGGCCATGGCTATAACTATTGGATGACATAGCCCATTCAAAGTACTTGTTAAAACCAACCTCTTCTCTGTCAACCCCTTTGCTAACCGACCAACTTGTTAGAAAATAGTCTTCTATTCGCTTTCGTAAATCGCCTTCAATCCGATTGATGTGAACAAACTGTTTAATTTCAGCCGACTTGGATTGAAACTTTGCTCTTTCCGCATACAACTTATGTATAACCGCTGTCATGTTACCAAATATGGCTGACTGGACAAGAGCTGAAAACAACAAAAAAGAACTGCGTGTTTATATGGATCATTCAGAACTGACAACTGATAGAATGGCAAGAAATTAACTAAAGTGTCACGCCTCAATGAAGTATCTATATACGCTAATCATAAGATTGCAAATGGAAAGCACTTTAGGATTTATATTCGTATATAACTCATTTTATAACCTCAACAGTGATTCGTGGCCGGATGCCTCTCCTGACGCCAACCAATAGTACTGTACTCTGATTCTTGCAGATTACAGGCCGTAGAAGTAAACAATGCGTAGCAACGAGAAGCAACACAGGCATCTCAACGATGGGTATCGATTGGGTAGATTTCGCAATCATTTCAGGACATCATTTTCAAAATTATTAGATTATTTAATAATAACATTAGAAATTAATATTTTATCAAATCAAGAATTGACAGTGAACATTTCAATTTATGTGTCTTTCATTAAAAAAGTTACACCAAAAGGATCAGCGCAGCTAACTAAATCTCATTAAATGCAACAATTAACTTGGGAGAGAACGTGCAATCATAGATTATCGAATATATAATCTATGGTGTAATGTATCACTTGGGCGTGCTCATTTTCTTATTCTAACTTACCTCCAATAAGAAGGACCACTATAGAAAAGAGCTTTTCCTCTAATGTGTTAGGAGCTATGTTACCGAATCCAACGGTTGTGAGGCTTGTTAAAACAAAATATAATGAGCTGACATATGTTTCTCTCTGAGAAGGACCCGTAGACAATGAATGGTTGATGTAGGGTTTATTAATCTGTTCGCCTGAGAAAAAGATATAACTATCAGCAACATCGATACATAATGCTGACGTATGACGGAGTTCAAAAAATTAAACAGAGACGCATATCATGGTAATTATTTCATAATGGCAACATATAAGTCACAATTAATTAATTAACAGGAGTGACATGACTCAAGTGAGATGAAAAATGAAGTGAGAACATATGCAACAGTTCGTTTATAATCTATAGCACTGAGAAGTTGTAACAGTTTCCTTTCCTATCATATTTGTTGGAGCTATGGTTCTGTCAATTTCTACTGTGCAATCTCAATAACTTTCTGCCTACTGCAATTATATTGAACACTGCTTGACTAATCATATATTAGTCAATTTTCACTATAACGAGCTGTTGATCGTTTACTGTAGAACAATGTCATACAATCGCTTGTCTCACCTAGAGTTTGCAGCCAACCATCAACGTCATTCACCCTCAATCCCCTGCAGCCAATGACATACCAGATACAAGATAGCCAATGACCAAGAAGAGCAAATGATAGCATCAACAATAACAACAAAATGACAGTGTTTTCTGTGTAACGACCAAAGCGACGTGCTGCTCTTGTGATGCGTAAGAGACGAGATACTTTAAGGACGTTTACAGTCTGTCCCTATACATAACAGACGTCAACATTGACAATACACAATAATGTGTGCTACTATAAGGAAGGATGAGGAATTTTAAACATAATGCGATCTACTTGGCCTGGTTAGTATAGCCATATCACGATCCCTGGGGTAACTTTCGTACTTTTGGTATACGGAGTTGTTCATATATTAGAGGGTACCTATAGCAATTCTAATATCATCATGCATGAAAGCGAGATTATCATAAGGAAGGGGTTGTTCACTACATACCTTCTCAAAATTCAGAAAACATCTTAGGGTATGCTACACCAGAGGAAATTTTTGATGCACAATTTTATCTTAAAACCTAGTGTAAATTCTACTTCAATTACATTTAAATTTTTGCTCGAATGTTCTCTCTCATTATTTTAGGGTAATATTTCCTTTATTAAAAATTAATTGGGGTAACATTTCTATGGCCATCCTTCTAAATCTCCATTTGAACAACCCCGTCGAAGCGCAATGAAAGATATAATCTAATTGCTACCAATCCGTATTCACATTCCCCTTCCCGTTGCTCTGAACTATATGCTAATGATTACATTGTATAAATTAAGTAAACTTACCCACGAAGAGTTGATAAGAAGCAAGAACTCATAAGGAATAGCGGCCAAGAAATCTATTGCAAACCAATGAGTGACGTAATACTTTGCAATCAAACCTAACTCAGTTACTAATTGCCCACTGTCCTTATCTATGTAAGTGGTGCGAAAATTAAGACCAATATCAGCCATAAAAATCAATTCAACTGTCAAATCAAAAACTCTGAAATAGATCATGGTAGACGGTGTACCACTATCAAAGGCAGCATGGAAGGGTGTTACTATAGCAACATAAAGGACCAGCAGCAAAACCAACCAATCCCAAACGAACCGAACACGACCGAAATGCATGATGACATAACGTGATGTTGCTTTTGTAGTGTTATTTGCATATTGTGTAGGATAAGATGGAAGGCTGCCACCAAGCTAAAATAATGAATAAACGGCAGCTGTTACATTGTATCGGCCAGTCTGCCACATAAAGGACCAGATAAAATCTCAAGCAATAAGCATGTATATGAAAGGCAAATATCCACATTAAAAGAACGGATTATCTTGGTTCATTGAGACGCTATCTTTTCTGTCTTAAATTGGACTTTCTAAATTATCGGAAAAATTATCTTTCAGACTAATTGGTCGCTAATGATAATAAATGTATACTGTTAAATTTTGAATATGACGATGTTTCATTGAGTGATAGTTTGTGCTCCTTCTCCTTCTTCTTACAAATGAGCGTATTGTATACTTGTAATATATTTGTAAGCAGAAAGATTGAAATAATTTGACGCAGTTATATATTATGGTGCAATTCAGCTTTCCTTGCATATATAAAACTGAAGAAAGGCTCGTCAACTATTTGGTATCCTCTTAGCAAAACTATTATATACCTTTGTCGAAGTCCCATTCGGCATTTGCTGTTGGCATTGCCCCTCATTAACTCTGCTGTTTTTACTTTGGTATTGCCGTTGGATATGAAATAAAACATCACGACTGAATTTACGTAACTTGGGTGTGTGCGTTGATGTATTGCTACTCGTAGTTGATTCTGAATGAAATAACCAAATAATCAAACATAGATTTATATTTTAGCCCCATAGCTAATGATAGACGAGGGAAGAGAGATATTTCATGCTCAGTTTGGAAGAAGTTATACAGTTTTATAGCATAATTTATAGATTGTATAGCACCTTTCGCTTATACGGGCGGGGGGCTCCCATACAATCGCTCCCATTGCATCGCATATACGGAGACGTGCCACTTTGAATGGGTATCCTTTAAGGAATTCTAAAACATTTTGGGGGATCGAATTCAAGATTGGTAATTTTTTTCAATTATTATCTGAAAAATCTGAAAAATCAAATTTTGAGGCATATAGATTTTAGGATTAGTCAAATTTTGGGGTATTTTATCATTAGTATGAAATTAACAATACCTAGTTGATAAAGTTATTTTCAAGGATGTCAAAATTTCAATTGAACCCTTTTTCTCTGGAAGACAAAATGGTACATGTCCCCTATCTTGCATACACAAGGAGTGAGCCCCCCGGGAGCTTGCTAACACGGTATAGTTTGTGAAAAATCTATAGTTAGCTCGTATGATATTCAGCTTCATGGGATATCATATCTCTTTTAATTTATCAGATTTTTGGATTTATTATTAAGAGTAATCAATGATTTTGAGAGTGAATTTTGAATGGCACACCTCTTCCTGTTATGATCTCAGTCTCCAAACCAGACACCTTTTCATGTGTAATATCTTTGTGAGAGACAAGGAAAAGTACAACTGCTCCAGTCTCGTTTTTGATTGGTAAAATATCCAAGAGACACCAAAAAGGGGCACCTGGATATAAAGTAACCCACAAGAAATATTCGTAGACAATACAAAACATCTATTTATTTACAAAATAGTAATGCAAACTAAAAACTCTTATCATTACATTATCATTGCATTTTTAATTAAAGCGTATCATGCCTATCGATTCAGGTGATATGATGCTATAAGAGTTCGTATATAGACAGTATACGTCAAAGTGACAATAAGCCTTTAACTTCAAATCCAGCGTATTAGAAATATCGCTTTTAATTTAATGATTGTTACGGGTCAACTCAAAGCTGTAAATTGTCTCAACATTTCGATTTAGCCAAGATTTGATGCATAATAGGCGCATAGAATTGATTTTATTGCACTGTATGTATGAGTGTATAGCGGCAACACCAGCACATTTTCACTCCGATTCTCAATATCTTTAAATAGAATACATCGTCAGAACAAATTATTTATTACCCCTGTCTCAAGACATAACATTTGCGAGCCACCATATGTAGGGCTCACTATTCCTCATAAATAATTGTTTGTGTAATTCTGTTTTTCAATAATTAATTACGGCGCCCCATTCAAGGCTGTTTAAACCCGTTATAAAAAGAAAAAGAGTTCAGGGATTATAGAATAGTACGAAATTGAAGATGAAATTTCTTGGCATCCATATTTCCATGTTACATAGATATCAGATAATCTATGAACCAACATAGTTGTAAATGAATCATTAATATCACAACATTTAACAATTTCTTAACTGGAGTGATAATATAATGTCATGGAAATCGAAACTCAACATTTTTAATAACATAATTTTTGGGTGTAGAATTGTTTGCAATTGTCTGAACTAATCCTATATATATATGATGTCATCATTGCTTATCTTTTTTTCATGCAGTGGATCATAACACAGTCAGACACAAATAAACAGATTACTCCCCATATCAGGGAAGCCATGATATTATCTATACTGTCGGTATCTGTTGTGCTGTGTCTCTATTTGAAATTGACAGTACACATATCAAAATGAAGCTCGCATGTACTCTTGTAAAATTCTGATATAGATATATATATAAATATATATATTTATTGACTTTAATGCATGCACTTTTGAATACCTTGGTATTGATTTCCATTATGTGAAATTAAAGGTCACGTAAATTAGTCTACCCCTCTTGCGAAAATTTACGAAATATAACATATCTTGAGACTCTCGACACAAATGATAGAACGGACTCCGGCTGTTCAAACTACTCTACGGTCCTGTTCGGCGTACTTTATGAATTGAATAGTGTAATAGACTTACCTGATTTCTTATAGAACTGTATCTCGCATGTAAGTTCTGCTTTAGTAGACAATGCATTGCTGATCCTCAAGCATGACTCAGCTCCAGTACTCATGCCAGCAAGAAAACCACACGAACAACTCTGCTGCATAAGTTCTGTACGAGAGAACCCTGTCAATTGACAAAAGCCATCGCTACAGTAGACTATCTGATAATTACGATCAGCTTGTGCATTGCCAAGGATGAAATTGCTCACTAAAATAAATTTTACAAAAGATTAGCAAGTTTAACGTTGTCGACATTCCACATCGCATTCTGCTCTGTATGAGCATATTACACTGCAATATTAAGTTTAGCAGCAGCTGTATATAATACTCGTCATCTCACTCTCAAGTGCATCTGACCCGGCTATTAGAAATCTTCCCTCCGGTCATATATCAGATTCAGTGGCATTGACCTGGCAAACGTTCATTGATATGGATATGGGCACTAGAACGCAAGTATTTGTAGGCATAACTTTGCACTTTCAAGTATTGATCATACAGTAGCAGGTACATGGGCTCTTACAAGACATGAGAGCTTGAAGACTGCAAGACTTCCAATAAATCCGCAAAAGTTACAATAGAGATTTATAGCACACTGGCCCTTGGCACGTCGACATAGAAAAAGCAGACAGGCGTTTAGGAGATGCCATCATGCGGAAAGGCTCTACATCCTATAATCCTATCAACGACCTTGGCCAGGCTTTCCTGCAATTCAACATATTCGATTTCCTGCGTGATATCAATTGGAATTCAAGATTTGATAATAATCAGACTCATAACGATAAATAATATGTGATTATGATTAGTATGTGGTTCTAATACTGATGGATTGTGTTGTGTACTAGTATAAAGTTTTCTTATGTAAAAATCAATTGGGAAAGATAGATTTTCTCCATTATAGTTTCGTACTACAACGCCATACATGCGGTTTTATTCATATTAGTGTATCATGCAGCTATTTCCAATTTAAGGGGCTATTTGTTTAGAAAAATTATTTAGTGGATCTAATTCAATTTAATATAAATTGTTCATGTTATTTTGACAATATTATTGGTGCGATGGGAGAGTTGTATTTCACCACTGTCCCATTGGACCAAATAAACTCCAAGGCAATAGATGGATGGATGGATCATCAATCTAGCCATGATAATTTGACAGAACGATGATCGCATGAAAAAAATGCCGGGCGGCTGATCCAGCTCTAAATGATAATCCTTCTAGACCAATCATCTACATTCCCTGTGACTAACACTATTAATTAATGTTTGATTATCGATCATAATTGCCTTCATAAGATGGAATATCAACCTATTATTCTACAATTCTATTTATGACTGCAAACTAACATTTTTATGTTGATTGCAAGCCTTACATAATTTTATTTGTTCACATTGTCGCCATACGTAGATCTATCACCTTGGTAACAAAATATGACAACCCCCTGAAGAACTATCATAGAATTTGCTAAATAAAGCTGTTTTATGAATTGATGTTTTCTGATGGTCAAATCTGAGAAGAAAAATATTAAATTACATATGCTCAATATTATTATATAATCAATCAAAACTATGAAATAAATGAATTGAGAAACAATAAAAATTTGCTGAATGTTGCGCATTCGATTTGATAACAAAACTTTGATAAACTGAATTTGCAACGATCGATGAAAATAATTGAACTGAGCTATATCATTTTGTTGGCGATGGGTTTTGCATATCTACGATAGCCCTTTAACAGTAAGGCATTAATTGATGATATATAAATGGGTTGTACCCACTACCGAAACATTATGTATGGTGTGTGCAGAGCGACGGCTGTTCCATCAGTTAATACTTAATTAATAGTAACAAGTTCCTGTGAATATACTTAACTGTAATGTAAACGCAAAGTCGCTATTAAACAACTGCTAAAACATTTATTCGAATGAAATTTACACTCTCTACATACCGTTTCCTTTAAATTTTTGAGCCAATGTTTCCAGAAAGGCATTTTGCGGTGCAGATCTTCCTTTCGAGAACGGCATTACAATTGATGGAATATAATAATAAATATGAAGTGCATTGAATTACAATCTTTCCTATACCTCATTTCAGCATGATCTAAATTCAGTGATTTTATAAATAGTTGCAAATTTTGAACTATATGTAACCAATCACGTTTGATATTGATTGAATGTGTAAGAAAACTTTGTTTGGTGAATCTCCACTTATGCTTTCAATTGAGATACTGTTGTAGTTGTATCAATATTGATGACGCTCAATTTTAGTATAAAAAAGACGTAAAGAGATTATTCCTTTGTCAGACACATATTTGATCTTAAAAAACTTTACTCTACAAGACTGAACAGTTAAATATGTCAGTTAGTTGCTTTTAGTGTTGAGCGCCTGCGTGACAGCCACCCGCTAGAATATGCAATAGCTTTATTTGACTCGCAATTTGCGCGGTGAGATAGTTCACTAGCAATCCTTCGTTTTATCCGGTATCACTTTGATATGTCAGAAACTAAACCACTTTGTCCTTTCATAATTTTTAACCAGCAGGTGTACTCTCCCACAGCATACATAAAGGGCAGTAACGTCATGTTAGTCGGTTGTGAATCATGCACGGAACAGACGGCCTTTCTATTAAGTACTGTGTTTATTATGTGTTGGCAATTTCTATTCTACCCTTAGATACAGACGGAGAATATATCTATTGCAATCATCTTTCAACAGATCAGATTAATGTTGCCATAGAAATGGGTTGATATTATAGCCATACCATTGTTGATTGTAGTTAATCAAAAAGAGGCTACATGTGATCAACCAGATGCTACTATACCACTGTTAATTATCACAAAATGCAATTAGTAACGAAACTAATATAGTCCTTTTACTGTAATTAAGATAAGGATGCTGTTATTGGCATTAAGTACGTCACATTCAAGATTCATCAATGTGATATTGTAAAAATGTAGCATCTTGCATAAACTTTCTCTACAATTGACACAAATGCTTTTATTTGACAAATAAGGCAAAAAATACACAGTCTATGGTACAGTCATTTCTGTTGTGCGAAACAATGCATCAATAACTGTCAGATGCGAACAACCTCCTCAGTGATGATAATATTATACAAAAATATTCTGCATGACAGTCAGTCGTCATTTCTAACGAAGATGAATTGTATTATTTAATTAGAAAATCATTGAAAAAAGTTGAAAAAAGTTTTCTATAACTTATTTATATGCCAATGTATCACAACACGTCAGTCGTCAGATTTGTGTTGATAAAGTACTATCATCATTTATCATCATCATCATTTATTCAGGACCTGATAAGTTCACATAAAACTTTTTCACACGACTGAAAATTTTAGAATGTTAAACCCAAAATGTTCAGCTATGTTTTCAAATAATTCATAGAAATATCTTTATTTTTAATTTCCTTCCTCAAGGCTGCATTGCATTCCATACCTTAATTGAGAGTTCACACTGTTGTGCATTAATTGATGTAATCAGAAATAAATTGTTCAGTATAAGAAGATCTGATAAATATCTCCTGTCTTTATCTAAAATCCGGCTTTCAATTAACCGGATCGGAAGTATCAAGAGGCACCTGCAATGGCACCCGTATTTAGGCGATCGAACATAAGGTTGTGATTGATATCGAGCAGAATGATTTTTGGCAATCGTAAATCCACCTGTGAGAACTTTATGCACTGATTATACAGGTATGTAAGTGCCAATTCTTACGGGTATTGAAATTCGAGAGATTATTGAAATCGAAATTTTTCTGTCAAATTTCCACGATGACTGTAATTTGATGCAATTCATGATATGTTAATTAATTAGTCATTTCCCAGTTATTTTCACATAAATATCTTTTACTTGCCTACATGGTGTTTATAAAACAAATTATAAAAATATTGCAGCTCTTCTACGTGCGTGTTTTTATCACTTATACGAGTTTAAATTCCAACCGGCAGTGATCGCTACAGACTATATCAAATATGCAAGACCTCCTCTCCCAATCCAATCATCGTTGAATTAGATTTACGCAATCGTTTCAATGCCTTTATCTCTTTGATCACTGTTCAGCCCTTTACATTAGCATTAAAATATTCCAATTATTATTCACTCTTCGCATCTCCACTCAATATCATCCATTGTATATTCAACAAATAGAAAACGGTGCTCAGTTTTATGTACTCTGATACGAACACGTTGGTGCGTAATGAGACATGAAAGAGGCTTAAGATATCACTAGCAGCCAGGCGAGTGATTATGGCCTCTTGACTGTCTCATGGTACCTAAAGTGTTTGTATCAGAGTACTTAACACGGATAACCATTTTATATATGTTTTAAAATATAAATAAAGCCCGGGGGAAATTCAACAACTCCAATTCAACACTCCCATTATCATCAAAACAACAAAGGATATGGGATATGCCGGCGGCACAAAAAACTTTTGATGATCTCCTTGCTAATGGAATGTCAAGAGGAATCAGGAGCGTGGAAGTAGGAGTGTGGCTTTTAGCCCTTCCTTCCATGCCAATGGGACTGTTCCTCACAAATCAGTATCTTCTAACTGCGGTGGTATTTCACCTCGGAATGAAAATTGTCCCAAATCCTACATCATTCGTCATCATGTGGCAGAGACTATCCGTAGCAATCCAGAGGGGAATAGGCATAGTCGTCAAATCTTTTACCCACCCAAAAGGTGACCTTTTCCAACAGGTATATAACGCGATTGAAAATGAACTAGAATTAATCTGTAACTAGCTTAGAGCAAATCACAAGAAAAAATTATGAAAAAGTGCGCACCTGAACTAGTTCAAGGCCTCTTTGTCAAGATTTAATAGGTCATCTAGAAGACTACACATTCATAATTGTTACTAATAGTTCCATGCTTACGCAATCATCAGACAAATATACTAAATAATGAAAAAGATACAGTTTCGCCTATACATCGATTTACAAATTCGCAGTTATTGTTTAACAGGACAAAGGCTATTGATGCTACAGATAAATTGTATTGTTACTATTTCCTATAATGCTACCTAGTTATCATGTGCATATATCAATAATAATATTTATGTTAATATGTTTTAACGGATTTATTTTTAACGGATGGATTAATTTGTTATCGTGTCTGCAATTGGAAATAAGTTCAGACATTTTGTATTTAATACGACTATCTCGAATTTTTAACATCACAATAATTTGTACGTCGTCCTAGTATGGACCGAAAATTTGTTATGGCTACGCTCGGCAAGTATTCTAATGATGACTTAATTTAGCATGCTCCCAATTTACGGTTACATATCCGGATCGGACTCCGGTGAAGTCAGGAAATTTATTGATCGACATTCGACACCCCCTCAAACAAAATTTCTCGGGATGGCCCTGTTTGTCCTAGTTTGATTGGTTGGTGGGAGGATGGAAGCAAAATACAATAGGTAATTGAATAATATAGCATTCCAAGATAGTGATTAACCTTGAGTGCCTAATTAGTAAAATTTCATATTACTACAAATTATAAAGTATCGTGAAAAATGAAAGCAAAAATTATACTTCACCTCCCTTCTGTAAATTTTGACATGCAGTGGAGACCACCAGTCCCTGTCTCTCGTATCAGCGAAGGTAATATATGGTTAAGTGGATTTCACTTACGCTTTCGCAAATCAATCTGTGCAACGCTTTGCATGCTCACAACTTCAAAGGTTTGGATATCAACGACATGGAAACACATGTTGCTAATTATACTGAATAATGGATCCAACTTGCAACGAAGCAATTGTAGGAAAAGAAAAATTCAGACGAAAACGAACGAAGGATATTATCAAGCGCATTCAAAAGCAGGTGAACACTGATGTTGATTTTGATTTTTGACTTCTGTTCTCTGAATCTCTACAATATATAGCCTTGCTAGCCCGTGGATGCCCCCTAGCACTACACTGTAAACCGAGAAAAATTTGTCCACTTCTTCTTAGACTTTATATACTACTGTAATGACAATGCTGGATTACGTCACAAAATACGTGATGCGAAGGCCGCCAGGCCGGGTACTGGTAGTGGTTTTTTGCTGATTTCCGATCTGGAATTATAATACGCAATTACGCATGCATGCATGATTTAGAAAAAAAACTCACAAACATAAAAATTACATTAACAAATCTCTAAGCGTTATGTTCTTAGCGCTTCACAATTTGTAATAATAGACTAACCAAAAATAAGAAGGTTGAATTAACTAATTTATGAACATTAACATGATAATATCTAAAATTTTGTACAACAATTAACTAATATGGAGGAAACGAGATGCAAAATAGATGTGTTTTTAGTTTGCTCTTGAACATACGTAATGATTTACAAGCTTGCAGGTCTTTCGATATATTGCTCCATAAAGTTGGAGCAGCCACAGAAAATGCTCTATCACCATATGATTTCATATTAGTAGATGGAACTGTCAATAAATTACCAGATGATGATCTGAGACATCTCTTAGGGCAATACTCAACAAGTAGTTCACGTAAGTATGTCGGCGCAAGTCCATGTAAGGACTTAAAAGTCAGTAATAAAATCTTGAATTTAATACGTTGCTCTACTGGAAACCAGTGTAGGCCTAGTTCATATAAAATAGGTTTGATATTATCATATTTGCAGGTTAATGTGATAAGCCTTGCTGCTGCATTTTGAATACGCTGTAATTTTTAAATCAAACACTTGTTCAGGCCACAATATATAAAGAGTTACAGTTGTCAATTTTGAACGACATAAAAGCATATAACCAAAATTTTTGCGGTATGTAAATTGAGGTGCTTTCTGATCTTAGAAATGCAAGATTGATTTGCATACAGTATTGATGTCTTAGTCATTGATAAATCTTTGTCAAATACAGCACCAATTTTACATGCAGATGATGTTGGAATGATAGGCTCGCCAACAAAATTGAGAACTAATGTGCAGTATCTCAGTTTTGCTCTTGTTCAATTTTAGCTTGTTAATATGTTAATAGACATCCATTTATCTATATCAGCAACACAGGCTTCAATTTTACTAATGGCAGATTGAAGTTATCCATTAACTGAAGGTTGAAAAGTTATAAAATTTGGATGTCATCTGCATATAAATGAAATTGAACATTATGTTTTCGCAAAATATCACCAATAGGAGACGTGTATAGAAGATATTAAATTGATCCAAGTACAGATCCCTGGGGAACTCCACAATTAAGACTCTTTGATTTAGATCTTGAATCATCAAGGTATACAAATTGTTCTCGACTATGCAGAACTGTTGAAAGCAAAGAGAGATATCTCAAAGAAAAACAAACAACTTCAATGGCCAGACGGCGTGCAATCAGAGAGTACATGCATGATAGCGTAGAAGATGATAAGACATCACACAATTTTTGGAAAAGTTAGGACCACTTCGTCCTCGAAAAAACGGAAATAGCAACCGATCAACAATATCCATTAAAAATATATTGAATGATGCCTTTGTAGCTCACTTGGAAACTAATCCAGCCACATCAGCTGATTATTCATCACATCCATCTGTTCAAAGAATCAAGAATGTGATGGAAGAGAAAGATTTGATCGCCTTCAATTTTGAATAGATAACACCATCTGCAGTTAAATCAGTCCTACAAAATGTCAAAGCAAGAAAAGCGCCAGGTGAAGATGGATTACAGAACTGGGTTCTGAAAATTTTATGTCACACCAATCTATAAAGCCGGTGACCAGCTGATAAGGACTAACTATCGACCAATCACTCTTCTCAGCGCCCTCTCCAAAGTGTTTGAACGACTTTTGCATGGACAGATACAACCATATATGATCGACAACAATCTGTGGTCAGCCTCCATCTCTGGGTACTTACGCGTCATTCCTGTGAATCTGCTCTACATAAATGTACAGAGGATTGGAGATATTCACTTGACAAGCGCGAAAGTGTTGCGGTCGTTGCCTTTGACCTTTCGAAAGCTTTCGATACTGTTAACCACAACCTCCTCATATCGAAGGTTAATGCGTATGGATTTTCAGACAACGCATCAACTCTAATCCAGAGCTACCTTCACAACAGAAGGCAGCATTTGAGAATAGGTGGAGAAATGTCCAACTGGCAAAATGTACCGTCTGGTGTCCCACGAGGCAGCATATTAGGGCCAATACTCTTCAACCTGCTTTCAAATGATCTATTCCTGTTCTGCAAGACATGCTCAATTCGACAGTATGCAGATGACACCACAATATATTGTTCTGCAAAAAACCAACCTATTCTTCAGCAAAACATCGACACTGGAGTCAAGGATGTTGTATCATGGTTTGAAAGTAATAAGCTGTTATTGAACAACAACAAGACACAGTATATGGCCTTAGCCTCTATGTCACCCATAGTTCTTGTTAACGGCATTGAACTCAAGTCACAGAAACAGTTAAAACTTCTGGGAGTGTTGCTGGACAATAAACTAACATACAAAGAACATGTTGACGCGATATGTAACAAAGCGTCCGCCAAGGCATCCTGCATAGCAAGGAGACTGCAATCATATTTACCTGAAAATTGCAAACTTTCGCTTATAAATGTGTTCATCGTACCAAATTATACTTTTGCCAATTCACTCCTATGCTCCCTTACGAAACAACTTCAAAATCGCATAGATAAATCCTTTTGTCGAGCAAGCACGCTAGTGCTTCACAAGAAACCGTCATTCAGCTCATCCGAATGCTTTTCTGAAATGAAGATGCGTATAAAATCACTACGGCAGCAAAGCCTCGTCTCTGCTACACAAATTGCATGGCAAGTGCAACACAGCTGTGCGCCAGCATATATATCAGAGTCATTCCGATTCAAAAGTAGCAACACACAGGCAGGAAAACGTCATGACTTTGAAATTGCAAGGTACAATCTTGCATGGGGTAAAAATTCAATCGTAAGAGTTGGTGGCAAACTACACAATGAACTTTCAAAGGATACCAATGCTGAAATGTTAAAATTAACAACAGACATTCATTTAGAGCTTGGATATCATTTAAGAATTTGGTAGAAATGTACAGTACCTTTTTAAATTAACTTTTAGCAATAACAATAGCATAATATCAAATACATAATTATATACATAGCTTAAACTACATTATTTACATATATACAAAACTTAAACTACATTATTTACATATATACATTGCTCGACATTCTGTAAAACATGCCTTTGGCAACTTCACAATTTTTTTTCTTTTTCGGAATTATTTTGTGAATGTAGACTTTGAGGTAAAATAAATAAATTGATGATGATGATCAATGTATACAAATTGTTCTCGACTATGCAGATGCGATTTAAACCAATCAAGGGCAGCACCTTTTATTCCAAACGTTGGTGATAATCGGGATAACAAGATGCAATGATCAACCGTGTCAAAAACAGCAGAAAGGTACAACAAAAGAAGAAGGACAGAGCCTTGACTGTCAAGAGTGCGAAGAATACTATTTTGCACACGAAGAAGAGTTGTTTCTGTGCTATGAAATTCTTTATAAGCTGATTGAAATAATTCATTCAAGTTGTTATTTGACAAATATTCTTTGAGCTGAGATGCAACTGTCTTTTCTAAACATCTGGATACAAATATAGGATTAGAAATGGGTCTGAAATTCTTTAAAGGGAGAATACTGACCGGGGAACATTGCGCGCTCAACCAACTCATACGTCATCAATTTAAACAAAGCTTTGAGAAAAGCTGCCGTGCGTGTGAGTTCCGAGTGAGCTTCGTTTTATTATTCTGGCCGTATGTTGATTTTATGGTAAAGCATTTCAAATGAACAAATTAAAATCACAATTTGGGAGCTATACTACGTACTTATTTTATCACGTTCTGGACTTTAATGTATTGTTTACTATGTGATCAACAGTATAAAAAGTATGATGTGCAGAAGCGGTTTTAGTTCGATCAGTTCGATTGATATGTTGAACGAAAGTAACACTAAACAAGAACCTTGTTTAACATTTTTATTTTTGTTATAAAGCCAAATCCTTGTGTTTCTTGACATATTAGGTCATCTTGCGTATCGACTATCGTTCTTTTTCATGTTTTTGATGTAACGATCGGTCCATAAAAGCTTGCCAACTAATAACAGGTAGGAGGATAGGAAAGCATTTCTTCAAGACTACAGCTGGTATGGGGTCCAGTATACAGGACTTATTACATGATGCACCAATTAAAACAGCAAGGTCATATTCAGATATAGGGTGGAATAAATTGAAGTCTGATGAACAAGGGGTAGGTATATTCATTATTTCCGTGGAGTCTGCGAAAGAAGGGAGGTTAAGTCTAATATTGGCGATTTTATCAGTAAAAAGTTGATAAATCTGTTTGCAAGTTCTTCAAATGACTTTGATGTTGGCAATTTGCGAGCAGGTTTGGAACAGAGCATCTTAGAAACATTATAAAATACTTTCTTTAGATCATGCTTGTTTTCCTTGATTATTGATGAGTAATGTGCCATTTTTGCCTCAGATATCATAGTACTTACTATTTGACATTGGTCAACATATAAATTCCTGTCTACAGTGAGCTTTTTAAGACGCCAGCGCCGTTCAAGTGTACGTCGAACAGTCTTTCGAAAAGATATTTTGGGAGAATACCATGGAGACTTATCAACAACAACCTTTTTCACAAGAGGAGCATGAGTGTTTATTAAGGATGAAAGTATCTTGTCATATTGGCATATACCATCTGTAGGTTGCGAAATTATATGAGACTGCAACAGATCTGAGTAAAATTTATCATAGTCAATGGACTTGATCTTGCGATATGATATGGTACGTTTTCCCTTCTTAGGCCTTTTAAGAGAAAGAGTACAATGTAGTGCCAAGTGATCTAAGATTACAGGATCATAAACAGATATATTATTAATAAAATGTTCATCATTTCTAGTTATCATCAAATCTAACGTATGATTGCTATTGTGAGTGGCGAAATTAATGTGCTGACATAGATTGAAAGAGTCCAATAAATCTGCAAACTTTGCTGAAATAGGATCAGATTTGTTATCCATATGAATATTAAAATCACCAACAATAAATAAATGTCCAGCTGAAATAACTAAGGACTCCAATAGCGTTGAAAATTCATTTAGAAATATAGATGTTGATAACTGATTTCTAGCAGAAGGTGGAGGTTGATAGATCAAATATATCTGGATACTATTTTTATTAGGGCGAGGTAAGCTCAATTCAATAATCTCAAATGATCGGAATTGTCTAACAGGTAGTTGTTTTAAGCGTAGACAATTTCTGGATAGAACGCCAACACTTCTACCCCTGGCATCACTTCTTGGTATATGCTTGAAACAGTACCCAGCTGGTCATAGTTCTTCAATAGTATGATTTTCTGAAGGCTTTAACCACGTTTCAGTAAGTGCTAGAATATCAACAGAATTCTCAGTAACATAATCATGAATTTCCAATGCCTTGTTGTTAATTGATCTAGCATTCATCAAACAAAACTTAACACGTGATTTAGGAATAACACTGAAAAGATGTGAATTGCACTTGATATTAGATGGTGAAGGGCACCGTTGATTCGAATTCTTTCGGTGCTTATAAAGTCTTCGAACAATTACGAGCATATTTTAAAATTCCCAAGATTCTGACTTTTTTCCCTCCTCTTTTTCCTCTAGCTCTATTTTTTCTTGAAATTGATTTAAAATGCATCACATTATTGTAGTTAAAACAATCCAAGCCAGCATAGTTGATTCTAAAAAGTTCATCGTCGACTGTAAATTATGATACCTTGATTTTTCATTGTCAAAAAATAGTGTGTTGAAGTCAAGATTGAAATATGATATAAAGATTTAAAGTTGTATAAAACTTGACCAAATAGTAACTTTGAGTTTGATTTAAATCACCAATAACTTTCTAACTTCTAGAACTATATAACAGTATTTAATGTAGCCTAATAAAATTTAAACAAAAATTAAGCAAATTGTGATATTAAACAGGAGCACGCAAAACGCGTCCGTCGCCAATCAAGGCACCACGTTTCGATTAAAGTGATCCTACTGCCAAATCTTGCCCGTAAACAGCGTTTTTCCAATCGCATGTTATTCGGCGCACATCTAAGAAGTCACGACCATATCATTGTAAACGACAAAACCTGTTTACTTTTGTCAAACTCAGTGAAGTCTAGATTATTCACATAAAGTATCTCCGTATAATTACAATAGTCATGGTTTGTCTCATATCCGTTCTTAAAATATCATTGCTATGATTGTACAATAGATCATGTAAAATAATTTTTATACTACTGTATATATAGAGTGTTCACCCACGTGACATTTTTACTAAAATTTTCTGATGGCGGCCATGTTGGTGTACTCGCAAATTAGCAAGATTACAATTGCATTATTAAATGAAATGTTTTCTAATATTCTTTGATTAGTTTACACCGTGATTATCTCTTCATTGGTAGAACACATGATTGTTTTCTACTTTGCATCATTTGAAATGGTTAATGAAAGGTTTAAATTGTTCTGTAACATCGCTATTTGAGGTGAAACTTCGAAGATAATTTTGTTGTATTTCAACCGTGAGAACTTTTAAACCGACAATTCATCATTTGTTTGGGGGCTTAGACCACTTTTATATTGTTTTCTGAAGTTATTTATTACATTAAACTGCTAAGCCAATCGTCATGGTTTATTGGGAATAAATTCTAAAGACCATTTAAACGAGTTTGTCCATATTTATGGTTTGTCAAACCTTGGTCAAACTAGGTCCATATACCATAACACGGTATTGTGGGTGTGACACCCCCTGACGATTTGGTCAGTAGGCAAATCTTCTTTGAACTATCTCCAGTCGGCAAAAGAGGGAAGAAATGGCAAAGGAATATTTTGATGTTCGCTTAATCGCTTTCTAAGATTAGAAATAAGAGAGTTCTTTTAATTTAATTCTTTTTCCATTTATTCATGTCCACACAAATCATTAATACTGTACAGTATATAGACACAGTTATCTTCAACTTTTGGTGTTTGATCAGGACAGACGAGAGCAATTTTGGGTCCGACGGGATCTCTTAAAAGGTTTGCTCATTCGCTTCTTGCTTCCAAGTTAAAATAAAGCTACATGCTGAGTTAAATCACATATATTATCTCCATTTTATCAATCTTATTCTCTCCTCAAGTTGAGGAATAGATCACATATAATATAGATTTGTTTCTGTGGAAGAAACTCAATAGAATAATAATTTATAATTGACAAAATCATTCTTGGCCGTTTCGCAAGGCGCCATTGCAAAAATAGAAGTACACCAACATGGCCGCCACTAAGCCTGTGATGTCACGTGAAAACACTATATACCATGTCAACTTTAAATTTATTCTCTTTCGCTTTAAAATGATATATGATACATCGAAACGTTGCAATTCTCAGAGTTTTCTCTTGTCGCTATCCTTCACTTTAAAATGTTTTACTAAGAAATTACTACCGTAATAAAAACCCAATGCTTTCTTATTTATTTGTTGCACTTGTGCAGACCAAGCGATAGCCCGGACTGGCCCACCAAACCGTGTTCATATAGAGAATTTCTGTTTCATCCCTGAGGTCGGATTCCTCTGCTCACCAGGTGACATGGGAGGGCTAGCCCGGCAATCATATAAACACACTGCAGTAGAACAATAAAGAACTATTTACTGCATGTTGATCTCACTAAAAGGTGTCACTCCACCTTGCCTGGCTGGCCAACCTCATGTAAACACCCCGGTGTGGCATTTTTATCAAAATTCACATTACGAGCGAAACTTTTCAACTTTCACATTCACACATTCAAAAATCCTGCAATTACTGCTAAGAATGAGTCTTCAAAGTTCAATCCAAAAAATCTCAAAGGGAAAAATTGATAGGGGGACCATTGGATAGCTCCATTGCTCCTCCCTTTTTAATCAACAACTGTGTAGATTACCATTTTGTTAATTTTTTGATTTCATCAGTTTCAATTTTACTTTGGCGATGCCAACTTGAGGCATGATCGTTTCCTTCGCAATGAAATTGCATCATCTGCTACCGGATGTAAGTATTTGCTTTCAACATCTGTTTCCATACTCTGCTTGTTTTGTTTGTGCTTGGGGTAAGGTTAATTCTATTTTGTCTTTCAACTATGAAATAATTTGTAATAAATGAGCTATTAGTAGCTTAGCATTATATCCAATCTAAAACAATAGGCAGGGCGGTCAATTACTGAGATTTTTGAAATCAATTACTGTTACAATTACTTTGAACAATGTCTATTACAATCACTGTTACTTTGTTTCAAAAAGTAATTAATTACAATTACAAACTACATGTATCCAACTTTTAAAAGTAATAACAATTACTGATTACTGATTCCTTTTTAATTACGAAATTAATAATAATAATAAGAAACAAAAGTAATCTTAAAATACAGACTATAAATTAATGAATACGGTATAGTGTGATGTATTACCCAATTCAAAAAAGTATCAAATGTTTTTCAGCTAATCAAAACAAACAAAGTAACCAGTAATGAGTAATGGTTAGGAAGCTAACTAAAAAGTAATCCTTCACAGTTACTAAAAATAGTAATGATTATTGGTAAAATTACTGAAAAAGTAATTAATTACAGTAATTAATCATGTCTTTAGTAACAATTGCTTGCAGCCTGGAGGTGTTCATAAATTTTGCTGAAATCAATAAGAACGCTTCCTAAAACAGCATAGTTCGAAGAATAAATAGCCTACAGTAAATAACCAGTTGATTGAATACAAATGATATCTATTCTGTTTTCAATTAGTTTTTGAGCCCAAACCTGGAATCAGATCCAGATCCTCAAACAAACCTACTTTATAGAGATGGCAGATTTGACTGTATTGAATTTTTGATTGTTTTGTACTACTATAATTGTATGTAATCTTCAGTTTCAGTTTGTAGCAAACTTTGACATAAAAACTAGATACTGGGCTAATGGAAATCTTTTGGTGGCAAAGCATTTTCGGTCGTTGCTCCAATTTTGTGGAGTAACCTACCTGATGACTTGCACAATTGTCACGCTATGTTGATGTTCAAGTCAAAATTAAAAATTTACCTATTTAGTATAGCCTATAAATAGATTATATTATGTTCAAGATTTCAACTTTCACCGGAAACACATATAGACCGGCAGCCAGACAAGTTTAATCACGTGAACAGCGTGAAAGCAATTGACCAATAAAATCGAAGGGAAATGTCATAGTATGCAGGGATGAGAACCTTCTACGGATCTGCGGAATGCTGCAAAAATTGAAATTTCTGGGTAGCCTATAATGTTTCAATTCATGAAAATCTGAGTAAAAAAGGTCTAGATAAGATAACAAGACACAATATTTTGCTACAGTTTCGATTTAATCTAAAATCGTCTTCAGGCAGTAAGAGAGAGAATGACTATGGATGCCAATTTGAACTCGAAGATTGTGAGCGGATGCCTTCATTTGTTTTCATCATGCCTTAAAGTTGATATTATTTTATGTTTTGTTGTTATGTTGTATTATTATTATTATTATTATTATTATTATTATTATTATTATTATTATTATTATTATTATTATTATTATTATTATTATTATTATTATTATTATCATACAGTAATAGATTGTATGCTATTTATATTTATTCATTGTTATGAATATAGATATCAAATTGGATGTTGTTGCATCATTTAACAAAATGACAGAGATATCAACAAATAGAGAGTTGATTATCAAAGCTGTCAAGAAAATGGAACTCTTAGAGGTGAGTGAGTCATATATATTATATAACATGTCAATATTTATTATAAGGGTCATAATGGAATACTTTAAATAAATAGTAATGTTGGTTAAATGATTTCACATTGAAACCAACATTGGACTTTTTTTGAAAGCATAACTAATTTGGAAATCACAAATAATTTTAAGAAATAAATTTGAAAATCATATCATATTGTAGCAAGAAGGGTCTTGAATTCCGGCCCCGGAGTAATTGCCCTGCTTACCCTCTCAGCATACTTGTGCATTGTTTATAAGTAAACACTATCTGTTGTCTGCATTATCTATTGCAATTATGCGTTGTCCTATGTCAATGAAGCAGGGGGAACAATGAAAATGTGTTAGGATTTTGGACAGCTAAACCTTTTGAAAGTACTCCCCAATAATCAACGGCATACTGATATATATATGTTTTCCCATAAATTCAGTATAGGAGATATGGGGTTTATTTTTGAGAGTACAAAGTGATATCTCAGAAGCAAGGCCTTGCGAGCTTCCAAAATTTCCAAGCGCCCACAGAATATTCTGTTTATTATATAACAAAATTACCATGAATGTTGTGCTGAAGTACTTTTTGATAGATATCAAAGACTAGTAAAACCATCAATGTTTCTTTCAAATTTTACTCTTTTAAAGTGTTTATATATTGTGTAGAAAATAAAATTAGATTTGAATTTCATTCCATTTTCAACAACCATCCGACAAAAATGCTGCCAATAAAGCTTTAAAAAGCATATTTATTGCGAATCAGAATCTTTTAGTGTTTCTAAACTTCTGTCTTGATCGGAAAATTCAATCCATTCCGGTGGTTAAACCTTTCCGCCATTTCATATTTGAATTTCAACTTTGAAACATTCTGAATTTTAATAGAAACAACAAAAGAAACTTCTTGCCAGGGCAACAAATGGAGTTCATCGATTGGTTTAAAACTTTATCAGATTTTTACTGTGAAATACCAACTTCTTTGGACACGACTTTTCTCAGTGGCGGAAAACCCTGTATTCACTGATAATTATATAACTATTGATTGTGTACAGATTTCTATTCCTCCTACAGCCAGATGAAACTGAACAGCATATGAGACTTGCTTCAGTTCATGAACTAATTTATGGACATTAAATGGCCCAATTTTCATGCATTTTTTCATGAACTATTCTTAATGTTTTCACTATAATTTCATATGTTATTGCTAACTATTGATTGGTGTTACAGCTTTCTATTCCTCCTACAGCTAGATGAAACTGAACAGCATATGAGACTTGCTTCACATACTTTACCACCAATGATTAATACTGATGCACAAACTGTTTATGTTGTAAGTAATGTGAATATTGCGTTATAATGTAATCTGTTCAGCCTATAGAATACTAGATGTCATTTTTCATGTCACCGCTAAGAATGAAACATATTATCTAGCAAACCATAAGTTGATATTTACAATCTCCATCTAAGAACGAATATTAAGTTAATCATAGGCATGCCTGACAATATTTAGATATTCATACTTATTTTTCGTCAAGTTATATAATGAATGGTTGTAGAATGATGAAAGAACAATTTGGTATTAGTAAACAGTATTCCAGTTTAGTTCGACATTTTATGTTTTTGTTTAGATATTTTTTAACATCGATAGGTTTTCAGAATTTGAGTCTCAACTTTATATTAAAGGCAATTTAAATAGCTGTTTGGAGAAAATTGACTTTTTTGATTTTGGCACAAAATAATTGATATATTGTGAACCTGGAGTTGAAAGCTGTAGTGCCTCTGTCATTATTAACTTTGACTTTTATAGGAGCGTTTGCCACCTTATGCTGATCATGATTGGTTAATGGATATATTTAGCACATGCGGTCATGTAGACTACATCAGGTAAGATATTTCGTTCTAATTGGTAATTATAAATGTCTATTACGGTAGGTGTGTGAATCAGATCAAATTATATTGATATCAACAGGGCTCAAAAATCCTTCTAATTCTGCAATCTCAATAACTTTTGCAACATTGATGTAGTTCCAGGTGAACCAATAACACAAATACATAGTATAGCATCAATGCAATAGTGTAACAATAACTGAGATAGAAGGACTCAATGACATCACCAGTTAGCTAATCACGTACAAAACACTAATCTCGTACATGTATGATGAAATAACTATATTGTCATTACGAGGCTATATCGTCGTAAAGTTGTCAGCGTTCGAGAGTTTCAGGTGGTCTATAGGATTCTTTTCTATAGGCTTGCCAGCCAGCCAGCCAGCCAGTGACTTTTCAAACAAATCTTAACGCATGCTGAGAGATACTGAGACAGCTTACAGTAAAGTTTAATATATACTGTTGGATCATCGTAATCTGTATTTGTTACGGCACATAGACATAACTCTTTTATTGGTTGAGACCTAGTTTATGCTTTGTTAAACATTAACCGAAACTTGGTAGACTTGGTCTAGACAGTTAGTAGGCCTATATGAATTTATGTATAGGGATGGTTTTGTCTTTCTGTCTTTCAGTTTACCAAGATTCAGGTCAACTGGGATGATCAAGGGGTTTGCATTTGTCGAGTATGCGACAAAAGGAGCAGCAACAACAGCATGCAAGGTAATTGCTGACTGGATGATCTGCTATTAATGATAAGCTATTGATAAGCTGCCTGACTTTCAATTGTATAATTTCAGGAGTTGAGCTGTGATCTACCACGCTCGAAAAAAGTCACAAATGAAGTGGTGCTTAAAGAAAAAGAGTCACCTGCAGAAAATGACGGAACTGCTAATCAAGCTAATAATAGCAGTATGACATTGGAGGGCACACAAGACAGCAAAAGGAAGAGATCGAACGGTACTGAAGGAGATGACCAATCGAAAGCCAAACGAGAGAAATTGGACCCAGAAGATGACGGAAAAGTTAGCATACAAACTGAACAAGGAACGACGGAAGAGAGTGAAGTGACTGGCGATGAAGATAATGGTAAAAGCAGTAAGAAAAGAAAACGAAAAAGAAAGAGGAAAATAAAAGACGAAAAAGAATTACGTCTGCCTCCCTTGTTGGTGATTACAAAGTAAGTGGGAATTTCTCTGATGTGATCGAATATATTTTGCTCATTTATCAGCTCCGATATAGCTTAAAAATTAGATGATCAGTCAGGTAGATCGGGATGACGGTGTTTAACATAATTGCTGAAATTAGTATATTTTTTTCGTGATCACAGATCAGATTGGCTCAGCAAGAAACTGATGTACAAAAACCTACAACGATCTGGTACAACACAATCCAAGACAGAGATTGTCGCGCCAAAAGAAACGCCAGCAGAGAACAATTTAAATAAACCTAGCAATATGGATAAACCTATGATCGTGCCTGTTGCCAAGGGAACAGTTGTGAAGCTGACGACATCATCTGGTTGTCTGACGAAGAAGCAAATCAAGGTAATTCTATAATACACACTGGTTACTTACTATGGAAGGGATATCCATCTATTTATTATTTTATAATCCGTTGAAATGACGATTTATGTTTACGATACAATCAATAGATAGTTTATGAATAAATTGGCCAATAATTTCTATTTCCTGTATTTTACTGTTTTCAAGCATTTCAGTTAGAATTAACATATTCAATACAAAAATATGTTTTTCTTTCAACTTTCCAACCAATTGTTCTCATACTTGACATACGTAACAATAACTCTGTACTGTATCTTGAGGTCTTTGAGCAGTGCTTGCAAATGATATGATAGCTGCTCATAAATTAATACCGAGCGCCACATGTCTAAAACGGCAGGTTTCTCCGGGCAACTTGTGAGCTTCATGGTCTGTGATTCTTTTGATATCCCTTGATTTTGCGAATCCATAGAAGCATGACTAAAACACGAAATGTATGAATTTAGAGGGCTTTGACCGTGAATCATGAAACATAAATTGGATGTTTGAAGGGTTCACATTAAAAATTAATTGAAACAAGAAGTAGAGAATTGTTCGGCATATTTTTATGAACACTTAAATGTGATTTTCAAGTTGCCCGGAGAAACCTGCCGTTTTAGTTCTGTGGCGCTCGGTCTATAACTATGGACGCATCAATTCTATTTTTGCATGCTTATAAAGGTTAAAGGGGCAAAATTGACCGGCGACCGCTGCGAGCACAAGTATAAACCGTCTCGCTTAGAAACAATTGTTATACGCAGGCCTAACTTGTAATAAAATTCATGTCAACAATGAACATTGTGTTATAACAATAAGTGTGCACATGATCCTAAGTGAGTAGTGCCTGTCGGTCATTTTTGCTCCTTTAAACGGTGCTAGCATGCTATACGCTGCAACTTCAACATGCCTTTTTTACCACTACTGTATAAGTTGTTACTCATTCAGTTGAAAATCGAAGCTGGGTTGACTTCGGCCAGACCTGAATTGCAGATCTTTATTTGCTATTATTTGTAATTTTATGACATTGTTATTAATTGTGTATCTATCACTTGTAGGATCTAGTCTCTCCCGTTTGCCGTGTGGCTTATCTCGATTTCGAAGACAACGAAACCGAGGTTTGCTGATTCAACGAATTTCTCATGTCACTATGTGATCTTTGAACTATTAAGTATCGTAATATGAACCTACACTTTCTGTATTTATAACACCTATAGGGTCACTTGAGATTATTTGATCAAGAGTGCGCAGCCACAGTACTATCGTTCCAAAGTCAAAATAACGAAATATGGCCGTTCATTCTAACTGCGTTAACCGGTAATACATTAACAGTTGAACTACCCCACAATCACAATCACATCATTGATGTCTCATATGAGTAACAATTATTGTAGTAATTAACTGACACTTGCCTTATAGGTGAACAAGAAGAGGCTTATCATACCAAAATCGCCGCTGACCGTATGCGCCGTTTCAAAGAAAAGAAAAAGAAGACGAGGGGAATCGACAAAGTAAGATGACGTCATTATTCATCATTATTCTCGTCCCTACTGAGGACATTTGAATTTTGGTCATGCGCTTGTGAGCTATTGATACAACCTATGGCACATTTTTGATGCGGCTATAAACTAGACCGAGAAAGGTGTTTATAAGTCTGCACCTGAGTGCTTGCTTACACTTGTGAATTCGTTACAGAAATTCAAGTTAGGTCAACAGTCGGAAACCGATCTCTTTCTCGAACAGTACGTTATGACGAAGGACAGACAGGCATTGCATTTCATATGCCATAGGAATGATTCCGTTGACGATCTGAATAATTTTTATAGATTGAAATAAGTATTCCTGCGGAAAGGGGTGACTGGTTAGGGAGGTATGGCAAACGTGTTTGACGTCAATCGGGGACTATCCTACAACGATATCTTTTGCAACGCCAATAAACTTAGATACGTTGATTCATTCCCGTGAGGAAAAAACCAAGACATTTTTATTGGAATATCTTTTCATCCATAACTTAAATATGAGTGTTTGTAAATATTGATTTCAAATTTCCGTTAGGGCTTTCGGAAATATACCAAAACTGTATATACTTTCTTGCCCGAAGAGGACTGACGTTCTTCTCGAGATCTCGACAGGGTGGGTGCACCCCTTCAAATAATGCACATTGTAATAGGAAATGTGTACTGTAAATATGTATGGGCCTGTTATAATGATACGATAACTTTCAGGTTAATCGAAAACTTTTGCAATCAAGGACCATCGATGTTGGCACTGTGAGCGATACAAAGCACACTTACTTTGCTGAATAGCAAACTGCAGAAGACTCGCTATAAAGAAATGTTTGTTGTTGCATGCATAGCTTCTAATCAGCTATGCTGCAATTAAAATGTACATTGAAGAAGAAGGCTGACGTTTAGGAATTGGACATCATCTAATTCTGGTAAACCAAAACTGATGAATAAGTAACACGTCATATTGTATTTGATATTCTATAAGTCATTTCGCCATTCATAATTGTATAAAAATGTTTGTATTATCAGTTTGATGAGGTAATAGTAGTGAGGAGATACAGTGTATATGATTTCTCAGACCAACTACCCTATGAAAATCAAGGGTCTTTCTATTTGTGTTTAATATTCCCAACTTTTAATATTCTTCAAAATGTATTTTTCATATCCCCGCATGTTCGCTATACCTGTGGGAGTCATACCCAGCCAGGGTTGTGACTGCGTATCTGACTATTGTTGATCTATTGTGCTTAGTTCCCGCTTGCAAACCTCTTGCAGACTCTCTGCAAGGTGATGGAAATCCAATGAATTCGCACAAAATTTCGACACATGGATTTACTGTAGTCAACCCCCGACCTTGAACTTTTGCTCATGCCTGGAATTCAATATCTCATTCGCAGTTATCAGTGGCGTTGCGCAATTAAATTTTAGATTTTAAAATGTATGTACCTGAGTTACATATTTTATTTTTTTAGGGGGCTTTGCTATATATACCCCATTAACGAAGACAGAAGTTATATATCAGTTCAT
The DNA here is from genome assembly GCA_916610825.1 of Haliclystus octoradiatus. NCBI lineage: Eukaryota > Metazoa > Cnidaria > Staurozoa > Stauromedusae > Haliclystidae > Haliclystus > Haliclystus octoradiatus. Next base: position 22,594,577 of record OU744446.1, read on the forward strand.
GTTTTCTGATGTTTGCTTGTAACCTTGTAGGTCTGTATGGTTGGAATGGAAGGGGCCTTTCACAATTACAGTTTTGCATCGAACTCATTTGCCTTTTATGGTTTATTATTACTGAGTATAGTATCGCCTATCAAGCTATTTAAACAATCATGAATTGTTGCATGATTTCCGCTTAAACTGGCCAATGATGACCTCTTCAGTTTGTTTAAACGTAAACAATGAATCATTATGATAACAATGAGATCGATCCCATTTAAACGCCGTACATCATTTTATCGACGGCTTATTTATAAGAACTATCCTGTCACTACTCCATATCCTGTGCTCTCTGTGCTCTCTGTGTTCCGTTTAATATTGTACATGTAATTACAATAATAATGATGCCTATAGTCGGTTTCTCCTTGCAAAATTGTACTGCACACATTGTTTCAATTAATCAAGTGATTGAATATAGGTCGCTTTCTTCCTGGTACAGTCTCTTAGTGATTCAGCATTAAACCACTTCCAGTGGGTAACTATGTGATCGTGAATGACGTCAAAGTAAATCACAGTCGTAATTTGAGCCACACCGCAGATTATTGTCAATGTAAACTATCGATAGTAGATCTTTCCATACTGAGCTGCAACAACATCCGTCTTATTAGATCGATTTGTATTATGTTGGTATTTTGTGACGGGCCATATCGCATAACAAGAGATTTGAACTGCTGACCACGAATAAGATGGAGGAACGTCAACTTTGCCCGTCTTGATCCGCCGCATCTCTGAGAGTGTTTATCGAATTGGAGTAATCAAATGTGTCGCTGTGTGCCAAGGTGCACCCCGTGTTGTTGCAAGCACTTCCCATCAGAAGACTTGCACTTGATCGCCTGGACATATCACTGCGGGAACGACACAGCTTTTCTGCTCTGAGCTAAATGACAAGAACAGCGTGAAGCCGTTGAGCACAACACTTCGTGAACACGCCATCCACGTTTGGCCGCTAACCATAGTCGTTATTGATTGCACGCTTATTCTTCGTTTGAAAACTAAGGAAACACAAACATATCATTTTACTTTATTATCTTACGTTATCGTTATTGTAATTATTATTAATAAATATTGTTATTGCTATTACATATTTTTTTAAATTGATACCGCATCGCTTCATGCCTGCTGGAGATTATTGGCACAGACGATATTCTGCCTTGGCTGGCTGTTGAGTATATTGGCCACTTCATGATTTGTAATGTCGAAGTCAGTTGTTATTGAATTTATTCTAGAACTTTGGATGTTTAAACTCTTACTTACTTGAATTATAATGGCCTCGAATGGTTTAGATGGAGATAGAAAAACACAGAACGACAAATCCAAATTTAAAACGAGTAGTTGTGGTGATACTAGCGAACGTTTATCAAGCGATTTCACCAGACCTACTAAAATTGCTACAATTGGCGAGAGTTCTCACATTGAAAAGGATGGAGGATCTTACAATAATAATAATACTAATGAAATACTTTTAACTACTCGACCGCAATCGCCTATGTTATTTTGTAGCTCTCGGAGTGCTAATTACAGAGGAAAATTATCACAAGAAATATTTGACGTTGATGACAAACGGCGCTCGGAAGTCTATGGGTCAGCGACTGGAAGTTTAGATATAGCGACTGACTTTCCCAACAGAAAACTTCGACGAAAGAGTAGTGGTTATTCATCTAATTCATCGTCGAGTTCCTCGACTGGAGAGACTAGATCGTTACTTGGTAACTGTAAAAAACATGAGAAATGTAGTGCTGGGCATTGCTGCGATCGTTCAACGCGGTGCAGTCAATTGGGTTTGTGCCCATCTGGTTATGGCCGCAGGTACGGTGCGTTGGCTAACAGTTGTGAATCAACGACACAAATGGGAGATACTAATTCGAAACAATCATGCAGCTGTTTACCGTGTAATAGTGGATGTTTACCAAGTTTAAGCTGTTGCAGGAGTAGCAACTCAAGTTCGAAATGGAAGTTTACGCGCTCTATATCTGCGCAATTACGCCGGCGTTATCAACAGACGCATCAGCGTTCTAACTCTTATCCTCAAGCTTATTGCGAAGAACGAAAAGATGACTCTACAGCGTGCTTTCTGCGCTTATTATTTGCAGATCACGTTTGTTTGGGTTCGACATCATGTCATCGAAAGAACTCATACATGACATTGAACTGTCACCTTAGAAACTTGGCTGACAGTATGCCGCGTAGTTTCAATGAAGACTATGCAAAATGTCATCCAGATTCACTAACTACCGACTGTATCGAGTCTGTTGATAACAATAATGATAATTTGTCGAGCTATTTATCACATCGTAGGCACGCTGTTTGTGAGACTTCTGAAGATATGAGGCAGAAATTCCATGAAGCCCTTACAAGTTTTATGAAACTGAAGGCCCTTGCTCGCTACGACCTGCTCTGATCGTGGCTTCAAGGCGAAAGCCGAGTTTATTCTTAAGTATTCATGGAATTTCCTCACTCCGTTCCAGTGGTGAAAGAGAAACTGCAAATCTTTGTCGTGGCTAGAATGTCACAACGTTGACAGACAGACATAAAATTGTATTTTGAAGCGAGTTAACGCCAACGATTTGCCTATAAGATCAAATAACTTCTCTGCGGTCAACCTTTAACGCCTGTTGTTTGCACTTGGTTGTTACTTGTTGCGAAAATGTCCGTCCCACGGGCAACACCACTCTATCTGAAAACGGTATACTTCTCAGACAGTGATTTTATTATTTATGACTTAAATATTTATTAAATTACTATGATCATTATTATTATTATTATTATGGTAATGATATTATTATGAGAATTTGGTTATAGAATTATTATTAATTATATGTCACATCGTCATTGACAGAATTCTTAAACATGATTGTCTGCTATCGTTTTGTTAATTGTCTTCGAAATCATTAAGTTTTTAATGTTTGTCATGTATGCCGGAACCCATCAAACCCCGTTGTGGCTTATTGGTTTTTAATGTTGATGACTTCCTATCAAACGGATCAAATTTCACTATACTAACTAAAAATTGCACTCACTCAATTGCCCGCGTGAGTGCCGCAGTGTGGCAATCGAAGTTTGCGGTCACTACTGCGGCAATACTTAACATTCAACTTCAAATCATAGCAAGGTTTTCTTGAAACATGAGTGTCGCGGTAGGACGATTAGATGGACATCCCCAAGAGGCGAGGAACTGTAATAAACAAATTGTGCTCCGTTGAGCTCAGGGTACGGTAGCTCGCTTTCAGTATAGGTCATACAGAAGAAACTGATTCAGACATTGAACATTGAACGATTAGTATGTCAATCAACAATCAAACACCATTTTAAGATTTATTAACAACTTTACGAAAGACTGAATTGACACAGACGTTTCACACCGGAAGTCAATAGGCCGTTGAATTGGATTTCGACCGGAATTGTAGACAAGAAAGCAGTGCATGTCGCCTAGATTTTTCTGAGATATGAAAAAGTCATTCCGTTGTGAGTTTGTGAAACATGACTATCTTATAGATTTGATGTTATATGGTAAATTGATATTATTTTGCATACACCACCCTAGGAATGACCAATGGTCGGATGCTGTTGAAATGCATGAGAAGTATACATGGGCCAAATTAATTTATTTCGTCAGTTTTTATTATGAAGACGCAGATTAACCACATTAACAGGTGAAATGGGTATAATAAGTACTTCATAATTCTAGTTAGGTCCATATAGTTGAATGGTATTTGGCTGGACTGTTTGAACGGTTACAGTTTTACTATGCTAATTGTTTTGTCAGTTTTAATCAGTTATGAGTATTATCCAAATCCAATTTTACTAAATACTGGTTTCTTATCGTTGTGTTAATTTATATGACATATATACCTAATTGAACTCCAGTTAATTTGATCGATCATGTAAGGAAAATTACTGAGGGTCTATTTACTACTGTATTAATGTTTTGATTTTTCTCAGATTGTCGCCAGGCAAGAAAAAATAAAAATATATGATTTGAGGTTTTATATATTATATATTTAAAATACTAGGTTTAAACATCTTATAGGGAATCACTAATTAGCATAATAAAAGGACAGTCCGCAAGGCCACTGCGCAAAGCGCCTGGGGGAGAACTCCGAAGGACAATCACACCGGACGCGCCTCTTTCTTATATGAGTACTTTATTTTCAAATTTCAAATTTTTGATGGTGAAGTACAATTCTTGTTTTATTTCTCATCAATCTTTTACTCATTTATCATATATTTCTCATTTATCTTTTTGCTAATAAACCAACAAAATACAACTTTTATACAACAGTCACTAAAATACAACATTTGGTAGAAAATGGAAAAAGGCGAGAACAGCCTGTACTAGCCTGTACTTACACATTCAGTAGTATCTTGAAATGGTTCATCCCCTTATAGTATGTATTGTATGTTCATCCCTGTATTGAAGTCACATTCCGCCGCAATTACGGTACGGGTGCCGGAGTTAAAATCGAACGGCGGAGGCAGGCAGGAGAAGGGCAGTTTTCAAACTATTTCTCGGAATGGTTCATGCACCATTTGATATTGGCGCATAATTATTTGTTTTAGGACGCATCGCAAATGGAAGGAATTTAAGTTTTCATGACAAAACCCTGAGCAATCAGCGTTTATTTAACGCTTATTAGCGTGAATTAATAGAAGAAGCCAGGAACTATCGCTAATTACGATTAAGTATCAACGATTTTACTTACTTGTCAATCTGTTAATGCCATTTAACCGATTACCAACCAAGACATCTTGTTCGCCAGAAAGATTTCCTATCTTGTTTTTAGATAGATCTCTCTTTGAAGAACTTAGAATCCCACTTTCAATGCTTTTAGAACAATCTGTATTATCTGGACATCACCAGACATTTGGAAACAGCGTTTGTTATTCCTGCTTACAAGAAAGGTGCAGCGCATTGCCTCAAGAAAGAATTATCGTCCAGTCTCCCATATGCATTTTGCAAAGCAATGGATGGAATCAATAATTTTTAAGAAAATTATATCCTATCTTCGAGTTTATATCCCATCTTTTATTGACATCTGAACAATTTTGATTTTTAACTAGAAAATTTACTTGTACGCAATTTATACTACTAACATTGAATGAATGATGTGATGGCATAAATAACATTAAAAGTTGACGCAGTATGCATTGTCTTTATAGTCCAGTCAATCTAAAATTTGACCAAGGACAAATTGCAACACAAGCTTTTTTTATGGAATATAGGGTAGAATTTTATGCTGAACAACATATCAAAAATCGAGAAAAATCGAAGTGGCGGAAGGTGCTCAATTTTATCGAAATTAGTTACGGTCGGCATGAAAGCGAGGCTGTGTCATTTAGGGCTAAAAACTGAGCGATATTTCAAAAAATAAGAGAATGTACGCAATCAAGAAGAACACACTCAGTGACACAATATAATTACAGAAAAAAATCATAAGTTGATCATTATAACAGAAAAAACCATAACGAGGCTAAAAATTATATTAGGGAATTTACTGAACTTTTACTGTACTATCACTAATAACAAATGCGCATTAAAAGAGGCTTGGCATAAGAACACGCATTAGCTCCTTGCAAATAGAGGCAAATCGATGTACCTAACGATTATATTAATTAACTACCAGGCAAATATTAAAATATTAAATTCTATTCAAATCGGCAAAATCATAATAAATCATATATAAATCAAGTAGACCATCCCGTACAAAATAAGGATGCGTCTAATCACCCTCAGTAGTGAAATGGGTATGGTCCAAGAGTCCAATACCAATAATAGGAACATTCCTGACATCATAAAATCATATCTAGGTTAGATAGAACGTATATATAAATTAAGTAGACCATCCCATAGGATTCACAGATACATCTAACCCCCTCAGTAGTATAATAGGTGTGGTCCAAGAGTCCAATATCAAGAACAGGAACCTTTCTGACATCATAAAATCCTATCTAGGTTGCATAGAATATATATATAAATCAAGTAGACCATTCCATATGCATATTAGATACATCTTATCACCCTGAGTAGTATAATAGGTGTGGCCCAAGAGTCCAATACCAATAACAGGAACATTCCTGACATCATAAAATCATATCTAGGTTAGATAGAACGTATATATAAATTAAGTAGACCATCCCATAGGAACCACAGATACATCTAACCCCCTCAATAGTATAATAGGTGTGGTCCAAGAGTCCAATATCAAGAACAGGAACCTTTCTGACATCATAAAATCCTATCTAGGTTGTATAGAATATAAATATAAATCGAGTAGACTATCCCATATGCATATTAGATACATCTTATCACCCTCAATGGAATAATAGGTGTGGTCAAAGAGTCCAATACCAAGAACAGGAACATTTCGGACATCATAAAATCATATCTAGGTTGTATAGAAATAAATATAAATCGAGTAGACCATCCCATATGCATTATAGATACATCTAATCACCCTCAGTAGTATAATAGGTGTAGTCCAAGAGTCCAATATCAAGAACAGGAACATTTCTGACATCATAAAATCCTATCTAGGTTGTATAGAATATAATATAAATCGAGTAGACCATCCCATAGGCATGACAGGTACATCTAATCACCCTCAGTAGTATAATAGGTGAGGTCCAAGCGTCCAGTACCAATAACAGGAACATTTCTGACATCATAAAATCATATCTAGGTTGCATAGAATATATATATAAATTGAGTAGACCATCCCATATGCATTATAGATACATCTAATCACCCTCAGTAGTATAATAGGTGTGGTCCAAGAGTCCAATATCAAGAACAGGAACATTTCTGACATCATAAAATCCTATCTAGGTTGTATAGAATATAATATAAATCGAGTAGACCATCCCATATGCATTATAGATACATCTAATCACCCTCAGTAGTATAATAGGTGGGATCCAAAAGTCCAATATCAAGAACAGGAACATTTCTGACATCATAAAATCCTATCTAGGTTGTATAGAATATAAATATAAATCGAGTAGACAATCCCATATGCATATTAGATACATCTTATCACCCTCAGTAGTATAATAGGTGTGGTCCAAGATTCCAATATCAAGAACAGGAACATTTCTGCTGACATCATAAAATGATATCTACGTTACATAGAAAGTATATATAATTCAAGTAAACCATCCCATAGGCATTACAGGTACATCTAATCACCCTCAGTAGTATAATAGGCGTGGTCCAAGATTCCATAACTTTCACCATCATAAACTTTATCTATGATTATAAAATAATATAGATGTTGGATACAATGGATGTATATTTCTAATAAAACCATTCAAAATAGATTGAAGAGACATTCAACCATTGTTGCGATAATTAACATGTGTTGTCTAGGGGTCCACAGAAGATAACAAGAACATCCTCAATTGCTCAAAAGATATCTAGGTTGTACGATACCAGACATGCAATGTTTGTAAATTAGGGGTTGAGCAACAGTTGGTGCCTTTTACGGCTCATCAGGACGTGTTATTGCCCTAAATTTTGTCTGTGAAATCGTGAATAGGCATTCTTATCTACGTTATTGCGTTATCGATGATTTTTGCGTTATATAAAAACAAAAACATGAAGTTTTACAGAGTATTTCAGATAAAATCATAGCAAATTCCCTATTTGGGACGCCAGAATTCAAAAAGTTCTTAAGGGGGTGAATCTCCAGACCCCATTTTAAGACTTAAACCCTGTTTTCTTATTTTTATCATGCAAAATTTTTATTATTTGCAAACACCTTGTTCACCATTCAAACTTTGCATGTTCAGCTAAATATTAATAATACGATTTAAAAGCAGATAGGTCTGAATTGAATCAATTTCAAGAAAGCTCTTTCGTTTGAATGCATGAAATTTGAAACTTTCATTATGCTATGCGTGAAATTGTACAGATTGAGTACGTAAATACGTTATTGCAATGGCATATAGGGGGCCAACAGTTGTGTGCACTGTTATACGGGGTGCATTAATATGCTGCCAAACTATGTCAGAAATAAAGATAATAGGCCAACAAATGTTATTGGTCCTGATTTGGATCACTCAGCAGAATTGATGCTATCATGTGTAATACTGTTACAGCAGAGCCCATAGGAATTGGCAATTGTACATGCATTTACATCCAAATATCTGGGAGGGTATCCAGTTAAATCGTCCTCAGATTACTCCGTCCGCGTATTTTTACTGTACTGTTATTGATAAAAAGAATGATGTAGCAGTTGTTTTCAGACTTTATTTAAGTCTAGAACTTAAGTTTATGTATTATTAAAGGTGTTCTGTGAATGAATTGATAAATGGAATATTTTAATCGATACAAAAAAGAATAGGTGATTTGTAGCAAATGCTGTGCAAATACCGAGGGTTTTCAAATTTTGATGGATTTTTGAACTTGGAAGTATCTCATATTTTGATGGAGATGTAGAATTAAAAATGTTCGAAATAGTTTCTGGATTTGTTTTTAATAAAATAAAGTATATTTAGAAAAATTTAATCTTACGTTAGTTGGTGCGATTACTATTATAACTTGGCGCAACTGCGTGGACGTCTCACACCGAGGACGTTTTCACTGGTAACCTCTGGGAGTCTTGCATCCTGTCTAAACCACTATGTCTTAACAAACAACTGAGAACTGAATCCTTATGATCATTTTTATTTTCACATCATGAATTCATGATCATGCTACATATCGAACAAACATTAAAATAATTGAATATAATTCATTAAAAATATGTTTCACTTACTTTTAATTAAAATACTGACCTTCATTTTGGAAAATAAAAAGCCAATACAATAAGTGTTAGGCCATATTGAATATCTACAGATTTTGCTTTGAACCTTGTCCTTGATAATGCCTGTCATCCTTCGTTTTCCTCTGCAACATAACACTGGGAGACTTTTCGAACTGATAACATTCCATTATGAATTAATTCGTGAGAGAGTTTCTTCGAATCAAATATTAGGACCGCTTCTTTTTCCGGTTTCATCTATGATTTCGTAGAATGTGTAGAGTAGCAATGCTCAATCAAATTGTTCGCTGATGACACAAAATTTTATCTCATTCATCTTAAATTCATTTTGCTGTTGAACTTAATAATACTGTTAACTAAGCATTCTTTCTCTTATAGAGTAGCTAAATGGTGGGACTATTTACCAGACGACGTAGTTTTATCTGAGACATTTATGATATTTAAATCCCGTCTAAATATAGTAGGCTTGTCAAAGTTTTGTAAATTTGAATTATAGTTTAGTTAGTTCATGGTTAGTTTCATCAATCAGTTATATTCTGTATATGTTTTATGCCAGATGGCTTTGGAAGCATACACATGCTGCAGAAAGGTTTGTTATATTTATCTCATATCCATAATGTCATATATTTATCATTTGGTCACGTTTGATCTTTATCTAAAACGAAACGAAGTACGCGTGACGTAGTGATGCAAGAGGATAGATCTTAGGAATTAAATAGATAGCGTGTTAAACATCGACCCTATATAGTGCTAGTATTTTTTCCATGGCCAAGTTGAAAAAGGATGGTATCAAAATGCTATTGATCGCTAAAATTTATACGAGGTACCAGTAGCAGGATCAGGAGTGTACTTCCCCAATGTTTTGCCTTGACGCTAAACGTAATTTCTCAATCAGGGCTAATAATAATAATAATAATAAGGACTAATCAGGGCTTCTTTTTCCAACAATCTGATTGATCAAATTCAACAAATGAATCTCGTCTATCATTATAACTTTAATTAGAAACCCTTTAATTTGTTTGAAGATAATTTTACCATTCTTGATTGAATAAAAACTATAAATAAAGGTATATAAAAACAATAAATGAAAAAATTAAATGAAAAATAAAATAAAAAATAACTTATTATTGCATTATGCTACACTTACATACTATAATACTTATATATGTAAACATCTGTATCTACTACTGGAAGATGGAAGCTATGTTTCTTCCTAGCCATTTTGGCTAAAACTTGACATGTAATTTTCAATATACATATATACTTATAGGTATAACTAATTCATGTCAATTACTTACAATCACATACCTGCTGAAATTTCGCGATTCTGATTGGCTCAGTCAGATGGCTAAGTGAAGCACAATTTTGAGGAAATTCAGTGCAATGATTTCTTTTGAAATTGCAAAAAGAGAAATCAGAAAATTAGTCGTTGATAGAATAATCGAAAAAATATTAGCCAACGAAAACAGAAATCGATAAAAAGGTCGATCGAAGTAATATTTGATGATGAAGTTTTCTTTGTTTCTTTATGAAAAATGTTATTCCATACTTTTCTTTATGAGTTTTAACTCAGTTTTATGTATATTTTTGCAGATATGTGAATAGTATAGAAAAACACACGGTTCGAATTCAATTCGGGATTAGTTTCAATGTGATCCTGGCCTGAATATTACATATGAAAGCAGTCCTAACATGAACAATTCGTCATTGCTTTATATACCGAGTAACTCCGTCATCCTTACAAATTATATATAACTTCAAACACGCATATATATCTGAGATATACTGCTTTTATTCATGGTCTGACTCATGTGAAATCAATCTGCCATTATTAGTATCTACGCATGTCAAATTGTGCTTTGAAAATCTTTGGCGGCACAAATGTAACTATCTCACGCGTAGAAATCTCTAGGATAGAATCAGATAATGCCAGCTGAATTACATCACCTAGCAACAGGTTACACTCGATTGATTGCGTTGACATCAGTTTAAAATCTCAATTGCATCCTAATTAACTTACATAATGATCGATATATTAGTATGATATCTATATACATCTGGATGGAAAGCTTGTGATTTCTCTATTCCTTCGCTTTAATCAATTTCCATTGTTCAGTTTGCTTTTAATCTGAACGAATTGGTGTCAGCTTACATCACAATATAGTTCGCTTGAGTGAATTTCCATCATTACACATCCTAACATTCGCTTTCGGTTGTTTATACGTTAAAAACCCAACACAAAATAAATGCTACGTTTTAGAATGATCGGATGATGTCTGACACAGGAAAGAGGAATAATTACAGGCCGTATATGAGATTGTGTGTAGCATATTCTTTCAAAATGATGTTGACCAACGATTGAAGACAAAGCATTGTAAGTATAAGTATGTAGATGGATTATTTTAATATAGCCAGCCAATGTATTTATATTAGTAATCGATATACCATATGCAGCCCCCTCTTCTGGGGAGAAATTTTCTAAAAACGCTCCCTTGTTATGGAAATCCTTGTGCCACTAATCCGATCAGCCATTCAGAGTTTGGTATTGTAATCTCGGAACCAATCGGATTTTTTTCAATCGAAATTTTTGTAAGCGCATATATACTTAGCCTGCGCGCAATCCCAAATCTTTTTTTGATCATCGAAAAAAGATTTGGGTCTGCCCGCAGGCTAATATATATCGTCTATGATCAATGACTTTGCTAAAGAGCATTAATCGATGTATAATGATATTGATGTGAAGAGTCAACATGTCTCCATTTCCAATTCTGATGAATACGAACTGTTCATTCAAATCCGAATTGATACCGATGTCCGTTCATGTATCTTCATAACATCAGAGCGTGCTTCATGAATTTGAAAAGTACATTTATTATGCATGTCATACACGTCAACAACGTCATGGAGAAATAACTCAACTTAATTAAGTCACGTTTACCCTATACCTTGACGTTTAATTCATTAACTCATTTGGATGTTTGATGTTATTCCCTTATGTATTCGTGACAATGAGACTATACTGATCAATGGCATTTTATTAATGTACTTTTCTGTAGATGATTAGACTTTGCTTCCATTTAGCCCATCACTAATTATCAGGCATCATTGTAGTTACTCTGCATGCGGCTGTAATCTAAATTTAGAGTGTGTGTGTGTTATTTCATGAATTGCCATGTGATCATTGTTTCTATATTTGTATTTTAATTTCAATGCATGCACCTGTCAGGTCTTAGAATAGCCATTGATGATCGTATGTACGAGTTTACCACTCATTCAACTGTTAAATGTCAACGAAAATAATGAAAACTATCTGGTTGTCTACTTTGGACGAACGCCTGTGTGCCACCGACTAAAACTACCATTACGCTAATATTAAGTCTACGATCATGATTACACCCATCTAAGAAATCTCCGCTTTAGTATTGGTTCAAGTTGTTGTGTTTTCCAACGATGACATCACTGCAAAACAGGTTGTAACGGCAGGTGTTAATCTACAATCACTATAATCATCATCATCATTATTATAAGCGGTGTAAAAACAGTGCTTGGTTGTAACCATTACATGTAACTGAAGTCCTATTATATAGGCCAATACTATGGATGTACTGTCATAAGAAATGGATATTGTACTATCGTTAGCTTAAAGATATTATACCATTATGGGAGGGAGAAGGTTTGATCTTCGAAGTTTAGAAGACGCTAGCCAACATTGGGATATACATCATGTTATCGGAGAAGGCACATACGGTCTGGTATACAAAGGTGTTAATAAGAAGAAACCATCGCAAGTTGCTGCGATCAAAATTATAGAAAACGCTTTGAACAAAACAGATGATGTTCAAGTGGAGTTGAGTATTCTGAAGCGAAAGAGTAATCATGAGAATATTGCGTCGTTTTATGGCGCTTACATCATGAAAGAAAAACGCGGAGCCGAACAATTATGGATTGCGATGGAGGTGAGTTGTCATGGTTACTCTCTTGGACGTGACGTCGTTTTGGTTAAGAGTTATTTTATAGAAAATGGCACACGCTTCTTTACACGCCTGTATGTCAGTTATTTTATTTTATTCAAAGTCTATGTTACAATACAACTGTTTCACTCTGACGTAAAACTATTGAACACCAGAGTTAAACACAAACAACTTCATCTTATTGTATTGGCTGACCTAAATGATGGCTATTTCCCCTCATCCCCCTCATCTTCCCCAGCATATATGCTGATCACACATGTCTAAAATTATTTATTTATTTCAATTTTAACTATCCACCATAATTATCTGCAAATTCATCTTGCCGCACAGTACCTGCATAATTATGCAACTCAACTCTAGCAGTATTATAGGTGACCTCGTTGATATTATTATCTCAATCAGACGCATTTAATTATAAGTTGTTTCATTCAATTGTATTAGATTGTTTACTAGTTATCTTTCCTTGGGTTTATTGATTAATGATGTAGGATCGTCGTATATAGTGATGGCTATCGCCAAGAATTCACAATTTTGAGCAATTTTTGAACCTTGAACAGATGACATATGTTATCCCATGGATATTATTTTTATTCTGGCTCAAATGATTTTAAGGAGCTTTTATTGAAAACCGTTAATGATGACTGACTTAACATTGTGTAAACGTTAGATTAGAAGTTACTTGACAAAATTGTGACTATAATGTTATTGCTTTATTGCTTCAGACAACGGCGTGGACACACAATTTGCTTAAAATAATTGTATATTATTCGAATACTTCGATGAAGATTTACTTGCATGGCTTAGCGATCCTTGATAATAATTAATAATAAGAGCCGTATATCCATGCGATTTACCCGGGGTGATATATAAATGATCCTTCAGGATTTAGCAATATATTATGTCAAAACTTGAGAGTACGCTACGTAGTCTACTATATTGGCCCATTGCGATCCGCTAAGCTTAACTATTCTCGCGATTTAAAGGTCAACAAGTCAACCAAACAAAGACCTCTCGCTAAATTAATTATTTTGTTTAACAATCGATAATATAAAAAGTTTTCGTGAGCAATCAATTTAAGCAATAATTATTATGCATCTCAATCAGTATTTGTGTTACTATATAATTCCCATCATATTTGATATTTGTATAACATATATTTTTGTATTATGTTACACCAGTTGTGTGATGGTGGTCCGGTGTCTGACTTTGCCAAGCGATTAATTAGGACTGGTGCCCGCATGGATGAGAGGGTGATAGCCTACATTCTTGCTGAATCGATGAAGGTGAGCTTTAATTTTAGGGATTATTATCCATGTATTTCGGACATGATTTATAATGCAAATGCATCTTTTCATTTTTATCTTCTGAAAAGAGGAAGCAGATACTTGTCTTCTGCGTATATAAATTTACTACAACGATTTCCTACCCTTCCTTCTTTATTTATGCTAGTCTTCTGGAACTCACACACACCCTCTCAATCCTGGAATTCCCCCATTTTATCGAACCCTGGCGAGAGTATGCAAACGAGATTAATTTCAATGAATAAATTAATATCTCATACATGATATTGCAAATTAACTTGTCCAAAATGTTCGCCTCTATTCTCACTTGTTATGAATAAAGCACTATAGATAAAGTTCTATACGACAGTATTCCGAATCAGGTTGCATTATGAGGCCACTGCGGTATTCCTATCCTATGTCACCATGTGATGAAGCCGTGGTTCACTTAATATTTATTCTACACGGGGAAAATCAATCACATACCGTACTGGTGGCCACCGCCTCTGCGTTCCGTATCGAAATAAAAATCAATCTACAAGCTGGAATAATGAGAATAATAGTGCCTTTGTTAATATATCACATGACACTATCAAGAATTGACTTATCGAGTCTTTCAGTGAATCTAAATGTGCGCGAGTGTCTGTGCGCAATCATATCTTAGTTTATCAAAATGAGCAGATGAAAAGTGCCGATATTACCTAACAACTATCCTACATTCATACTGTTGCTGTTTGTTTGCACTTGTGTTTGTATTTTCATTCTGTTACAAGGGCATCAATCATCTGCACAGTCACAGGGTCATCCACAGAGACATCAAAGGACCAAACATTTTGATGACACTGGAGGGATCAATCAAACTTATTGATTTTGGTTAGTCTATAGTATATAATATATAATTATGTATACAAAATCAAATTCAATTCACTTGGAAACCATTCGATTGTGACATATTTTGATTGTTAGGTATTTCTGCTGATTTGAAACACTCGTTGATGCGTCGTCATTCGTCAGTCGGCTCGCCCTTTTGGATGGCACCAGAAGTAATCGCCTGCGAACAACAGCTAGAATATACCTATGATAAACGATGTGATATATGGTCACTAGGGATAACAGCCATTGAATTAGCTGATGGGGAACCTCCTTTGGCAGACCAGCATCCAATGAGAGCCCTATTCAAAATACCAAGGTTAGTTTGAACACAAATTTATTCTAGCCTTCTATCTAATAACGTTTTTGTCTTGCTACATAATGTCACATAGTAGTTTTGCGCTAGAATTTCTATTTGGTGTACGATGTAGCCCGA
Organism: Haliclystus octoradiatus; assembly: GCA_916610825.1. NCBI lineage: Eukaryota > Metazoa > Cnidaria > Staurozoa > Stauromedusae > Haliclystidae > Haliclystus > Haliclystus octoradiatus. The sequence continues at coordinate 22,609,929 of OU744446.1, forward strand.
ACTTCACAAAAGTTTTTCTTGCTAGAGTTTACTATCAAATGCATGCAAATTAGAAATTATTGCAACGGCAGGCAAACATTGGTCCACCACACGACGTTTGAGATTCGAGGAAGGTATGTCAAAAATGCTTCCAAAAATAATTCTCAAAGCGCTAGCAAATGGTTACTATGTCAGGGTTCTTACACTAGTTTTCAAATAAGATACTTTGGTTAAAAGTTAAACGATTTTGTCACGGCGTTAATTTCGATTGTGAATAATCTAGCAAATCGTTGCAATGACAAGAATGAAATAGCATTGACCAATCAGATAACAATATAAAGCTATCTTTACGATATAGTTACAGAGCGTATACATTTATGAAGATAACAAATTGCCACTGAAGTAAATCATATGCGCAGTCACAATTTAGCTGCATCTTAATTTCTTTGTTTTTATTTATGGTAGAAATCCTGCACCAACAGTCAAAAGACCGGACAAATGGTCACGGGAGTACATTGATTTCATGTCAAGGTGTGTATTATAATGTATAATAATACTTGTTTGTGGGAAATGGTGTAGCCTAGGTGATAGCAAATGGCTGTTCGCGTCTGGGGTATATCTTTTAGATTACCATTTTATCATATATATTTGTAGACGGTGTTGTTCAATTTAACAACCCGTTCCTCTTACGTTTAATTACATTTACACATAAAGATCACAATAATTAACAAATCATTACATAAAACGTCGAAAAATGTTCTCGTTGAGGGCAGCGCAGAGCATCATACAACTGCTGATGGGGTATCTCTCTTCGGCTCGTATATGGTGTCCAATGGATGTTATTATTTTTAGTTTCACTGTGGTGGTGACTGATGGAGTAATAGCTCTAATGTAAATTAATTTGTGGAAAATTTATTTGGCCAGTGACAACCGAGGGCGTGGTGAAGCTTATTGCATCGTATGATTGGTGCAGATGTTTTGGACTGATTCAGACGTTGTCCATGATTCAGATTCATATAGAAATATTAGCTCGATGGTATGTTGGAACAGGCGTAATTGTAAGGCCTCTGAGGAAATTGATGACCAGAACTCATTCAAAGGCTTGGCTGCTCCCCGGTGATGCCACGACGAGTAGGCATAACATTGCATCGCCGTATTTGAATGAGTCAACTCGCTGCAGAGAATCATGAGTGGTATATAATTTTAGTTCATGCTTTTATATCGTCCAAAATTGACAACTGTAACTCTTTATAATTTGGCCTGAACAAGTGTTTTATTTAAAAATTACAGCGTATTCAAAATGCAGCAGCACAACTTATCACATTAACCTGCAAATCTGATAATATTAAACCTATTTTATATGAACTACACTGGTTTCCAGTAGAGCAACGTATTAAATTCAAGATTTTATTACTGACTTTCAAGTCCTTACATGGACTTGCGCCGACATATTTACGTGAACTACTTGTTGAGTATTGCCCTAAGAGATGTCTAAGATCATCATCTGGTAATTAATGACAGTTCCATCTACTAATATGAAATCATATGGTGATAGAGCATTTTCTGTGGCTGCTCCAACTTTATGGAGCAATATATCGAAAGACCTGCAAGCTTGTAAATCATTACGTATGTTCAAGAGCAAACTAAAAACACATCTATTTTGCATCTCGTTTCCTCCGCATTAGTTAATTGTTGTACGAAATTTTAGATATTATCATGTTAAATGTTCATAAATTAGTTAATTTAACCTTCTTATTTTTGGTTAGTTTATTATTACAAATTGTGAAGCGCTTAGAAAATAATGCTATAAGCGCTATATAAATATTATTATTATTATTATTATTATTATTATTATTATTATTATTATTATTATTATTATTATTATTATTATTATTATTATTATTATTATTATTATTATTATTATTATTATTATTATTATTATTATTATTATTATATTATTATTATTATTATTATTATTATTATTATTATTATTTTATTATTATTATTATTATTATTATTATTATTATTATTATTATTATTATTATTATTATTATTATTATTATTATTATTATTATTATTATTATTATTATTATTATTATTATTATTATTATTATTATTATTATTATTATTATTATTATTATTATTATTATTATTATTATTATTATTATTATTATTATTATTATTATTATTATTATTATTATTATTATTATTATTATTATTATTATTATTATTATTATTATTATTATTATTATTATTATTATTATTATTATTATTATTATTATTATTATTATTATTATTATTATTATTATTATTATTATTATTATTATTATTATTATTATTATTATTATTATTATTATTATTATTATTATTATTATTATTATTATTATTATTATTATTATTATTATTATTATTATTATTATTATTATTATTATTATTATTATTATTATTATTATATTATTATTATTATTATTATTATTATTATTATTATTATTATTATTATTATTATTATTATTATTATTATTATTATTATTATTATTATTATTATTATTATTATTATTATTATTATTATTATTATTATTATTATTATTTATTATTATTATTATTATTATTATTATTATTATTATTATTATTATTATTATTATTATTATTATTATTATTATTATTATTATTATTATTATTATTATTATTATTATTATTATTATTATTATTATTATTATTATTATTATTATTATTATTATTATTATTATTATTATTATTATTATTATTATTATTATTATTATTATTATTATTATTATTATTATTATTATTATTATTATTATTATTATTATTATTATTATTATTATATATTATTATTATTATTATTATTATTATTATTATTATTATTATTATTATTATTATTATTATTATTATTATTATTATTATTATTATTATTATTATTATTATTATTATTATTATTATTATTATTATTATTATTATTATTATTATTATTATTATTATTATTATTATTATTATTATTATTATTATTATTATTATTATT